>OX454530.1:3197792-3815268 GCA_949715645.1 Portevinia maculata | reverse complement strand
CCAACTCAGTATGCTGTCTCACGAGTAACCGATAAAATCGTTTATTTTTACCATAATGATATCATTGATATTATTGTTAAGATGACAAACATTGAAGGTTAGGAGCTCCTTTTTTACATGGTGCTTTTTATGTCAACATTTATGTTTAGGAGAAAGTGTATTCAGGGAAACCTGGATAAAAGTTGATGCGACATCTATCGAGGCCAATATTGGACTACTTTGGCTGGCTGGAGTTTTTCGGTCCCATAGAGAGGCTTTAGAAAGTTTGTGGAATGATAGCAAGGGAAGACCAATTTTTAGAGCTACAACTCAAGTAGCACACTGGTGTATAATTTGGTATATTTTCTTGAACTTTGGTGTAAAATTGAGAAAACTGAAGAAAATTTTAATATTTTGGTGTATTTGATAAAATATACCGGTATAAAAATTACACCATTGCCTTTTCTGTGCAAAATTTCAACATTTCTATTCCAATTCGGTGCAAGAAATAAACCGATTAGATTAGATTAGTTTTTTTAATATACCATTAGTGGCGCATAAAAAATCCAATTTTGAAATCAACCAACTTGAGATATTTTCTACACCAAATTTTGTAGATAAAATACACTATTTTAAATGAGCAACCATTTTTCGGTGTAAGATTTAAATCCTTTGGAGATTAAATACACTAAACTATACCAATGTCAAATCATATGTCAACAAAATGTTTTATTCAGTTCAGCTGCCATTTGCTTTACAATCACCGCGCGTTTTTTTCTTTAGCAAATAAAAAAATGGGTAACTCGAAGTTTAATAATTATTTGAAGTAGTATCGTAGGAAAAAAAACTTTAAAAAAAAATTAAAGAACAGTGTGAAACCCAGCATCCAGCAAAAACGTCAAAATTTGTTTGAAACGACGAACATCAACTTTTATATTCCGGACAAAAACTCTAAAAATTGTTCATTATCGCGAGAAAATATTATTTTAATTTTTTTTTTTTATAAATTGCGTGCGCGTGCGGATTTCTTTTTTCTGTAATGATACAGTACCCTTATAATGGTAAAACCACAGCGCAGTATGAACCTAATATTAAAGTAGAGCCAAATGAAAAATTATTAGACTCAATTTCGAACAACGATTTGGATGATAATGATGAAGTTGTGGAAAATATAAATCCGGAAGTGGAACCGTCTTCGGAAGATTGCGTCATTGATGATTTGGACGAACACATTGATTTTATGTCTAAATTGGCTGATTGGGCTGTTAATTATAAAATAACATATTGTGCTTTGTCTGAGCTACTTCTTTTATTGCGAAGTGAAGGAAAAGCTGAACTGCCGAAAGATGCACGTACGTTGCTCCATACACCACGGAGTGTTTATATACAAACAATGGCATCCGGTTAATTTTGGTACTATGGCATCGAAAACTGTTTACGCATTGCATTTCGTCAATTAAATCAAAATATGGAAGTTCTTCTTAATTTCAAAGTGGACGGATTACCTCTGTTCCGAAGTAGCAAATTCCAATTTTGGCCAAAATGTCTGAAATTATACCAATGGCTAATGCAAATTTATTTCGATGATGCGAAGCCACCATCTAGCGAGGAGTTTTTGAGACAACATGTTAATGAATTTAATGATCTAATTTCAAATGGAATTGATTTAGCAAACGGCTCAAAAATATTGATCAAGGTCAATGCGTTTATTGCAGACACACCAGCTCCGGCATTTATCAAATGTAAGTACAAAAGCCAGTTCGACTTCAATTAAATTAATATTGTTGAACTTTGCAGGCATCAAGACACACACCGCATACAATAGTTGTACAAAATGTAATGTCATTGGAGAATTTGATCGATCAGGAAACCATAGGAGCTTTCCTAGATTAGAATGTCGACGAAGAACTCTTTCTGATTTTATAAGCAAAACCGATGAGGACCATCATTTATTCATTCCCAGAACGAGGCTATTCTACCACACCCCTCTAAGGAATTAACATGATAAAAAACTTCCCTAGTTTGTTTTGTTTTGTTTTGTTTTGTTTTTGAAAATAAGCTTATATGAAGGAACATCTATTCCATTGTGTATTTTATTTGTTGTACTTAATACACTCATTGGTTGAATATGCGCCATTCTATACACCACGCGCTCAGTTTGGTGTACTTAATACACTTTATTTGATGAATATTAGTACCTAAATATATTTATTTTCTTGAATTCCAATGTGTATTATAATTTTGTTTCTGTTTTGAACATTCTTACACTATTTACAGCAAATTATAAACATACTGCAACAAATTACTGGATATATTTTTCACAATGGTGCATTTTTTATTGCTTGGGGTATATTTTGCACAGTTTCCCGCATAATAAATTTACCGAAAGCGGAATTTTGGATATATTTTGTACAATGGTGTATTTCTCTTCTTGTTCTTTAAAACGGGTGCATTTTTTCCAAATTCAGGAGTTAGAGTATACGTATACAGGGTGTCCCACAGTGACCGCCGCAGACAAAAGCCATTTTAATTTAGCAAAATAATACGTTCGATAGTTAATTGTGGGAAAATCGTTAATCGCATAGAAAAAAGCGGTATGGCGGAAAGAAAATCTTACCTGTTCTTGTTTTAATAAAAAAGAAAAAAAAATCAAGATTAGTCGGCTTCAGTTTTGCCAAGTTAAAGCCAGTAAAATATCGGTCTCAAAAATGGACGACATTTTTAAATAGAGCATTAACCTGCAAATATTTGTATGATTTTTTCTCACCAGTTAGGTATTTTCAAAGAGCACGTCCTTAAGCCCAGTATCCTGCTCGCGCTAAAATTTATCTCCCATACAAAAATGTCTACAAAGATAAAATTTAGCGAACGCATTTAGCAAAGCAGTATCCTGTTCGCCTGCTAAATTCTTAACTTCACATAGATGGGCCACACAAAATGTCTGCTCGGCGAATGACAGGTCTCCACTTATTTAGCTCGCGAAAGAATTGCCTGGTACATTAAATCAGAGATAAATTCTGACAGTTCTCGTTAAAAAGTTTGTGCTTGTGGTTTGTGCTGTGAATCTGTGATCTGTGAAAATGGATGAAAATGAGTTTTGTGATGAATTAAACAGAAAAAAAATAATTAAAAGGAAATCAAAAACACCATTCTCTTGCGCCGAGAAAAAGAAGCTAGTCGGGCTTGTGGAGGAACGGCCAGCGGTATGGGATTTGGCTGACAAAAGACATTGCAACATCGAAGCAGTCAACTCCGACTGGCGGATAATCGCAAGAGAAATGGAGAAAACAGGTGAGTTTATATGCACCCAATTGCATTGTTTTTGATGATGCAAAATAAGAAGGTAGTGATAACTCTGTTTTGCGTTTTAATAAGTTTCCATTTTAAAAAATGTTAGCAATAAATGCTTTTGAAAGTGATCATTTTTACTTTGTACATAACACTGACGTTGAAACGAGTTTGTAACTACAAAATTTCAAAATAAAAAGATAAATGCAAAACAATGTACACCATTGCATTGCGTAGAGCACAGTGCGACTTATTCAGGGATACTAAATACTTAGTGATAGCATACACGGTTTTCTAAAGGCAGGTGCCTTCAGTTCCGAGTCAGAAGTCATCGAAATAAACGTTTGCCCATGTTTTTCTTCTCTGTTAAATAAAACTACTTGTAACTAATTGCTAAGAATATTGAGTGTTTGTTATTCTGTTCGGAATACCTATTGATTTGTGGGGAAAACCTACATGTATACGAAATAACGGAGCACAATGCAATAGTGATTGGCGTAATGACAAATGACAATAATAGTACAAATAAAGGCCAATTATTTTAGTCATTTATTTACTAACAAAAAACGACTGGACCGATTTTGCTAATCAGTTCTGAGTTACGTAATTACGCTTCGAATAAACCCGGTCCCATGTCAATATCATTTTTGGTTCTCGAGTTAATCGTAGCGAAAGATAATTCCGAACGCACATGAGACATACGCGCATACGCACATACACACACACACAGCCATCTCTATAAAAACGTTGGATTTGGATTCAGGTGATCTTAAAACGTGGAGATATGTCAAAATCCTCGATTTACAAAATCGGCCCCATTACAACAACTTCCACTGGAAAGTTAATAAAGGCAAACTAGCTGAATTTTTTTAGTTATTTATTTACTAACAAAAAACGGCTTTACCGATTTCGCTGAAAACTTAATCAGTTCTGAGTTACGTAATTACGCTTCTAATAAACCCGGTCCCATGTCAATATCATCTTTGGTTCTCCAGATAATCGTGGCGAAAGATAATTCCGAACGCACATACGTACATACGCACATACGTACATACACACGGACAGAAATCTCTATAAAAACGTTGAATTTGGATTCTGGTGTCTTTGAAACGTGGAGATATATCAAAATCCGCGATTCACAAAATCGGCCCCATTACAAGAACTTCCACTGGGAAGTTAAAAATGGGTTTAAAAGAAATAATTCTAAAAATCATAAAAATTATTTTAAGTCAAAAAGGAAGTAAAACCGAATAAATTACTTCATAAGTTGCGGCGGTTACTTTGAGACACCCTGTATTTTGGACGACGGCCATATTTTTCAAGAAATATTAAAAAAATTAAATATTAAATGAAAACAATAATTAAGTATTTTAATTTTATAGCGACTTAATTATATACCGAATTTGGTATTTTCGTTATTAACATAACGTCTCTAAAAAACTTAAAAAACAACCAACAAATTTTAGGTTTCGAATAAATAATTTTCACGAATCGTTTTAGATATTATTAATTAATGGATATTTACGAGGCGCTCAATTTTTAGACGGGGTAGGACAACAAATCATTCGGCAGAATATGCTTCGTTTTTAAATTAGGCACTCGCATTCATACTAATTCATGATTTTCTTGCGTCCATATAATGCAGGTGAATAATTAGAATCATAGAAACAATTACAAATCATTCAGATACATTTCCGATCAGAAAGTAAACTTCGGTGTAAAATGTAATCCTATCCAATTTAAAAAAAATTAACTTCGGTGTAAATTTTGTTTCAAAATAAATTCTGTTTCAGATTTTGGTACGCTAATAGTATATTTTATTCATCGAATCAACGTTTTTTTCACACTCATGGGAATAATTTTACACCAAAATGTGGTGTAAATTATTTACCATCGAGGTGTATGATTTAAACCAATTATTAGTTTATTATTTACACTTCCGGGGTATATTATGTTCTAGTAAGCAGAATAATTTGTATACCACTAGCACAATTTATGTACCGAAAATCGGTATAATTTGTGAACATCCGGTGTAAATTATAAACGACAACGCGGTATTATATACACCGAATTGAAATTAATTGTACAAAAACTGCACTCAAAAGTGGCAATTATTTTTATATTTAAAATATATATCACGAAAGTGCAAAAAATACACCAAATATTTTGGTGTATTTTGGACGTTTGTGCTACTTGAGAATGAGTCTTCGAAGATTTCAAAATATATCGAGAGTCATACGTTTCGATAAGAAGTGTGAAAGGAACGAACAACGAGCTCGGGATAAACTTGTCCCAATAGGAGATTTATGGAATAAATGGGAATGTAATATACGAAAAATCTTTAATCCAGGTGAGGGCGTTACTGTGGATGAACAATTGGTAGCATATCGTGGGAGGTGTTCTTTCAAACAATAAAAGTATGGGCTTTGTGCGACAGTAAGACAAGTTTTGCCTGGTCTTTGCAAGTTCACACCGGTAAAGATAGATATTGTCGTCCCGAACGAAATCAAGGCTATCGTATCGTTCTAGACCTTATAAAAGACTTGAAAGGAAGAAACGTTACTTGCGATAATTTCTTCACTTCCCACGAATTATTAAAAAAATTGCTAAAAACAAAACTTACCTTAGTTGGAACATTGCGCAAAAATAAAAATATGAAAAAAGACCGGAGCAATTTTCACATTTTTTTTGATAATGATAATAATACAACCCTCGTTGCATATATCCCGAATAAAAACCGGCTAGTCATTCTTTTGAGCACTTTGCACTACGATAAAGAGGTAACAGATGATGCAAAACTACCGGAAATAATAAAATATTACAACTCTACAAAATCAGGGATCTCTTGACCAAGTTATTCGTATTTACACTTGTAAGCGTAGAACAAATAGATGGAAACAGACGTTATTTTATAACATGTTGGACAAATCAGCCTATAATGCTTTTGTGATGTATATGTCTATCTTTCCCAATTGAAATAAAGCAAAACATTTCAAAATTAGGAGAAGCTTTAATTCAAGGGGAAATGTCCCGTCGTAGTTCAAGATCTGCAAATACGAAACCCTCCAGAAGAAGCTACAGTGTCAAAATTGAAGAGATCTCGCGGCTATTTATGTCCAAATCGCTCCAACAGCACGAAATATTCAACAAAATGTTCAAAATATTTAAAATTTATTTGTAAAAACCATTCTCAACAAAAAATTACATGCGAGAAATGTGAAATCTAAATAAAAACATATTGGGCAAATTTGACCAACAAATACCATATGCGTTTTTTTGTTTAAGTACAGGATAAGCGTTAAGTGAAATTCCACTTGGAGTTCGAAAATCAGTTGATTCTAGGCAGTTCAACGGAGCTGATGCAGTTATTCTGTGCAAGTTGGTAGTAAGATCAATTAAAAAAAATTGTAAGTTACATGTTACGAAATTATTGCAAATTAAACCGTGTGGTCAAAAGTTTTGTTTATTTAAAATGTATTGTTTTTAGCTTTACGGCAATAAGGCGATGAGTTGAAAAAGAAGATTTAAACAACAATAAATCGAACTTTTAAGGAATTAAATCATCAGATTGGAAGGTAGGTGATTGTATTCTATATTTGAGGGATCATTTTTTTAATGTGTTGTAACGTTTAAATTTTTGTGCCTCCGCCTTAAGTCATTGCGAATTATTCTCAACTCCAACTAACTTCACTTTATGTAAAACCCTCCCTCTCATTCCTTTTTGGATATAATATGTAAATTCCGGCTTTTTAATTGAAGAAGAATTTGCTTTTTGACAAAACCTACAAAAGGTAGCCATTTTTGTACTTTAAATAAATATAAAGTAAATTAAATCAATTTAAGAGTGTTTTCATCTTCAGAAGTGGGATAGTTAACTAAAAACAATAAAACTGAAAATAAAAAATGACATTACGCTCCATAACACGCCTCCAAATGGTAAATGCGTTAACAGAGGCCGGCATAGTCATCCCCGACACTGCAAATACCTCGTGTCTGCGCCCATTATACGAGGAACTCCAGGAACTAAGGGAGCATAAGGTCGATGACTCTGCTGCGGGTTGTGAAGTTGCCTCGGTCGTTTCCAGCCACACTGCTGCTACTGATGTCCCTTCTGAGGTGCCTGCTGCCATTACTGCTGTCCATACTGATGTTTCATCCGATATTCCTGCTGCTACTGCTGCCATCCTTACTGATTTTACTGCTGCCATCACTGTTGTCCCCGCCGCTACGGACGTTGTTCATACTGCTGTTGATGTCCCCATCCCCACTGATGCTATTGAAGAAGAGTTGGCTCGACTCATGAAACAAAAGGAGCTATTACTCCTTAAGCGAGAAGTGGAGTCTTTGCAGAAGGAAATGCAACAAACACATAATTCGACGGCTGACATACCAGCAATTGACTCCATGGTGAGTAAGTTTTCCGGTGACGACTCATGTGATGTCGTGAAATGGTTCTCGGACCTCGAAAGTGTGTTTGAATTGTTCAACTGTAATGAACGAACAATGCTGATTTGTGCTCGCCGTTCGCTGGAGGGGACAGCCAAGCTTTTTGCCCGTACCGTTAGCACACTTAGCTATGCGACGCTAAAGCGGGCGCCTATGGATGAATTTGGACATCAGCAAAGCTTTTTGGAAATCTACGAGCAGCTGAAGGGACGGAAACTTAGGCCGGAGGAAACTATTCAGCACTACGTTGTACTTATGAAGACGATTGCTGAAAAAATCGATATTCCGGAACGTGATCTGGTCGATGTCATCATAGGAGGATTGAATGATAATTCCTCCCTTGTAACGATGCTATACCAAGCGTCAACATTCAAGGAATTGAAAATGCTGCTGTAACGATATGAGAAATTACGATTGAAGACCACCGCTGCACAATCGAAAGTCCAAGCTGCTTATTCTGACCGTACTTCGGCTGGTGTTCCTGCAAGACTTAGGGGTGCAACTGCTGTGCCTCGGACAACTCCAAGTGTCGTAAAAACTTCTGTCCAAGCAGACGTTCCCAGATGCTACAACTGCTCTATGTTCGGGCATTACCAGTCGGAGTGTCCCAAGCCCAAACGGGCACCGGGATCATGCTTCAAGTGTGGCACGATGGGCCATTATCATCAGACGTGTCCCCAGCGAAGAAATGTTGTTGCTGCTGTTGGAAAACCACTAAATGATTCCTCAGAGGATGATACGCAGATGCCGGCGGACGAGGCTAAACTTGTCTGGGCTGTTAATGCCATGCAGATGGTAAGTGTTACTTTTTTTTAGATAAGCAGAGCAGACGCACTAAATCTTACGATACTTTGTCTCTTCTTGACTCCGGTAGCCCGATGAGTTTTATTAGTCGATCGTTGGTCCCCTTCGAAATCAGCAAGATACTTAAGTCAACCAGATACCGTGGAGTGGGTAATACTCAATTAAGGATTTATGGGAAGGTTTTATGTGAAGTTAAGATAAGAAACCAAGTTGTAACACACCCATTTTTAGTTTTGCCAGATACAGATCTGTCGTTGTCTATGTTGATTGGAAGAGATCTTTTAAAAAAAAAATTAATATATTCTTATGTGAACTCAAGCGGTTAAAAAAGTATTCAATTAAAGAACTTTTCGAAATAAGAAACTCTGGCAAGTGTTTTCGTTTGGAACTTTTAGGAAATAGTGCGGTTGATTTGTCTAATTTGGTGAGGATTTCTGAGAATTGTTGTCAGTGTCTTGAGCTACCGAGTAGTGAATCAGATTTAGAAAAAGAAACTGAAGAAGCCATGTCTTATGCCCCTGCTGGTCCGCCAGAGCCGGCGTTTGACGAATATACATTACAAGTTTATGCGGTAGAGCTTGTAAACAGGTCGAATAGTGATTGGTGTAATCTTCGTATTGAGGAAAACGACGTAGATGAACGAATTTCTTTAATTTCGTCAACTAATGAAGAACATAACATAGACATAGGTTCACAATTAAGCAAAGAACATAGGGAAATATTGAAGTCGGTAGTGATAAATGAATATTGTAGACCAGCGTTGAATATTAAAGTTGAGCCTTATGATTCAAAAATGAAGATTAATTTGACTGATGATACACCATTTCACAGTGCGCCTCGTAGACTTTCGTGGGCTGAGCGAGCTGAAGTGCAATCAATAATTGAGGAATTGCTAGCAATGGGTACAATTAGGCATAGTAATTCACCATATGCATCTGCAACGGTTTTAGTTAGGAAAAAGGGCGGCCAAGCTAGGCTTTGCATTGACTATAGATTCTTGAATAAGAAAACTATTCGGGATAATTTCCCTATGCCTTTAATTGAAGAGTGCTTGGAACACCTTGAAGGGAAGAAATATTTTACTGCATTAGATTTAAGAAATGGCTTTCATCAGGTGGAAATGCATGAAGATTCCATTAAATACACCTCCTTTGTAGTTCCTGGAGGACAGTATGAATATAGAAAGATGCCATTCGGATTGAAGAATGCTCCGGCATTTTTCCAACGTTTTATTTGAACAGTTTTGAAGGATTTAATAAATTCCGGCAAGATAGTCGTTTTTATGGATGATATTACCATTGCCAAAACAGATTTTAATTCCCATGTTGAAATAGTGACTGAAGTTCTTAGGCGATTAAATAAAAAGGGTTTGCAACTAAAAATGAATAAATGCAAATTTGGTTATTCCGAAATAAACTTTCTGGGGTATGCAGTAAATTCAAGGGGGTTACGACCGAATGTAATTGTAATGGATGTATTTTTCACTTCTACTCGGAGTAACGAATAATTTTTTTATTCGGTCAAACCACTCACCACCTAACACACTCGGTTGATCTTCAACCACCACTTCTCATTCAATTTCCACCATCTGCGAACACACCCTTTGCAATACGTGCAAACCCCAATAAACCTGTCAGTTAGTGCCAACCTAGTCTCGCAAAAGTCAACGAACCTAAGCGGAAAGCAAACGACCACCAGGCAATAAAAAACCACCCGGCATCGACGATCTTTCTTTTTTCGCGATGGCCGTCGTCTTGGCTGGAAGTCCACTTATAAATTATAAATCACTTGTGCAGATCCAGATTCATCAATTTCATCAGTAATTACACAGGCAACACCGTGAATGCATATTCACACAGGTAAGAACAATTTTGTGAAATCTTCTTTTATTCACACCACCACGTTTCATTCATTTCAATATCGCATGTGCTAATCTCGCGTAACTTATCCTCAGGTGTCTGTAGGGCGTTCATCGAATCCCAAAACGCGCATCCAATAGCAGTCCCGTAGCTTTGACGCTTTAATTATCATTTTTAAGCGCATGCACGGCTGCGAGCGCAAAACTATTTGGCATTCGACGACGGCCATCGCCCAATGCTAAGCCCAGTGCTATGGCAGTGCTATTCCAGTGCTAATTTTGGTGCATACCTCGCACAGCGCTTTAGCTTCAGCTTCAGTTACAGTGTTCCAGCGCTCCTGCGACAGTTTAATTGTGATTTTTATTCGTGTGCTACAGCTGCATCACCACGTGACGTACGATATTACATCATCGTCGTAATCCAGCAGCATCGCAGGGCACGCATGAGCACACTCGCACACCACCGACATTACGAAGCCCTGGCCATTTAGCACCAGAAGCACCAGAAAAAGCAACCCCACCAATGCAGAAAACACCATCTATGTCATCGAACCCATCCAGCGATGAGTATCAACCAAGCATAAGCACCGTGAGAATGCAGAAAACACCATCTACGCGTCACTCATATCCAAAAAGATAACCAGGAAAACACTAGCATCGACAATCCAACGCACCCTATTCAGCGCGAGTTACATACCCACGATCACCGAGCACCTAATCACCGGATGTCCACCTATACACCGTATACCTACATGTCAGCATATTTGCAGCCATTAACCCGACCTAGGTAATTCCCAAAAACTATTAATAAGCAATGATAATAAAATGTAATACATACCTATTCTAAGAAGTAACTTATATATCATGTTCATAGCACTTACCTGAGTTTTGTAAAGCATTATTCAAGACATTATTAAATCAGTTGTCAAACAGAGTGGTTGTTTTCTTTAGTTAAATCTTAAGCTCCTGCACGACGACATAACTCGCGCAACAGGCGATTATACCATCAGACCACGGGCAGCCCGTACGGAATCAATCAATACCCGTACTCACGGACAGCACCCGTAGATCGGACAGCGCCCATTCACAAGCGGATTCTGGCACACATCAAAACCAAACCGCAGGCGTGGCAGATAAACCATATCGAGATCGGGTCACTAAACCTCGTCAAAAGAGAGTGATTCCGCAACTATCACCTTTAGCCATCTGCAGCTGATGTATTATCCGTAAGCGTATCGTAATTATCGTAAAATATCTTTATACCTACTTGCATATATATCTTAAGTATTATCTCGATCTATAAAAACATAAGTAGACGCCTAGCAAGCATTCGTTTCCTTAATTTTTTTTTTTTTTTTTAGGTGGCTGTCGGCAGAAGCTGACACACTTAGACCAATTTTAGGTCCATTGTGATACCACGTATGTATTATCTACCTCAACTCTGTAGATGGGACTGGCCAACGACACGCGGTTGTTCTCAAACGTTCTCCCCCATCTACGTACTAACCGCGCCCGACGTCGTTTAATTACGGTGATCTGACGAGAACCGATTACTTTTTACTTTTTACTTTTAAATTCATTTTTATTAATTATTAGCTTATATCAACTTAAATACTAGACAAAAATGATTAAATCTAACTTAAAATTAACAGGATACTTATTCTAGATTATTGATCCTTATGCGGACGCCCTAAACTTAACTCTATCTTATAATTATTGCCTTTCGGCCTAAAAACTATTTTACGAACTAATCTTACATAATTATGTTTTCATCGAGAAAATTGTTAAGAAAACTCGGAATCTTTATCAAATTTTATATTTTTATATAAAAAAAACAAATTACAAACTACCTACTCTACTTACTTAAACTACTTAGCATATTCTAACTATAATTAGGATTCTGAGCACTCGTTGCCTGGCGCAACAAGTGGTCAAAATCCCAATTGCTTTCCGAGCGCCTGGCAGTCGTCAACGTGCACACGCGCCGCCGTGAGCCGACTGAAGCCTTACAGCGTCAGTCAACTCCCGGAAGCACCACCACACGTTGGCGAGCCCGGCCTCTCCCAAAAACGCCCTAGCTGACTTAATTTAACTTATAAGCTAAGAGGATGTTACCTAGAGTAACGCACCGTCCTGGGAGGGCATGTTGACCCCTCCCCCCTCAACAAGCCACCAAAATTCGGCGAATTGCTTTTCCGTGTCGAATCTATCCCTCTCCGATATTGCGGTACTAAAACGGAGGAGCTCATGAGCATTGGCGACGTCCCCGTCATGGCGGAGCCGCTTATCTCTCGCGCTGCGGTAGCGATGGTATAAGACCGGGATATCATCCCTCGTCTGTACCAGCCCTTTTGAATCAATATGGATAAATGCCTCTGGCGGGATAAAGCCAGACCGGAGCGTACTCTCTATGTACATTTCATTGGGGTAGTAAGCCCCAAATATCAGACTATTGTCGCTGGCCATCGCCCTTGCAACGTGCCTTCGAGTGACCTTAATGAGGAAATTGTCAATCCTATTCAACTGAGCCCCATCGTATAGGACCTTGTTGGGATAGTATTTTATATAGTTGGATTCGGGCGTTCGGAACAACCGGAGACAGGTCCTAAGACATTGTCTCTCCAAAACCCGAATCTTTTCCATATAACTAGGCGCTATATTAAACCACAATGGACAACCATAAGCGATGATCGGCCTTATAAGGGCCACGTAGCAAATGACCTTCACTCTAGAGTCAAGTTGACTGCTATGAAACAGTCTCCTTGTCAGAGCATAAGCCTTCTTGGCCCCAGCAAGACGAGCAACTATATGTCTATCGAAATACAGATACTGGTCAAGCCAGATACCCAGATATCTAACTACGCTTCTCACCGCCAATGGCTGCCCATTTTGTCCAATAATGGCCAATTTCTTCCAGTTTTTTCTGGTATCCCTAGAGGCCCCAGCCAATGGAGTTCTGAACAAGATTGTTTCCGTCTTCTGAAAGTTGATTTTCAACTTCCAGTCGCCGCAATATCGCTTAATTTGATCGAAGTCACGCTGCAAAAGGATATTAATGACCTCGATTTTAGGACCTGATCTGTATGCCACCAAATCGTCGGCATACGCTATAGCATGTCTGAGTGAACCCACCAGATCACTCGTATAAATGTTAAACAGGATCGGAGAATTGACCGCCCCCTGCTGTAAACCGTTTTTAATTTCAAAGACTCTGCTCGAAGTCACGTTGCCACATTTGACAACGAACTTCTTTCCCATAAGCATATTATAAATTACATATAGCAAAGGTTTGTACATCCCCCGCCTGGTCAACTTGTAGAAAAGTCCCTCTAACCATACGGTGTCGAAAGCCTTCTCAAAATCAACCAGACAAGCACCCGTGCATTGGTTCTTGCATTTATTCCACTGAATGTCGGAAACCAGTTTCGACGCGGCATGAATAGTGTCATGCCTCGCCCTGAAACCAAACTGGTTGTCCGGGATTACGTTATTGTCCTCGACCCACTTTAACAGGGCTCTATTTACAACCTTTTCAAAGACCTTGCTAATATTCGGAAGCAAGCTAATTGACCGGAGATTGGCAGGGTTCGTCCTATCTTTACATTTTACGAGAACCGATTAACTCGACGTGGTATGGTCGTTGGTTTCGTTTCCTTAATAGTGGTAGCATATTTTATTCTTTTGGGTCAAGCAACTGCAGTGTTTAGTTTCCAAATTATTCTATCTAGCATATAGCAGCAGCCGCCGACTCCAGAAGCAGTGCACTCCTTCGGTCCCCGGCGGCGTGGGCATAAACTCGCGTATTCGTACCAACAACAATATCGTAGGAACCTATACAGATAGTGATTTATTAGTGCTCGAACTCTCTAATATTCTTTAGGGATAGGCCTAGTGATTTGTAAAATTGTGCAAGTAATAATTCGTAAAGCAAAACATATCGAATTAGCAATCCTATTGGGACTACTTACTGATGTACACCCCGCCATCTGCGGGACTGTAGGTCAACCAAATTATTACCGGTGAGAAACCAATACTCGAACCAAGGAACACGATACACATCGTGCGCCTTCGGTGACATCTTCCACCGAGACCGTGGCGATAGTTGCGATTACACACGCCCATGGTAAAGGAGCTTTAGTAGATTTAAGTAGAGACACAGCCCAGCCATAATAATACAAGGGTAGGGTAAACTGTCCCACAGTGGCTCACGTCCCACAGTGAATCTTTTAAATTTACAGAATCTCTTAGTGAGATTTGTTGGATACAGATTCAAATGTTGATTATTATGATTAATTAAAATTAGTATGTCAATACAATTTGTGAAATATTTTTTTTTATAAAAATAATTTTCTCCAAAAAGTCACTATGTGCAACAGTGAACCAGAATATAGTCGTACACAGTGAACCATGATTCACTGTGTACCATGCATGGTTTACTGTGTACTAACCATACGCCAGACACAACTATATAGGTACAATATTTAAACAATAAGTTCACAATTTTGTTTCAGTTAAAATGGCACGAACAAAGAAACACAGAAAAATAGGAACCCACACAAAGGAGCAGTTGAAATCTGCACTTCAACTGATTAAGGATGGAAGGAAAATAAGGCAAGCTGCTAAAGAAAAACAAATTCCATACGCAACATTGAGAAGATATTTTGTGAAAACAAAAAATCTTAACGATCAGGAATTAGAAGTAATGAGGCTCACACCAAACTATACAGTGAACCTAATATTCACAGAGGAGCAAGAAGCTACTTTAATAAAGTATCTCAAGGACTCAGCATACTTATTTTATGGTTTGACCAATGTGGATTGCCGGAAGTTGGCATACGAAACTGCAAAAATCAACAAATTAAAAATTCCCGAATGCTGGAAGAAGAAGAAAATGGCAGGCATTGTATGGTTGCGATCGTTTCGTAAAAGACACCTTAGCTTGACTCTGACAGCTCCAGAAAGCTGTAGCTTGGCTCGAGCAACAGCGTTTAACAGCTTCAACATCGGAAAATATTTTGACAACTTAGAAATAGTCATTAAGCGCCATCCAATTTTTTTAAATGGCACGAGAATATATAATCTGGATGAAACGGCAACAACGACGGTGCAGAAACCACCAAAAATTTTAGCACCTAAAGGCATAAGATGTATTTCCAAAGTTACCATTGGTGAGAGAGGGACTTTATCAACAACATGTGCCATAATCTGTGCGAGTGGACAAGCTCTTCCACCTGCCATTGTTTTTCCAAGAAAGAACTTTAAAAGTTATGTATATGCTTAAAGGTTAGACTTAAGCAAAAACTTCTCTTCGATAATTTATATTTTATTTATTTTTTTAAAGGTACACCTCCAGGCATTTTAGGCCTAGCTACACCCAGTCGATGGATGAATTCAGAGTTATTTCCTAACGTAATGAAGCACTTTATTCAACACACTTCCTCATCTATGACAAATCCTTCGCTGCTTATTCTGGATAATCATGAATCACACCTCTCTATTGAATCATTGGAATTGGCAAAGTCAAATGGAGTAACGATACTTACTTTGCTGCCACACTCGTCGCATAAAACACAGCCGCTTGACGTTTGTGCATTCAAACCTTTTAAAACTTTTTAAAATGCGTCAATGGACTCCTGGATGATGAGGCATCCTGGTACAGCTGTGACTATATACGAAGTAGGTGAATTTGTCGGGGAAGCCTATCAAAAATCGTTGACTCCTATAACGATCAGCAACGCTTTAAAAAAAAAACCGGCATTTTCCCTTTCGACCGGTCGGTTTTTACTGAGATTGACTTTCTACCAAGTACTGTCACCGACCGTCCGATCCCCGAAGACAAAGAAAATGTTGATCCAAATGAAAAGGCTTCCCCAGCAATTCCGCAAAAAAATCTTGAAGGACATTTTACAGGGCCAGCAGAGTTCCGACCGCCTTTAAAAGCGCCACCAAGAAAACCTAGCGGAAAAGGCAGGAAAAAGGGAAGGAGTCTGATTGCCACGGATACCCCTGAAAAGGAAGAACTTTGCGCACAGAAGCTAGTAAAAAAACTCCTTTCGAAAAAAAAAATGCTGGTAAAAAGGGCAAAAAACCCGTGCGACAAGTTTTGCAGGACAGTTCTACATCCGAATCAGATATATCTGTTGTCCTTGAAAGTGATGATGTTATGACGAATGAAGATTCAGAGGAAAATATGCAAAATAATGTTGATAACTTGGAAGAGATTACCAGGGATCCCGTCGAAGGTGAATTTATTTTAGTTGAGTTTAAAGGAAAGAAGAAATTGGTATACTACGTCGCAAAGGTTTTAAAAGCCGAAGGGAACGAGTATCAAGTTGGCTATTTGAGAAAGAAGTCTGAAAAAAGTTGCATCTTTTCTTTGCCGGACGTTCCAGATCTGGCTTCTGTATTCAAATGGGATATAAAAATGATATTAACAGAGCCGCGTGAACATGGTAGCACTTCCAGGCTACAGAATTCCGTATTTTCATTTAGCAACGACCTATCAGCATTTAACATTCGTCAATGGTTTTGTGTTTTTTTTTTACTATTATTTTTCGTTAGTTATAAGTTTTGTGATATTATTGAAGTCCTTGAAAGTCCTTTTTGTTAATGTTTTGTTGTTTTTTAATTGTTATTATTACTTTTTGTTGTTTTTATTACTTATGTTTTACTTTTTTTAATGTTAATGTTAAATAAAAATTGATTTTTATCAATTACTTGTTTTTGCTCTTTATTTTTCTTATGAAATAATGTAGCAGCCGCATTAATTTAAGTCATCATGTTTTTCTTTTTTCAATTATTATTGTTTTTCCAATTATTATTTTCATTTCCAATAACATTCATTCTATGCCATTAGAAAGCATATTTTTATTTTGTAAGCACTTTTAAAACTTAAAAGCACATATCGCATATTAACTTTAAAATGTTATTTAAACACGCAAATGTGAGTCCTCGTATACACAGAATTCAGCAACGGCGAAAATAAAGAATTATTGTTGTTTTAAGATTCACACTGCACCGTTGCGTTTCTGAGTATAAGACGGCAGCGTGAAATATGAATTGTTGCAGTCTGTTAAATAAAGTTTGTGAGCACACAACCAAGTTGGAGCCACCTTTTTTATTCTTTTTAAAAGCAGTCTGTTAAATAAAGTTTGTGAGCACACAACCAAGTTGGAGCCACCTTTTTTATTCTTTTTAAAAGCAGTCTGTTGAATAAAGCAAAAGGTGAACACACAACCTAGTTGGAGTCTCTTTTTTTTATTCTTCTAATTGCTGAGAACAGAAGACAGGCTGAACGAGAAATTGGTCGCCTGGCTCTGCTCATATTGGTCGCCGTCGCCGTCTATCCGCCGCTCTCCAGCTCCAACTTCGCCAGCTCTACTCACCCACGCACACACACCCCCGCAAGCACCATCACCTGCTTCAATTGACGCCCAACATAGTGGCTATTGTTTACTGGACATTTTTTGTAAACAATACAGTAGAGGCCCGAGAAAGTGGAATACACTGGAATCCGAAAAGTGGACTAGGTAGTCGATTTTTTTTTGCGCCCACTGATTATTTCGAATACCAAATTAAAAATTTTTGGAAAGAAATTACAGTAAAGGTCGTAAAAATAGAATTTTGGCGAATTTCACTAGCAAAAAAGCCTAGAAAGAAAAGCATAGCTGAAATACGATCACCCTACAAAATCACACGAGGTTACAGATTTTTGGTGGATGTACTACAGTGGAGACCAGAAAATCTGAACATATGAGAAGAAGCGAACGTTTGTTGGAGAAAAAGAAAAACGACACTCAATCATCTTCATCTGAGTCAGAATCGTTGGTATTTGAGTCACCATCATCAGACTTGTCAGATCTCGAGTCGACAATAATTGAACAGATTACACGCAGTAACTCATCCCAACAATCCACGATGACGTCGCCAATAAGTTTGTCTGAAGATCAACCTACGCGTTTGGTAGCTGCTATTGGTGTGAAAGAAAGCCATGGCACATTTAGCAGATGCACCGCTCGGTTTGATGGCGAAAGAAATACTTCCAAGCTGGAAGATTTCATAGCGACCATCACTGTATATAAGAGCTCCGAAAACGTATCCGATACTAATGCAATTATTGGTTTCCCTCTCCTGCTAGAAGGTTTTGCATCAAACTGGTGGCAAGGTGTGAAAAATGAGGCAAAAACATTCAATGACGCGATTAAACTGCTACGTTCGTCATTTGCTCCGCCAAAACCAGCATGGAGGATCTATGTTGAATGTTTGATCAAAAACAAAAACCGAACGAATCAACTGACGAGTTTATTTGCAAAAAACGGTCATTATTTTCACAACTCTCAGATGATATATCGGAGGAAGTAATGATAAACATGACTTATGGACAAATGCTTTTAACGATTAGAGAAAAGGTTCCAAGAAATTCGGTGAAAACTTTTCAAGAACTTCTAAGCGAAGCAAGAGAAGCCGAAATTGTTAATTGCGAAAATAAGCCAGAGTCCAAGTCACATGAGAAGGTTGACATCAAACGTAAGCGTTGTTCAAAATGCAGAAAGCATGGACATTTAGCTGACACCTGCTGGTATGCTGAAAACGCAAAGCAGCCAAACAAAAAATTTGCTTTAAATTGTTATGGTTGTGGTGCAGCTGGTTATTGCCGAACGAACTGTCCCACTTGCAGCAACAAAAATATCAATAGTCCAACCGCGCTTGACTTCAACTTAATTGATTCAACAGTAATTGGAAGAAGTGTACCCACTGTTGATATAAACATTAACGGTCTTAAGGGAGAAGCCTATCTTGACACGGCAGCTAGAACTAGCGTAGCAGGTGCACGGTTATACCAACAGCTTAAACATAAAGGATGCTCCTTCACGCCAGTTAATGCAGAGCTCACGTTTGCCGACGGAGTCCCAAGACAAGAAGTCGTTTACGCAACAGTGGTTGATATCATTATTGGGAAGAGGTTTCGGAAAATCCGGTTCATTGCATTGCCAAAAGCAAAAGACAACCGTACTTTGCTTGGAATCGACTTTTTAGAACAATGCGGAATAGTGTTGAACATTGCACAAAGAGCATTTTATTTTGTTGACGATCCAGCAACCACCTTCGATTTTAAGCTAGTTGAAAGCAAAGCCCTTAAACCGAGACACACTCAACCCGAAAATCCTTTCAAAAAGCCAGAGACAAAACAGAAATCAACGACACCAAGTCCAAAAGTACGTTTCCCCGATGACAAATTAGAGGATGTTTCAGCATTTCTCGCTTGGATAGAGAGTCGACAAACAATAAGTCCCATTGGAAACACACCAAAACGTAAAAGAACGAACGATTACTCTCCACATGGGGTACAAGCCATCTTCTCAGATGCGATTCCGAATGAGATGCAAACCCCAGAACGACACAATAACTTATTCAGTGGACCAAGAAGAGTGGATTATGCAGAAACTGATGCATGGTTTGAACTCAACTGCATTGATATAAAGCTACGTCCAGAAGAAGGCCATGTATTACAGTCGATCGAGAAATCTAAACTGGAACATTTTTTGGAAAAAGAAGAAGAGGTTTTTGGAGAAATTACATCCCCAATTCCACATATCGAACATCACATAAAAACCGGAAATCAATCCCCTATCGCTACAGCTGTGTATAGAATTTCGCCAGCTAGAAAAATCCAGTTAAAAACCGAAATCGACGACATGTTACGAAGAGGAATTATTGAAGAAAAAGAGTCCCCTTGGGCATCGCCTGTAGTAATGGTGCCAAAAAATGATGGCAGTATACGTATATGCGTCGACTACAGAAAATTAAATGCAATAACACTACCAGATCGATACCCATTACCTCGGATTGATGATCTGCTTCATGCCGCAAAAAGCACACCTTTCATGTCGACACTCGATCTACGATCAGGATACTGGCAAATTAAGGTAGCCGAAGAAGATCAACCAAAAACAGCTTTCATTACTCCTTTTGGTATTTACGTCTTTAAAAGAATGCCATTTGGATTAAGAAACGCACCAGCAACTTTCCAACGTCTTATAGACAAATTTCGAAATGGATTGCCAAATATTTTGATTCTCGCGTATCTAGACGACATTATCATATGTTCTGAAAGTTTTGCGTCTCATTTAAACAACCTAAAGACAGTCTTTCAACGTCTGAAGGAGTTTGGATTCCGACTCAATCGAGAAAAATGTAAATTCTGCTGCTCTGAGGTTAAATACCTAGGTCATATCCTTACGCCAAATGGATTCAAAATTGACCCACAGAAGACTGTAGCCATTTTGAAACGAGAAAGGCCAAAAAACCAGAAGCAGGTGCTATCGTTTCTTCAAACCTGTTCTTGGTACAGGAGATTTATAAATAATTTTGCTAATATTTCAAAGCCTCTGTCGAATCTAACGAAAAAGAATGCAGTTTGGAAGTGGGAAAATGAGGAGCAATGTTCTTTCGACAAGCTGAAGAAACTTTTGACCACCGCACCAATTTTGCAACAAGTTAAGGAAGGTATTCCATTTGTTCTAAAAACTGATGCAAGCAATTACGCCATCGGTGCAGTATTACTCCAGGGGGAGAACGAGATGGAACACCCGGTGGAATATGCAAGCCGTTTGTTACTACCTGCAGAACGCAATTACTCCACTACCGAGAAGGAAGCACTCGCGGTAGTGTGGGCCGTGCAAAAGTTCCGTGGATACATTGAAGGATCTGAAGTGAAAATCTTAACAGACCACCAGCCCCTTAAATGGTTGATGACATTAAAATCGCCTACCGGAAGACTTGCCAGATGGGCACTGCAGATACAACAATACAATATCCAAATAGGATATAATCCAGGGAGGAATAATGCAGTAGCTGACACACTTTCCCGACCACCCTGTCCTGATAAAGGGCATGTAGAAGAGTCATGCGAAATCTGTTCTGTGGAAATAGACTTACCAAGGCGAGGTTCCAAAGAACTTCGAGAAGAACAACTAGCTGATCCTGGCATAAAAACTATTATCGATTCCTTCGAAAAAGACAACGAGAATATACTTCGCTGGACCAGCCGCGGTTATATGTTAGTCGATGGTATTTTGTATCGATATTGTCCTGAAGAGGATTCCGAACATGGACAACTTGTGGTTCCTAAAACAATGAAGTCCTTAATGCTTAAGACATACCACGACGATCCGACAGCTGGACATTATGGCGCCGAGCGAACATTAGCTCGCATCTCCAGTCGATATTACTGGCCTGGCATGAGGACAGATGTGGCCAACCATGTAAAAGTCTGCCTCGAGTGTCAACGTTACAAAGCCTCAAATCTGAAACCAGCTGGACTAATGCAGTCAACTCCAAGTAGTCAAAGGTTTGAAGTTGTTGCAGTCGACTTATTTGGACCCTTACCTTTGAGCGCAAATGGACACCAGTGGATTTTAATCGTCGAAGATTTGTGTAGTCGCTGGGTAGAACTGTTCCCTTTAAAAGAAGGTACGGCTGAAAACTGTGCACCTGTACTTTTGAACGAGATATTTTTACGATTTGGTGTACCAAGAAAACTTCACAGCGACAATGGAACACAGTTTATTTCTGCCTTAATGCAGAAGCTGACATTTTGCCTGGGAATAAAACAATCATTTACCCCGGTTTACCACCCGGAAGCAAATCCTGTCGAGAGAAAAAACCGAGACCTGAAAGCGCAATTATCCATTTTGGTTGGAAAACAACATACTTCGTGGAATCTCAAACTCCCAACAATAAGATTCGCGATGAACACTGCTAAATGTGAGAGTACGGGTTTTTCAGCAGCATACCTGACGTTCGGAAGAGAACTTCGAACTCCAGATGATGTCTATCACGATTTAAAAGCCATCATCCGATCAGAAAACTTCATCCCTCAGATTACCCCACACTTGGTACGAATGGCCGATACCCTGAAGGAAGCTAGAGAATCGTCCGAGAAGGTACAAGATCGTAACAAAACCTATGTCTACAAGAAGCGACGATCACACGAAACATACGAAGTTGGTGATGAAGTGCTCGTAAAAACTCATCCCATTAGTAGAGCCTCTAAAGGTTTTACCGCTAAATTTGCTCCAAAAAGAGATCGGCCCTACATAATATTTGCTAAAAAGGGTTCATCTACTTTTTCGATTGCCAAGAAAGACAATCCATCTGTTCCATTGGGAACATACCACGCATCAATGTTAACGTCATACAAAAAAGATACAAATGAATCGACCGAGCCTATAATACCTATCATGAAGAGGGGTAGACCGGCTAAATCCACTAAAGAAACAAAGGATGCAGAGGCTCCTATCGCCACCAAAAGAAGGACGACTTCACCAGTTGCTGCCACCTCACCGAGACGATCGATGAGGCAGAGGGGGAGATTGTAGCAGCCGCATTAATTTAAGTCATCATGTTTTTCTTTTTTCAATTATTATTGTTTTTCCAATTATTATTTTCATTTCCAATAACATTCATTCTATGCCATTAGAAAGCATATTTTTATTTTGTAAGCACTTTTAAAACTTAAAAGCACATATCGCATATTAACTTTAAAATGTTATTTAAACACGCAAATGTGAGTCCTCGTATACACAGAATTCAGCAACGGCGAAAATAAAGAATTATTGTTGTTTTAAGATTCGCACTGCACCGTTGCGTTTCTGAGTATAAGACGGCAGCGTGAAATATGAATTGTTGCAGTCTGTTAAATAAAGTTTGTGAGCACACAACCAAGTTGGAGCCACTTTTTTTATTCTTTTTAAAAGCAGTCTGTGGAATAAAGCAAAAGGTGAACACACAACCTAGTTGGAGTCTCTTTTTTTTATTCTTCTAATTGCTGAGAACAGAAGACAGGCTGAACGAGAAATTGGTCGCCTGGCTCTGCTCATATTGGTCTCCGTCGCCGTCTATCCGCCGCTCTCCAGCTCCAACTTCGCCAGCTCTACTCACCCACGCACACACACCCCCGCAAGCACCATCACCTGCTTCAATAATAAATAAACACTATAGGTTCACTGTGAACTACACGGTGGTTCACTGTGTCCACCCCCTAGTGCACAGGGAACCAATTGATGTGCATTTTAAAAAAACTCAAAATTTACTATTTTCTACGATCTTTCTAAAGCTACATGTGGTGAAATACAAAGCTAATAAAGCAAATAATAATTACCTTCTGTAGTAAGTAAGGATAGGTAGCGTAGGAAAACACAGTGGCAACCCCTACGCGGGAACATTCCATACATTATTAAATACCTAAACCAACCTATACACCCATAGTTTAAGTACATTAAGTAAACCCACACTACTAACATACCATAGGCATATATGTACTAACTACCATTGTTCATAGAAAGGGATAGTGGCAATAAAGAGTGAGTGATTGTTCGGACTTTAAACAAACCGGTCGTTTATTTTATAACCTACCACACTTCAAACCTTTTAAAGATTAAACCAATAGTACTCAAAAAAACCAAATTTTGGAAAAAATCGAATTTTGAGCTAGAAAGCTGAAATTTTTTATATATGATCTATGACTCCTAAAACTGCTCGGGATAAAAAATTTTCAAAATCCGCCCACTGACACGCCCACAAATAAATAAAATAATTTTTTTTTACCCTATTCTAAGGGTATATTAATTTTTGAAAATCCAAAGTTTCAGCTAGGGAGCTGAAATTTGTAGTATATACTCTCTATGGGCCCTTTATGCTCATGTGTAAATATTTTCAAAATCCGCCCACTGACACGCCCACAATTATTTTTTTTTTTTGAAAATTCAAAGTTTGAGTTAGGGAGCTGAAATTTATAATATGTAACAAACCACCGTCACCAAGAATTATGTAATTCCACGATGTCTTCAGTCTGACATCCCCAAAGCATGCTTCGAAGAGATTTACCACTCCGCGGTGTAAACCGCAGGCGAAACAGCCTATTCATAACGACAACCATTTCGATGGCTGAACGCTACCCTTTTGGGAAAGTCGGCTTAATCGCCTACCAATTCAGTTAACCTCGTTCTTTTACAATTCAACCCGGAGTACGAAGACATCTTGTGTGCAACGCCTAATAATTGCGATTCTCCATTTTCTTTTCGCGAGAAAAATCAAATCACCAAAAGAATACGAAAAGAAAACGTATTCGTTAACAAAGGAAAAAGGAAAATTCCCCGAAAAATAAAACAAATAATAAGATATCAACCATCAACCAGAAACCCACGTCCCGGAGATTCCTTCGGAATTTAACCAAAACCGGTAAGTCACCGTGGAATAAAGGAAAATAAAATTATAAATCGCCACCACGCGACAATCCTCACCCAACAGGAAAGGGCTGGGAATTACTCCTCGCCAAGCGAGGAAAGTAGAAAACCGAGTAGAGACGGCCTGTCGCTCGCTTAGCACATGCGGCTGAGCACAGGTCGACTTTTTACGCCAGCATCCAGCTATTTTTAGCGTCCTTAGAGACCGTAAGACCAGCAACCGCACGTGCCGTGCATCGCACACGTGAAACGCTGACGAGATACGTGTATCCCGGGGCTCATCCCCGAGACTACGCGCGGAGAAACTTCGCCCAGGAGGTAGCTGCGTAGCGATCACCACCCGTTTGTTCGGAAACCACAGGCGACCGAGCATACAGACGTGGATGCATCAGAGGATCGCGGTCGAGTTCCGTTCCGAACCAGCAGTCACGCACCGCGTCATTTGCACAACAGCGGCTCCGACCGAGAGCTTAGGAACCACGGCTACTAGGTAAGGCATCGTCGACCGAGCTAATTTGACTTGGCCACACCACGTGCGACAATGTACTTATCTGTAATTCTTCTTCCAACCCCAGTGATACAGGTACGACACCGCAGGCGGCACCGAAAGCGAGTCGAGAGCGGGACATTCGCCCGGATAAATTCAACCCCGGCAGCAGCATCATCATCAGCAGCACATCACCACCAGCAGCAACAGATCCAGTTAAAAACTCCAGGGAATAGGGGCGTGGAATAGCCACGATATACGAGTTTGTTTATATATCTATATACGTAGCTTATATATTAAAACCGAGGACAGACCTCATTTCTTTATATTCAGTGGATAAAAGTAGTTCATTCAGTACTAATGCATTCGGGGCAAACCGTTTCTTCTTTAATCACGTGTTAATAACGTAAAAACCTAATCGGAATTTTTCAATTCCAAACCTCATTCGTGGTATTATCGCGATTTTTAATTAACAGTTTCGCGCGCTCGGCGCAAATCGGTATTTTCCAATTCCAAACCCACTATCGCGGGTAAATTTTGTTTGCTTAAATTCAATTGCCATCGCGGATATAGGCACAAGAGGTAAATTAGGAATTCCGAACGTTTGAAATCGGTAAAGCCCTGAACCAAAGCATCCGTAAGATATCTTCGACGCTAGGGATTCACATGGAAGTTTTTCTTTCTTTTTTTTATATATAAAAGCGAACATTTATGAAATTCAACAGCTTCAACAAACAGTGGTGGATCGTCAATGTGCGCACATCGGCTGGAGTTCAACATCACGTAAGTCTTTTTGCCCTATATTAACTCTCGATTCTTATTGTCATTTTTCAATATATTGTTCCACCATAACCTATACATATATATATTGAGGCATATCCCATTATGCCTGCCTAAATAACAAAAAAAAAAGGAAAGAACGTCCATGCAGCGACCCTCAGCACCGCAGAGCGCTGCCGTACATCTTACATCCGTGTAGACATTCCACACCGAAGTAGGATCGTGACCTACTTTCGTAGCCCAGGTCATTGACCTCGAAGTACCCATTACGCGCGCGTAGTAGTTTCGTTTCTTTTTATTGTGGTGCGACTCAGTTCCTCAACGTAAACGTAACTGAGTCTCGACAGTTTCTTTGGCAGGACGGTCGATGCTTATATAGATGACCTTATATATATATATACACCGGTATCGATATAGATATACCTATACTCCACCCAGGCATACGTATAATGTTGGTAGAATTTCAGTACAGGGCGAATATTAGTCCTGATGCAAATTTGTAATTCGTGTTTCTTCGTGTTTTGTAATTCTTTTTGTTGATCGTCGTTCGTCAGACCGCGTAGTATTAAAGCGACTTCGCAGATCGCGTTAACTCTTGGCGGGAAAGTCCTATCCACAGTAATTTTTTTTTTGTTAATTGTGGTTATTACATAAGATGCAGTAGCGTAATACTTTTATCGATAAGATTTTTAGTATTAATCCGTTTTCTTACTCTTAAAGTTCGTTTAACGTAATATTAGTAGAGGAGCAGGGATTTCTTGTTCTCGATCCCTCTGACCCTTAAGGTTGTTTTCCTAGCGTATAGTTCGTATATGGGCCGGATGCCTCATAGGTAGTTCTAAGATCTAGCCTACGTAGTTTTTAGTTTTAGAACATTTTTTTTTGTGCGTTTGAGAATTCCTCCATTGGAGTTTTCTCTCTTTTGTCGGCTAATAGGATTCGCTTGAAGTCAGAACCGACTGAAAGAGTTTAACATTAGTTTTAATGATTAGATTATCGTAAGCATAGCTCGTAAGATGGAATAAATGTTTACAACGCCATGAAGCGTCAATTACCTACATTAGTACTATTTTTATTTTCGCTTGGAGTATCGTCGACCATTGACAACATGGTTTAGGACCAGTAGCGGTCGACGGAGGGAAGTCGAGGTAGTTCTCCACCATAGCGGTGTGGATAGTGACATGGGGTAAGGTATCCTAAAACAGTTAGGGGACCTCACTCCTTTTCGGAGCAGGGGCCATCGCGAGTGAAGCGATGCGGTGGCCAAAAGTGTCCGCAATACTTATACTTATTGCGGCGGGGTGGGCCAGCTTAGAAGAAATCCTACATCTTCTTCTTCTCTTACATTCGGCAAAAGTCCCAACTTTCGTGTATTCTTCTTTTATAGACCTGGTGGTCCAGGTCAGCCGCTACAACTTCTTCAAGTCGCGTCTTCTTCGGGCCGGAGAGGCTATCCTTCGGGATAGTGGAGGGTGGACTAGGACTCTTTTGGTACCGGCGACGGTTCATCGTGTCGTCCGAGGTCTAGTCCACCGCAACAAATTCAGGCATGTAAATAACGAGGTAACCCCAGTTCGAGCTCTATAGCAAGTTCCCGCTCCCGCCGACGAGCTAGCACGGGGCGGCCATGCCTGGCTATGAGTGGTCGAACAACCCCTCTCTCTTATTAATCAGTGACGGAGGCGGACTCTTGGCAGTCTGTAGGCCAGAGCCGTCGACGTTATAGGCTATCGACAAGCGTTGCCAGATGCATTCCGTGCCAGCAGGATGACAGCTGGGCACACTCAGAGGATGACACGGACGTGGGGTTTTTTTTCTGTTTTTGGTTTTCCGATGCCAACCAGTCAGAGGAGGGGGGAGTATGCATTGGCTTCACATGCAGTCGTTATAGATGGCGATGCCGCGTAGGGCATACTCCGCGTGTTTGTTACAAATATATAATCTCTAGTAGCCCTTTATTCTCATGTGTTAATTTTTTTTAAATCCGCCTACTGACACGCCCACAATTAAATAAAACAATTTTATTGAAACACCCAAGTTTGAGCTAGGGAGCGTTTTTTTTTTGATAAAATCCTTTAAATGTTATATAACAAAATATGTAGAGCGTTCTTAACAATTCAACCATACTTAGACTTTTGTCACGCCCACTTATGAGGGATAGGAATAAGAATAGGGTATCCAACAGTTCGCCCAAGCGGACTGTAGCCCGTCCCTATGTTTTAGTATTCACCTTGTTATCAAGGGTTGTAGATAGTCAAGAGCAGTCGGATTAGTAGCTTCAAGACATAGGGTGTAGAAACAGTATCACCGCGACTAATTTCCGTCTAAATACTCTCGCGATCTAATTAAATCCCCTAAGGTAAATAAGAACCGGGAATGCATATTAATTTCAAAGTAAATTTCATGAATTAACAATCAGTGAATTGAAAAGGCCATCCGAGCGAAGTTTTGTTCGTATACTTGTGATCATGTGTATAAGTCTTTATGTGTGCAAGAAGCAAGTCATATTAGACGACAATGTTGAACTCTGCAACATTGCAAAAGATAAAGAATTATTCTTATCTGAAGAAAAAACAAAACTGCAACAGAAGATGCAGTATCTTTTGCATATTAAATTTCAGTTAATGCAAAGTATATCATTTTTGTCTCTTTTAAAAGCAAATGATGCTTGATAAAGATTTTCATCAAGCACAAGATTCACTCCTGGAATACAGCTCGAACAGTTAAGTCGAATAAAATATACATAATAAAATATAGCTCGTTTTCATTTAAATACATAACTATATAAATTCATAACTGACTTTACACACACAATGGCATGATTTGGTATGTTTGTTGTTGCCTTTAGACTTTTCACAACGACATGATGAAAGCAATTGGTCAGTTTTGCACAATTTCAGGAATTTAAAACTTTTCTTTTAGTGTTAGAAATCTCCTATTGGCAACTCAACTTTACATTATTGTATTATAATACAGATTTACTTTTTACTTTCACTTAAACTAATAAATTTACTATTAACGACATACGTATTGAATATTATATAATTTCATTAGTTTTTAGTCTTTGAATAAACTTCCTTGAGTTAAGACTGGAGCATTTCTTCTTTGTTCGAGTTTTACCAGCCTTGGATTTACCCTTAGGCCAACTAGGCCCAGGCCTAGGGCATCACGACAGAGGGGGCAAACACAATGAAGCTCTTGAATCTTAACCATTCAATGGATTGTCATAAATATATAGTTCAATTTTCCCTGTCTTATTATCATTTAAAACACGGCAACACTTCACCAAACTCTACTTCTGTCCAATCAAATATGTACAAACAATATTGTCATTTTCAACCAGGGGGCCTACTACATTTTTCTGTTAGGTAGGTACGCTACTACAACTGGAACTGGAAGTGTTGTATTTGACAACAGAAAAATCAAAAATGTAACTGAAAATATTATGTACTTATATCGTTGTAGGATGTCTAGCGTTGAACTGAAATAGGCCCCACCAGACATACACATACATACACCTGGATTTTTTTGCAGTCGATGTTTCTCTTTTGTGTTGTCTTTCTTAAAATTATTTAGCTCTCGTTCAACTCGTATCACATTCATACATAACATACTAATACTATGCGACTATGTGGTATTTACAACAAAGATAGAAAATAGAGATACAAATTTACATTTTGTTGTTATTTTTTTGTAGATTTGAAACAATTTTGTGTAAGGCTAAGGGTTCAAATGAAAAAATAAAGACCCGTTAACGCATTTCGCTTTACGGCCAGATATAAATTGGATGCGCTTGTCAAATACATAACTAACTTGGCATTGCTGAGGGAACTAAATTTAATAAATAATATTAAATTAACATTGCGAATTGAATTCCATAAGAGTCTTTATAAATTAAACGATCATTATCGAAGTAAGTAGCGCTCCTTCTTTTCAGTTAATTTTAAAACAAAAAACACAATTAATGCGAATGAATGTAGCGGTAACTAATGTTTATATTCGTATGTAATTCCTTAATAGGTGAGTAGCCATAATGAAACGTATTCAATTAAGTGGAGCTCAAAAGCGCAAACTAGCTAAAGTGCAACAACAAAAGGAGCAAGAATTATTGACGAAAAACCAAAAGATTTCAACATTTTTTGCACCACTCGAAGACGATCAGCATAATGGTGAGGGTTTTGATTCTGTAGAAGAAACACCTAGTTCTAGTCAGTCGTTAATTTTTGGTGAAGCTTTGAATAATGATAATCAAGCAATTCATGGAAATATAAATTACATAAAATCTTCTGGATCGAACAGTTTGGAAAACACGGAAACTTTGGAAATTGAAACGAGTATAATAAAAGATGATGATGTAAATAAAAATCCTGACCCAGCGCTATGGACTAAATTTTCCGCAGATGATATTGAATATTGGATCACGTCTGGACCTATCAAATGCAATAATCACGATGGTCCTTTTTTGAAATCTCGGCGAACGTACTCAGACGGGAAAATAAGAGTTATCCAGTCTTCTTATTTTGTTGGTAAAAAAGCAAACGGCGAGACTTATCAACGTGAATGGCTTTTGTATTCCCTGTCAACAGGTGCGTTATTCAGCTTTTATTGTAAGTTATTTTCTGATCAGACCAGGCCAGGAACAACATTCATAAGACAAGAAGGTTTTTCTGATTGGAAAAATGCAATTTTAATAGATAATCATGAAAAATCCACCTGTCATAAAGAGGCTATGATGACTTACATTACACGTAGATCTCACTTCGGAATTCAGACAGATTTGGAAAAACAAATGCAAGAGTCGTGTTCATACTGGAAACATGTATTAAAGAGGGTGGTTGCTGTTATTTGCACATTATCTGAACGTGGTCTAGCGTTTAGAGGTTCCGAAGAAAAATTTGGTTTATCAAATAATGGCAATTTTATGGGGCTTCTTGAGTTAATAGCGAAGTTTGACCCATCTTTGGCTACTCATATTTCAAAGTTTGAAAATCCTGGTTCAGGAGCAACTTCGTATCTGTCTAAAACTATATATGAAGAACTAATAGATATAATGGCCCAAAGAGTTCGAGAAGAAATCATTCACCAAATCAATGCCTCTGGTTATTTTAGCTTGTCTGTAGATTCTACACCGGATTTATCACATGTGGATCAATTGAGTATTGTTATACGATATGTTAAAGACGGTCAACCTATTGAACGTTTCTTAACGTTTTTGGAGATGAATTCTCATACTGGAGACGATATAGCCAATCAAGCACTAAAGTATCTGAGTGAAAACAACATAACAATTTTAAAGTGCAGAGGACAAACATACGACAATGCTCCAAATATGTCTGGTCAGTATAAAGGGATGCAACAGAAAATTCTTCTGAAAAATCCATATGCAGTCTATGTCCCTTTCGCATCGCACTCCTTAAATCTTGTTGGTCGCAGTGCCGTAGATTCCTGTTTAATTGCAGTTGACTTTTTTTCCGTGGTACAATCGCTATATAATTTTTTTTCTGCGTCTACTAGTAGGTGGCAAATTTTAAAATCCGCTCTCCAAAATGATAATGTTTTAAAATCGCTCTCAGATACACGTTGGGAATCTCATGCTGCAGCTACTTCTGCAATCATTAAATCGTATAAAAAACTATTAGAAACTTTAGATGACATGTCTGAAGATAATGCACTTAAAGGAGATGGTCGAAGGGAAGCTGGTGATCTACTCAATAAAATGCATAAACTAGAATTCGCTTTAATGCTTCTTGTCTGGAATGACATTTTGCAAAATTTTAAAAAAGTCAGTAAAGTTTTGCAAAGAGAAGACGTAACACTACTGACATGTGCGAATTTGTATAAATCATTGTCCGATCAGCTGGAGAACATGCGTGAAAATTTTGACGGTATTGAAATACGCTCTAAGGAACTTTTACCCGATGGCAACTACACAGTAGCACGAAAACGCATTCGAAAAAAAATGGCTGACGATGGTAATGCTCCCGATGTTGAGCTAAGCCCAAAAGAAAAGTTTCGAATAAACGCCTTTTATGTTATTATTGATAAATTGCGAATTCAGATGGATTCCAGAGGGAAGATTTATACGGAAATTTCTGAACGTTTTGATTTCCTTTGCATCAACAATGAAGAAGTAGATGTTGAAGCCAGTGTTCAGCGTTTAGTGTCAAAATATCCTGAAGATCTAAATTCAGAACTTTCTGATGAACTTTTACAGTTCCATCGGTATGTTTTGCATAAAAATGGAAATAATTATAAATTCTATAATCAAGCTAATTTATATAAAATAATGTGGGAAGATAAGATAACATCAGCTTTTCCAAATGTAGATATTGCATTGCGTTTATTTTTAACTTTGATGGTGACAAACTGTTCCGCGGAAATGTCATTTTCTCAATTAAAGCGTTTAAAAAGCCCTTGTCGAACCATGATGAAGCAGGAAAGGCTTGATGCACTATCTATTCTTTGCATTGAGAGCGATTTGCTACAAGAAATACATTTTGAGGATATTATCAAAGACTTGGCTACAAAGAAATCCAGAAAACAATATTTCAGACAATAGAGTAGGTAAAAGAATTTGTAAATCTTTTCACACATGTACATAAATAATATATAAATATGTATGGATACCTATCATTTTAAATAAAATTTGTTTTTGTTGTATTGAGTTCACTAGAACGGTCAACGGTGTTATATCTTTTTATTGAATAAACCTGGCAACAAAAATTAAAGTTCAAACTATAGGGCACCTTTTACTCTTAAGGCCTAGGGCCCAAAAATGTTAAATCCGGCGCTGAGTTTTACCCTAACATTTAGAAACGGATTTTTGTATTCGCTTGTTTTACTGCAACTTCACACAAGCACATTCATTTGTGATAGTTTATTTCATGCAGCAAGTCTACAATTTTAATATTCAAGATGATTGTATCCGATCTCGAAACAGTAAGTATTAAATTTTCATATACGTTCCTACATATTCTTAACAATGTTAACATTTAAAAAACACTGACTGCATAAATTTAATACAATGTCCTATATGGGTGCGTGCATATAAAGGGTGATTTTTTTAAGGTTAGGATTTTCATGCATTAGTATTTGACAGATCACGCGGGATTTCAGACATAGTGTCAAAGAGAAAGATGCTCAGTATGCTTTGACATTTCATCATGAATAGACTTACTAACGAGCAACGCTTGAATTTTCAGTGAATGGGCCCTAGAAAAGTTGGCAGAAAATCCGCTTTTTTATCGACAAATTTTGTTCAGCGATGAGGCTCATTTCTGGTTGAATGGCTACGTAAATAAGCACAATTGCCGCATTTGGAGTGAAGAGCAACCAGAAGCCGTTCAAGAACTGCCCATGCATCCCAAAAAATGCACTGTTTGGTGTGGTTTGTACGCTGGTGGAATCATTGGACCGTATTTTTTCAAAGATGCTGTTGGACGCAACGTTACGGTGAATGGCGATCGCTATCGTTCAATGCTAACAAACTTTTTGTTGCCAAAAATGGAAGAACTGAACTTGGTTGACATGTGGTTTCAACAAGATGGCGCTACATGCCACACAGCTCGCGATTCTATGGCCATTTTGAGGGAAAACTTCGGAGAACAATTCATCTCAAGGAATGGACCGGTAAGTTGGCCACCAAGATCATGCGATTTGACGCCTTTAGACTATTTTTTGTGGGGCTACGTCAAGTCTAAAGTCTACACAAATAAGCCAGCAACTATTCCAGCTTTGGAAGACAACATTTCCGAAGAAATTCGGGCTATTCCGGCCGAAATGCTCGAAAAAGTTACCCAAAATTGGACTTTCCGAATGGACCACCTAAAACGCAGCCGCGGTCAACATTTAAATGAAATTATCTTCAAAAAGTAAATGTCATGGACCAATCTAACGTTTCAAATAAAGAATCGATGAGATTTTGCAAATTTTATGCGTTTTTTTTTTAAAAAAAGTTCTCAAGCTCTTAAAAAATCACCCTTTACATACAAATCTGCAACGAACAAAAAAAACTACTTTTCAGGCCGCCACTTTTTCCAGCAAGCGACGCTGAAAGATTTGTAGGCTTCAAATTTACTGTAGCTATGCGCGGCATCTTCTAGTTTTTTTTGTGTAAAAATTGTAGAAAAGTGGGACGTTATTTATTATAGCGCTTTTTGCTACAGTGCCTCTCACCACGTCCAAATTCGTGCGCAACAAACAGAAGAACAACAGCAGGCGGTCATCGAATCGCGTAGATTGGCACAACAAAGTCGTCGAGTAAATCGATGTGGAAATTTATCGATTCAAAGTCAACGAATAAATACTGAAAATAGACAACAAAGAAGAAGTGCTGGCAATGTCAATTTGCTTCGAGTAGCATTCCGATATGATTGTGCATTCGATTATCGATCTCTTCCTGCCGCTCGAATTGGATCAATGTTTGTAGTATGTCCACATTGCAACGCATTGAAATTTCCAGGAGAAACACCTGGATTGTGTTGCCTTAGTGGAAAAGTTAAATTGCCAACATTGCCATCGCCACCGGAACCAATGCGATCGTATCTAGAAGGCGTAACAAGAGAATCAAAGCAATTTCTTGCAAATGCTCAGAACAATAATGGGTGCTTTCAAATGACTTCTTTCGCTGCATCAATTATCAATGAAAGCGGATATAATCCGTCGTTCAAGGTAATTCCTGCTCGAAAGAGTTCTCATCCGTTTCCTTTGAATGATCGCATTTTATTAATTTTGAATTCGTCTCTTGGTAACCAGATCCAAGGGCAGGTGCATCATCGTGCTAGGTCGTTATTGCCGCTTCATTATGGCGAATACAATTTCTTACAAATCTATTTCATTGGGATCGAGAGCGATGAAATAAACCGTCGTAGTGCATTGTATAACAGAACGAAAGAAGACATCATCAGGGAATTGCAACGAATGCTTCATGACCATAATGAATTGATTGGAAGATTATCATCAAATCGAGATTAAAGCGGATAAAAGGCCTAACGGAACGCACGAACGTCAATATAATGCACTGACAATTGATGAGGTTGTCATTATTGTAATCAGTGAGCAAATGGAGGCACGGGATATTGTAGCGACGCGTCGAAACAATGGACAACTTCAGCACAGGGGAGATATTACACCATCTCCTCCCCTCTCTCTCTCTCGGTATAACCACACTCTCGCTTCTTCCGGAGTACCGGATAGGCGGGTCTCTCTCTCTTCTCAAGGTCATACGGGCCCAGTTACCCTTCGGGCCACCCTAGCGAAGGTGGTAGCAATACCACTCTCGCACACTCTCTCTCTCCGCCAACGGTTAGCAATGGAGGGACATCGGCCCATTGCGTACGGAGGAAGAGAGCTCCTTTTCTGGTTTTTGGTTCTCCAGGATTGCGAGCAATTGTTATTTTTTCTGAAGGGATGTAAAAATAGAGGTAACCCCAGTACGGGCTCACAGACAAGAATTCACGCCCGCCGACGAGCTAGCGCGGGGCGGTATCTATGACTGACTGTGAGTGGCCGCACACCCCTCTTCCCAGTCATTAGTGCCGGCTGAGTCCTAGCCGCCTGAAAGCGGGGGCCAGTCGACCCAAAGGTAACATCCCAGCTCTCCGGTACAGCGAAGCTGCAGGAGACAACGGGGCAGCAGTGGTCCAGTTTTAAACGGGCAAGAAGTTATGCTAAGGTAAAAAGGAGGAAGAAGGGGCATTATACGTTACAGGTGTCTTACAAGTGGGGCCCGAATTTAACGGGGCACGAATGCAACGAAAATAATGCAATTCCGCTACAGATGTAGAGATTGTTATGATGCGATGAGTAAAAATGAGGGTCGAGAAGCTGCAGTAAAAAAGGTAAAGAAGGTTTGGTACCACCTTTTGTGCTACATGCGAAGTAAATCCTTCTTTATGCTTGGAGTGTTTCAGTCAGCATCAAAAGTAAAAATTTAGATCTATTTTTCGTATTATCTAAATTTTTTTTTTATTTTTTTGTCAATAAAGCGAATTATACTTATACTTTTATATAAATGGATTAAGCTCTGGTATTATTTTTTTCTAATAATTATAGACCTTTATCTAGATGCCGACATTGAAAAGTAAGTGTTTATTCAACAGGCCACTCCAACACAAAATATACAAAAATGTTTAGCTTGTGACCGCCGGCGGTTCACATGGCCCCTCAAGAGGTAAGAGTTGTGACCGCCGGCGGCAGCGAACGTGTTAAAACTCATATCCATAGCAGGAGGTTAGTACACTCTATCGAGTAACCATGGGAACACAGTAATGGCACTAACTCTCCAGCAACAAACACTTTTATACCCATGGGAACATGATAGTCATCGTCGATATGAAGGAACGAGGGATATGTAGGTGAAGATTGATTGTGCCGCGAGTAGGTCGCTTGAAAGTATAAGCGCTTGCGACTAAAATGGATTAATACGACTGTTACCGCTTAAATTAAATATTTTGTTTATATTAACTATATTATGAATTATGATGTATTCTTCTTTAACACTTACAAAATGAAATTAATATATAAAATAGATCTATTACATTATTGTAAAACTTACCAGCATTAATGTAAACGCACATTAGATGAGAAACCGCATTTACTCATATGCCAAATAAAAAAAAAAAACCTCACGGTTGCGATCGATTTCTCATTTAATGGAGCGTACCCAAGCAGGAAGGGAATAATTGTTAAGTTCGCATTTAATGAAATTACATTTGTAATAATTTTATACTTTTTAGAATATTAATATTATTATTCATTATTAGTTCTATGAAGAAGAGAGATATCTTATATCTTCGTTGGAAACGTTTCGGATGTGTGGAAATGTACAATAATTTTAGAGCATCGCGTAATCTTGTTACAAAGCTTATAAGATCTGCTAAACTCAACTATTATAGTAATAGATTTAACTCTGATCGTTCTTCCAAGTTTCTATGGAATGAAATTCGTCATATTGGTTTAAATAAGGAGAATACCTCAGCTTCGGAAGACAATATCAATATTGATGAATTTTTTGCGTGTTTTATTTTTTTAATTTAGTTTGTTATCCGTGAAAAAACCAGTGTTTAAGGTAGTGTTATACACGTTCCTTAATATTGGATCATTTAGTTTGTTTTAATTGTTTCTATTGATCGGCTTTTTGTGAAATAAAAGTTCTCTTGGTATTTTTTGGTAAGCGGTTGTAACTGTTCTTTTTTTATTCTTCTTGTTCTCTTCCTTTCAATTATATTTATGTATGTGCAGTTTAGTTCCTTGTATTTTCTTATTCCTAGAATTTGTTCCCATTTATTATTGACTCCTTTGGTGTAGCTAGCTAATGTGTCGTGCATGTAATTTATAGTGCGCGAGTTCAATACTGGTTGTAACATATCTGCAATTTTTTTCATTTTTTTTTTTTTCTGTTTCTATTGTTTTTTTTTCTATTTAAAATCCCAGTTCTAAAATGGACTGCAGCGCTAATAAATGCTTGGAATCCAAAAATTCCTCCAATCCTCTTTTTGCCTGTTACGGCCCTTGTGGCATGATGTTCCATGCTAAATGTGTTGGCTCACCCAATGGATTTATGGATTAAGTCAAAGCTTCGGAGATCGCCTTATGGTACTGCTCTCCGTGTCGAAAATTGTCACTTTCCACCCTTGCTTTCAAAATGTCAGTTTTCAAGGCTGACATACTGAAATTATCGAAGGGGTTTAAAGACTTATTCGACAATTTCAATACCACCGTCCTCAACGTATCAACATTCTCTGATCTTCATTTTTCGGCAGATGCCTCAACGTCTACTGACCCTGAGTTGCCGACTAATGAAGTAAAGCAGTGTACCCAGCGGGGCATGGATACATTGATTTCATTTGATACAACAGTTTCCCCAACTGTTGAAGCTACCCCTGAGCCCATTGTCTATTTAGCATCGCCCTCATCTACTCTACTCGCAGGAAAAAGGAAACGCGATATGCCTTCCTCTGCGTTGAATCCAAAGGCAAAGCGGTTTAACCTTAGGAGTCAGCGAAAAAACTCAAACGAGGCGCCCACTCTTAATGTTAGTCCCACATATATAAATCATTCGTTAGGTACAGAATCTGGAACTATTGAATCGATTCCCAGGCCGAAATCTATTCATTTCTCGACTAAAACCCAACTCCTCTTCAGACGATGTCCTGAACCATTTGGTCTCGAGAAACCTGATTCCAAAAGATGACTCAATCAAATGCACCAAAATCAGCAAGGCTGATGGGTTTGTTGCGTCTTTCAAGATTGTTGCCCCTTCAGTATATTTTGAAAAGCTGTGCAATAGCACTGCATGGCCTCATAATACATTAGTTGAAGAATTTCCACCCCGTTCGACAAAAAGTCGCAGGAAAGATTGTCCGTCCGTGTTAAAAAAAACCTAGTAGGCTGTCCCTCTACTATCAAAATGAAAGGGGACTCCGCACAAAAACCGCTGAAGTATATTCAAACTCCCAAGCCCTCTCTCACGATATCTTCTCCTTGACGGAAACATGGCTTAATGCCGGAATTTTAGACACGGAACTCTTCAATCATGAGTTCTCCGTATTCAGAAACGACCGTCATAACAATGACCTGAAAGCGCTTGGAGGAGGTGTCCTGATCGCTGTTCGTTCCAACCTTGAGTCACGAAAGATTGACTTTCCATTTCAACTTAATGTCGAAGTTATCTGTGTAAAAATTACACTTAAGAACAAACATTTATATGTTGTTAATGCGTACATTTCATCGTCTCGTCTATGTTCTTTGTATTCGGAACTTTCTATGGCACTAGACCATATTTTTGACATATCTTGTTGTGACAGCACTGTCTTACTTATAGGCGACTTCAATCTGCCACATATTGGATGGGTACCTTCTGAGGATGATTCTCATTTCATTCCATCATTTGACTCTGCCCAACAAGAGCTCGCTTTACTTGACAACATTTTGTCTTTTGACTTACAGCAAACAAGCTGTATAAAAAATTTCAGAAATCGAACTCTCGATCTTGTTTTCTCTTCTGACTCTGTTAGTACTGTGGTTCTGGAATCCAACTTCAGTATAACTAACATAGATGACAATCATCCACCCTTGGATGTATTTATTGAGCTAGGCGCACATTTGTACGAAAATAGTAATTCGTATGACCGTTCGCAATCTTTTGACTTTCGGAAAGCAAATTTTCAAAGGCTTTCCGATGAAATTAACAGCTTTAATTTTAATCTTACTGCGTTATCTCATGTTGAAGATGCAGTAGGCTCTTTTTATTCTTTGATGGATAACTGCATGAAAAGAGTGATTCCTGTGAAATCCTCTAGAAATCTGAAAACGTCCCATCCCTGGTACACTAAAGAGCTCAAATCGATACGAAACAGACGTAATAGGGCTTGGAAGAACTATTTAAAAAGTCTATGCCAATCAGATCTTGAACTCTATTTCACTTTGTTCAATGAATTCAAATCTTTATCCTGTAACTTATATATTGACTATATAAGCAAAATGGAATGCTCTTTAAAATTGAACCCCAAACTTTTCTGGGGTTTTGTTAATTCTAAGAAAAAAACCGATGGTTATCCATCGAAGCTTACTTACAATAGTTCTACAACTGCTGATTCGCTAGACGCAAGCAATATGTTTGCAGATCATTTCAGTAAGTCATTCAGGGAGACCCCTCTTCACATTGATGATCAATATTTTAGTTATCTAACTAGCTGTTCCCAAATAAGTTTTAGTACTCGTAGTATCTCATTCGATTTGGAAACAATTTTAAAATGTATTTCTTCTCTGAAGAATGACTATTCATCAGGTCCTGATGGCATTGCACCGCTTGTTCTTAAAAAATGCAGTCATGCAATTGCTCCATATCTTAAGTATATGTTTGAATTGTCCATTAGTACAGGTAGATTCCCTAATCTATGGAAAAGTGCTTTTATCACACCTGTATTTAAAAAAGGCGAACGTGGTGATATCACTAATTATAGGCCCATTTCAAAGCTTTCGTGTATCCCTAAGCTTTTTGAACAAATTGTTTGTAAAAATCTAATATTTCTTTGTCGCAATATAATTTGTAATGAACAGCATGGATTTGTAAGCAACAGATCCACTGTCACTAATCTATTAAGTTTCTTGCATGATTGTTCTAATGCCTTGGAGAATAAGGGCGAAATGGATTGCATATACACTGACTTCTCTAAGGCTTTCGACCAGCTGTCCCATGAAATAATCGAATTTAAGCTTAGGGCTTTTGGCTTCCCACCATGTTTCATAAAATGGGTTAACTCATACCTTAGATCAAGGGTTTATCAAGTGAAATTTAGAGGATCGCTATCTGTATCTTTCACAGCTCAGTCTGGAGTTCCCCAAGGAAGTCACCTCGGACCAATTTTATTTATACTTGCCGTTAATGATGTTAAGGCATGTATAAATCACAGTAATATCCTGATCTACGCTGATGATATGAAAATATATAAATCTATCACTAGTCAGCAAGACAGAATGTTTCTTCAATCTGACATTAATAGCTTCGCAAATTGGTCTGATAAAAATGGTTTATCCCTGAACCCAACTAAATGTCAACATATGACATTCTCTAGAGAGACTATCCCTTCCACCTTTCAATATTCTCTGTCTCAACATATTCTTTGTAATGTTGATAATTTTAAGGATCTTGGGGTTTATTTCGATCCCAAACTGGTTGTTGCCAAGCATATCAATTTTATTGTTAATAAATCTAATTCTAGGCTTAATAGCGATATCATTTTTTTACAGCAGCTTATATCCGGTCAAATAGATGCACCTGACTTGCTGTCGTCTATTGGCTTTAATTTTCGTGGTGGTGCCCATAATTTACGCAGTGTTGAATTATTGTTAAGCCCCCATCATAGAACGAATTATGTGAGGCATGAGCCTATTAGTCGCATGAGTAGAATCTATAATCTAAATGATCATGTGATTGACTTGCATGTTAGTAAAATTAAGCTAAAAAATATTTTGCGTATTAATGCTTTAATGTCTTAACCCATTACTGCCCACCGTATGAAATATCATACGCTAAACTGCACTTTTATGTTTATTTAATTTTTTATTTTTTTCGCTTAGTAGGCGGTGAAATTTAAATTTATTCGAAAGAAAAACGTTCAAAGAAATTAACTGCCATTCATTTCAGCTGTCAGTGGTATTCAATCAGTCGTAAATATCAATATATAAAGTGTGTACAAATTGAAAGAAAAAAATGAAGAGATTGTGAGTAAATTATTTGAATTTATCCTTTAATTTTAATTTTAGCTGTTTATAACGTATACATAACTATTGATAAATGAGCAATACACATAAAGAATATTTTTCTAAGCTATTCCTTTGTGTTTTATAAGTAATATAAGTGATAATATACTCGTAATGATGTATGAAATTTCATACGTTGGGCAGTAGCAAGTGACAGAAAAATTGTTTTTTCAGTTTCAACCCAGAAGTTGATGGAGAGGCCATTTTAAATATTTTAAACGAGTTGGATGAAGAGGATACTGCTGGATTGCATATAACGGAGGCAGATGAGCTGGAATTAGTTCTTACTGGTGCAATTGATGGAGTAGATAGCGATGTAGATGATGCTGGGAGTGATGACGAGGGCAAACAACCAACTGTAAGGGACTTAGGAAAAGGTATCTTGCGACAACATATTGAGGTAAGGGTAGTTAAAAATCTATCTGATAACGTTCGAGAGTCAAGGACGTTGGAAATTGTGGTAGATCCTGAAGATACTCCAAGTTGTACTAATACGGCAGATTCAATTCCTAAGCCACCAAAACGTGCTAAACTAGCAACAAGGAAAAACAGAATATGGGAACCCAAAGATCTAGATACTACTTTAAAGTTTCCAGTAGAAAAAGAAGTGGAACCTAATTGCATTCAGAAATGGCGAGAAAAACAATATGCGCCCATTGATATCTTCCGTCTTATATTTGATGATGCCATATTAGATAAGATTTGTAAGCAGACAAATCTGTATGCCATGCAAAAGGGGCAGGAACCAAAGATCTTGCAAGAAGAAATTGTTAAATATTTTGTAATATTACTATTGTCTGGCTACAGCTCAAATACTCATAGGCGTATGTATTGGGAGACGAGAGAAGATACCCACAATTCACTTGTTTCTTCTGCAATGTCTAGGAATAGATTCGAGCTTATACATAGGTATTTTCACCTAAATAATAACAATGAGCTTGACACTCAAGATAGGTTATATGAAGTTCGCCCTTTGATTGACCATTTGAATGAGAGATCTCAGGAGCTAGCTAGACCATTGGGCACTAAATTTTCACTTGATGAAGCAATGGAGCCTTATTACGGGCACCATTATGCAAAGCAATTCATCAGAGGAAAGCCCATACGTTATGGTTTTAAGTTCTGATGTCTCAACAATTCATCCGGATATCTCCTCAAATTTGAGCCATATACTGGAGCTGCGGAGATAAAAACAAGAAGCAAGTCGCTTGGATCAACTGTAACAGAGAAGCTCTGCATAAACTTTCTGCCTACACATAGTTGGTACTGTCTATATTGATAACTACTTTAGTTCCTTGCCGCTGCTTGAATCGCTCAAAAGTGAAAGCATTAACTGCCTGGGCACAATTAGGAGTGATAGAGTGGAAAAGACTCCACTAAATTGTTTAAAAAAAGAACCAAGAGGTTCACATCATGCGTTACAAGATAACGAAAATCATATATCCCTTATCCGATGGCATGACAATAGCCAAGTAACTATAGCCACGAATATTGAGTGTGAAGCTGTCCTTGGTCAAACGTCGTGTCGTCGATGGAATAGAGCTGAGAGGAAATATAAAAACGTACCTCAACCAACGGTTGTACAGGAATATAACCGCTATATGGGAGGTGTAGATTTGTTCGAGAGATTGAGAGGCAATCATAGGATACGGATTAGAAGCAAAAAATGGTATTGGCCTCTCATTCGATTTGGGCTTAACGGAGCGTTAGTTAACTCTTGGCTTCTTTACCGAAATATAGAAAAAGATATGCCATTGCTTGAGTTCAGCAGGCGCATTGTTTTATCAGTGCTCACTGTAACCCAATTCGATCTTCCTAGAAGGGTTCGTCCAAAAACGTCATTACAAGTAAAATTATGTAAGCCAAATTTTTTATTGAAAGTAACAAGTCTAATTTTTAAAATATTACATGAGATAAGATTCGATGGAATAAACCATTTGGTGGACGACGGCAAGACACAGCGCCGATGTGGACAGTGTGGCAAATGTGCAAAATTTATATGCACAAAATGTAATATTGGACTACATCCGAAGAATTGTTTTGCTCTTTTTCATCTTCGTCGTTAACTTTTTGAACTAGATTATACCTCCATACGCGTATTTCAATAAATTTTAAATCAAAATAAATATATGCCAATCTTTTACTTGTTAATTCCCAGCGTATGATTTATCATACGTCAAACATATATGCAATTTTTTTTTTACAAAATGTTTAACTTGTTCTCAAAAACGATCTTAAGAAGGTGCCAAAAAATGAATATGAACCAAAAAATCCAAAAAAAAATTTCTTGGGCAGTAATGGGTTAAATTGTTTGCATTATTTTGTGTTTGTGTTAGTATTTTATAGGTACATAATTATTGTATTTTTAATTGTTTTGTCCTTACTAACACCTGCACTAAATGATGAGCCTGTGAGTGCACTTTTAGTGCCGGCAATTTCTGCTCGTGATAGTTGCTTGCTTTAAGCACTCCACGACACAGAGCTGATAGTGTATTTAAAGTTCTCTACCCCGGCAAGTTCACTCATTACAAGTCAAGCGTTTACACGTCATAATTGTAATGTAGAACATGTCTTTTCATTTGCTGCAGTTGACGAATTTGAGGTAGGAAATGCGGTTTTCTCAATTAAATGTAAGTCTGTCGGATTAGATAACATTCATCAAGACTTCATAAAAATCCTAATTCCACTTGTACTTCCCCACATTACCCATATAATCAACACCATTATTATGACATCTACTTACCCATCTTCTTGGAAAAAGTAAAAAATTATCCCTATCCCTAAAAAAGGTGTAAACTCAAAATACAGACCCATTGCCATTCTCTCTTTTTTATCTAAAGCCTTTGAATCCATTATAAGCAACCAAATAAAACAATCTATTAAAGACAAAAATCTTTTTAATCCTCTTCAATCAGGCTTCCGCTCCGGACACAGCTGCACATCTGCCTTATTAAAAGTTACGGATGATATAAGACAGGCAATTGATGCCAATTTTACTACTGTGATAACTTTACTTGACTTTTCCAAAGCATTTGAGCATTGGCGTTAATCCTAATATTCTCTGTGATAAATTAATGACTTTTTTTAACTTTTCTGACACTTCTAGTAAACTAATTTATTCTTATTTGACTAATCGCTTGCAAGCTGTTTCATGTGATAGTAATCAGTCTTCGTTTATTCCTGTCAATAATGGTGTTCCGCAAGGATCTATTACGGTTCTCCCTGTTTATTAATGACTTACCTTCTGCTTTATCTCACTGTCGATACCATATATATGCTGACGATGTTCAATTGTACATTAGTTTCCCTCTTGGCATGGTCGAGGACGCAATAGCTAAAATGAATGACGACCTACGTTCTATTTTTGAGTGGTCCAAATGCAATGGTCTTAAACTCAATCCCAACAAAACGAAAGCCATACCAATATCTAAACATCAGCCGTACTTTCCCGATTTCCCACCTATTTTCCTAAACTCTTCCCAAGTTGAATATGTCAGCAACGCGAAAAACCTTGGAGTAATTTTTAACAACAAATTAAAGTGGGATAATCACATTAATTCTGTACTAAATAAAGTTTACGCATCGTTACGTGGATTATCAATAGCAAAAAACATCCTACCCACACAAGTTAAGCTAAAACTAGTAAAAGCTTTAATAATCTCCATAATTTCATTTGGATGTGAGCTGTATGCTGATCCGGATTCCCTCTCACTTCATAAACTTCGCGTTGCTTTCAATTCAATTGCCCGGTTTGTATTCAACCGCCGGCCGTAGGTTTGATCATATCTCATCTGAGGCTCGTCAACTTTTTAGATGTAATTTTGAGGCTTTTTTCAAATATCGTTGTTGTGCTTTACTTTTTAAGATTATTCACAGAAAAAACCATACTACTTGTTTACAAATATAAATATCTGTTCTTCTAATCGCTATATTGTACTACGACCTGCTACATATACCTGTCTGACCTCACGCAGGCAATTTTTCATTTACGCTGTCAAGCTCTGGAATAATCTACCCACTTATGTGAGGTCCAAAATCGAACACAAAACATTTCACACGGTCTGCTTTAAACACTTTTCCAATTTGAACTGATTTAGCTTTATTTTCTTTCTAGTATCTCTCTCTTTACTACTTGGTTGCGCTTTAATATAATTTGTAGCTTAAAAATGTTTTTTGTTTATATAATGATTTTGTTTAAATTAATCTAAGTTTACCTTGTACATCCTTGCACATTATATAAATTAATTTTATCTTATTTCCTATACTCTTACGAGCTAAACTCAATGTATAGCGTTGCAAATAAATAAATACAAATACAAAATACAAATACAAATATTAAACCACAAATATTGAATAATTCAATCGTGTGTTTCAATATTGTATTCCCCTCGAAGTCCATCGAAAAGAACGACACTTTCGAAGCCAGTTCCTAGAAGAAAATCGAATCGGTTTTAAAATTGTTTTTTTTTTCTTTCCTCAGAACAACGACGAAAAGACAAAAAAATCTTAAACTCAGTGCAGACAATGAGTAAACATCCTCTCGATATTGTGAGTTAAATTAGTGAAAAGAAATAAGATTTCTTAGTTCTACGCCTGAGAAAGAGGGAGGATTTTTCAGTTCTGCAACCCGGAAAGAGGCAAAATTAATAAACAAATTATAATTAAGTAAAAATTTGTGAGAAATTTAAAGTAATTTGATAAAGAAATGATGTGGCACCCTGTCAGACATTTCGTAAATTTATATTTTCGTACCGAACTGTACGCTATATTATGTACGTTGACTTGTGACTGGTCAACGAGAAAGAAATTAGAATTAATAGAGACGTCAACCCAGTCGGCCGCGACTTATAATTATCTTTGTACCTTTGTTAAGAGTTGACGAAACAAATAAAATACACCTGTTAAAGTAACTACCGTTATCGAGTTTTCATTCGCCTATCAGGTCCTCCGCATAATTAAGCGGATACAAAGCCAACAATTAGCTGGCGCAACCGCAGGCATAAATTATATTCAAATAATTGGAGTGAATAGATATGTAGCTTAGGGGTGAAATCATGCGCAAACAACAATCAACCAACACTCGACAAAGCAAAACAAGATCCAAACCAAAAGCTTACCGTAAAGGTGGCATCATTTTTGCAAGGATCAAGGGCATTCAGGCGAAAAATAAGCCCATTTTTCGTAAGGAAATTGTCCAAAAGGACAATAAGGCAACGGTCACCATAACCAGTGGCCGAAAAATAAATAAAACGCATTTGAAAACCCTTTGAAAAGAATATATGAAATGAAAAAAGGGGGAGTGTATGCACAATACCTTAACTACCTTAACAAAGCACCTACAGTTAAGCAGTGTGGTGTAAAATATCGCCTGGGTTACTGTATCCCCTTTGGAACAGTACACACGCGAGTTACGGCTCCCACGCTAGCTCACCCAGCAACATAATGCCGACATCACCACATTATACAAGTTCACACAAGTACGATGACCGCAACCAAAACCAGAGACGATGCAGCACATATTTCCTAGAATTAAGTAAATTCAAATTGTAATGCACGACTCAGCGTCGTATTTCGCAAACCCAAATTGTAATGTTACCATATTGTCAAATCAGCAATAAGAATATTTTCATTTTTACTAAATTAACAAAATAAGTACATAAATAGAACTGTAAGTGAAATTTAGAGGAGAGTATTAAACTGTTGGCAAAATAAGAAGTTGTTTTTTTATCGCTCTCCCGCATCAACGACATAACTCGCGACATAGACCAAATGCATGGCTTGCAATATTATTCGTGAGAGCTTCGAGGTTCCCACAAACTACAGGCGGATACACCGTTTTGTTCTGGATACTTTTACACCACATTCGACTTCGCTTGACTTTGAAAAGAGGAGTCTGCTTTTAGATTTAAAAGAAGAAGGTTGTTTCTTTGGTGGAATTATAGAAATAAAGAGGAATACTCAACATAATTTGGCGCAGCCGGTAAATTTTTGGTGCTTTCAACTCGAACCGCTCGTTTTGTGAAAAAATTAATTGTGTGGAAAATTAAAGTGTGTGTTGCATGGTGTAAAAATTAAAGATCGAAAAAAATAAATAAAATAATTTGTTCTGAAATCGATAGTTTCAGAGAAATACAAAAAAAGCCAATAACTGGTCAATAAACTTAAAACGACATAAAAAAAAGAAAAAAAAGTGTTTTAATAAGCCAACAATTGCACTAATTACTTTTTTCAAAGAATTAGCATTCGAGTGTCAACTCAACATTTATTAACCTTTAGAGTACCGAGTGGGGGACTTTGGAACTTTTGGGTGAGATAAAAATGGCAAAAAGTCGACGATTTCTGCACCAAACGGAACTAGAAGAAATGATGAATGACACAACTGAAAGTGAGGACGATCGATGTGACTCAGAAGAAGATTTGGTGGAGAATGACGTGGATTTCGTGCCTGATAGTGGGGATATATCTGAAATAGAGGACGAAATTGAAGAAGAGAATGAGGAAGCTAATGAAATTCTGCAAATGTTGATGATGCTGATGTTGATGATGACATTCCCTCAAATTTAGATCAGTATGTTGCAAAGTCGGGCCGAATTTGGTCAAGCAAGCCATTTCCACAAACCCGCAGGTTACTTCGAAACATTTTGAGCGTGACTCCGGGTGTTACAAGTTATATGAGCCCAGCAACTGATATTGTTGAAATCTTTAACCTACTTATTACTCCAATCATGAAGAAAAAAATCGAATGGAATACCAATGAAGAGGCTCAGCGTGTTTCTGATAAGCACAATCAAAAATTTCCTTATAAAAAAACTATTTGGAAACCAGTAACTGTTATCGAACTTGATGCGTTTTTTGGAATATTGATATCTGCAGGAGCTCTTCATTGTAGACGTGGAAATGTTAAGGAAATGTGGACCACCGAAGAATCCTTTCGAAGGAATATATTTACTGCAGCAATGTCGCGTGAAAGATTTGTTGCAATATCTCGCCTTATAAGATTCGACGATAAAACGACCAGAGAGCAAAGAAAGCAAGTAGACAAGTTAGCTGCAATAAGGGACATATGGGAAATATTTACTGAGAATTGCCGGAAATCATTTTTCCCTTATGGCGAAGTTACAATTGACGAGCAGTTAGTAACCTTTCCCGGAAAGTGCCCGTTTCGGCAATACATAAAATCCAAGCCGGGAAAATATGGCATTAAAATTTGGGCTGCTGCTGATGTCAAAACATCCTACTTATATAATATGCAAGTATACACAGGAAAACTTCCCGGAGGAATCGCGGAAAAAAATCAAGGGACGAGGGTTGTTAAAGATTTGGCAGAGCCTTTATTTGGTTCCGGCATGGGTATTACTACCGACAACTTCTTCACTAACGTTGATTTAGCAGAAACGTTGATTACTAAAAACTTGACGCTTCTTGGAACTGTACGAAAAAATAAAACAGATACCCCTTACGAACTAAAAGTTTACAAAGATCGAGCTGAGTATTCTTCAAAATTTGCGTTTACAAAATCAATTGCGATGGTATCCTATATCCCCAAAAAAAATCGAATGGTTCATCTTTTGTCTACTCAACATGCAGACAATTCTATTTCTGATCTAGTTCATTCTAAGCCAACTATGATTTTGGACTATAATAAAACTAAAGGCGGAGTAGACAGCGCAGACAAACTTATAAGAGAATATTCTTGTGGAAGACGAACAAGTCGCTGGCCGTACAGGATTTTTATGAATATTTTAGATATTGCTGCAATGAATGCATTTATAATTTTTATAGAAAAAAATTCTCAATGGCAAGTTTCGAATTCTGCACGAAGAAAAATATTTCTTATATCGCTTGGACAGAAATTGGCTGAACCTAATATGAGACTACGACTTCCACAAGTCAAAAAAGTTCCACATGTGAGGCGTGCGATTGCGGCTTGTGGTATTGAGGTTGAGTCTACCAAGGAAGAAGAGGTCCTACCTAATGAAGGAAATAAGCGTGGTCGCTGCTTTTTGTGCCCTCGTAATCGGGACAAAAAGTCCAAACTCAAGTGCGCCATATGCTCCAAATTCATTTGTAATGAACATAGAAAGGTGGAAACGAAAATTGTTTGCCTAAGTCATGGTATCTCATCTGAAAGTGATGAATAATCGTTAATTCTTTTTAACATAATTTATTTTTATTTCCGTTTTTTTGAACTATTCCTTTTTTTTAAAGTTAAAAGCCAGAAGAATTGAAATCTCTCATTTGAAGATATCTGTATTTCCATAAAACATTATAAAGAACTTTTTTCAATAAAAATTATAAACAACTCTATCTATAAAACATTAAAAACTATTTTTTTTACAAAACTTCACAAATTCGTATATACATATGTTTTTTTTTAATGAATTTGATAAAAAAAACTTTTCCAATTTAATTTGATAATGTATTTATGCTAAAACTAATAATAAAATATACTTGATTACAGTTAAAACCTGACTTTAATTGGGGGGACCTAGGGTACCCCACTCCGTCTCTTAGGTCACAAAATTTACTCGGTGCTCTAAAGGTTAAATGCCTGGATTTTCCTTCTGCATAAATAAAGGAAAGATACCAGAAAAGCAAAAACGTGACAAAGGAAAGGAGAGCCCTGTTAAGCATTCCAACTCGACAGAAGGAACAGAAGAAGAAGAATCAGACTAGGACACCACCAGGACAACAGAAGAAGACAAGGACAACACCATCAACTATAGAAGACTCAGAAGCGGAAACTCATACAAAAAAGTAAGCGACCTTAACCCTTCGTGCCCAGTGTAGTATGTGTACTAAATGAACTTTGTGTGTTTATAGTTTTCAAAAAACTCACGTTAAGCTTACAAATATTGACATACGAGTAAGTTATTGCGAGAACCCTCCCTTCCAGCAAAAAAAATCCACAGATGCCACTAAAAGCGATAGAGGGATTCATTTTGTTTGTCTGTCACACAGCTTTGAAACATTAGCGGTATCCAAGAAAAGTAGAAAATTGGTAAGTCTCTAAAATTGTGAAAAAAAACCTTAAAAATAGTGAAATTACTTCCACGGTCTCAGTAAATTATTATATACTAGCTGCACCCGCCCGGCTTTGCCCGTGCCCGATAATTCTATTGGCCAATATGTTCGAGTATGTTGCTGTGCTTAAAAAAAGAAGACCGATTTTGACCAAACTTCACAGAAACACTCTCAGGCCAATACCGAAGATTGTCTGATTTGAGCTCAACCGATGAAAGGGACTGCACGTTTTTCTCCGCATGGCTTAGGCCGCTCACGCAACTTCGTCGTTCCGCTTAGGGTAGGTGCTTATTGTCTGGCAGGCGCCTATGTCAGCTTACTTGTGCGAATCAAACAGCGAATCAAACAACAAAGCGAAGGTAAAAAACTTCGATAGAATCACTTTTCATTCACTTTCACACCGATTGTTATCAATGTGGGAAAAGCACCTTCCGATGTCCGATTAAAAAAAAAAATTTAAAAAAAATCAATAAGAGTTATTTGAATAAAACATTGAACACACGTTATCTCAAGAATGAAAGTGCCCACAAATACCACAATAGGCTTGAAACGTTCGTGTGGTCTCCCTCTTTCATATGCGCCTTCGGATAGCAAAATAGGTGACGTCTGTACGATGGTTTTTTATATGTGCGGTGTCTGTATCTGCATCTGTATTTATACGCATACGCATATGTGGACTCACTCGACTGCCCATAATTCACACACCGATGCAGATGCAGACATCGCACATATATAAAAACCTTCATACAGACGTCACCTTTCATTGGAATCGGTTGACGTGTTTGGCCAAACACCGGCAACAAACACAAATATGGATTGATTTTTATATATTTAGATTACAATATTTTGAAAAATATATAAAAATGTGTGACCGAGCTACTTGTTTTCGTAATAAATATTCATGTTATTTTAATATGACACCAGACACCTATGGAAGTTTTTCATTTTTTGACATGTCAGTTGTATACTACACCAAGCAACTGTGGAATAAATTGTTTTAATTTTTTAAGGCAACATGTTCCACCATCGATGGAAACGCTTGGATGATACAGCTATTAGAAAGATAATTGAGCTTGAATGGGATAAATCTGATGACGAGTACGAAGATGCCAACGATAACAATGAGCATGGATGGGAAGATCAAATTGAGCTAAGTAATATCCACGAAATAGAACTCATAGATCAAGTAATTAGTCACGAAGAAAAGGCAACTTCTGAAAATCATCTCCCCGAATGCGATGATATCAGTGCCATTGGGACTGCCGAAGAGGTTCCTCAGGTTGATATCAATGTTAAGGAGTTGAAATAGCGTAAGGTTTTCTTTAAGACTCCAGCGATTGCGTGGAAAGACAATCTTCCAAATCCACCAGAACCATGTCCAACTCCTTTGGAATAGTTTGCCCAATTCATAAATAAGAACATTATTAAAAATATTTGTGAAGAGACTAACAAATACGCTATGCAAACGACTGGCATCGAACTCAAAGTCTCAGTCAAGGAAGTTGAAACTTATTTGGGTATTTTGTTGTACATGGCTATAGTTCGAATGCCGCAATACCGAATGCATTGGCGAGCAGAAGGCCAAAATGGAATAATTTCCAAATCAGTGTCCACGAATAGATTTGAACAAATTAAAAGCTATTTTCAAATAAATGATAACTTACTAATGAAAGAAAAATCCGATTCATCTTTTGATAAACTTTTTAAAGTCCGGGCTTTACTAAATCATCTTCGGGAAAATTTGAAATCGGTTCCGACAGAAGAATGTAATTCAGTTGACGAACAAATGATTCCTTTCAAAGGAAGGTCATGCTTTAAGTTTAAACAATACATCAAGATGAAACCTCATCACTGGGGATTTAAAGTTTTCACACTAGCAGGGGTGTCAAGGATAATGCACGATTTTGCATTATATACTGGAACTGACACATGCAAAAACAGAGGACTTGGTGTTAGAAGTGATATTGTTTTAGAGTTGACGTCATCATTGCGCAGCGGAAAAATTTACAAAGTTTTTTTTGATAATTGGTTTTCTTCAATTAAACTTTCTGCTACACTTTTGGAATACCAAATATTTTGTGTCGGAACAATTCGTCGGAACCGGATTGGAAATTGCAACATGCTCTCAGAAGCAGATCTCAAAAAGAAAGGGCGAGGTAGTTTTCGCTGCCGAGTTGAAAAAGACTTAAACATAGCTATGGTACGTTGGTTTGATCGGAACGGTGTTTTACTGATTGCAACTATGGCTTGTGTAGAACCTTCAGATATGTGTAAGCGCTGGAACAGCAAAGAAAAAAAACCTTCATCATGTTTTTCGACCTTCTGTTGTTGCAATATACATAAGCATATGGGAGGCGTGGATTTAGCAGATATGCTAATTGAACTCTATAGAATTGACATGAAATCAAGCAAATGGTATACAAGAATAGTTTACTGGTGCCTCAATGTATCCGCAACTCAATGATAACCGAAAAACTACATTACTGGACTTTCATCTTTATAAAGCTAAAGGGCTAAGCTATCGGGAAATCCTGCAGGAAAAACAAGAGGCAGGCCATCAAATGATATAGGTATGTACCTGAACCGTTGTAAGTTGTATATACTGCAAAGATGGCCAGTCAACGGCATAGTGTATAAAATGCAATGTAACACTCTGCTTCACTAAGAAGACAAATTGTTTCATGCACTATCATAATTCATAAAAAAATTAATAATGTTACTTTTTGTTTATGTTCCTCCAATGTTTAATTAATTTATAAACTTAAGGTGCGTGTCCATTTGAAAGTAAAACTACTGCGAGTAGCTCTCAGGCCACTCTCGAGAGCAGTTTCGCAAGTGGACACGGTCGCGAGAGTAGCTCGCAGAGATTTGTTTACTACTCTCAACTTTTCGACTTCTTGAGAGTTGTTTGTAAGTGGACACATGTTGTGCTAACTCTCGGAGAGCAACTCGCACAATTCAAACAGTGTTCGTATTCTGAGAGCAGTGGGCTGCGAGTATGGCATCAATTTGGAACGCTGAAAATGTTAAAAAATTGATAGAGAAAAGAAATTCTTTGGAATACATTCCTTCCTGAATATCGGGATAGAAACAAAAAAATAAAGCAATAAAGAAACTAAGTACTAAGAAACAGAAATAAAAAGAAAAATTCACAATTTGAGAAACCAGGTATGATAATTATACTTTTTATTAATAATGCTTGTTTAAAGTTTGTATCATTCTCGTACTTGTATACATAGGTGACTCAAGAACTAAACAAAACAAAGAGAAGAAAAAGTGGAGCCGGAACTGATGAGGCTTACACCAGCAATTGGCCCTATTTCAAGGCTCTACAATTTTTGATTCCATCCGTCAGTGCATCGTCCAATCAGTCAAATTTGGTAAGTTATTTTTCTTTTGTGTAGTAACCTAACCAGCTAGTTATGCAATATGTTTGTACTGCCACGAAACTTCACCAATCGGGATCATAAAGTTCTCTTTGAATTCATCTCTTACATCCTTTTGAGAAACACTGTAGTTGTGGTTTTTTCCATTTTCAAGAGAGTAAAATGAGTTTTCCAAATTGTTCTCTAAACGCCAGCTCCCTTGTATTATGTCATAACTTTCTGGATGTTCTGAGTCAACTGCGCTATTGTTTAAATAATTTGAATCTTTTTCCGAACGCAAGAAGTTGTGAAGTGTACAGATGGCCATTACTACATCTTTTGCTCGATCAGGATTGAGATTCATTGGTTTTCTGAGAACCCTAAAACGGTTGGCTATGATTCCAAAAGCGTTTTCAACTATTCTTCGTGCTCTAATCAAGCGATAGTTGAAAATACGATTTGGCGCAGGTTGATTACGAAACGGATAAGGTTTCAATAAATATGTGGCCATGGCGAAAGCATCATCGGCAACGAAACAATATGGAACTGGATTATTTCTACCGGGAAGTGGTTTTGGATCAGGTAATTTAATGGTGTTTTGTGTTAACCCATCGTGTAATGAAGTGTTGTAAAATACTCCGCCATCAGAGATTCGTCCATTGCATCCAACATCAATGTATGTAAACTTATAGTTGGCGTCAACAACTGCCATCAAAACAATGCTATGAGTTCCTTTATAGTTGTAATAATGGCTTCCACTATTTTTCGGAGCTTGCATTACGATGTGTTTTCCATCCAAACTTCCGATGCAATGGGGAAAATTCCAACGTTTTTCATATCCTTCGGCGATTTCCAACCAATCCGTCTCAGTTTCGGGAAACTAAAAAATACATATATATATGTAGGAATGTATAACCTACAAGGTGCATGCCAGTAGCAGGTCGTATCTTTTTCAATTCTTTTCTGTATTATTATTCGATTACAATGTGTATAAGTTTCATTTGCATGTTTGTATTAAGTTCTAATTGGGACACAGTTTGTATTTTAGACAGTTCATATTCTATTACAGTCGTCAGTATTTGTTTACTCTTAGATCGTCGACCGTATTTGTTTACTTTTAGATCGTCGACCGTATTTGTTTACTTTTAGAGCGTCGACCGGCCGTATTGTTTATACTTCAATAGTATGATCGTGATGACACATCGTGGGCTCGGTGGTCGACCCTTAATTGGTTTTCGTTTTCGTTTCGAGTCGAAACTGCGACAATGTAATACCCATTGATTCATCATGAGTGGAATGCCATCATTGAAATCGGAATGCATGTGTTGACCTAGATCTGCGGTCATAAAAGCAAAGACGATTATCGTTTGTCATGTAGCAATACAATGACACCGTTGAAACTAGCATTGGTCATACTGGGCGCGTGCGGTGGGTGGATGGCCCTGACTTTGATAGTAAAACTATGGACTTGGCACCAGGTTTTGAGTGCGTTTGGACTATGGGATTGGCTGGGATGAATCAACAAGCGAGAAAACGAAGCGAGAAGGTAGTAGTCTTGTTGGAGCAGAGTTGCGGTACGGTCGACGGTCCGGTTAGAATAAAGATTATCAACTCAAATTATAAATCGTTCACTTGCTTTGTAAGGGCCAGTATACAAAAAAAAAAAAAAAAAAAACATAAACAGCTTGAGAAAATAATTAAATCTGGAATTTACTACTGCCATTCAACTGAGCCCAATTATGTATATAATCGACCAATTCATTCGCGCACTTATGTAACGCGCCGGTTACACCAAGCATACCAACACAAGTCAATCGAAAAAAAAAATAATAACCTCCGACGGATAGAGGAATTCCACCATCATAAAAAAACGAGTTTTCGCGTCCCCATCTCTCGTTGATCTTTTTTTTTTCTTCGTTCGACCAGCAACCAAGATGGTTGGTAAAAATAAAATTTCCAGCGCTGAACTCGCAGTGGAATCGGTGACAAAGTCGTGTTAAAACTTATATTTTATTGTTTTTGCATGAGAGTAGGGCGCTTAGCTCATCACACATATTATTAAACTTACCTTAACGTAAAAATAATTAAATAAGGAAAAGGAAAATGAGTGTACATAGTGAGTCGTGACGGCTAGAACGGTGGCCCTGTGCAATCGCCAGCGACCCTGCCGCATACGCGCTCAAGCAGCACCACAATCCTCCACACAACAAAAAAAAAAAAGGGGGAACGAAAAATTAAAACAATCTAACAAGGCGTCGGACCACGCTTTTCACCAGCGAACGAAGCCTCTTCGCATAAGATAACCGTGCCTCTTACGACCTCCATCCAGGTCCACGCTACCAAAGAAGCGTCAGGACTAGGAAGGAGAAATCTGCACCATCACCACCAGCAGCAATAGAATTCGCCAGCTAGGCGCCTAAAGAAACGCGACTCAACAAATCACCATCGATTCACCGCACCGTGACTAAATGAAAGTCCGTCAGTGATACAACCTACCACAGGAAGACACACGAGCAGTGGCAGATCAATCACGAACAAACCATCCACCATCCCCCTGCTCTGAACGCCAAGCAGCAAAGCAGCAGAAAATTCCATCACCAGCCGTTCTATCGCTCGAACAAAGGCGATCCCACGACAATCAGAATCCAGCATTTTCCCGAGGACGTCAATGACAACCGACCTAGAAGGAAGCAGTCACCGAGCCAGGGTATTCTTAGTTAGTTGCATGTATTTCAATTAAATGTTATCACAATTATTCGTATCTTTAGATATATATATATATATTTATAAATAGACATTGTATAAGCATGTAAAATTTTCAACCCCCATCTGGGAAAGCAAAATGTACAGGTCGTTCACCCCGCTCTGAAACTGATATTAACCATTTCAATTTTTCCAAGTGTAGATAAGAATAAAGTTCACCTGCGACAATCCATCATGCTGTGCACACCATCGTGGAGCGGAGAACGTAAATCAACAAATATAAGCGGTAGTAAATTAATAACACCGGTGAGTCCTTTTATATAAGTTAAAAAGAAAGAAAAAGAAAAATCTATTCAATTCAGACTCGAATGAACGCATCTATTCGACCCAGGTTGAAATTATGTTCGTGTGCTATGAAACACCCATTTAAGACATTAAAACTATATTACATGCTTTAATTTCTCTATCTATTACACTGAATTTATGATCATCTACATGTCTATTTACATATATCCATATTGAAACTACAATCATATCCATTTTATATATATATATTTTGTTGCTACGGCCAACCATTTCTGATTCGATAAATTATAAAAAGTATAGGAATTTCCAATTAGCAAACTTTACTCTTAACATAACTCGCGCCATCTTGCGGTTAATCAGCAACCTCAGTGAAACTACACTTAGCTAAGACACGAGCCAGGAGCACACTGACTAATATACGTGTGTTTCCGGCGAATTTGAAATCGTCATAAAACGAGATTGTAGCTCGTATCTGATAGCCATCCGAGACAAAATGGTTGTGACAATTGCCAATACTTACTCATGTTCAATTTGGTTCATTTAATTGCTAAGATTATAACAATTATAAAAAAATAATTTCATTTGCGGTTTCAAACGAATTAATTTTAATCTTAATCTCACTTTACCTATAACTCTGACTAGAAATCTGGCGGTGTATGTGCCAGTATAGAATAAGGTTAATATAACTAGCATTAATATATATATATATATACAGAATTAAATAAAACTATTATAACGTCATAACCCAAATGATAGATTGTCAGAATTTTTCTAAAATTTTCTTGGAACTTGATTCGGTAGTCATGATAGCTTAAGTTTTCTAAAATCGTGCGGGGAAGTGCATTCTTCAATCACCACACAGGATCCAGATGTCATCGATGGCTCGATTTCTTCCTATTAGGCTGAGAAAAAAAAAGAAGGGGTCATTACCTAAGTTTGAGTGGGGTAATGACCAAGGGGCCTCCATGCCCACTCGTATGGACGGCCAAGGGCGGGTCAATTAAACACTCAAGGGGCCGACCAACACCTTAGATTCCCCACCTCTTTGCTTTAACTAATAACAACTAATAATAACACCTTCGAGAAGATGACGGGTAACCACATTCTGATGAGCTACGAAAATATTTTATGAAATATTTTAGAACCAGGCATGAAAAACATGTATGGTCTGCTTAGCAGTAGAAGCAAGATCCCACCCCGTTCCGGCGAGCTAGCTCGAGCGTGTGCAAGCATGCCTACCGCTTCTTCTGGTTAAGCAACCCCTCGAATTAGCCCGTGGTGCTTTCATGGAGTCTGTGGCCGGAAAGTCCCATTGGCATAAAATATTTAACGTGAGTCGCCTTGTAGGGTTCACATTCCATTGAATTGTAGTGTGGGCGAACGAGTACAAGTCTATAACAACCATTCACCCCCATATAAATTCGAGGGTAACATCTAAATCCATTACACAGATGGCGCCCAACGTGGTGGCTCCCGAGCGAGAAATATTAACAACTCGGAGTCCTAAGATTGTGTGTATATAAAAGTAGCAAAATCCAATTTCACCTAGGATACAAAACATTCCGATCTCGAAGCGTATAGATAAGGTTAGTCATAATGAAGATAGTTAGTATCAGCGGATGAACAGAAGATGTCTTCTGAATTGGAACATCGCGCTGTAACGTCTCTCACAAGTGTAACTATAGGTAGTAGCATATCCCTTGATGATTCATTTCATCAATCGACCGGGACTATCGGTTCTTAGCAACCACTGTCCGTCTGCTGCGGTTGGAGTTTTGTCTTCACCAAGTAGATATGCATTATAACAGCCTTGACAGATTTTATGGAAGAGTGCCGTTAGAGGAGCCTATTGACGAGCGACCTGGACTATCGGTTCAAGTGAAACCACAGTTACCAGAAGCGCCTGAAGAATTGTGACTCTTAATAAGCACTCCCATCAAAACCTTAACCTTACTTGATGCACTATCGATGACACACACACACACACTTTAAACAAAAGAACGTTTTATTAATATTCAATTTTAATTGTTTTCCCTAAGCTCATCAACTCCTGGAACATTCTAGTAAGCGACCATGATCATCGGTTCACAGAGAGACCACAGTCAGTGTAGCGCTGAAAGAATGTATCAAGAGATTCAGATGTGTTCTGACAACACCGATCAGATTTGACTATGGAAAGTAGCACTCCATCAGAAGATTCAGTTCTGCGAATGACCTAGGCTATCGGCTCTTAGCAACCACTGTCCCTAAGCTGCATTCGAAGAACGGGATTGGAAAAGCTGAATGCACTACCATAGCAAATATACCTATGCTGTCAAGGAGCTATTGGATTTTCAATTCACTTGAAGAACCAATCTCCATAGATAATGAAGCAGACTTCTCAAAGTAAAGCAAAGAGTCCTAGATGACACAATAACAGGATCAACTGTTAGAGTTTCATTTCCCCAAGCACGATTATATTTAGTTTTGATTTTGATTTAATTTTGATTTAAATTTGATTCAGTTAGGTATTGAGGAGTAGTCCTAATACACTCGCCACTTATTAAGATAATTTTTAACAACCCCCTGCCGGTGTTGAAAACCCCGAGGTCTGATTCTGACCAAAACCATACCCACTAAGACATATATATTGTATTCTCCTTTCGATCATACAACTAATAGTTATAGCGTATTCATATAGATCGTCGAGAGTTTTTCATAGATTTAGCCATAAACTAGAGATAGTTTTCGAACTTTCTAAAATAAGTTAGTTAGATTCAGTAAGTATATAAATAGTCTCAGTAAGGTTATTTAGATTCAGTAAGCATACATATAGTGTAGTTTTAAAGTTTATAATATTCTTCCATATATATAATTTTTGAATTCATTGACTATTAATCGTAAGTAACCCGCTCCTATATCTCAAGTAGAGACACCCACTAGAATAAGATAATTTACCTTTTATTACTATTGATTACAATTTGTGAAAGCACTATCCTTGAATTCTGAAGTACCTACTCACATCAAAATTTTTTTTCTTTAAATTTATCTATACCTAGTATTTTAAGATAAATTGAATTTCGGCACGATGCCACCCAAACCAGTCAATAAGGGTACGCGATACCAAACCACCCAAATGAACCATTCCGCGAGGGCAGCCATTCGCGAAAGTAACACACGGCACCGCGAGAATGAGAATGACAATATAGACACTGAAAGTCAAGGTTCAGCTTCGAACGTTTTACCTTTTGTAAATGTACAAACCAGTAGCGCAAATGCTGCGCATCGAAACCCAATCAATGAGTCCATACCCTTACCAAACATCCCTAGCACCAGTCGACCCGTAATAGCGGATCAAAGCCTAGCTAGATATATCGAGGAAGTAGTAACGGCAGCAGTAGGTTTAGGTAGGACGGAAGAACGACGAACCCTGCGCGAAGAACTGACGAGGGAAAGACAAATCATACGCAACCAAGTTGCCGAAACAGTTCGAGCAACCTTACAGGCGACAACACCCCCGCACACGTCCAATGGGAATGGCGTTCACAGAACACAATCCCATAGGAGAACTGCGAACAGAGAGTCCCCAAGGAATGGAGATGATCACGAAAGACCTGGCTGTTCGGATGAAATCCCAGCAAACCTAAGCGAAAACGCCCAGAATTTTCTGAGGCGGCTAAACAACTTGAACCTAAACTCTGACTCTCCACCACTAAGAAACATTCCATCCTGTTCCTCACAAAGAACAGTAGAATTCAGGAAGTGGGGCCTGAAGTTCGATAACCAGGCGATCACGGTAGATGAGTTTCTCTTCCGACTAGAACGCCTGAGAGAATGCCATAATAGTACGTATGAAGAGATCGCCCTTCACTTCCATCACTTCTTAGAAGGACAAGTTGAAAGTTGGTATTGGGTTTTCCTTAAAACCAATCCCAATGCAGACTGGAACACCCTACGGTTAAACTTAATAGACCAGTATCAGACATTAGAGACAGACTCCGAGCGTTCACGCCGGATGTTTGATAGACGCCAAGGCCAAAGTGAGGGCTTTGACGAGTTTTACAATGTTATAACCCACATGAACACAAGACTGTATCGACCAAAACCTCCAAGGGAGATCATGGAATTGATTAAACAAAACGTTAAGCGACGTATAGGTGAGCTTCTGATCACATACAAAGCCAACAGTTTGCCAGAGATGGTCTATATCTGTAGAACCATCGAGAAATACGTCAACCAAAGCGATGGCATAAGACCTAGGCAGGCAAACACCACCAATTTCAGACGCCAAATTAACGAACTCGACCTAACAGCCGAAGAAGATCCCTAGGGCGAAGTCGAAGCGTTCAGGTTATCAACCAGCCGACGAGATACCAGTCAATATACCTGCTGGAATTGTAAAATTAAGGGCCACTCGTTTGTCCAATGCCCCAGCCCACAACGTAACCTGTTCTGTTACAAATGTGGTAAAGAAAACACGACAACACCCAATTGTGTTAAGTGTTCGGGAAACCGAACACAGGGCAATCCGACAACCGGGCAGTTTTGTCCTCAAACAAGGAACCCGGAAAGTCCTTAGATAACTGTAAATGCAACCTCAGTTCAGAAACACCAATAAGCGAGCCTACCTATTGTATCTTGAAAAAAACACCTGACTTTCAAAATCAGACAGAATTTATCAAACACCCTGACTTATCTCAAACACATACCTCTGAGAGCCCCTCAGAAATATGTGACCCTGACTTACAAATCCCATCACCACCTACACAACCCACCACGAAAAAGACATTTGACGAGGGCCAAAAATCACTTCATGAGCGATTGATAAACTACTATCAAATTCGCAGCCGCATTTTTAATTGCGCACTTCCAAACCGAATCCAGAAGTTGCCTGAGCGGTTTAAGAAGAAAAAACAGACATACAGAGCAATTTCCTCAACTATACTTGTCGGTACGCAAGACCCAAGACCTTACGCCAGTGTCACAATTTTCGACCAGCAAATGCTTGGTTTACTGGACAGCGGCGCAAGTATCAGTTGCTTAGGAAGAGGATGTTTAGAGCTCATAAAGAATAACAATATAGTAACCAGCCCCGTTAATTCTTTCGTCAAAACTGCTAGCGGACAACATCGATCAATCGTGGGGATGATAAAAACAAAAGTGGTTTACAAGGATCTCTCTAGAGAGATAACCTTATACCTTATACCAGATCTAGAACAACAGTTGTACCTGGGGGTCAACTTCTGGAGATTGTTTGGAATTGCACCAGACGTGATCTCTGAAGTTTCGTCCAGTACACTGGAAATTGCGTGCGACTCAAATGTTCATGAACTAACAAGAGTTCAATCAACTCAATTAGAAAGTGTCAAGAATTTGTTTCCGTCCTGCGCCAAATTTGGGCTTGGAAGGACCAAATTAGAAGAACACCACATTAACACAGGAGACGCTGAGCCAGTTAAACAAAGACACTATCCCGTGTCTCCAGCGGTCCAGACTCTCATGTATGAAGAGTTTGATAGGATGATTAAAATGGATGTCATCGAAGTTAGCGAGAGTGCCTGGAATTCCCCAGTGGTCCTCGTTCGAAAACCCGGCAAGGTTCGCCTCTGCCTCGACTCCAGAAAGGTGAACCAAGTAACCAAAAAAGACGCATATCCACTCCCCCATGTAGAAGGTCTGCTAGGACGGCTCTCGGAAACCCACTTCATATCAAGTGTGGATCTGAAAGACGCCTTTTGGCAGATCCCGCTGGAAAAGGCTTCACGGGAAAAGACGGCGTTTACAGTGCCCGGTAGGCCCCTGTACCAATTCAAGGTAATGCCCTTTGGCCTCTGCAATGCGGCTCAACGTATGTGCAGACTCATGGACAAAGTGGTACCTCATGAATTGAAACAAAATATATTCGTGTATTTGGATGACCTCCTGATTATTTCACGAACATTTGATGAACACTTAGAACTGCTCAAGCTCGTAGCATCTCGACTAACTTTAGCTGGATTGACCATTAACTTAGCCAAATCCAAGTTTTGCTTCAGGCAACTAAAATACCTAGGCTACATTGTCGGCGGGGGATGTCTTAAGACAGACCCGGAGAAAATTTCAGCGATCGAGACCTTTCCACTACCGAGAACCCCTCGGCAAGTCCGAAGATTTTTGGGAATGTCTGGCTGGTACAGAAGGTTTGTAAAAAACTACTCCACATTAGCAACTCCGATCACCGACACACTAAAGAAGTGTAAGACCTTTGCCTTTGGTCCCGAAGCTACAGAAGCCTTCAATAAAATTAAGTTAGCGTTAACAACTGCACCAGTTCTGGTTAACCCAGATTTTACCAAACCCTTCGCGATATTGTGTGACGCATCCACAACTGGAATCGGCTGTGTGTTGTGTCAAAAAGATGAAGAAAACAATGAAAGACCCATCTCATATTTTTCCTATAAGTTAAATTCGGCCCAACGCAACTACAGCGTGACCGAACTAGAATGCTTAGCAGCCGTCATGGGAGTAGAGCAATTCCGAGCCTATGTCGAAGGCCAAGATTTCACGATAGTAACTGACTACGCGAGCTTAAAGTGGCTCATGAGCCAGAAGGACCTGAGCGGACGACTTTCTCGGTGGAGCTTAAAACTTCAGCGATTCTCTTTTAACATCGAACACCGGAAGGGATCGCAGAATGTGGTTCCAGATGCACTGTCAAGAGTTCATGCTATTGATAGCATCACACCTGGAATTGCGAGTAAGGAGAACCCTTCAGAGGTTCTATGTATCGATCTTACTGATCCATCTTTCAAATCGGACGATTATGTGGAATTGATTAAGACAATAGAAAATAATAAAAATCAACTTCCTGACCTTCTTGTCTCGGAAAATTTCGTGTACAAAAAAGTCAAATTCAGCACAGGTAACCCCGGAGCAGATGATCTAGTCTGGAAGCTCTGGGTTCCCCAACCACTAGCAAAAACCCTGATCCGTCTGGCGCACGAGCCACCAAAAGCTTCGCATGGAGGAATAGCCAAAACATTATATAGACTGCGTGATCGTTTTTACTGGCCAAATATGGCGACAGAAGTAAAAGCTCTTATAGCCGATTGTGAAACGTGTAAATCAATAAAAGCACCTAATGCGACACTAAGACCTCAAATGGGTCAATCGTTTGTAGTTGACCGCCCCTTTCAACACATTTATGTAGATTTCTTAGGGCCATACAATAGATCCAAAAATGGTAATACATATATGATAATCTGCGTAGATCAGTTGACAAAATTTGTCCTGGTAAAGGCCCTACGAAAAGCGACAGGCGAATCAGCAATCTCTTTTCTGGAAAATGAAATCTTTGCGACGTATGGAGTGCCGGAGTCCTTAATGTCCGACAACGGGAAACAATTCACATGCAAGGAGTTCGCTAGGTTTTTGAGTAATTATGGCGTTAGGCACGTCAAAACAGCCTACTATTCTCCACAGGCTAACGCCAGCGAAAGGGTCAACAGATCCATACTGACAGCAATCAGGGCCTATGTCGGACCAAAGCAAGAGAATTGGGATAAACATCTCCCGGGAATACTAAGCGCACTACGTACAACAGAACACACAGCAATCGGCATGTCACCACATGAAGCACTGTTCGGCCAGCCAAAAGTGGAACATGGGTCCGATTATATTCTGTTAAAAAGACTTAAGAGCCTTAACAACCCAGAGTTCGAACTCCTGCCAAAACCAGCTAGAATGAATATTATCCATTCCCGACTCAAGGAATCTTTAGCAAACGCACACACTACCTACGAGCGAAGTTACAATACACGAAGTAAAAGCAATACCTTTAAAGTAGGCCAAACGGTTTACAAGCGAAACTTCATACTCAGCGACAGCGCAAAAAAACGAAATGCCAAACTGTGTCCTAAGTTCACACCAGCCAGAATAAAAACAATAACCTCCAACAATATATTCGAGCTACAAGACATGAACGGAAATGACCTAGGAATTTTCCACGCAAAAGACATACGTGCATAAGCTCTATGAGCCTATATGCGTGATCTCAGGTGTGGGTTCGATTTTATTATGACTGTCCGTTTTCCACCCATATAATTTCACTGAAGTTCAACTAAACGGGTTGGTTTGTAAGGGCCAGTATACAAAAAAAAAAAAAAAAAAAAAAACATAAACAGCTTGAGAAAATAATTAAATCTGGAATTTACTACTGCCATTCAACTGAGCCCAATTATGTATATAATCGACCAATTCATTCGCGCACTTATGTAACGCGCCGGTTACACCAAGCATACCAACACAAGTCAATCAAAAAAAAAAAATAATAACCTCCGACGGATAGAGGAATTCCACCATCATAAAAAAACGAGTTTTCGCGTCCCCATCTCTCGTTGATCTTTTTTTTTTCTTCGTTCGACCAGCAACCAAGATGGTTGGTAAAAATAAAATTTCCAGCGCTGAACTCGCAGTGGAATCGGTGACAAAGTCGTGTTAAAACTTATATTTTATTGTTTTTGCATGAGAGTAGGGCGCTTAGCTCATCACACATATTATTAAACTTACCTTAACGTAAAAATAATTAAATAAGGAAAAGGAAAATGAGTGTACATAGTGAGTCGTGACGGCTAGAACGGTGGCCCTGTGCAATCGCCAGCGACCCTGCCGCATACGCGCTCAAGCAGCACCACAATCCTCCACACAACAAAAAAAAAAAAAAAAGGGGGAACGAAAAATTAAAACAATCTAACAAGGCGTCGGACCACGCTTTTCACCAGCGAACGAAGCCTCTTCGCATAAGATAACCGTGCCTCTTACGACCTCCATCCAGGTCCACGCTACCAAAGAAGCGTCAGGACTAGGAAGGAGAAATCTTCACCATCACCACCAGCAGCAATAGAATTCGCCAGCTAGGCGCCTAAAGAAACGCGACTCAACAAATCACCATCGATTCACCGCACCGTGACTAAATGAAAGTCCGTCAGTGATACAACCGACCACAGGAAGACACACGAGCAGTGGCAGATCAATCACGAACAAACCATCCACCATCCCCCTGCTCTGAACGCCAAGCAGCAAAGCAGCAGAAAATTCCATCACCAGCCGTTCTATCGCTCGAACAAAGGCGATCCCACGACAATCAGAATCCAGCATTTTCCCGAGGACGTCAATGACAACCGACCTAGAAGGAAGCAGTCACCGAGCCAGGGTATTCTTAGTTAGTTGCATGTATTTCAATTAAATGTTATCACAATTATTCGTATCTTTAGATATATATATATATATTTATAAATAGACATTGTATAAGCATGTAAAATTTTCAACCCCCATCTGGGAAAGCAAAATGTACAGGTCGTTCACCCCGCTCTGAAACTGATATTACCCATTTCAATTTTTCCAAGTGTAGATAAGAATAAAGTTCACCTGCGACAATCCATCATGCTGTGCACACCATCGTGGAGCGGAGAACGTAAATCAACAAATATAAGCGGTAGTAAATTAATAACACCGGTGAGTCCTTTTATATAAGTTAAAAAGAAAGAAAAAGAAAAATCCATTCAATTCAGACTCGAATGAACGCATCTATTCGACCCAGGTTGAAATTATGTTCGTGTGCTATGAAACACCCATTTAAGACATTAAAACTATATTACATGCTTTAATTTCTCTATCTATTACACTGAATTTATGATCATCTACATGTCTATTTACATATATCCATATTGAAACTACAATCATATCCATTTTATATATATATATTTTGTTGCTACGGCCAACCATTTCTGATTCGATAAATTATAAAAAGTATAGGAATTTCCAATTAGCAAACTTTACTCTTAACATAACTCGCGCCATCTTGCGGTTAATCAGCAACCTCAGTGAAACTACACTTAGCTAAGACACGAGCCAGGAGCACACTGACTAATATACGTGTGTTTCCGGCGAATTTGAAATCGTCATAAAACGAGATTGTAGCTCGTATCTGATAGCCATCCGAGACAAAATGGTTGTGACAATTGCCAATACTTACTCATGTTCAATTTGGTTCATTTAATTGCTAAGATTATAACAATTATAAAAAAATAATTTCATTTGCGGTTTCAAACGAATTAATTTATCTTAATCTCACTTTACCTATAACTCTGACTAGAAATCTGGCGGTGTATGTGCCAGTATAGAATAAGGTTAATATAACTAGCATTAATATATATATATATATACAGAATTAAATAAAACTATTATAACGTCATAACCCAAATGATAGATTGTCAGAATTTTTCTAAAATTTTCTTGGAACTTGATTCGGTAGTCATGATAGCTTAAGTTTTCTAAAATCGTGCGGGGAAGTGCATTCTTCAATCACCACACAGGATCCAGATGTCATCGATGGCTCGATTTCTTAGGCTGAGAAAAAAAAAGAAGGGGTCATTACCTAAGTTTGAGTGGGGTAATGACCAAGGGGCCTCCATGCCCACTCGTATGGACGGCCAAGGGCGGGTCAATTAAACACTCAAGGGGCCGACCAACACCTTAGATTCCCCACCTCTTTGCTTTAACTAATAACAACTAATAATAACACCTTCGAGAAGATGACGGGTAACCACATTCTGATGAGCTACGAAAATATTTTATGAAATATTTTAGAACCAGGCATGAAAAACATGTATGGTCTGCTTAGCAGTAGAAGCAAGATCCCACCCCGTTCCGGCGAGCTAGCTCGAGCGTGTGCAAGCATGCCTACCGCTTCTTCTGGTTAAGCAACCCCTCGAATTAGCCCGTGGTGCTTTCATGGAGTCTGTGGCCGGAAAGTCCCATTGGCATAAAATATTTAACGTGAGTCGCCTTGTAGGGTTCACATTCCATTGAATTGTAGTGTGGGCGAACGAGTACAAGTCTATAACAACCTTTCACCCCCATATAAATTCGAGGGTAACATCTAAATCCATTACAGCTTGTATGTAAAATGTAAAATAAAGATTAAGTTAATTGAAAAGTTCTTTTTCTACATATCTCCTGAATGGTTTTCGAAGTTGTTCTTGGTATATGGGAAGTTTTTTATGTTCCTACATGGGGGCTCAACCGGGATTGTGAAACATTGAGATGTACGACGGAGGTTTATTAAAACATTAAAAGTTACGCCGGAGTTTTGTAAGGTGTCACGACGGGGTTTGTGTTTTTTTTGTTTGATCGGAAAAACGGTGAAAAGAATACGCTACGAAGAAGTCATTACAGTTACGAAGGAAAAGTGAAAATCACGGCAGGATACGCTACGAAGAAAGTCATTACAGTTACGAAGGAAAAGTGAAAATCACGGCAGGATACGCTACGAAGAAAGTCATTACAGTTACGAAGGAAAAGTGAAAAGCACGACAGAACACGCTACGAAGAAAGTTCATTACAGTTACGAAGTTATTACAGTTACGAAGGAAAAGTGAAAAATCACGGTGAGATACGAAGGATAGACTGGAAGAAGTGTTAAGTGAAGAGTGTGAAGTGGATGGATGAGTTACAAGGACTCACGGTTAGACAGCTACAGGCGTTCTTAAAAGAAAAGAACTTGTCATACCGGTACAACGTCAAGACAGATTTGTTGACCCGAATCTACAATACATTCGGAAGAGAAGTCATCAAGAAGGAAGACGTCATAGCAGCGACAAGGGGTAGTGATACTGAGACCAGCGACGAAGAGGGGACTATCGACGAGGGAGAAACGACGCAAGAGGAAGTCAACGGAAAAGGAGAACCAGGCGACAGAACAGGAATCAACATGTCGAGTGAAAACAATTTCGTGTTCCGAGACGTCGAAGACTCGCTGGAGCACTTCTCAGGAGAAACAGGAAAAGGATTCGTAACCTGGATAAGAGATTTCGAGGAGATCGCGACAGTGTGCCGGTGGAACGAGATACAGAAATTCCTGTATACGAAGCGACTACTGAGGGGAGCGGCGAGGCTTGCAGTGGAGGCGAGGTCAGGTATATCTAGTTATGCCACGTTGAAAGCTGTTTTAGAAACGGAGTTCAGCACCAAGCGGGCTAGTATCGAAGTACACCGGGCCTTGGAAGCGCGAAAAAAAAAGACCACGGAGAGTTTGCTGGAATACGTGTACTCGATGCAACAGCTCGCGAATGAAGGAGCCGTCGAGGAAGTATCACTGGTCGAGTACATACGCAACGGAATCCCGGACTCAGTACACAACAAGACAATATTGTACGAAGCAACGAACGTGGAGGAGCTAAAAAGAAAACTAGAATGCTACAGCCAAATGAAAAAATGTATGCCAATGCAGAGCACGAACCTACAGATTACGAACAGGAGCAACACGAGACATCAACCGCCGCCGAGAGGAGTAGCCAGGAATCCATCAGCACAAGGCAGACGGTGCCACAACTGCGGCTCAACAGCACACTTGGCGATAAACTGTCCAGACAAATCAAAAGGTACGCGCTGTTTTAATTGCAACCAATTCGGGCATATATCGCCAAACTGTCCGGTAAAAAATGAACCTTCAACATCGAGAGGAATAAACCACGTGAACCGTATTGAGTCGGACGGAAGTCACCTACCAATACAGGTTGAAGGCAGGCCGTATTTCGCGTTCATAGACAGCGGAAGCGACGTGTCCATCATGAACGAAACTGTGCAAAGGAGGATCAAAAAAGCACAACTCGAGACGTCTGGGATTATGTTGAAAGGAATGGGAAGCAGACCGCGGAGGACTCTAGGATCTTGCCTAACGGAGATTCACATTGGTGTGGACAGTCACTGGATTCGTTTTCACGTGGTGCCAGATCAGTGGGTGCCAGACGAAATTCTATTAGGAAAGGATTTTCTTAGGAACGTGGAACTGGTCATGAGTAAAGGTAAGATAAAGAGCGTAAAAAACATAAGTCCAGCGGAACCTGAAGGGGAGAGCAGTTACACGTTGGAGGAAAATGATGTTTTCAAAATTGAGTGGAAGGATGACAAGGAGACGGAGGAAACAGAGCTGCGAGTGGGCAACGAAGAATATCGGGAAGTGGTCACGAACATCATACAGTCATACGCACCGAAGAATATTACGAAGTCGTGCGTCGAGATGGGAATCGTACTGGTGGATGAAGTCCCAGTATACAGAAGAGCAAGGAGACTGGCGCCGATAGAAAGGGATGCAGTAAATCAACAAGTGCAGGAATGGCTAGAAGAGGGAGTCATCGTACCAAGCAGATCGGAGTACGCCAGCCCAATAGTGTTGGTAAAAAAAAAGGATGGGTCTTATAGACTGTGCGTCGATTATAGAGAGCTGAACAAAAAGATGGTGAAGGATAGGTTCCCGATGACGGTGATGGAGGAGGTATTCGAGCAAATGCATAACGCCAAGGTATTTATAACTTTAGATTTAAGAAACGGATTCTTCCACGTTGACGTAGCGGAAGAGAGTAGGAAGTACACCGCGTTCGTCACACCAGACGGGCAATATGAATTTAAGAAGGTACCATTCGGGCTGTGTAATTCGCCAGCCGCCTTCCAGAGGTTCATCAACCAAATCTTTCGGGAGTTGGTACTGCAGGGATATTTACTCGTATACGTGGATGATATAATAATCTTTGGTACTAGTGAAGATGAAGCGCTTGAGAAGCTGAAAGTCGTTCTAAAGGTAGCCGAAGAGTACGGACTAAAGATTAAATGGGAAAAGTGCAGTTTCCTATCGAGGTCGGTAGAATTCCTCGGACATATTATAGGAGATGGAGGGATAAAACCATCACAGGAAAAGATAAAGGCGGTGCAGAAGTATCCGGAACCAAGCAACGTAAAATCCATCCAAAGTTTCCTGGGGCTAACGGGGTTCTTCAGGAAGTTCATTCAAAATTACTCCACAATAGCGAAGCCGTTGTCGGATTTATTAAGAAAAAATAATAAATTCGAATTTGGGGAGAAAGAAAGAATAGCGTTTAATGAATTAAAATCTTGTCTTTGCAGGGATCCAGTGTTGAAGTTGTTCAACCCCCAACTATACACGGAGTTACATACAGATGCGAGCATTGTGGGCTACGGAGGTGTGGTGCTCCAGAAACACGACGACGACCAGCTACATCCAACATTCTTCTTAAGTTTCAAGACAACACCACAAGAACAGAAGTACACGAGCTACGAGCTGGAGGTATTAGCCATCATGAGGTGTCTAAGCAAGTTACGAGTTTACTTGCTGGGGCTGGAGTTTACTATTGTAACCGACTGTAAGGCGTTTGAGGCAACAATGGCGAAGAGAGATCTATGTCCAAGAGTGGCAAGATGGGCCATTATGTTACAGGAATACTCAATGAAAGTGATACACCGAGCGGGGAGGACAATGCAACACGTGGATGCCCTAAGCCGATATCCAGTAATGATGAGAGTAGAAGAAGGTCTACTACACCGCATAAAGACGGCTCAAGGTAAGGACGAATATTGCCAATTAATTCTAAACGTTATAGCAGCCACGGGGAGCTACAAGGATTTCGAAAGACGGAACGATATACTCTACAAGTTTGGAGAAGGAGCGCACCTACTTGTGATTCCAAAGGCTATGCACAAGGAGATTGTAAGAGGAATCCATGAGCAGGGTCACTTATCTGCGAGACGAGTGGAGGCAGTCTGTAAGCGAGATTACTTCATCCCAAAGCTAACGAGCTGTGTCGAAAGCGTATTGTCGAACTGCGTAGCGTGCATTTTGGCAGCAAGAAAAGGAGGAAAAATGGATGGTTACCTACATCCAATAGAAAAGAGTGATATACCACTGCACACTTATCACGTCGACCATATGGGCCCGCTCCCATCCACCAATAAGTTATATAATTATGTTTTTGTCGTTGTAGATGCCTTTACGAAGTTCACGTGGATCTATCCAGTACGAAACACGAGATGCGAAGAAGTAATCAAGAAGTTGGAGCTGCAAGGCGAGGTATTTGGACAGCCGGCCCGAATCGTGTCAGACAGAGGAGCCGCGTTCACCTCAAACGCGTTTAAAGAATTTTGCGGAGCGAACCACATACAACACGTGCTGACCACAACAGGCGTACCTAGAGGGAATGGTCAGGTAGAAAGAGTGAACCGCACCATTATTGGAATGCTCACACGGATGTCAATTGAGGACCCTAGGAAATGGTATAAACACACCGATCGCGTCCAGCGGGTGATAAATTCCACAGCGGCAAGGAGTACGAAGCGCAGTCCATTCCGTCTGATGTTTGGAGTGGACATGAGGCAGATGGAAGACGAACAACTTAAAAAATTAGTAGAAGAAGCGGCATTGGAAAATTTCGAGACGACGCGGGACGAGCTAAGAAGGTCGGCTAGAGAAGAGATCGGGAAGATACAGCAGGAGAACCGTAGCACCTATGACCGAAGAAGAAAAGCGGCGCGAGAATACAAAGTGGGCGACTTGGTGGCGGTGATGAGGACTCAGTTCGGCGTGGGCCTAAAACTGCAGGCGAAGTATTTTGGGCCATATGAGGTGGTAAAGGTCAAGAGGAACGACCGGTATGATGTTAGAAAGGTGGGGCAGCACGAGGGACCGAACAATACGTCAACAGCAGCCGACTGCATGAAGCCATGGGTCACCAATGACGACGGAGACGATGCGGAAGAAGATGAAGACGACGAAGACCAGGAAGCTATTCCACTGCTCGACTGAGGGCAGTCGAGAAACTCCAGGATGGCCGAGTGTAGGAATGTATAACCTACAAGGTGCATGCCAGTAGCAGGTCGTATCTTTTTCAATTCTTTTCTGTATTATTATTCGATTACAATGTGTATAAGTTTCATTTGCATGTTTGTATTAAGTTCTAATTGGGACACAGTTTGTATTTTAGACAGTTCATATTCTATTACAGTCGTCAGTATTTGTTTACTCTTAGATCGTCGACCGTATTTGTTTACTTTTAGATCGTCGACCGTATTTGTTTACTTTTAGAGCGTCGACCGGCCGTATTGTTTATACTTCAATAGTATGATCGTGATAACACATCGTGGGCTCGGTGGTCGACCCTTAATTGGTTTTCGTTTTCGTTTCGAGTCGAAACTGCGACAATGTAATACCCATTGATTCATCATGAGTGGAATGCCATCATTGAAATCGGAATGCATGTGTTGACCTAGATCTGCGGTCATAAAAGCAAAGACGATTATCGTTTGTCATGTAGCAATACAATGACACCGTTGAAACTAGCATTGGTCATACTGGGCGCGTGCGGTGGGTGGATGGCCCTGACTTTGATAGTAAAACTATGGACTTGGCACCAGGTTTTGAGTGCGTTTGGACTATGGGATTGGCTGGGATGAATCAACAAGCGAGAAAACGAAGCGAGAAGGTAGTAGTCTTGTTGGAGCAGAGTTGCGGTACGGTCGACGGTACGGTTAGAATAAAGATTATCAACTCAAATTATAAATCGTTCACTTGCTTGTATGTAAAATGTAAAATAAAGATTAAGTTAATTGAAAAGTTCTTTTTCTACATATCTCCTGAATGGTTTTCGAAGTTGTTCTTGGTATATGGGAAGTTTTTTATGTTCCTACATATATTTTCATAATTTCCATTTGTCGGGGATTCCCCAAATACATTTTTACACGAATTATTTGAGAACGTATTTATCGTGTAAAAACAGAATTAAGTTTATATGTTTATGCGATGTTTCGTTTCTACTTTCAGGTTACAGAAAAACAAATTCAAGAAAGTGTTGAAGGGCCTAGCATTGAACTACAAGAGAGCAGTGTTTCAAAAGAAACTCGAAAAAAAAGGAAGCACGATAGTGATGAGGAGGATGCTCTCAAAGCTGCCTTGAAGGTCTTAAGAAAAGAACCTGATGAATTTGACATATTTGGACAGAACGTTGCTCAAGAATTACGCAGCTTGAACCATGATTTTTACAAAAGAAAGCTGAAAAGTGAGATTCGCATGGCTATAGTTCGTATAGCTAATGAAGATGATGCGTTTACTCTACCGTCCACAAGCTTTCTTCCTCCTCCAATGAATGCTTCGGCATCGTCTGTCTCTTCTGAAATTCAAATAATTGACGAACAATTCAATAATTCGCAATCCGCAAAGGACTACGTTGAAAGTTTCCAATTTCAGGACTAAACATTTAACACTGTCAACTCATTTTGTATTGGTATGGCTTTCCTTAATCTTGTATCATTTTTAAAAATTGTCGGTCCAACGGATTGTATTATATATTCCACTTGACTACTTGACAACCGACAAAAATGTTTGAATTGTTGAGAGTCTTCGATTTGAAGCTCTCTTGTGAGATTATATCCCGCACCAAATCGACGTCGACGATCCACCCATGGTTTAACCCAGCAAGTTTTTGTTTTTTATACTTATTTCGCCTTTTGACAGCAATATAAACAACAACTGCTGCTGCAACTTTTTGCGTATACGACATCATGATGTCTGCTCTCAGCCGATAACTAAAGTGAAGTGGACACGGGTATGAGAGTACTATCCGCAAATTTAATTTCAAAAATCTCGCAAACAACTCTCGATAGTAAGATCTCAAACATTTCACTCTCAAATGGAAAGCTACTTGAGAGCAACTGTCGAGAGTTTACTAGCGAAAGTACTCTCAAATGGACAGGCACCTTTAAATAAAGCAACGAACCGATCAACTTACGAAATTTGTCCTAATCCAACCGCTTGTGAAAGCGACATCGGATACTACCTTAAAGTTCCTTCAGGAGCAAATCTTTTCTGTTTTTGGGGTGCCAGAAACAATTTTGTCCGACAATGGTCGGCAGTTTACCAGCAACGAGTTTTCCAAGACTATGCAGGCGTATGGCATAACCCACGTGAAGACAGCCTCCTATTCACCGCAAGCCAATGCGAGTGAGAGAGTGAACCGGTCAATTCTAGCAGCAATTCGATCCTATATTGACCCAGACCAACGAAATTGGGATGTTTTACTTCCGTCTATAGCATGTGCCCTTCGCACAAATATCCACTCCGCCATAGGTTTATCTCCCTATGAAGCTCTATTTGGGCAGCAGATGGTCGAACACGGTTTGGACTATAAGCTATTAGCCGACCTAGGATGTCTAAACAATTCTGACACCAGGCTGCTCTCAAAAGCAGAAAAAATGAACATCCTTCACTCTTACATTAAGCAATCATTGGAAAAAGCACATTTAAGTTACGAAAGCGCTTACAATACTCGATCCAAAAATGTAAAGTATGCGGTGGGAGACCTGGTTTTCCGAAGGAATTTTGTACTCAGCGATGCTTCAAAGAAAATAAATGCGAAGCTCAGCCCAAAATTCGTTAAAATGAGGGTGCGTAGGATTATCGGAAATAACCTATATGAGTTGGAAGATCTGCAAGGTAAACGTATAGGGAAATAAAGTTCTTGACGTTCTAATATTTTCTTATTGGTTACCCTTTCTTTGCGAGTTTCAATTTTTTTTTTATTTTATTTTTTTGCTTTGCTAGCTCGTCTGTGCACGAGACCATTTTTTTTTCCTGCGGGCGTGGGTTGTATTTCTGCTTCCCTCGTTTCTTTTCTTCTTCATTTAGCTCCCTGGAGACCTCGCAAAACGAATAAAGTTTGTGGGAAACGAATTCCAGTTCCGGTTCTGGTCGAATTTAACGTTCTCCTAAAAGTAGACTATGTTTTATGGGATAATAAGTATAGGAATGGACCAGGCGAAATTAGAGGGATTTTCTTTCCCAAGTAGCTAAACTTCGAACCTGTTGCTGAACTTCGCCGAAGAAGGGAAATTTTCTCAACAAGAAGAGAGCAGGTCAGAAGACTACCCATCTCAGATTTCGAAAGATTAGAAGGGGATAGCTTGAGGAAGTAGGATGCAGCTAAGGTATTCGCATGCTTTTATTTACTTTAAATTTTTTTGTCATTATGGCGTGATGGACAGAGCAAAAGGAAGAAAGAAGAACGGTGAGGTGGTATGACTAAAAAAAAAAACCCGCAAGGGAGACACACAGCGAGCCTATAAAGACGAGTCGCGCTCGTCTTTGAGCTGTCAGTTGGTAGATTTTTTTTGATGCTGTTGAAACTACATACATAAGGCTAGTAAAGCGTGATTGTTCTTTTTCAATAAAAGCGAAAAATTTAGAGAAAAGACCGGCTCTAAGACTGGTAAAGAAAAAGAAAATGTTGGCAAGTTGTGTGAAGAAAACGTTGGATACCAACCCATTTGGCCACACGGATTTTCGACGACAAAGCACGGACTCTGAAGTCCTCTAGTGCCTGACAGTGCCACAGAAACCAGTTCATCAGAAAAATCGCTTCCTGCAATTCTCTGCTAGTGGTTTTAGTGGATCCGCAACTCGGCTTAAAGTAATCGCGGAAAGGGTAGGAAATACGGCACGAAGATCTGAGGTGAACACCAGTGGAAGTGAAAAAGTGTAAAAAAGGGTGGCCTTTACACAAGATACCCACACAAACTGCTTCGCAGCCATATCACCCCAAAAGATTGTTCCACAATCCCTCGCCAGCCCTTCCTCATCTCATCACCACAACCACAAAAATAACCACTAGCCTGTCGAACGCATACCTGGTGTAATTGAACTTTTCGCTCACGTCACGCTCATAAACATCGCCGGCCGCAGAACCACCAACGATTTCAATCGCTTGGCCACCGCGTGGCTTACACCAGCCGAACCACAAACCATTGTGATCGCTTGGCCACCTTGTGGCTTATATCAGCAACGAACCGGAGCAGCCTCCAGATTTAGGATTAGGTTAAGAATTCCCTTCGCCTGATATTCCCTCCCTAAAGCTAAGTATATACACTCCAACAATAGTGTATAGATATCATACATTGAAACACGTTAAATACTCCGTGGGCGGCGAATATGTGCACATCTTCTACCTCACCCCTGGACCAGTATTCATATCAACCAAATCACTAAATTATATCTCGGTAAGTGAGAAATGTCTATTTTTTTTTTATATATATATGAAGCGAACTATGGAAATTTCTTAAGTTAAGCGATTATAAGAGTAGACCGTTTCTGGTTGGAGAGGTATTTAGGTGTGTATGCATTGCATATACAATTATACAATATAGAATGTCATTTGGTTTGTGCAAGTATTAATCGCAAGAAAATTATGAGATACAAGTGTAGCCTGTTGGAGAGAAAAAAAATACATAATTATAATGCGTATACGCCCTCCACCGAACAAAATTACTTTCAAAAATAAATAATTTTCAAGTTTAATATTTCCTCAATGTATACAAAACTTCTTCTTCTTTTTTTTTGACAATTAGTTAGCACATATCTCTTGTATATTTCCTTTTAGGTTTATTATATTTTTTTTCTGGTTTCCTGTATGCATATTGAATTTTTCTGCATATTAAATTTCTCTGCATATTTTATTAGATGGATGTATTAGGATAAATTTAGGTTACTGAAAGAAATAAAATTTGTTTTTCTAAGCGATTTGAAGAAATCTTGGATTCTCATTAGCCGAAAGGTTGCCGGATGGAGTGAACTGTCGCTGTTTTCCTTGTCGGTCGCTCCGCTTGTGCATGTACCTTTGTTGGTTTCAGGTCCTAATTTTTTCCTTGCTATTTGGTGGATGTGACGATGTTCGGGGACGCCCACGAGCGGTTCCCTTTTGATACGTGAGTACCGACCGATGTCGATTTAGGGGCGAATATGAAGGTAAGGTGACATATTCGCCATGGACGCATAGCCATGCCTAGTAATGAAGCTATGCAGGGGTGGGTACACCAAGGGGGCAACCAACAACTTTAGCTCCCTCCCTCCTTCGAAAGGTTATCGGTTAGCTGACCCATGAAATTTTATTTTTATGAAGACATTCCGCGCCTCTTTTTTTCAATAATTTTTCTAGGAATCCCATCTTCCTAAAGGCATGAAATGCGTAACAATCGTCTACATCACCCTGGCAAGAACCCCCCCATCCGACGAGCTGGCTAGTGCCTACTAGCATGCCTACGCCTTGATGATGTGGACACCCTTCCTTCTTTGCTGCCCGGACTGGCCCAGGGAGTCCTGTGGCCTTGGGTCATATGGGTGTGTTCGGGCACGAACCAGGACCACGGTAAGGTCGTCGCACTTAATATGACCTACATTCTTTCATCCACAGACCGCTGACGCAATCATCATCGTGCCATCCAACCCACCACCAATCCGTCATCCAATATACTCCGATTACGGCACATGTATGCACATTCCATTTCTCGCAATGGATGTATACATTGTCGCCTAATACCTTGTCGCCTATCACCGCAGTCAGCCACATTCCTCACGATCACATATCGACACAAGAGTCGATGTGTTTACTCTTTTTATTCCCACACAGCATTGCGACCCGATAGTGGCAGTGGGCAATCTGTTGGATACATAAACCACAACACTGCAGGCACACAGATATTCAATTCTGAGAACATCTACGACATGCCAGAGCCACGAGTGTTGATCGTGATTGCGGCGATCGGCACCCTTATCGTATTGGGCAGATGGGTAGCCAAGGCATGGACGTGGGCGCAGTTGCTGGACACCCTACACCTCTGAGACTTGATGTAAGTTCTGATGACGCGGCACTTGTGGACGTGCAACTTGGTGGTTGGATGGGAATATTCTACTGAAGAATATTTGTAGTCATCTTTCCATCGTCACGCGCAGCGGTCTCCTCCGAACCAACTCTCTCGTGGAGCTCATTCCACAAACACAAAATAAAGCAACGATTAAGTTGAAGAGAATAAAAGTAAATTAAAGAAACTCTTTGTCTTTCTATGGTGCTTGCTCTTTTCTTGGTGCTCTTTCCCTCGAGTTTAAAGGTACAGTTTCGTTCCAATTCCTCTTGGTGCAACTCCCCTCGGGATTCATTACAGATTCACGCTCACAATCCTGGACAGTTCGGAAGTCTAAAACCCCGACAGGGTGGATATCGAGATGGAAGGATGTAGACTTTGCCGCGTAAATTTTGTTTAAGACCTTTTTAGTTACGTACACGGCAGAGGACGGGATAGTGGCATGCCTTGGTCGGAGGATCAACCCTCCCTCCTTGCATGTGGGCTGTCCCGCCTCCTTTTAATTCGTTACAAAGAAAATTGTATATATTGAGGTCTATATGTTAATTCGTGCGGTTTGCTAAGAGATGGCGCAACTTGTATTTTTCCATTGGAACATGCGTTGGAAAGCTATTGTCATTGTACGTCATTTCAGTATATGTCATTCATTTGAAGCGTAAACAACAATAATTTTTTTGTCACTCAAATATGTCGAACTTTGTGCCTGAAAAAGTGTATTTGCGAGGAGTTCTTCTTCATTACTTTTATATGAAAAAAACTGCTGCCGAAAGTCATCGTTTTTTGGTGGAAGTTTATGGTGAACATGCTCTAGCTGAGCGAACGTGCCAAAAGTGGTTTGCACGATTTAAACGTGGTGATTTTGGCTTGGAAGACGATGAACATCCTGGGCAGCCAAAAAAGTTTGAAGATGAAGAACTGGAAGCATTACTCTATGAAGATTGTTGCAAAACACAAGAAGACCTCGCAGAATCTTTGGGTGTCACTCAAGCAGCCATTTCAAAACGTTTAAAAGCAGCTGGATATATTCAAAAGCAAGGAAATTTGGGTTCCTCATTTGGGTTTTGCATGTCCGAAATGCTGCTGGAACGCCACAAAAGGAAGTCATTTTTGCATCGGATTGTTACTGGTGATGAAAAATGGATCCATTAAGACAACTCCAAGCGCAAAAAATCATATGTGAAACCCGGCCAACCAGCCAAATCAACGGCAAAGCCGAATATCCATGTCGCGAAGGTAATGCTCTGTATTTGGTGTGGTCAGAAGGGTGTGCTGTATTATGAGCTGCTAAAACCGGGTGAAACCATCAATGGACAACGCTACCGAACACAATTAATCCGTTTGAAGAAAGCAGTAGCCGAAAAACGCCCGGAATATGCGACCAGACACGAGGCAATAATTTTCCATCATGACAACGCTCGGCCCCACGTTGCTATTCCGGTTAAGAACTATTTGGAAAACAGTGGATAGGAAGTTTTACCCCACTCGCCTTATAGCCGAGACCTTGCCCCTTCTGACTACCATTTGTTCCGGTCGATGCAGAACGCTCTCACTGAAATACGGTTCACATCAGAGCAGAATATCAAAAATTCGTTTGATTCATTCTTGGCTGCCAAGCCGGCGCAGTTCTTTTGTGATGGGATCCACAAATTGCCAAAAAGATGGTAAAAAGTCATAGCTTCAGGTGGGTAATACTTTGAATAATACTATTGAACATGTTTTTCTTAAATAAACGTTAACATTTTGAAAATAACCGCACGAATTAAGTTATAGACCCAGTAAATCTAAAGAAAGAAAGCTTTAACCATTTGAAATGTTACTTTTTGTGTTAATCTTATGTTTAGTTAATTTATAAATTTAAATAAAACAATGTATAGACCACTTCTATGTTTTTAGATAATTTTTTCTTCAAATTGATAGTGACAGTTTGAATTAAAGAAAATAACAAAATATCAAAATTTTTACTACAATACATTACCAGTGTAGTATGGAAATGACATTCCTTATTCAGGAATCCCATCGTCCTTTTTTAATTTTTTTTTCCGGTGTTGACTTATTTCAATCATAAGTCTGAATTTCATAAAAAAAAACTTTTTTCCTGTAGCTACAATACAAAGCCGTCATGAAAGGGCTAAGACTATGTTGGGGGCCATGATACAAATTAAAACCCACCAACTTTTCTGATTACCCCAAATCAGCAAACAACATTTCGCTCCTACACTCGAAGTGTGCGAACACATCCACACTTTGCAAACCCAACATATAATTCTGGCAACAGATACCAACCACTGAAAGCGAAAGTGTGAGTAAAGTCAGCGAAAATGCCGGAAGACTGAATCCGCCATGTTATAAGACAACCACCATCGATAATTCTTTCTTTTTATCGATGGCCGTCCGATGACCGATGATAACAGCAGCAGAAGCAGTAGTCTCTGTAACGAAATAAAAATCGTCTAGCTGGCATAAATACCAGTTCAAGCCTGTTGGTTCCCAACATAAAATTCGAACACCAAATCACAATACGACGGAAGAACATCACACAAACAACATAAATCAAAAATTGTTATTCAAAATTGTAAAGCTAAATTGTAAATTTAAAGGAATTAAGTGTCTACCAGATCTCACTTGCACATTCGACACTGTTGGATTTGAAATCGGCATATTGAACTATTCATTTGGATATTTCTTTAATATACACATATCCAAATGATTAGTTTAAATATGCACGATTAATTTTATCAATCGCGTTAAAAAAAACTTTCACGCATTTTATTAAATTAAAATGCGGACGAAAAAGCAACCGAACACGCGACGAGGTAAACAAGAAACTAAAACTAAGTGTCAACTGTGCAATAAGAAGGCAAAGGCAACATACAAAGCATTCGCTCTCTCTCTAGCACATGTTAACGTAAGAGGAGCATAGTGATTATATGCCAATTTCCCCAAATAGATAAAGATAGAGAATGCATTGTATGATCATCACCTCTACCTGTAACCAATAATGTCCAAAGTGTTATACTTGAATGTAAAACTAACACACATGTAATCACACAGTTCCCATGATACCAATCCGCAAATGTAAATAGAAAAATTCAAGTTCAAGTAAGGTTCAATGACCACCTATGTTAATAACGTCTGTAAGTCATGTAAATGGACAGTAGAGATTAACTGCGAGGTATCATGGGGACTACTGTGAACAATTACGATCACTTGTCCATTATCATTCCAACGAATAAGTTAAATAAACGAAGTTATAACGTATAAAGACCATTTTTTCCATTTGCAATTGTTTCAAGACATCTTCTTGAATATCATTTCAATTGTCTCAGGTCATCTTTCTTGAGGCAAAATATTCTGAGGTGCATCTGCACAGCTCAGAACATGGTCCTTCGAGCCGGATATGAACCAGCGACCTATGGATAAGGCAACATACAAAGCATTCGCTCTCTCTCTAGCACATGTTAACGTAAGAGGAGCATAGTGATTATATGCCAATTTCCCCAAATAGATAAAGATAGAGAATGCATTGTATGATCATCACCTCTACCTCTAACCAATAATGTCCAAAGTGTTATACTTGAATGTAAAACTAACACACATGTAATCACACAGTTCCCATGATACCAATCCGCAAATGTAAATAGAAAAATTCAAGTTCAAGTAAGGTTCAATGACCACCTATGTTAATAACGTCTGTAAGTCATGTAAATGGACAGTAGAGATTAACTGCGAGGTATCATGGGGACTACTGTGAACAATTACGATCACTTGTCCATTATCATTCCAACGAATAAGTTAAATAAACGAAGTTATAACGTATAAAGACCATTTTTTCCATTTGCAATTGTTTCAAGACATCTTCTTGAATATCATTTCAATTGTCTCAGGTCATCTTTCTTGAGGCAAAATATTCTGAGGTGCATCTGCACAGCTCAGAACAAAGCCAGTCAATTAATAATAATTGGTGAGCATTCAACAATAATAATATTATTTTAGCCATTATTAAAGACAGTAATTAGGACAATCAAAAGTTGTGAAAAAGTACTTATATATTCGTGTAATATTTTTCCCAGACCGAACACGGTGTCGTCAACATAATGTGGATTTCACTGCAAGCCGAAGAATAGACCGGCCGGCGTAGTGAAATAAACACACATGAGGACGAAACACCACGCTGACGACGGCCATCGATGCAAATTATTTTGCCGCATTTAATTTGCCTGCAATTTAATTTGCCACCGATTTGATATAATTTTAATATCTCACACGATGGAATGAAGCCAATGCCTCCGACCAGCAGATAGAAAGCGGCACTCCACGGCAAACGAAACATCAAAGCAGCGGCAAATGCTTAATATTCCTACGCACACAGCCTCATCCGAGCCCAATAACACCTGAGCCGAATGAGTGCACCACCACCAAGACGTTAGGAAAGTCTTACCAAAAAGACACGAGCAGCCAGAAACATCGATATCCATCAATCTGCACCACTAGAAACACACAAACACACGAATAAAAGGATCATCATCATCAGATTTCTCACAGAAAATCCACCACGTGCATTCACACCAAAACCCATCAGGAACTACACGCAAATATATATATATAAAGACAACAGTGCCAAGGACGGTAGCACACCGAAGCAGACACCCAGATCATCATCACCAAAAGGGATAATTATCAGCAATAGAATTTCCTTCAGGCGGTGACAATAATGCCGAGAACCACCAGCATGTGTCTACTTCAGTAACAAACGAAGAGCCACCCATCAGTCCGGAAAATCGTAAGCTAGTTTTAAGTTATGTATTCTGTGACAATAAGGTAGATTAAGTGCTAGGGCGTCTAAACATATATATATATATATAGATTATTTGTATTAAACCCTGTGAACATCGTTCGGAAATTTCGTTTCTTTTATTTCGTAACATAATCATAAACTTTGCCCAAGTGTCCAGGTTCATCGTACCATAATTGCTGTGCACAACAACTGGGACGATCAGCGGAACAAAATCAATGCAACGGGAATCGAACAAAGATTCGGTGAGTTTCATCAAACCAAATTGATTGAACCGATCTAAGTGTATTGTACTAACAACGTAGATAATCGATAGTGAAAATCTTTGCAAATAAAATAAAAGTAACTTACTGAGAATTCAAGACTCCGCCATCTATGCACTAATAGTTGCATTAAAGTTACGCTATCGGCAAGCAAGGGCACGAATCCTCATTAGTTCATTGTAAAAATTCCCCTTATGGTACACAATTGGCTAGTTTAGTAATTCAATAGCGAGTTGGGACTTATTCTCCTCGAAAGATTGCGACATCAGCTAAGAGTGGATATAATTATGGATAAAAATATAAAGTGGCAAACGTGAGTTAGAACTTCACTGAGAATTTATGCTCGTAATACAAATTTGTTTGTGCCGTTCAATTAGATTTTAATTAGGTTTAAAGAAATAGAATATTATTTCATATTATAGGCCATATATATTAAGATCTTATTAAATAATAATTAATGAATAAATTAATGAAATTAACACCTTTCGTCTGGCCCATTATTCAACCATACTCTATATAGCTATGAGGGGCTAAATACGACGTGCATATAAGGGGAATAAAGTGAAGATCCCGGTGTAGTGGTAACAGCGTGAACTGAGGTAGTTCACGTCTTCAAAGTAGGGGTCATTGCCAAAATCTGAGTGGCGCAATGACCTAGGAGTCACGACACTTATTGAAATCGACGACTATGGAGAGGCACACTCAAAGGGGAATCCAACACCATCTTAAGGATTTTCCACACCTAGTGCTTGTGTCAGTCATCATAAAGGACGAAGTGAAGATACACATACGAAGTGAAGGAACACTGTTGAAGGTGATAAATAACCCGGCATGAACAAAAGTAACAATTAGTTTAGGGAATGGGCGCAAGACCCCCCCCCCCCCCCCCACATCCAGCGAGCTAGTTCGTGCTAGATGCAAGCATGCCACCGCTCCCATTACCTAAACAACCTATTCGAACTCCCACCATCACTCCATCGGGTGTCTGTGACCAGGAATGGTGATGGGACCATAACAATACCTACGTGCCCTCATCTGTATTGAGTTATGAACGGCGTACCTTCTGCTCTCTCTCAACCTCTCATCGTTTGTCTTCTATAGGGAAGTTGGGATTGGGAAAGAGTAATCAATAATGGCCATAATAATAATAAGATCATCGTAGCTGTTCAACATGGCCAATAGCCAATACAAAAGCGAGCGTACATATACGGTATGTATGTGTAGACGCGTATAAACAAAGAGTGTACTATAAATAATCTATCTTAAGGACCATTGAAATAACATATGATGTAAATCCCCATTCGAATAGGATTACCAACGCTTGTTACAACTATTATTCTAGAAAATAAGAAGTAAGATAAAAAATGATTGTCATTAGTAGATAAGTTTGATAATCAAGTTAATATTGGGTATAGAGAGTTTAAAAAGGAAACAATCGATTTTAAAAAAGGTTTGGAGCAATTTAAAGAACCAAGCTTGGGCGTTAATATACCTTCCTGCTTGGTGTAAAGTGTACCACTTGAGCATACCAAGCACTTTACAACCTTTAATATTTCTTCTTTGTATGTGTAGTGTATTGGCAACATTCTGTATAAGCATAAATACTCATGCTCTCGGACACAATTACATATATCCGTAAGTACACCGACGAGGTGAGGGAGTTGTCTCCAAACAGTCTCCACTTGCACTGAGAGTTTACTTATGTTGTCTCGTGTGCATGTACTATCGCGCGGCAGTGATAACCTGACCTCCGCAGAGTGCGTGCATTGGCGAGCCGACACTACATTTGGCGACGAGTGAAAAAAAAAAAGAAAAAACAGTTCTGAAAAAGTGTGTACAAATTTTAGTTATTGATAACGGGTATGTAAAAATATTTATTACATATTATTTATTAATGGTGTTAGGCTAGTTGGAGAACAAGACTACATACATATACTTCCATTAGATTATAACTGGAGTTCAATTGGATTAGCGATTAGCGTTTACTTTGTAGGATGTGATATTTGAGGGTTATTCCAGTGTAAATTAAAAGAAAACAAATGAAAACTTCAAATGAAGTTTGGCTTGCAATTAGTGAGCTGATTTATGAGATTGGAAGTTGATTTCAAATGTAGATCATTCCATTAAATCAGAAATTAAAAAACAACTTCAAATGAAGGTTAACATAATTGAATGTAAGGCATTTCATTAAATTGGAAGTTTTTCAATATGTGGATTTTTTAATTAAATCGGAAAGAAACTAAGGCTTCAAATGAAGTTTGACTTACAATTTGTAAGTATTTCTATTAGCTTGGATGGTTTATAAAAATATATATTTATTTTAATGAGAATGGAGTGGAAAACTGCAAATGTAGTTTAACTTAAAGTTTCAAAGGCGTTCCATTAAATTGGAAGGTAATTTGAAAGGTGAATGGTTCCAATTAGTTGGAAAAGAAAAGAAAACTGAGGTTTATCTTGAAATTTGTCAGCCGTTGCATTAAAATTGAGAATGTGATATAGGAGAAATATTGACAGTTAATCTATATTATTGAAAAAAAAATTAATCATTATTAAAAAAAAAAAAAAAAAAAAAAAAAAAAAATTGATTAATTATTGACAAATTATTTACATTTCTTGTCACAGAAATGGAAAAAAACCTATTGCCGTTGGAGAGTTTTGTAACGGAGGGAGACACTACTTCGGTAGGTTTGAGATGGGAGAAGTGGAAGAGAGCCCTGAGCATATACTTGGATGCTGCGAGTATTGAGTCTCCGTCGAAGAAAAGAGCGGTGCTGCTGCATTTTGGCGGATTGGGGCTACAGGAGATTTTTTATAGTTTGCCGGGCGCAAACGTAGATCCCACAAATGAAAACAATGTGTTTAATATAGCTCTTAAAAAATTCGATGAATACTTTCTACCAAAGCAAAGTAAAGTTTTTGAGAGGCATGTTTTTCGCCTAATGAAACAGGAAGTAGACGAAAAATTCGAAAAGTTTTTAATAAGGTTAAGGAATCAGGCGGAAAAGTGTGCTTTTGATAAAATTGAAGACAATTTGATTGACCAAATAGCAGAGAAGGGTAATTCTGAGGATTTGAGGAAAAAAATGTTAACAATAGGTGATAGTATTACACTCGATATTATAACAAAAGAGGCAAACACGCAGGAGATAGTGAAACAACAGCTAGAGAATTATGAAGATAAGTCTATATGTCAGGATGTTAACAAAATTAGAAATGGTCCTAGGGAAAATAGTTATCGATTAAAAGAGGAGAAAGGAGAATGGTGTACTCGTTGCGGTAGTAGGAAACACAACTCACAAGAGGCAAAGTGTCCGGCTAGGGGAAAGAAATGTTTTGGCTGTGGTCGCTTGGGACATTTTCGGCAATTTTGCAAGACCAAGCCTGTTCAAAAAAGAAAACTCCCCGGTTCATGGGAAAGCTTTGACAATAAGAAAAAATCAAAGAGAGAGAGAGAAGAGGTAGACTTTATAGAAAAGAAGGAAGCAGACTACGTCTTTCACATTGACAATGAGACGTCGATAGAATGTACAATTGGAGGAGTAAATGTAAAAATGATTATTGATTCAGGTTGCAAACATAATCTTTTGACTGATATGTCATGGAAATATCTTAAAAATTGTAAAGTACATGCATTGAACCAAGTTAAAAACCCAAACAAGACGTTCTTAGCTTACGGTAGTAATCAGCCATTAGATGTGATCGGATGCTTTGACGCAGATATAACGATTGGCAAGGAGAAAGAGAAAGCTACATTCTATGTTATTGCGGGGGGAACAAATAACTTATTGGGAGTAAACACAGCGATAGCACTTAAAGCTCTCAAAATTGGAAATTGCGTCAACCAGGTAAAAATTTCACCATTTCCAAAATTTAAAGATGTCGTGGTTGAGATACCAATTGACGAATCAATAAAGCCCATTTCGCAACCCTACAGAAGAATTCCCATTCCCTTGGAAGCTAAAGTAGAAAGAAAAATAGAGGAACTTCTAGACTATGATATTATAGAGGAAGTAAAAAGACCGTCCAGGTGGGTTTCACCAATTGTTCCAATTTTAAAAGAGAATGGAGAATTAAGAATTTGTGTGGACATGAGGCGAGCGAATGCGGCAGTTCTGCGAGAAAACCATCCGCTACCTACAATGGATCAGTTTTTACCAAAAATTAGAAATGCTAATGTTTTTAGCAAACTCGATGTAAAGAATGCTTTCCACCAGATTGAAATTCATCCCGATTCGCGCCACATAACGACATTCATAACCAGTAAGGGCTTGTACCAGTACAAACGGCTAATGTTTGGAATAACGTGCGCCCCTGAACTTTTCCAGAAAATAATGGAAAAAGTCATATTAGGGTGCGAAGGGGTAATAAACTTTATCGATGATATATTAATTTTCGGTAGCTCAAAAGAAGAACACAATAAACGTTTAAAAATAGTACTCAAAACCCTAACGGAAAAAAACGTACTTCTAAATAAAGACAAGTGTCTGATTGCAGTTCGTAAGATCCAGTTTTTAGGACATGAACTAAGTCCTGATGGAATAAAGCCTTTGGAAAAATATCTCGAAAGCATTAAAACATTTAGGGTTCCAAAGACTTTAGAGGAATTACAAAGTTTTTTGGGATTAATTAATTTTATCGGAAAATGGATACCGAACTTGGCTACAACAACAGAACCGCTAAAAAATCTTTTAAGGAAAAGACTTACGAAGAATAGTAAGCTAAACGAATATTGGACTGAAGAACAAGACAAAGCATTCGTTAAGTTAAAGGAGATCCTTGCAAATATTAAGTCTTTGGGGTATTATGACGTCAAGGATCACACGCAGGTTATTGCAGATGCAAGCCCTGTTGGACTTGGAGCAATTTTAATCCAAATCAACTCGAAGGTCCCAAGAATCATTGCTTATGGTAATAAAACGCTAACAGAGTGTGAGCGCAGGTATAGTCAGACGGAAAAAGAAGCGCTTGCATTAGTTTGGGCTATAGAACATTTTAACATTTACCTGTTCGGAAAAGAGTTTGATTTGATCACAGATCATAAACCGCTGGAAATTATTTTTGGACCGAAATCGAAACCCTGTGCTCGCATTGAAAGTTGGGTGCTGCGTTTACAGTCGTATAAATATAAGATTTTATATAGACCGGGTAAATCAAACGTTGCCGATCCACTGTCACGATTATGTGCGCATTCAATGCAACCATCACCACCAGGAAAAGAAACATATATACAACAAATAGTCGATAGTTCGACACCAAAAGCTGTACCTATTCAGGAAATCAAAGATTGTTCAGAAACTGATTTGGAAATAAATAAGGTTAAAAAAGGCGTGTACAAAAATTTCTGGGATGAGTCTGTAAAGATTTTTAAAATATTCGCAAATGAGTTATGTTTCTATGAAAACATTTTACTTCGAGGAAATAAAATAGTGGTTCCCCAAAAGCTTAGGAAAAATGTTTTGGATGCGGCACATGAGGGTCATCCCGGTATTGTTGCAATGAAAAGCCGTCTAAGGACAAAAGTGTGGTGGCCTGGAATAGACAAAGATGTTGAGAGTCTTATAAAAACTTGTAAGGGCTGTACAATGGTTGCCCTACCTCACCCTCCGGTTCCACTAAAAAGACGTGATCTTCCGGTCACTTCATGGGTAGATATCGCTATCGACCTACTGGGTCCACTTCCAAATAATGAGTACCTGTTCGTTGTAGTGGATTATTACAGCCGATACAAGGAAATTAAGATATGCAAAAGCATCGCTACCTCTAATATCATAAAGATGTTAAAAGAGATTTTCAGCAGGCTTGGATTTCCATTATCAGTCACAGCAGATAATGGAAAGCAATTTACTAGCGAAGAATTTAAGGCATTTTGCGAACAGTGCAATATAGTACTTTTCAACAGCATTCCATACTGGCCTCAACAAAATGGAGAGGTTGAAAGACAAAATCGAGATATTTTAAAAAGATTGAGAATAGGAAAGATTGAAGGAAAAGACCTAAAAGAATGTTTGTGGGAGTATTTAATGATGTATAATAGTACACCACACTCAACAACCGGAAAAGCACCCTCTGAGCTATTTTTCAACAGACTAAACAGAGACAAATTACCGTCACTTGAATCCATAGACAAGCAAATTACCGATTCAGAAATAAGGGATAGAGATAAAGAGCAGAAAGAAAAAGAAAAGGTATATGCCGATAGGAAACGAAAAGCTTTAAGTTCAGATATTGATATAGGAGACAAGGTATACGTGAAAAATTTGGTTAAACAAAACAAACTTACTCCAAACTTTAGCCCTACTCCGCACACAGTAGAAAGTTCCCATAATGGGGATTTAATTGTAAAAAATGATGAAACAAATCAGAAATTTAGAAGGAATATTGTACACCTTAAAAAGATAGAAGGGGAGTGGAGATCGGTGCAAGATTAAAGAGAAACAGGATTTAAATTCATCAGAATTATGCAATTCGTATTAGTTTGAAATTGAATATAAAAGGTTAATTTGATTTGTACTAAAGTATATATATTATATTATTGAATTTGTGAACCGTATTGAAAGCCTAATTTATTGTAGTTTAATAAAAAATTATAAAATATGAAAGAGATGTAGTGTATTGGCAACATTCTGTATAAGCATAAATACTCATGCTCTCGGACACAATTACATATATCCGTAAGTACACCGACGAGGTGAGGGAGTTGTCTCCAAACAGTCTCCACTTGCACTGAGAGTTTACTTATGTTGTCTCGTGTGCATGTACTATCGCGCGGCAGTGATAACCTGACCTCCGCAGAGTGCGTGCATTGGCGAGCCGACACTACAGTATGCAAGATGTTTAACCCCACGATCGATGTTGCAACTTTGTAACAATATATCGATCACCCCAAATAAACATCCTCCTAAATTGTTATTTCAGCTTGTCACTTCCAGCGTCAATGCCCAACACTTCCGACCTAAACAAACAAATGCTTATTTATGGTTTTTCCGCATTTCCCTTGCGCAACTAAGTGCACAAGTCAATTAACTCGTTGTGCTGATGTCGCGCTTATGAATCGATCGTATGTGCGACAAAGTAACACGAGCCACTTGAACTTGACTTGCGAGGGAATTCCCTTCCGGAATATTTTTTATTTCTTTTTGCTCGTTCGGTTCGTTCGTCGAACTCTTGAATGTTTCGAACGAGGTATCGATGACTATTCCCAGGGAATGACGCGACACTCAGTCTTTATCCACAAAAAAGTCGTATTTTTGTCTTAATCAGTTATCACCCGCAAAACAAAGCGGTCTTTTCTATTTCAATGGAGTGCATGTAAAACAGAGTTCGGTCTCGTTCGTGGAGTCGTTTTCCCTTCCCAGTTTTTCATCCGCCGATCAGCGCGGTCTATTCCTATTTAGTTTTCGTCCAAGTAATATATAAATATATAATATATAATAATACTTCAACAATAAATAAAATTAAGAGATTAAAACTAGATAAGTGTAAGAAAAATAAGTGACTAGTTTTAAGTGATTGTTAATAAAGAAAACACTAAGTTACAAACAGAATCGTTTCTATCACTCTGGACTTACATCAAAACACGATAAAAGGTAAGCCCCAACTGAGAGCCGTACCTCTCAGCCTAAAAGATAAAAAGTACAAAACATGCTCTTCACTTCACTTAATAACACTACCTTGTTAAAAATGACAATGGCTAATAGAAACGGGGATGAAACGCATGATCGCGATCAGAGTGTATTTGAAATTCCTTTTCATCCAAATAAGAAATTTAGTTCCCACTTTCAGCGGGGAACACAATACAAATCTGATAACAGACTTACAGACCTTCCTCAACTGCTGTAAACAAGTGAAAGCTTGTTTAAAACCAGAGCAGGAAATCCAATTCTGTCAGTTAATAGAAACCAAGCTGCGAGGCAATGAGTTCGTGGCAATGCAGAATAGCAGTTTTGATCATTTTGACGAATTTGAAAAACAGCTAAAAGGACATTTTATGCCCAGAAAGTCATACATTCAAATATCGAACGAGCTCAGACAATGCAGGTAATATCCAACAGAAACGCTAAACTCCTTTTTACTGCGACTTAACAACTTAAGGTAAGATTAGACTGTATGCCGAGTTGGCATTTAATGACCATTTTTGAAATAGGGTCATGCAGTCGACATATCTCAAATGACCTAATGACCAAATGACGCCAAATGACCATGCTGATTTTGACAGATAAAAATGACCAAATTGCAAGCAGTGTAATCGGACAATAAGCACGAATGCCAGTATAATGACCTAATGACCATATGCAATTTATTGAAATTTGGTTATGGCATTGCTGTCATTTTTGTTACTCGTATCTGTTGTTATCTTTTCCAAGCGTAGCGTGCAGTTATTAAATACATTAATTATAAAAAATTGCGTGAAAATGATAACATTTTTGGATTAATAACACTTGACGTAAATTGTTTTAATATTTACATTTTTATTGTGCTTTTGTTAAGTGTTAATTAGTGGTTTTGTTGTTATTTTTATGTGCATTGTTTAGTATTTGTTGTGTTTTGTTTTATGCATTCGAATCGTTTTGTGCGAAAATGCATTTTGTTTATTTTCATGTTGTGCAAATTCATTGCATTTTTATTTCATTTGTTTTGTTTTTGCTTGTCTGTCCTTTTACCCTTTTTTTAGATACTTGCTTTGTTTGCCCCTTTTGTTTTTTGTGCCGCCAAATCAGCCGATGGGATTTAGCCAGACGTGCCTACCGCTGACTTCGCCTCCTCCTTCTGGTTTTAGTCGGCTCCGAAAGAACCTTGCTAGTGCGGCCAAGGTACTGTAAGCGAAGAAAAAATTGAGAGAGACACACTCCTAAGTAGTGATGTAAAATAGTATATACCATTATATATGGGCTGCCGGTGTACATTGTGTTAAGGTATAAGTATCTCGTATTTATTATGTACCCATGTTATACGGTAAAGTTAAGATTATATGCAAGTCAGTCTCAATTGTACTCTAGAACCGATCGGCTGTGATCGATTGTTGTTAATAAAGAAAGATTGTGTTTAATAAAGAAAGATTGCGTTTTAAAAGGAAATAAAGAGCTTGCAGTACCGCCGTTGGCCTCAGCCACAACTTCCGAATTGAATGATATGGCCAAGCAGGCTGTTGAAGCCAAACGCTTTCTATAAAATATGGTACATAATTTGTAATATCAGCTTAAGAATAATTTAACGCAAGAAACCACAGAGGTCTCTAGCATAAGAAAAAAGTTAGAAAAAATCTACCATCTTGAGCCATCCTCAAGTGAGTTCCTGTATTACATTCCTTCCTCTTTCACTAACCCTCATCGAGGTAAGACTTATCTGGTAATTAATAAAGAATTATATGAAATTTTTGCAAACATTACGTGTTTTCTTTCTTTCACTTGGACTACGTCTTTGGAGCATCGCCATCGGCATCCCAGCAAGGCAACACAAGCTTTACAAATGTGCGGCCAGCGTGACACCCACAGCATATTTGGGGAGTACGTTGCGGATGAGCTCAGAAGACTTTCGGTTGATGAGTATTTGTTGTTATTTTTGGTTGTTTGTTATGTTTTAACTAAAATAAAAGTGATAAAAAAAAGTAAGCTATTGGCTTCCGCAAAACACGAAAACGGGCCGACATTATGATGAAGACGTTTTCAATTAGGTGACGAGCTCTACTGAGGCGAAAGTTATGGACACGCTCAACCATGTGGAGGTTATGTTGTGCGTATGGCTTCATAACATTTCTTCGCAAAGCGAATGCGTCATCAGCCACTAAAACGTACGGCACAGGTAATGCTCGTCCTGGTAGAGGTTTTGGCGATGGTAGTCCAAGTAGTCCACTGTCCAAAGCGCGAGCTAAGCTGGACGTATTGCAAACGCCACCATTAGAGCAGCGCCCATTGCGACCAACATCAATGTAGATTAGCCTGTAATCGGCGTCGGCTATACCCATCAGCACGATGCTATGTGTGCCTTTGTAGTTGTAAAAGACACTTCCAGCATTCGGCGGTGCAACCATTACTACATGCTTACCGTCAACAGCGCCAATGCAATTAGGGTAATTCCACAAATCGTTGTACCTGGAGTTCGAGGTGTCTCAAAATGGAGTTCGAGTGTCTAAAAATTGAATATCAATGGCAATGAACTACCCACTTGAAGATATTCTGCTACAAGAACTTTGTAGATTGCTTCTGGCATATCGGGGATGATGCTGGTGATGGTTGTCTGTGGAATGCGAATAATAATATAATATAATATTGTAGGAAACGGAAGCTTTCACCGGTAGCCAAAAAGCGTATGGTCAGCATCAGTCGAAATATAATAACAAATGCCTTTAATGACCAGCAGGGCAAAAATGACCAAAATGGTCATTGTGGTCACGTAGTCTAATATACTACATTGACAGCGCGGAACTTTTGGTTATTTGAAAGATAATCTTGTCATTTGGCTCTGGTCATTTGAATGCCAACTCTAATCTTACCTTTAGCTGTGCAGTGCGATTTAGCAGCATTGGAACTGTGTCCTTCGGAAGCAAGGGCATTGGCTGCTGACTCGGAACTTGCCGCCACATACTCAATAAAATCGGGGGTAATAAGCCTAACAATTAGGCAGTACCTTTTAACGGCAAAGGAGACTGATTTAAAATCGTTGTGTGCACAGATTTTAAGGATCGAAGTGGAGAGTGCCAACATGCTGAATCCTTTTGTTTAGGAACTCTACATTTTATTATACATATACCTAAAAGTACTATCACTTAACACTCACATTGTATTAATATTAATTTCATTATTGCAAGACGGCTACTTTGGTTAAAGTCTAAATTACATATGTATTTACATGCCTCTTGTTATGTATTTAAAGTATTTGGTTATGACAACTAGACAGAGAACATCACGCCATGTAATACAGTAATTAATTATTAATTTAGTAATTTCTTTACCTTAGCTTTCAATGTACATTCATGCATAAAAACTTGTTTGTCCACCAACGGGAACCTCTGATGTTCACTCTTATGTAAGTTAGCACACACGCCTCTCAGCAGGAACCGTAGGTGCATTGCACCCTTCACCAAGGTCAGCTGCACTCAAACATCGTACAAGTGCACACACCGCAACAGAAATCGTAGTGGCATTGCACTCGACTCATCGAGGCCAGCTGCACCGTAATAAGAGATGCACAGTTAGGCTAATGATTGCGATATGCGCAATCGCATTTTTGTAACACTAAGCGACGCGCACATCAGCAAATTATGGCAACATGTGCCATTATTATTTTGTGTTAAGTAAGTTAGATTTTAGATTGGGAAAAATAAAGTTTCAGTTTGAAAACAGAACTCGGACAATCGTCTCTTATTATTTGGCGCCCAACTTACCGGAAAAAAACTTCATAGAAGTCATTGAAGAGAAAAAAAACTTCATAGAAGTCATTGAAGAGAAAAAAAAACTTCATAGAAGTCGTTGAAGGGAAGAAAAAACTTCATAAAAGTCCTTTAAAAGTGCGGAGTAGTAATAATTAATTCTGAACTATTAATAAAAAATTATAAAAATGAACGTAGTGTTAATTATGATTTTTTCACTTTTTCGGCCCTCAGCGACCAGAATCATCGATTACAGCACAGCTCACATTATACCTATTACACTTGGTAAAGTAGCAACATTTGAAAATTTCACGTACATCGTACACACCACTAATCTTACCGAATACGAACTAATGGCTCAGCAGAGTACAGAGATACTCACTGAAATACTCGATGCACAAAGTAAATATGAAATTATTAAACAACAAACGGAGGAAATTTTGAATATCCTTAATATTCTGGAAGTCCCCAAACGATTTACTAGATCAATCGACTTTATAGGTTCCGCCTTAAAATTTATAGCAGGGACACCGGATCACAGCGATTACGAATTACTTCTAACAAAAGAAAATTATTTAATTGCAAATAACAATAGACAGATAGAAATTAATTCTCAACTACAAGAGAAAATTAATGAGATCACAGATCAAATAAATGCATTTATTCACCCTATCAAGGAAAACTCAATTTCAAAATTCGATAAACAATCACTTCTTTTAGATTGCCTTTTAAATAGAAATATTTATATCATATCTCATTTAAATAATATCATTTTATCAGTTGTACTTGCGAAAAATGGAATTATAAATCCGCTCATTTTAGATAATCTTGAAATAAACGACTTAATCCATCTTGAGAATATACCGATTAGCGTCAGTAATTTGTTATCTGCCTCTAAAGTAAAGATTTTACAAAATTCTAATGTAATTTATTATGTACTGAGAATACCTAAAATAAATGAAATTTGTAATTTGTTAAGTATTTATCCTGTAAGTCATGATAATAAAATAATTAAGTTAGATGTAAGTAAAGCAGCAAAATGTAAAAGTACTTATCAGCCGCTAACGGACTGCACAAATATAACATCGATGCACATCTGTAAACCTGCGTTCGACCTATGCCTAATGCACCTTCTAAATAACAACACCGCCGCATGTCCAACAGAAAGCGCATATCACCTTCCAGACATACAACTGATCGAGGATGGAATAGTAATTCTAAACGAAGTTCCACCGACTAAAATATTTTATGAACAGGATATAATAATAAATGGGACATATCTTATCACATTCTCAGACACAATAAGGATCAACGAAACTTCATACACCACCAACACGATTCCAATACATACAGAACCACTTCCGGCCAAAACAATAGCGATTAAATTTTTGGAACACGAAGCAAAGCTTTCCTTACCTTACCTACATAAAATCCATATCAAAAATACAAACCACATCGAAGAACTAAGAGAACATGTCTCAAGGCAAACAACCTTATGGTGGTCGACATTTCCAACCCTATCAGCTATATTTGTAATTACAGGAGTGATCATCTCTATTAGACTATGGTTACGACAAAAAAATAAAGCAAGAAAAGAGACAACTGCAAAACAACAAATGGACGAAGCCATCAAATACCTAAAGGATCGAAACGAGGTCGTCTCGAGCTTAACAGGGGGAGGAGTTAGCACACACGCCTCTCAGCAGGAACCGTAGGTGCATTGCAAACTTCACCAAGGTCAGCTGCACTCAAACATCGTACAAGTGCACACACCGCAACAGAAATCGTAGTGGCATTGCACTCGACTCATCAAGGCCAGCTGCACCGTAATAAGAGATGCACAGTTAGGCTAATGATTGCGATATGCGCAATCGCATTTTTGTAATACTAAGCGACGCGCACATCAGCAAATTATGGCAACATGTGCCATTATTATTTTGTGTTAAGTAAGTTAGATTTTAGATTGGGAAAAATAAAGTTTCAGTTTGAAAACAGAACTCGGACAATCGTCTCTTATTATTTTGTACGTTATTTATTTTTTTTCTTTGATTCTGTTACTTGATCACCACTTGGATTTTATAGCTCGAACTGAGCAGTTGTATTTAATAAAGTTGAAATAAAATAAAGTTTACAATCCACTTGTTAATTTAGTTTATTTGGTTATTTAAGTTTCCTCGCTGAAACACCTTTCAACATACAATCAGCTTGGCCGCCACAAAATCAAAGTTTTCAGTCAGATTTAAACAATTTCGTACCGCACAATTTTAGTTCCCTATACCTTATTCCAGTATGTCACATACACCATACAATGTCGTAACGCACAATCCTAATTCCCTACCTTATTTTAGCATGTCACCTACAACTTATAACTTCAGTCCGCAGATGCCTCAATGGCAACAGGTGCCGTCATATACGAGTAACATACCATTAGCTCCATCTTATCCGTCCTACTATAGTAGTGATAGAGGTCCTACCCGTAACGTACCCACCAATAACGAATAGTTAAAAATCATTTACCTTTAAGCTTATTTTGCTTCCTACTAATTTTAATTTAAAAATGTTAATCTTAAGTTAGCTAAAGTAAAATGTTTATAACAATGAAACACCTTCTTGTCGTTTTTATTGAACGCGGAGGTTCCACTCTTATCTTAGCGAAAACCTAGGGTTCCTGAGAGCATAGAAGAAAAGAAAAGAACAATTTTGTATTTATTTCACAGATTCATGCTTCTGTCCGTCGCTCAAGGAACTACAACGCGACGATTACAAAGAGTCTCTGGTTCATGTACCAGAAGCTACATCGTTGTTAAGGTTTATGTGCTTTGGTCAACACTACGATTAAAATGGCACTGACCCCGGGTCATTTTATCATAGGGGAACCACTAACAAACTCAATCGACCCAACATCCGAAACCCTCAAGATAAACCTTCGTCAAACTAAAAAGCATCTCTAACATAAAGGAATACTTTTGGAATAGATGGCAGAAGGAATACCTCAACGAATTGCAACAACGACATAAATGGCAACGAAAATGCAAAAACCTGCTCCCAGGAACAATAGTTATAATCAAAAAAGACAATCGCCCGGTTATGAAATGGCCACTTGGAAGAGTCATCCAGACGTTTCCAGTGGTAGATGGAGTCATTATAGTTGCAGAGATTCAGACAGCCACCAGCGTATTACGGAGACCAAGTGCACCGATTAGCACCTCTGCCAATCGAAAGAAGAACAAAGTGTTGAAGAACAGCCGACAGCTACAGTATTGACAGCATCACTTCATCCAGAACGAGAACTTGAAGAGGATGAGATCAATGACGATGGAAGTCCACCACCAAGAACAAGGAAATTCAATCCATTCCATGCATCCAGCAGCAGTATTGAGTGCCCAGGTCAACGTAGAACGAGTCAACGTAGAACCATTCCTATTTTAGCAAGGGATACTATGATGCCGTAAGGACGGTATACAAGGAGCACAAGTCCCTCTTCGCGTGTCATATCGAATACCTGCAGCAGCAGGTCAATCTTGTTGTATCTGAGACTGACGACAAACCTTCCCCGTCAGCACATCTCCAAGCAAATGCTACCGACGGTGATCAATCAAGCAAGCAGACGGCGTCAGAAATACGTAAGAGAGACGCTGCAACGCAGCCTGGACAACGTTGAAATAACACCAGTGGGTTCCAAACACTTTTGGGAACTCAGCTGCAACACTATCATCAATCAATAAGATATTGTATCTTACTGTCCCCCTATTGCCAGTGTCAATCGACAATTGATAATTGACTATTTTCAATGTGTGCTATTGTGAACGACCGATTCTCAAGGATTTTGCCAATCGCAGCAAAAAAATGCGATTGACAAGAGTATCAATGAAAATTCCTTTAGAATCGTTCATTCACAATAGCACATATTGAAAATAGTCAATTATCAATTGTCGATTGACACTCGCAATAGGGGTGTGTGTAAGGTGAACATCGCTTGAAATAATTTATCCCAATCTGGCAAAGTTAGCTAAAAAATACTTAGGGATTGTAGCAGACTAAAACCCGAAAACGTCTTTGTTTTTAAATATTAATTCAAAATATATCCGTAAATAGCTTTTAAGAAATTTATATGACTACTATCTATAATTTTTATTATTAACAATGAATTTATCTATTTGTAGCATATGTACTCGTAGATAAGTCGCATGTACATCCACTTACACAATTACAATTAAGATTTACATTGTACTGAGTACTGACATCAAATATGTATGTATTCTTATGTAATGCTAAGAGAGCTTCTTTAACAACAAAGCCAGTCGGTGCTTGAACTTTAAACGATGCAGATCTATTTGCTACATGGCGCAGCCGGTGTAAAAACACATATAATTTGATTGTTACGATATGGTGATTGCAAGTGCGAAAGAAAAAACAAACTCAACCCAGGCCAACAAAGTGTTAAGAAATAGAATTGTTTCATATTATTTACCAATAATAAACCATAAACAAAAAGCTGGTCACAGTGATAGACTAAAATCGTATCTGCGAAAATCATTTGAAAACAAGAAAAACACGTGTAGTGAACTCAAACCGTCGATAGTTATAATCCGGGAGCCAGTAGCAGATTGAGGTCGGTCATTTTATCTCAACCGATAATTTGTCGAATGATTCAGGTAGTTGTGTCATGAAGCCTCATGCACGTCAGCTGCGGCACTAGCGGTGGGTGGGCCAACGGCAGCCACGAAATCACGTTAAAAAAAAACCATCATCCCGGTTGAAAATTCGTGAGTCAATAGTTATTATAATACTGAAGCGAAAAAAAAAACGTCAACTGGCTGTAACGCGGTGGATTATACGTCAGCTGTTCATACGTACATGAAAAAAAAAGTATTTTTAGTGATTTCATCCCGATTGAAAATTTGTCAGATTATAGTTTACATAATTCTTTGGCAGCTGTGTATATGTCGGTGGAAAAACCGTCAGCTGACGCAGTGAAGTGTGTGGCGCGATATGTGGGTGTGAGCTCCGCTCGTCTATTAAAACACATCAGCTGACGAATTTTCCCATACAGTCTATATATAAGTTAACACAACAAACATTCAGAAACGCCATCCGACACCTGCACGCTCAACATGGCAGTTCACACGAATAGACATCCAACATGATCCGACAGCATGATGCTGACGAGTCGTCTGGAGTTGATACGACACCTTCCGTTCACTAATCCCACATTCCTTTCCCATCTTTTTCCCACATTCCGGCACGTAGGTTAAGTAACAAGCAAACAAAATATTCATGTGCATTTTAGAATTAATTCTGCAGTTGAATAAAGAGGTTCTCCTCACTAAAAAAAGAAATCATTTTTTTATCTTAAAAACTTAGAAAAGTTTAAGTGGCGCCCAACGTGGTTGGTCCAGTGCGAATATCGTGTCGACGCGAATTTTAAAACGTAATACGCGAAGTAGTTACGCCGTTAAGCCGACCTTAAGAAGCTCGCCGCGTAGTGACGAAAAAGTGACAAAAACTAGTGCGCTCAAGAAAATAGTTGCAATAACATAAGCCGACCTCAAGAAGCTCGCTGTAAGCAACAAAGTCAAGTGAACTGAAACAAAAAAATAACACTAGTGATATTGTACTAGATCCAACAAGAAGGTGACATCGCTGGAGGTCGATTGACCAAGAGAACCACGTAAGTGTATGGACAAGATACCTTAGTAGACGTAAAACGGAAAATTATCAAATCCATCTACGTGGGATGTTCGCCGCAACAGTATTTCTGTAAGAATAGAAATTAAGTCAATTCTAGAAAACAAATTTAAATCAATTTAAGCAAAGAAATCAAAGTTAGAATTAAGGAAAAGTGACAAAAAGAAATTATAGAAATACCTATAAAAAAAAAACTAGCAGTTAGAAAACAAGTAGAAAATTAGAAAATAAACCTAAAGTGATAGAATAGTAAAATAAAGTAGAATAAAAAATAAAAAATATAATACAAACTAACAATTTCAAAATGCCTTTATTACGATCAGGAAATGATCCTAACAACGTCACTTTGGCGGACACTGAACAACCTGGTCACTCTCATACCCAAAACCACCAATCACATGATAACTCTTTTCAGTCTACAGCATCGGCAAATGCGAATCAACGGGTCCAAACGACCCCAGAACTCCATTCCCTAATATCAGGTATTGTTAGTAGCATTCTAGAAACTGAAGGTCGCGCTATAATTCAAAATGTAATTAATCCAAACCATGACCAAAGTCAAGAAGTTGATCAAACCATAGATCCAGAACATAGAGAAAATCTATCCGATATGGATAAAATCCCCGATATAGTTAGCTGCTTGAAAACTTTCTCCGGTGAACCAGCCGAGTTCGCTTCATGGAAAAATAGTGTGGAACGAGGCTTGGCATATACCAACAAAAAAAAACACTCCAAAGTATTACGCTATTTTAAGTGTAATACGGAACAAAATTGTTGGCAATGCCGATATTGCCTTAGAGGCATATAACACCCCTCTCAATTGGGACGCTATCTCCAAGTGCTTAATTATGCACTATGCAGATAAGCGTGACCTAAGTACCTTGGAGTACCAAATGGCAACAATGATGCAAGGCAACAACACCATTTAGAATTTCTATCAATCAATATATTCGCATTTGTCCCTTATCCTAAACAAACTTTCATGAATGGAAATAAGCACAGAATCTATGAGCTTATTAAAACAAACGTATAGGGACAAAGCCCTCGACACGTTTATAAGAGGACTTAGAGGCGACTTGCCAAGACTACTTGGCATGAAAGAGCCCGCTAATTTGCCTCATGCGTTAAATTTATGCATGAAACTCGAAAACCAAAACTTTAGATCTAACCATATTCCTAATCAGACGACAACAAGGAAACCCCAGCCTTCATACCCTACCGTTACACCCCAAAGACAGCTTCAACCTTTGAACAGGAATTTCCCTAATTTTATGCCAAGGACCACATATCCACAATATCCTTCATTCTCAAACCCAAATAACCAAAATCAGAATTTCAGTTATCAACCAAGACCAACAAAACAGCAATACCCCCAACACTCCAAACTAGCCAACCAACATCAAAATAATCCAGTAAGGCTTATACAGACTCAACAACAGAATCTTCAGGAAAACGGACAATCCAACGCGAAATCTCCAGTAAAAACAGAACCACAACCTAGTTTTCAAACTAAACGAACTAGCCACCCAAATGCAAGGTCGTTTCAACGTAAATTTCATATAGAGACAGCTCAGGAAGATACGGATCAATACTATCAAGCAATCAACGAAGCTGATTACTCAGAGGAGCAAACTCTGCGGGACTACATGGGTCTTATTGACCAATCCCACGAACATGAACAGTCTGACTTCTCTGATATACATTTTTTAGAATAAATGACTCTTCGCTGCCGTATGTTGAATGCAAAGCGGAGAGTGGACAAATTTTTAAAATATTAATAGACACCGGCTCCAATAGAAACTATATTCAACCTTCCCTGGTTGCAAATCCACTACCGAACCCCCAATGCTTTTTCGCTAGTTCTATTGGTGGTAATATCGAAATTACGCACCACACATTCACTAATCTTTTCGGCATTAAAGAAAAGAAAATTAAATTTTTTCTTACTCCCTACACTCAAGTCCTTTCATGGTATACTTGGCAATGACAGCCTCAAGGAACTGTCAGCTGTGATTTATACAAAGGAAAATTACATGCTTATTAATAATAAACGAATTAAACTCAAACAGCAAGTGTCTGATACGATCAATAACTTAACTATCAGGGACGACCACATGTCGCAAGACGAAAAAAATAAATTACGAACTTTAACAGGAAGTTTCCCTAATCTCTTTCTCGACCCCGACGAGAAACTAACATTCATTACTACAGTCAAAGTTAGGATAAGAACAACGAACGAACAACCAGTGTATTCAAAATGTTATCCATATCCAATAAGCTTGAAGGAGGAAGTGGAAAAACAAATAGAACAACTCCTCAGCGATGGAATTATCAGACCCTCTCGGTCCCCATATAACGCACCTATATGGGTTGTGCCAAAAAAGGCTGACGCCTCACACGAAAAAAAATATCGATTAGTAATCGACTATAGGAAGCTAAACGCTGAAACCATTCCAGATCGCTATCCGATCCCAGAAATAAATGGGGTATTGTCCCAACTAGGACAAAATAAATATTTCTCAGTAATAGATCTTAAAAGCGGATTCCCCCAAATCCCATTACATGAAGACGATATAGAGAAGACAGCCTTCTCAGTCAATAATGGGAAATATGAATTTATTCGACTCCCATTTGGCCTGAAAAACGCGCCGTCCATATTCCAAAGAGCTTTGGACGACATTCTGCGCGAACATATAGGCAAGATATGTTTCGTCTACATCGACGACATAGTCGTGTTCAGCCAAAATGCAAATTCCCATTTTCAAAATTTATTCAAGATTTTCGAAACTCTTCAAAACGCTAATTTAAAGGTACAAATGGATAAGTGCGAATTCTTGAAAAACATCGTGGAGTTTCTAGGGTTCATCATCTCCGATGAAGGGATAAAGACAAACCCAACCAATTTAGAAGCAATAAATAAATTCCCCTACCCGAATACACTTAAAGATTTGCGATCCTTTTTACGTCTGTCAGGCTTTTACCGCAGATTTATTAAGGACTACGCCAAACTGGCAAAACCTCTGACAGCCCTTTTAAGGGGAGATGACGGCCGAGTTTCTTAGCAATCTTCAGCAAAAAAACTCATCCATTTAAATGACGAAGCTAAAGAGGCATTCAACAAGATAAAAAATTCGCTTACATCCGAAGACGTAGTTCTTATTTATCCAAACGTTAATAATGAATTCCATCTCACGACGGACGCGTCAGATTATGCCCTAGGAGTTGTGCTATCACAGGATGGCAAGCCGATAACATTTATTTCCCGTACACTTAACAAAAGTGAAGAGCACTATGCCGCAAATGAGAAGGAAATGCTGGCTATAGTATGGGCTCTAAGCACACTAAGAAATTACCTGTATTGCCCTACAACTTTAAAAAAATTTACCGATCACCAGCCTCTGACATACGCGCTAAGCAACAAAAACACTAACAACAAGATGAAGCGCTGGAAGGCTATACTAAAAGAGTATAACTACGAACTAAAGTATAAGCCTGGCAAAGCTAATGTCGTTGCAGACGCCTTGTCACGACCTCCGAAAAACAATCAAATCAACTCCTTAACAGTAACCCAACACAGTAACGAAAGTTCTGACAAAGATTTAATCCAAATAGCAACCGAACCAATAAACGTGTTTAAAAACCAGATCATCCTTAATTTGGGCGATACTCCATCATATCGATTTGAAATAATATTTCCCACATGTTAAATGTGATAATTAAAACAAGACCAACTTAAATATAAAATTCAATAAAAAATGCCTCAAACAACAAATCACCCCCATATATGCACAAATAAAAATAAAAGACAACTCAATAGCCGCTCAAAAAACACAAAAAATTGCACAAGTTATCAGAATAAAAGAAGAAATAAAGTTTTTACAAAGAAAAAAAGCTAATCTGAACAATAAAATATATAAACTTCATCTACTGATATATAAATACATACACAACATTGCAGCCGACCTATACATAGAATCAATAAACCAATACATAAACACAATAGCTAGAGAAATAATTATAAAACAATACAATAAAATACAGAAACTTAAAAATAAAAACAAACACAACAAAACACTCATAAATACTCACACATTCTATCCCAGATTAATAAACAACACAAACATCCTATTCACCAATCCAGAAATCAATACCCTAAACAAAGGACTCAATTACAACATACCAAAAATAAACAAAAACAACATTAACCAAGAAGTCATAAACGCAGAAGCAGCAATAAAAACAATAACAACATATGAAACACAAAACGAAACAAAAATAATCATCAACAAAAAACTAAAATTTTTAACAAAAACCAACAACATAACCCAAAAACTCAAAATGAAATACCAAGAAGACATAACCAATCTAAAAACAATAAAAGAAAAAATAACGAACAATAGAGCAATAATAACAAAAGCAGACAAAGGCAATACTACAGTAATATTTGATGAACAAGAATACATAACGAAAACAGAAATATTCTTTAACAACAACAAAATACAAATTTTAAATAAAGACCCGACAATAATATACACCAAAGAAATAAACAATGCCATCAACAAATGCAACCAACTTTTCCCCGACTCAAATAAAAACAATTTAAAGCAACCACAAGCAAGAGCACCCACATTCACTGGACTACCAAAAATGCATAAACAAGAAACACCCATTAGACCACTAATAAATTACACCACAGCACCAGGTTACAAAGTTGCAAAAAAATTACAAAAAATCATCAAAAATAACATCAATTTACACAACAACAACAGTATAAAAAATAACACAGACCTAATTGACAAATTAAAAAACATAAACATAATACCAAACTATAAAATGATTTCATTTGACATAACCAACATGTACACCAATATCCCTATCACCGAAACTATTGACATTCTGAAAAACAACCTTACAACCACAGGAACCATCAATAAACAACAAATAGTAGAACTAATATACATAGTAGAAATAATACTCAAACAAAATTATTTCACATTCAACAACAAATACTACAGACAAACAGAAGGACTAGCCATGGGATCTCCCCTCAGCGGACTAATAGCAGAAATTTATTTAAACCATTATGAAAACAAACAGATTTTATCAAATAAAAATCCACAAAAAGACAAAATAATATCATACTCCAGATACGTCGATGACACGTTCGTAATATTTGATGGTACACATAGACAAATAGACATATATATTAACAACATTAACAACAAAATAAAAGTGACTACAGAAACCGAAAACAACAATACAATAAATTTTCTAGACCTCAATATAACAAAAAACAACAACAAATTAAAATACAAAATCCACAGAAAACCAACAACAACTAACATCACAATAAATAATAGCTCACACCACCCACACTCACAAAAAATGGCAGCTTACAATTCATTAATATACAGACTCATCACAATACCAATGGACAAAAAAGACTACAAAACAGAACTTAACACAATAAAATGCATAGGACAAGCAAACGGCTATAACCCTTCAACTATAGACAAGTTACATCTTAGAATGAAACAAAAAATAAACAATAACAAAAATAACAAAAACAAACCAACAGAAAATAAATACACTTCCATAACCTACACCAACATCCTACCACAAATAATACAGCAACAATGCAAAAAACATAACTTAAAAATATCATTTAGAACAAACAACAACATACAAAAAATATTAAAACCAAAAACAAAAACCAATAAAGAAAACCTGTCCGGAGCATACAAAATAAGCTGTTCGGACTGTGATAAATTCTACATAGGACAAACGGGAAGAACCTTTAAAGAGAGATTTAAAGAACACATACCCAAACACAACACAAAATCATCATACGCGCAACATTTAATAGAACATAACCACAATTACAATAATATAGAGGAAAACCTAAAACCATTACATATATGCCAAAAAGGTAAACTACTAGACGCAATAGAGGTATTCGAAATTTATAAAGCTTACAAAACAGACAGAGACAAACTACTTAACGATAAATTAACTATGAAAAACAATCCACTGTTTAACACGGCAATAGCATATCACAGAAGACGAAATGAGACAGAGATAGTCAGCTCCAACAGCCTCACACCCACACAACAATAGACTTACAAATAATAACAAAAAACCTTATTGACAACGAATTGATTCAGTCTACGCCCGAAGATGAAGCTATTGCTTCGAAACGCGTCGTCAGTTTAAAAAATAAAAAATAAAAATAAAAAAGTTGTGACAATTAGATATTGTAAAATAAAAAAAGTGATATTAAATAGAAGAAAAATTTTGTTTTAATTATCACATTTAACATATACAACACAACCGGAGACAAGAACACAAAAAAAAAATGAATTTCCCACATACCTACCATCGCCACACTATTGTTGAAACCGAATACTCTCAGCAGAAACTAGTAAACATTTTAAAAAAATATCTTAACCCATCAGTAATAAACGGAATAAAGACAGAAGAAACAATTTTAGGAAAAATTCAGAAAGTATTCCCCTCACATTTTAGCCAATATAGAGTACGATATGCTAGGAACATGGTTATAGACTTAACCGATGAAAACCGTCAGGAATCGGAAATTATAAAAGAACATAATCGCGCTCATAGAAACAGCCGTGAGAATAAAATTCAACTACTACAAATATGGTATTTCCCACAGATGCAGGCAAAAATCAGGAAAGTTACAGATATGTACAAAATCTGCAAAATACATAAATACTATATGCATCCAAGTAAGCCTATCCTGCAACAAACTCCGATTCCCCAATACCCTGGCCATATTCTACATTTGGACCTTTATTTCACTGATAAGAAGATTATTCTCACAGCAATAGATAAATTTTCAAAGTATGCCTTAGCTCGAATCATTAAATCAAGAGCCTCAGAGGATATCAAACAACCTCTTAGGGAACTTATACTATCCTTTGGCGTTCCTGAATTCATTGTAGTTGATAATGAAAAATCTTTAAGCTCAAATTCTATTTCATTCATGCTTGAAAACTTCTTTAATATAAAAATATTTAAAGCACCCCCCTATGTTAGTTCAGTAAACGGACAAGTGGAGCGATTCCACTCAACCTTATCCGAGTTAATGCGCTGTCTCAAAGCTGAGCAGGCGTATATCACACTCTCAGAACTCTTAGATAAATACAATAGATCTGTTCACTCTACTACAGAGAGAAAACCCATAGATGCATTCTTTGCAAGAAATAGGATCAATAACCCCGAACAACTACAAGAAGAAAGACAATGCATCATTCAAAAAATTAAAGACAAACAAACTGCAGATCTGGACTACCATAATAGGAGAAAAAACCCTTTCAAAAATTATTCAGTAGGAGATGTTATCTACACTAAAATCAGGCCTTACTATTAAGCAAACCATTAAGTCATACATTAGTTAGCAACGAACTTAAACCATATTGCAGAGCTTAAGAAAAATGCTACCAATAACATATTTAATGCTTTGTCTAGTTAGCAATGAGTTTTCCAGGAATCTATTACTTTTTTGCTGTCAAAGCAACTGTCAGGTCAAAGTGATTGCTGTCAAAGCAACAATTTGTGTTCTTTTTGAATTTTAGTGCCTATAATACATGAATATCAAAATAATGGATAGTTCCGACGAAGATCTTTTAACTGACATCGCAATTATAGCAGAGACGGGGCTTTCCAGAAAAAAGAAAGAATATAGGAAGCGAATTGACCCCTTTGAAAAATACGATGAGAAGGAGTTCTTTGGACACTACAGGTAAGATTAATCTATTCCTTACGATGCATGTTAATTTTTAATTGCAAAAACTGTTTCAGATTTGATAAACAAACCATGAGATTTGTTATTTCAATTGTCCGTGAAAAACTCACCCCAAAAACAAATTTTGGCGGAGCACTTTCACCGGAAATAATTACTTTGGTAGCAATAAGGTATATTGCCAAAGGATCATATCAAAGTGATGTTGGTAAGAAAAATACATTATACTCAAATGTTTAATGATTAATATTATATTTATGTACGTACTTCTTATTATATGTAGGTGATTTGCACAACATATCCCAACAATCGGTGAGCAACTGTTTAAAAAAATTTGTCCTAGCTCTTGCCACACATATCAGGGAATTTATCGTTTTCCCAACAAGCGTAGCAGCCATAAGAAGACTGAAATCGGATTTCTTTAATATCGCAGGTTTTCCTCAATGTGTGGCTGCGGTTGATGGTACGCACGTAAAAATTAAGAACCCAGGTGGCGAATTTGGTGCGCGACATAGATGCAGAAAGCATTACTATTCCATCAATGTACAAGTGAGTAGCAATACATACAGTAGGTAGCTGGAAGATTTGTATACATAGAATAATATACACTTACAGGTAGTATGTGATGCCAACTGCAAAATCTTGGACATAGTAGCTCGGTGGCGAGGTTCAGCGCATGATTCCAGAATTTGGAGGGAATCAACTATATTCACTCGGCTGGAAAACATGGACCTGAAAGGAGGAGTTGTACTTGGCGATGGAGGATACGCTTGTTCAAAGTTGTTGCTGACTCCATTTCGACTATCTGCCGAACTCACTGCATCAGAACAGCTTTACAATAAAGCACATATTCGTACGCGAAATAAAGTCGAACAGTTGTTTGGTCGACTCAAGAATAAATTCCGGTCTTGCTTCAACGGCATCCAAGTCAAATATGACATTGCAAAAGCAACTATAGTAGCAATAGCTATTTTGCATAATATTTCCATTGAACGCTCAAATGGTAAGTTAAGAAGTACAGTGCAAGTGTTTGTATGCATTTATTTATAACCGATATTTACAACCCATAACAGGTTTTCTAAGCCACGTGCCAGTTGAAACTATTGGGCACAATCACCCACCACCAGCAGATGAGGATGACGATGAGCATGAAGAAAATGATATCAGCATACCACCACCACCAAACCGAATCCGCGGTTCTAATTATCGGACTGAATTTATTCGAAAATACTTTTGATAAAGACCTATTTTATTCATTCATTTGTAATAATTACTCCAAATTGACAAAATAAAACTTTTTAAATAATTTACGTTAACAAAACTAAGGAAACAAATTTACAAAAGTTTGATATGAAATACAAAACAAAATTATTTAAAAGTATTCTTCTTCTTTTTTAATCTTAAGATCCAGCAGCACAAGTTTCTTTTCTTGGACTTCCAATTTCTTCCTTTGTACCTGTTCCTTCAGCTGTAAAATTGTTTTGTTTTGTTCAGTTTCCGGTTTTATTTGAGATATTCGTGCTGCTAATAGCTCCTCTGATGTTGCTGTTGTTGTACAAATTCGTTTGCGAGATTGAGTGCGCTGTTTCGTCCAAGGCTTAGGGATTGGTGTTGGTGCTACTCGTGCACCTGAAGTCATAGGTGGTGACTCTAGACCTTTGTTTGGACTTTCATTTTCTCTGTAACATAAGCGAAAAACATTTTTAAATATTTCCTTTATTTCTGGTTGTAAATAATACATACTTTTGATGGTTGATATCATGTTGTACTGCATCGCAATAAAAATTTGAATAATCTTCCTCAAAATCGATAGCAGACATTTCCGATATCATAAAATCCAAATCATCTGGCTTCTTCGGTGGAGTTCCCCCTCCGGTCTGGCTTTGGCTTCTCTTGTAACTACTTAGATTTGTTTTCGCAGTAGCCTTTGACCTATTCCACTGGTCCTTTATCTGCTTAACGACGAAAAAGTGCCCGTTGGCCGCTAAATCTCGCCTAATATTCTCCCAGGTGTCATATTTCTTTTGGATCATTGCCGTGTTATTAATTTTACTGTCCAATATACTCGCATACGGCTGTATTAATAGGACCAAAAGTTCCTTCATTTCAATTGTCCAATTAATTGAACGTTTTCTTTTCAAATTTTTGTTTTCCATATGTAAATTTATTTTATTTGACGTTTCAAACACTATTCAGTACTGCCATCGCTTCAATATGATACTAAAGAAAATCCTGCTGGAAACTACTTACTAGAAATCTAATAACTCCTGAATTTTAATTATTAGAGAACTACAATTTTGAGTTCAAATGTCGGCAGCACGTTTTGCCTTTGGAAACTAGAACCATTTCTATTCTATGATACTTTATACAAGTAACTTGACTCGAGAATTATGGAAGGTCCTTTTGCGCAACCTACATCATACATAGAAATTCATTTTTGGAAATCAAGAATCCGTTCCAGCATTAGAAATGCTTACAGAAAATATAAATTTCTTCTGAATAGAGAGCTGAAATCTTAACCATATACTCTCTAGGGTCCCGAAATAATCAAGTTTAAGAATTTTTGAAATCCGCCCACAGACACGCCCACAAACTCAAAAAAAACAAAATTTTGGAAAAAATCGATTTTTGAGCTAGAAAGCTGAAATTTTGTATATATGATCTATGGCCCATAAAACTGATTGGGACATAAAATTTTCAAAATCCGCCCACTGACACGTCCACAATTAAATAAAACAATTTTATTGAAAAACCAAAGTTTGAGTTAGGGAGCGTTTTTATTTACAAAAGCTTCGTTTTTCGATTAAAGTCTTTAAATTTTTGTCACGCCCACTTATGAGGGATAGGAATAAGAATAGGGTATCCAACAGTTCGCCCAAGCGGACTGTAGCCCGCCCCTATGTTTTTGTATTTCTTTTGTGAATGTCGTCGTTTAATTTTCACAAACATTTTTTAAATAGTTTTAAAAATGTTTGTGAAAATTTTAACATAAAAGGGATCATTTTCTCAGCAACTTCTTCTATTCGCTACTTTTTGATACTAAAAATTTAAGTTCTACTACCTTAATATGTGTATAACGGCAGCACTTACAAGGTGAACGCAGAGCATTAAGAATTTACAACATAGCTTTTGGAACTCGTACATTTAGGCAAAGTATTAGGGAAAATGTTTTGCCTAACTTTCTTATTGGTAGCTACATTTGAGTTAGGCAAAAGATTAAGTCTTAATGTTTTGCTTAAATAGCTTATTAGTACGGCGCAATAAGAGAATAGGTAATAAGTTCTCTCCAAAATACAGGAAAGAAATCGTAGGTCAAAACAAAAATTCCACCGTAATAACTACAACTGGTAAAATCATCCACAAGAGTCTGATAAAAACCTAAAATTTCTCTCAATAGGTTACTGTTGCCTTTGTGCGCAGCAAACACTCAAATCCTGGACTACTCAAACTCTCAGTTGGTCAAAATAAACGCAGGAACCGCAAAGTTACAAAATGGATCCTTCAAAATTATTCACATCATTGATATAGAGGCCTACGAGGAATTGATAAATATGAGTACTATAGAAAAAAACTGAAACTATATTCCAACAGCAACCACTCTTTTTATCCCTTCCTATCCTACGAGATACTTCGAATTAGAAGCCAGCTATCAACACTCAAGGTAAATAGGAAACATAAGAGGTCATTAGACTTCATCGGCAGTGCGTGGAAATGGATTGCTGGAAATCCAGACCACCACGATCATGAAATCTTAGTAGAGAAAATGAATAATGTTCTTGAGAGCAATAATAAACAGGCAATTATTAATCGGGTAACAATAGATAAAATTTATGAGATAACTAACATGACTAATAACATTTTAAAAATCATTAATGAAGAAAAGAAAGACAAAGACAAGGCATTAATTAAAATTAAATACGAATTAGAGTTAATCAAAGAAGAGATAACTAATATCGCCTACGCCATTCATTGGGTAAAGGCTAACATAATAAACTCTTTCATCTTGTCAAACACAGAAATAAATATCACAGAACAATTACTTAAGTCAGAAAAGATTCCTTTTGTTAACATCGATGAAGCACTCGAATTTGCCAATATTAAAATTGCTTCCGATGGCAGAAATATAGTTTACATAATAAGTTTGCCAACAACTAGTTTGGAAATCTGTAACGTGCTAATAATTAAAGCTGTCAAAACTCAAACAAAAATTAATAACATTCCTTTTGATAAGATTTTGAAATGTAAAACCAGTATATACGGAATCAATTAATATTGTAAAACATTTAATGACCATTCCATTTGTAGTAGTAATAATATTGTAGACATAAGTAACACCACGTGCATCCCAAACCTCATAAAAAGTGAAATCCCAAACTGCATTACCATTAACAACCAACACATCCCATCAGTCGAAGAAATTTCTCCAGACATACTATTTCTCAACCAATTTAATGGCTCCGTGACCATCGACAACGAAACCCTAAGCCTTAAGGGCACATACATCATCCGGCACTTCAATGTCACAATCCAGACGAATGGGAAGACATTCAGAGCAAAGGAGATCACCAGACATCAACCATTACCAGCAATGCTGCAACCAAACGCAGTACTTGGAAACATAGAAGAGGAAATATCTCTTGAAATGATAAGGGAACTACAGATCAACAGCACAAATCAAATTCAACTTCTCAAGGCAAGAAATAAAATTAATTTCACAATCAACGTCACCTTAACAATAGCATCCGTCACTACAATAATTATTTACCTTACATACCGATTGACAAAGAAAAACAAAGGTAAAAAGAGCAATAAAAATGAAGAACCAATTCCTACACCAAGAAATCCATCACCCATAATAATAGGAATAGATGATATTCCACATCTAGTGAAATCAGTGCCATCGAACGAGGACGTTCGAATTCAAACATGGAGGAGTTAACACAACAAACATTCAGAAACGCCATCCGACACCTGCACGCTCAACATAGCAGTTCACACGAATAGACATCCAACATGATCCGACAGCATGATGCTGACGAGTCGTCTGGAGTTGATACGACACCTTCCGTTTACTAATCCCACATTCCTTTCCCATCTTTTTCCCACATTCCGGCACGTAGGTTAAGTAACAAGCAAACAAAATATTCATGTGCATTTTAGAATTAATTCTGCAGTTGAATAAAAAGGTTCTCCTCATTAAAAAAAGAAATCATTTTTTTTATCTTAAAAACTTAGAAAAGTTTAAGTTATACAATGATCGTACCCACCCAATACACACGTAATTCAACCCCGGTCGACCAGCAGCAAGCCAACATATGGCGAAACTGCACTGATTGCATTATTCCGGCGAATACGTTGTGCTATTGGGAAATCAAGTAATTGGTTCTTGAATGGGTGATACCCGATACCGGCACATGGCCAATGACACCCAAGTTGTCATTTGGCATTTTTTAAGTGGAACAATTAATGAGGAAACAATTAAGTAATTGCCTGAAATAGCGCGTAAGCATTTACAGGCAAAATACACAGGAAGGGAATGGTGCGTGAAAGGGGAAGACAGAAGAAAGGTCATGCCAATATTCGTATAAAAGAGGATGATTGTGGGTACGAAAAGGCAGAGCTAAGTAAAACACTAACAGTAAAGGTTGCAGCCCAGCAATAGACAGCGGACCTTTGACTTGATAATTACAATAAAATATAATACTCAGAGTCGCAGCCCAGCAATAGACAGCGGGCTCTGTAGTTAAATATAACTCAAACATTTGTTTTAATTTATTTTCGGCTCTCCGCTTAGTACTCTTCCCTCGGAACTCGAGGAAGCACGGGCTGAGTTGTAACATTTGGTGGCAGCGGTGGGATCCCATTAGTGATCTCCTACCAGTACCAATAATTGCTTGCCAATACACAAGACAAAGATCTTGAGGCGTCTCTGGAGCTAAATACCAGAGAGGTAGCGTCTTAAAGTGTGCATTAAAGTGTTAAAAGTGTGTGGTAGAAGTCCCAAAAATATAAGTCCTTGCCAGCTTTAGAGCGAAGGTATTTGGCCAACCTTGGGCAGTGAAAAGACCAGGTTGTAACTTACAACTTTAGGGCGAGGAGCCTGCCTGGCATCGAGCTAAACGACATCAACACAAAAATAACATCAGAAGCAGCAGAAGCAGCACCAACAACCAGTGTTGCCAAAAACTATGATTCATCATAGTTTTCATGAATTCTGAACTCAAATCATGAAATCATGATTTTTGTCTCAAATCATGATTTTTTTTATCCCCTTAGCAATTAACTTCAAAACAGGCACATCTATTGTTCTTCATTTTGGCCCATGGAAATGTTTTGTTAAAGTGAAAGCGAACGAACATACCTAGAAAATGTCAAACGTAAAACAGAAAACTAAAGTATTTCTATTTCAAATTCTTTCTCTCTTTCGCACTTATTTGCTTCTTAAAAACGTCTGAGTGTAATAACACACAAACGTAAAACCAACAAAATCAACAGTTATTGCAAACTTAACTATTCTTTTTCCACTATTTTTGTGAAAATTACAAACAACCAGCTTCAGCATAACGTTCGCTTGGATTTTTGCGTTTCTTGTTTTTATTCGGCGAGTGCTATATTATTTGAAAATTCGAAAGCAAATCATTTAAATTACAACCTGTGCCATAATTTATTTACAATTTCAAATTTGGTCAAATTTGTTTCTCTCAACTGTTTTTTTGAAAACATTAATTTAAAAACATTGGATTTCATAGAAAAGAAAAGGTAAGAAATTGTTATCTTGTCATGCCTAGGGATGAATCGATACAAGTAAATACAAGTACATAGTACATACTCGATACTTTTGATTCGATACCAAGTATTTTGGTAATCGATACCTTTGGTTGCGATACCAAATAGGTATCGTATAAAAGTACTTGCATCGAATGAAATATTGCACTTTGACTTAACACGCAACCTAGTTTCACACACATACTCAATGTTCATGCAATTTTGTATTCCTCTTAGCACAAAACAGAAATCACACAGTTTCCTCACACACATACGAATTCTTGCATTACTTAAACACAAACACCACGCACTTTATCTCTCTTTACGCACACTCTTACAGCCTTTATGAATTCGTTTACAAAATGGAATTAACTAAACGCATTCCTAGAGAGCTTTTATCTAAAGTCGTAAATTCTAAAGTCTTAAATCGTTTGTCAGTGGTGAGTTTGGTCGCTTTTGTTCAATCGTTTATTAATAAATTATTAAAAATGAGCCCGCCAACTTCAGAAATATGGTTATATTTTACGAAAAAAAATAAAGTTGACGCGACTTGCAAAAGATGCTTTAAAGAAGTAAAATACTGCGGAAATACTTCCAATTTGCACAAACATTTGAGGAGCCACCATATAATTTTAACAAAACAACACGTATTATCAAAGTAAGTTAATTAATCAGTTTTTTTGCATTTTGTATTTATAATTTTATATTATATTAAGGCGACTACAGAAAGAACATTCAGATCCTGATTATTCTGCAAATCAAATGTCCCAAGATGTAGATTCGCCGGCTTCAACGTCATCTGCAGCTATTGCAACAGAAGAAGCAGCAGAAGTATACGCCGAATCTTCTGGAAAAAAAACAAAAGTTTCAAGACGAAGAATACAACGCCATTAAGTCTTCGTTCAATAGAATTATCTGTCATAGGGGTAACAGATGCAAAATTTGAACAAGTACAACTTTATAACTTTTTTGTTTCTTATTTAGATGGAGGATCAAAGTGTGAAAAACTAACATTGGGTATTTTATTTTTCATATGCAAAGATATGCGTCCCTTCAACGTTGTCGAAGGAGAGGGATTTTTGAGACTTATGAAGGAAGCTGCACCTTCGTATAAAGTTCCTTCTAGCACATATTTAAAAAAAAGGCTTGCTGAAAAATATGAAGTGACTGTATTACAATATAAGACAAAAATTTAAAAAGCTAGTGATTTTTGTGTAACATTGGACATTTGGACAGAGACTATGCAAGAAAAAAGTTTCTTAGGCGTAACATTGCATTTCTTTGAGGGAATTTCGCTTGTAAATTGTAACATAGCTACAAGAGAGCTAAGTGAAAGTCACACAGCCGATTACATCAAAAAAATCTTAGAAGACATCTTAAGTGAATGGAAAATCCCGATCGAAAAAATAAGATGTTTTGTAACAGACAATGGAACAAACATGGTCGCAGCTATAAGGAATTTAGCTTCCGGGAAAAAAACATCTACCATGTTTCCCACATACAATAAACCTGATCGTCGAAGCTGGAATAAAGAATGATTCAATCAAACCTATAATAACGAAGGTATTTTTGCTTCTCGAGTTTTTTTCCCCAATATTTTAATACGAAATTCTGTTTTTTTTTAGATAAGAACCATCGTGAAATGGGTAAAAAAATAGCGTTAGGAACTTCGATAAACTTCGTAAGCTTCAAATTATTTCTGGAGTTTCTGAAGGTTCCACGAAAAAACTTTTATTGGATGTGTGCACACGATGGAATTCATGCTATTATATGATAGAAAGATTTTTGGAACTTTCCAAAATTTGTTCTGACCTTCTTCTTGATGATTGCTCCAGCCCTGAAATGCTGAATAGTACAGAAATCGAAATATCCAAGCAATTAGTGAAGTTACTGAAACCTTTTGAATATGTAACTAAAGAATCCTCGGGTGAAAAGTATACTACTGTCTCTCAAATAATTCCAATGCTGAACTGTTTGGAAAAAGAATTAAAAACATTCTCTTCAAATTATGATAGTGTGAACTGTGTGCATAAAATCGTATACACAGAATTGCATCGCAGATTTCAGAATATCGAATATAATGAGAACGTAGCATTAGCAACGTTGTTGGACCCTAGGTTCAAAAACATAAATTTTCGAGACCCCAGTGCTTGTGGAAGAGCCGTCCAAAAGCTAAACGAACTTGTTAAAGCAGATATGTCCATTTCTAGTAGTGACTCAGATATCGACGAAACGCCAGAAGATTTCCATTTTTGGAAGCATCACAAGGCACTCGTAATTAATCAGAAAAGAAAAAAAACGTCTGTTAAAAATGATTTCGTTACATCATATTTGCCTTCTCCTGTTTCTTCTAACTTGAAATCCAATCCACTCGAAGAGTGGGAAGATATGAAAGCATTTTTCCCTTCTTTATATAAACATGCAAAGATGTTTTTGGTGGTTGTTGCTTCGTCAGTACCTTGTGAAAGATTGTTTTCCAAGGCGGGGGCAACAATCAGCAAAACCAGAAACCGATTAAGTGGAAAACATCTAGAAAAACTGATGTTTTTAGGAAATATTCCACAAAATGTATTTTATTCTTCTGAAAAATAAAAACTTGAAAAATTAATGATTGTGTTTTAATCTGGAATTTTCATTCGATTCAAGTAGGTATCGATACTTTTCATCCGATACCCGAGTACTTTCGATACTTTTTTTCGATACTAGATACTACCTTGAAGGTATTGTTTCATCCCTAGCCTCATGCCTATTTATTAATAATGCAATATTTACCTATATTTAAAGTATTCACAATGGACAAGTTTGTCATTCGAAAGAAAAGAGAAAATCCTCCAAATAAAAGTCCACCTAACGCGTCGTCGCCAAAAAAAAGTTGTCCTTCGATTGAACCATCATCATCATCATCGGTTGTCCCATCTGCCAATGTATCTACTTTGGAAAATCCCAGAACGGAAGGTGAAGTGGTGGAAGTAAACGAAAATGCAAAAAATGAAAATCGAAAAATTTCAAACAAGCAACAGTACACCAGAAAATGGGAAGATATGGCCAAATATAAAAACTGGGTCCAACCAAGCGAAAAAGGTAGATTTTGTAATTGCTATTTAGATTTAAATCATTAAAAATTTATATCAACTACCAGCTACCACTCTCTAGGTAAAAGTTTTGCATACTGCAAAATTTGTGCAGTAGATTTAAAGACAGCTATGGGTCTGAAAAGTCTTGAGCGACATGCAGACACCGACAAACTTAAGAAAGCGTCGAAATCAATTGCTTTGACACCCAGGATAACACAAATGGATAATTTTAAAGTTTCTTTGAAAAGAAAGGTAGTTGTGGCAGAGATAAGATAAGTGTCTTTATCGCAGAACATAATTTAGCTTTTAATGTTATAGAACACCTGCCTAGTCTTTTAAAAATTATTTGCTGCGATTCTGAAATCGCAAAGCAAGTACAATGTAGTCGTACTAAATCAACAGCTATAATTAAATATGTAACAGGAGCACAAAACTTTGAAGACTTATGTTTATTAATGAGAGCTAACAAATTTTCAGTTATTATCGATGAGTCTACAGATTTCAGTTCACATAATAACTTATGTGCTGTTGTGCGATTATGTAAGCATTATTAAATATCTGATTTTTTTTATAATCTTTTCACTTTAGAAAAGGCGGATGCTAAAACTATATACGATATCCTCGTAAAAAGTTTTACGGACAACAACATAGATTATAAAAAAAATTTTATAGGTTTTGGTGCCGATGGCGCAGCGGTTATGATGGGTAATAACTTATCCGTTCGCACTTTTTTGCAAAAAGATATACCAAACTTATTTGTCATGAAATGTATTTGCCATTCTTTTCACCTCTGTGCTTCTTACGCATGTTCTCGTTTACCTGCAAGCATTGAGGATTTATGTAGGGATGTGTACAACTACATCCAAAATAGTCCTAAAAGAATTTGTGCTTTCAAAAGGTTTCAAAATTTAATGGAAATAAAACCCAACAAAATTCTTCATTTTTCTCAAACTCGTTGGCTATCTAAATTAGATGTTGTTAACTGCATTCTTATGCAGTTTGATGCTCTGAAAGCATATTTTACTGAAGCCGTTAAAACTGACCATTTACTGTCAAGTCAAACTATATTAAATACTCGTATGTTGAACGATCCTATTCATTATATGTTCTTAAGTTTTCTAAGTTTTGTGCTTGCATTTTTTAATAAATTAAATAAATGTATGCAATCGGAAAAACCTAAGATTCAAACTATGTATAACGAAGTTGACACCGCGCTAAAATCATTATTAAGTTGTTATATAAAAAAAAGCTACCTGGATAGCACAAATATAAAAAATGTTGATTATGCTAATCCCAGAAATCAACTTTCATATGAAAATATGTACTATGGAGTTAAAGTGTCTTCATTTTTGGAAACATATTCTATTGACAAAACCACTTTACAAAACTTTCAATGTCATTGCTTATCATTTTTGATCGAAGGTACCAAACAAATATATAACAGATTTAATTTTAATAACCAAGTTTTTAGAGACATGGAGATTTTGGATCCATTAAACGCTTTAAATAAAAATCGTTCATCAATTTTCCCACTCGTCAAACATTTTCCAAATTTGGTTCCTGAAAATAGTTTACAGGATATAGACAATGAGTGGAGAATGTTTGATAACTCACATATTATTATAAAAGATAACGAAACTCTAAATGATGTTGAAGAATTTTGGCGATATGTTAGTGAAATTAAACACGCTGATGTAACTGCCACGTATCCGCTTTTAACCAAATTTGTTTTTGAGATTCTTTCATTGCCACACTCATCAGCTAACACTGAACGAATTTTTTCAAAAATAACACTTCTTAAAACTAAAATAAGAAATAGACTTGAAACTGAGTCACTAATTGGTCTTTTACACACGAATGAACTTGTCAAAAATCACAATTGCTTTGATTTTAAAGTAGAAAAACCTCTACTTGATAAATACTTTAGTAAAGTATATAATCAACATAACATAACATAAGTATGTATAATCAAAATTTTATACAATAGGTACTCGTATATTATCTATAATGTTCAGTACCAAGTACATTTGCGTAAACATACAAACTGAAAGTCCTACAAACTAAAAAAAAATATTTATAAAATTTTATAATAAATGTTACATATTATGTAAATATGTTAAATAAATTTTTGTTGTTTTATTTTTCCCAAATTTGGCCAAATCATGATTTTTTTCTCAAATCATGATTAAAAATCATGATTTTTTTTTTTCATTCGGCAACACTGCCAACAACAGCAGCAGAAACAGCTAAATCGAGAGGCGATATTGTATAAGGTATTAAGTGATACTATTTGTTAATATATATATATATATTTTTTTTTTTTTATATATATACACTTATACACATATTCTTTCGCGTCCCTTGTTTACCCATTAAAAAGTATCTTTTTTCTTTTTTATCATCGCGAATTCACCTTTTCTTTTTTTTTCGGCTATATTAGTTGATTTGCTCATCTAACAATTAGGCGTTTGCAGATTACCAGAGAGGCAAATAAGCGAGCCAAAGCTATTGCCGATCTATTTGAAGTTTTGCCCTTTTCTCCTTGGGAAGATAACCCACAGAATCCACAAGTCATGGATATGAAAGTGGGAATAGCTGAAGTGTTCAACATCATGCCTGTGTTTGATGAGAAACCATCAGAGTTGGGAAGATTTATCTCCTGTGGGGACATCCTATTCAAATCAGTGAAGGAAACTGTGTAACGATGCCAACACTCAGCAGTAATCTTTATGGTGAGATAAAAAAAAAAATTTATCAACCACCGCATATAAATTACAATTCTGGGAGTAACCATTTTCGAGCCCCTACTGTAGTTTGTACCACATGAAACAAACAAGAAAAATATATATAAATTCAATACGAAGTCGACATACATTCTGCCAGCCATACATACACATATACTCGGGTGCGAACAATAAACAATTATTTTAATTCAGTAAAATTAACGTGGCGTGGTCCAAAACAGTTAATTAAACAAAATCAACGTGGCGTGGTCCAAAATATTTTAGTAAATAAAATTACAATGGCGTGGTCCAAAATATTTTAATTCAGTAAAATTAAAGTGGCGTGGTCCAAAAATATTTAAGTAAATAAAATTACAATGGCGTGGTCCAAAATATTTTAATTCAGTAAAAGTAACGTGGCGTGGTCCAAAATATTTAATGAAACAAAATTAACGTGGCGTGGTCCAAAAATATTTAAGTAAATAAAATTACAATGGCGTGGTCCAAAATATTTTAATTTAGTAAAATTAACGTGGCGTGGTCCAAAATATTTAATGAAACAAAATTAACGTGGCGTGGTCCAAAAATATTTAAGTAAATAAAATTACAATGGCGTGGTCCAAAATATTTTAATTCAGTAAAATTAACGTGGCGTGGTCCAAAATATTTAATGAAACAAAATTAACGTGGCGTGGTCCAAAAATATTTAAGTAAATAAAATTACAATGGCGTGGTCCAAAATATTTTAATTCAGTAAAATTAAAGTGGCGTGGTCCAAAAATATTTAAGTAAATAAAATTACAATGGCGTGGTCCAAAATATTTTAATTCAGTAAAAGTAACGTGGCGTGGTCCAAAATATTTAATGAAACAAAATTAACGTGGCGTGGTCCAAAAATATTTAAGTAAATAAAATTACAATGGCGTCCAAATATTTTAACAAAAAAAACACAGAGATTTAAGATTTGCAGTTGGCGTAGCCCGAAATATAAAGAAAAACAAAAAAAAAAATATAAAATTAGAAACATAAAAATTAGTTTGACGTGCGCCTTAATAATAATAGTGGCGATCAGTATATCAGTGCCGTTTTGGTTTCGGATTCAGTTCGAAGCTGGGTGCGTTTCATTTAACTAAAGATTTAAATGGCGTGTGCAGGGTAGAACCCGTAAAGACATTTTTTTTGTTGAAGCTGGATGGAGAGCGTGTTGATCGGTCCCGTTAGTGCAGTGCGTGGGTAACGGTGGCAGCTAGAAAAAAAAAACAAAGGAGATTCCTTTTGCACAGCTCGCAGCGTGAATGTGGCCATAGAGCCCCGCTTGTGAAGTAACCCTTGGAAAAAAAAAAAATATATATATATATATAAATAAATAAAAATTTAAAAAATTCGCCCCAATGACCTGGTGCTAAATATATATACCCTATACTCCACAACACTACACCCCTTGCTTTTGTGAATAACTGTGAGACCGTCCCAAGCGACGAGATCTTTTTACGTGTCAGCGACGCTGCTATGTGCTTCAGCCATACCGAACTCGAAGGTCGCTACCATGCCGGATCCTGGAACGTGAGCTAGTTTGTAGACAGTATCAGTAAGTAGACTATAGATTCTTTTTTTATATTCCATAAAAATTTATGTATAATTAGAAATCCTTTATAGTTCATTAAACCTACCAATAAAAAAAAAAAAAAAAAAAACTTAATCTTATTAAAATCATTTATTTAACTATCAAATACAAAAGAAAAGGATTATGATATATATGTATATGACCATCTTGATAACTAGATCCCATCAAGGGCATACCTTTTCCTACATTTAATTTTCTTGTACAAATAATCACGTAAACCCGTGATATGGTCCTGGTTTTTTTTGCATTTATATTCATTAAATCGGATGTCACGAATCGCCATTCTTGACCGTTCCTTGCAGTGGGTAACGGGATTTAAATTTTTTGTACAGCTATTTTCAGACGATAGATCTATCGACGGAGAGGAGGCGGGGTTTATCAGGTAAATCTTGTTAATTTTTATTGTCGTTCATGGCCAAAGTATAATACGCGCCATAGAGGCCAAGTAGGGGATCCGTGTCTGCCTGCCAGCCTTAGGCTGACTTAACTTCATTGTATAAAATTTAAATTTGTATTTTTAAATTATATTTTTTTGGTTCACTACAGAGAGTTACTTTTAATGAGTATTTTTTTTGCTGCTTAAAGAAAAGCCTATAATTATTGTATTCGTATAATAGCTTATCCCAATGTTAAGTAAATCCACCCTTAAGAAGGTGCGGGCTTTAGTCCCTTTTGACGTAAGCTTTGCCGTGGGGCCACCGAAACATAATGTCTCTTTTATTTAAGTCATTATTATTCATTAAGTAATATAAGTAGTTAATATGAGTTATTAATAAATAAAATTTGTTTGGTGAATTAAATTCTTGTGTTGGTCTACTAAATTGTTTGGGATGATCAATGGTAATCTTGGAATTGATCATCAAAGGATGGGAGGGCATTTGGAAGGATTCAATAGCATCTGAATTCTCGAGCTTGGTTGATGTCAGTCTTTCTCTATTTTGCCGCCTTTTCTATCATTTTCTTGCAGTTTTTATCCTACCGGCAGTTTTTATCCTAACAGCACATCTAGGTTTTGTTGATAATGTATCGATGCATTTAGAGACCCACCCCCGGACTGAAGCACAGCCGCAGATATATAGATGTGCGCATCGAGACCTGAGCCAACCAACATGGAGTCCTCGGATTCCCCCTGCTCAGGTGTACTGGCTCTCAAGTGGAGTGGAAATTACTCGACACTTACCTCTTGCCAGGCACTATGGTCATAAGAAACATTACAACTGACAAGCCAAATTTCCTAGGCATCGTTAAAACTAGGCTACAGGGTCCTGCCTTTGAGTTAACCCAGTTTAATACTCTTCCCACATGGGAAGACTTACGACGGAAACTCGAGTCAGAGTACAAGGTAGAAAGATCTCGCTCCTCTTCGCACAATGAATTGCTAGCCATAAGGCAACACCTCAAAGAATCGGTTAAGGAATTCGGTGAACGTGTATGTGCCGCGTTAAATAACCTAAACGCCGCCACATACGCGATCAGCGAAGACGAGGCGGTACGAACATTCCTGGTTGACGAGAATAACAAATTAGCGATTCAAATATCGACGATGGTCTGAGAAACGACCAGCTAAAGCTAATAGCCAAAGCCCATGGAGGCTCGAGCCTTAAACAAGCCATAGCGCATGAAGAAAGTCACGCTGCTCGCATAGACAACCAGAGCAGCTCCCATCAACAAGGCAATCATTCCCAAAACCGGCACCCAACTCACAGAATACGAATATCCTGCCAAACTTGCGGTAGGATAGGCCACACGAGCGAAACCTGCTTCCAGAACAGGCAGCTCCCAAACTTCCACAGCAGACCGCCTATAAAAAGGGAAGTACAGTTGCTTACTTGCACCTATTGCGGCAAACCTAACCACACCGAAAGCCATTGCAGGTAACGTTTATTTAGGAATGAGTCGCGTCAAAATTTTCCTCCAGACACATCGCAAGTGCAAAATCCATTTAGGGGCCCTGGTCGCAAAACCAACCCCGGTCCCAACAGAAACTCAGGGTCTCCCGAAAACTCCCAAAGGCAACACGATAGCTGCGGTGTCCGGTATTCGAATTTTCAGGCACAAGAGTCGGGAAACGATGCCATTCGGGAGGAGACGTACGGCAACGCCTCCCGAATAGTGACCCATGCCGAAGTTCACCAAACCGAGCACTAAATTTAAAATTTATCGTGTCGTTTTGTCCGGAATTCAATCAGCCAACGATACGCATTAAATTTAGTCCTTCGGATAAGCAATACACAACCTTTCTAATCGACACAGGAGCCGACATAAGTCTTCTGAAAAATTCTCTCTCAGAAAGTCAGAATGAAGGTGACGGCCCCTAAACCATAACCACTATAGCCGGGGACTCGCTGAAAACTCTAGGTGTAGTACCCGGAGATTTAAATTTCATAACCCCAGATCGCTCGATGATCTTAACTCATCCATTTTACCTTCTTAACAATAATATAAACCTCCGATATGACGGAATAATAGGGAACGATTGTTTAAATAAGTTCAAATGTACATTAAATTATATGGAACAATCGCTGGAAATTGGTATAAAGACACAAATGCAGTAGACAGGGAGCATTTGCCTAAGGTAAATGGGGATACGCATGGACGGAATACATGAAGTTCTAAAAACGGGGCGAAGAGCCTCATCATGAGTTGTTGTTTGCCTCCCGTCGCGTGCGGACGCGTTGCCTCTTTTAAACGCAATTTCGGTGCCACTAAACCGTCAAACATAATACCTACCGGCTCGCCAATACGTTTCGCGAAAAAAAATACAACATCGCGTGTGTGTGAAAAAAGAAAAAAAAATCCACATAGAGCCAGTGCCGGTGGCCGGTGGCAGTGATAACGAAAAAAGCGAAAAAAAAGCAACAGCGTAGGGTCTTCCTTCCGTCCCCCATCCCACTTCATCACTGTTGCTCTTTCTTGACTATTGCATGTGTCGATCGATTATCGTTTGTGCACTTGCAATGTTTGGGTAAAGGCAGCATCGGGCGAATAGCGGGTCGTGAGTTGTTGATTCTGTTAGTGGACCAAACAAATTACCGTACGGGCATAACACCTGCGGTAGATTGTTTTGCAAATCTAACGTATATTTTCAATTCACGGCCTATGCTTAGTTAGCGTCGGAGTTGTGTTTTTTTTATGTTTGTTTTTTATAATGTGTAGGAATTTCGTTGTGGATATCAGCAACATTCGTGGGTTGAGAAAGAATTTTTTTTCATTATACGCCCATGTTTTTCACAACAAACCAGCTGTTTTGGCACTTAGTGAAACCCAGGTTAGCGTTGGCTCTGATTTAACAGAGTTTAGTCTACCTGGGTACAAGTTAGTGCCTTTATTCTTTGCCCATCGCGGTATCGCCGTTTATATACGTAGTGACGTAGCCTACCAACTTCAGCCTCAATATGGCCAATGTGCCAACCCAGAATTTAATTTCATTTGGCTAAAACTCCATGTCCGTAGGTTATTAATACACTACTGTTTTATTTACAGAAGCCCCAACTTGGACAGACATTCAACTTATAATGAGTTTGATGCCCTGTCCGATTCCATTACAAGAATTGTGACCCTTCATCCTCGTTCTGAAATCGTTATTGCGGGCGATTTCAATATACACAATTCAGGCTGGCTTCGACATTCTGGTCAGACAACACCCGAAGGAAGGTACGTCGAGATCTTTGCTGAGGTAAATAACCTGACTCAGCTTGTAAATGAGCCGACACGAATACCGGACATTAGCAGCCAAACTGCCAACACATTGGACTTGTTTCTTACCTCTCACCCTGATAAATACGCTTTGAACGTATTATCGCCTCTAGGTTCGTCAGACCATTGCATCATATCAGCAAATTTCTCGTACTCCAACCACATAGTTAAAGAACAAACTCCTAAAAGAACCGTATGGCAGTACGAGAAACCCAATTGGGAAAAATTAAACGGTTTCTTTAAGAGTTTTAACTGGTCGCTGTGCTTCCTCGACAGCGACGTGGATGCTGCTGCTGATATGGTCACAAACATAATTCACCTGGGTATGAAGACTTTTATCCCTAACAGGATTAAAAGTATCAAACCCAAGGTTAACGCGTGGTGTGACTCGAGCTGCAAAGAGGCTATCAGGTTAAAAGAGGTAAGTTTTCGGCCGTAAAAAGTTTAAACGAGCCAGAAATGACTGCAATGCCCACATTAATCGTGTCAAATTCTCCTATGACCAAAAGTTGAGGCAAAAAATACTACAAAGTCCCACTGGTAGTAAAAACTTTTGGTCATTTGTTAAAAACATCAAGAATTCGGCCTCGTCATCTATCCCGACACTCATTTACAACGACATTCCAGCTGTCAGCTGTACAGATAAGGCCAATCTGCTTGCTGCTCACTTTGCAGTCAGCTCAACGCTCCCAGATTGTGCTTTGTCTCCCCCTGTACTCGAGCGCGTAGAATTCTCTATGGGACCAATCCACTTTCGCACTCGTACAGTGGCTAGAGTACTTCAAGATCTTGACGTTCACAAATCCGCTGGTCCAGATGGTATTTCCCCTATCGTTCTGAAGAGGTGTTCTTCTTCGCTGGCAAAACCATTGCGTAAGCTTTTCCATCTGTCCTATTCTTCAGGACTCTTCCCGGGAAGATGGAAAACAGCATTTGTCCAGCCTGTACCAAAAAAAGGCGAATCTTCTTCTCCCTCCTCCTACCGACCAATTGCACTTACGTCCCTTCTTTCTAAGGTCATGGAAACGCTGATAAACCGTCAGCTAATGAAATATTTTGAATTGCGAAAACTTCTTAATGACCGGCAGTATGGTTTTCGCAGCAACAGGTCCATTTGATGACATATCTAACCGAAAAGTGGAACCAATCTCTTCACCAAGGTGGTGAAAGTAAGATCGTTGCGCTTGATATTTCAAAAGCATTTGACAGAGTTTGGCACCAAGCTCTCTTGTCGAAAATGCGTGCATTTGGAATCGATGATACTCTTCTTCAATGGATTAGAAATTACCTTTCGGACCGTTCAATTCAAGTTGTTTTGGACGGCTTCAAGTCTGCAACTCACCAAATAAATGCTGGTGTCCCCCAAGGCTCTGTTCTGTCCCCGACTCTCTTTCTCATTTTTATAAATGATCTACTGTCTGTTACTTCTAATCCAATCCATTCCTTTGCTGATGACAGTACCCTCAGCTTCTCATATTCGTTTCTTGGGTCACGCCCCTCATCTTCGGGTGTGGAACTGGAACGGCAACGTATGTTAAGCTCATTAAATTCCGATCTTAACAGCATAACTCAGTGGGGTAAAACCAATAGAGTGGAATTTAATGCTTCCAAAACTCAATGCTGTCTCCTGTCATTAAAGCAAAACCCACACACACTGCCATTATCTATGAATGGCACTTACATCGCTGAAACCGAAAGACTTTCCATTCTCGGTATGTGTGTTAATGACAACCTTCGTTGGAATGACCACATATTCGATGTTGCCAAGAACGCCGCGAAATGTCTAGGCTTCCTTAAGCGTTGTAAGAAATATTTCACCCCTTCTGATCTGGCTACAATTTATAAGGCGTTTATTCGCCCGAAACTCGAGTACAACGCTCATATCTGGTCCGGTGCACCAATAACTTATTTGGAGCTACTTGACAGGATCCAAAAACGCGCGATAAAACTCATTGGCGACCGAGACATCGCGAGATCGATTGACTCTCTTAGTCATCGTCGTAATGTCTCCTGCCTGTCGTTATTTTATCGTTATTTCCACCATAAGTGCTCAAACGAAATAGCCAGTTGCATTCCTCCCCTTGAACATTTCAACCGCAATACCCGCCATGCAGGGAATGCTCATCAGTTCACCCTCAAGCCTGTGTTCGGACGTACAGTGAAGTTCAAAGAATCTTTCCTCAGCCGTACAACACGAATGTGGAATGCTCTTCCCCGCTCCATTTTTCCTACACATTATAACCTACAGACATTCAAAACCAACGTGCATCGGCATCTCTCCTTTTCCTCTCACCCTAATTTCCTTAACGCCCGCGCTGTGTAGCTAATACATTATAAGGGTCCCAACAAATCCCTTTAGTGCGCGCTAATTATAAAAAAAAAAAAAAAAAAAAAAAAATCCGTGATGAAGTAGCATGTGAACTCCGATCCACTAATGCAGATCCTTCCTCTAACAATCCTGCTGTTTGTCTAAATATAAATAATGAAGATAGTTACCTAAAAGAAGACTTAGTAAACCGTAAACCCAAGCACCATAATAATTTTGAAAATAACTAAGCGATATAGAAACAGAAATACAAAGCAAATTAAGCAAAATAAAATTTATAAATAAACAAACGAGGAAAAGACTAAGGCAGAAAACAACGACATTAAAGAACGGAACAGGTCAATCCAACGAAATGATTCAATCATTAGCATTTCTTCTGAACCATCTTGTAATATAAAATCTGGGGAAGTCAATCTTCCTAATCCAGAACATATTGGGATAGAACCGGTGAAGAAAGCAAATATGGAATCTAAAAAAAAAATTGTTGAAATACCTGCTCGTAGTACTTTATTCACTGAAGTTGCTTTCAAATGTGCAAATGACGTCGTCATTCGGAAGAAACACGTCTCTCCTGGGGTCTTTTTGGCCTCTTCCATAGCTCAGCCTAGCAATAATTTTGCGAAAGTCCTACTCCTCAACATTAACGAAGCTTGATGTACGAAATATAAATTTTGAATGGGATAATTTAAATGAATTTGATTTTTTTTCAACCGATCCGGAAAACGATCCGGTGTATCAAAGGTTAGCTAATTTAGAAAAAACTCGTGGACATAAAACATTGCAATGAAGAAGAGAGGTGTACCATAATCCAGATATGTCGTGAATTTAATGATTTATTTTATTTACCTGGAGATAAGCTTACCTGCACTGATGCAGCTACGCATCGGATTATTACCGAAACAGGTAAACCTCCAATATATGTTAAACCCTATAGACTGCCAGAAACCAGTAGGGCAGAAATTAATAGACAGGTAAACGAAATGCTGGACAACGACATTATCAGACCCAGCTTCAGTCCATGGAATTCTCCTCTTTTACTTGTCCCCAAGAAACCCGATGCTCAGGGTAATAAAAAATGGCGAGAAGTTGTAGACTACCGGCGTCTAAACGATGCAACAATTGGCGACGCGTTTCCACTCCCAAACATTACAGACATTTTAGACCAATTAGGAAAATCCAAATATTTTAGTACGCTAGATCTAGCGAATGGTTTTCATCAAATTCTAGTTCACGAAGAAGATCGAGAAAAGACAGCATTTAGCACTCCCATGGGACACTGGGAATACAACCGAATGCCGATGGGTATGAAAAATTCACCCGCTACTTTTCAACGAACCATGAACAATGTTCTGATGGGACTTATTGGTATAGAATGTTTTATATTTGTGGATGATATCGTAGTTTATGGACCTACTCTGGAAGAACATAACAGAAAATTACGTACTGTTCTGACCAGACTAAGGGCCAATAAATTAAAGCTTCAGCCAGATAAATGCCATTTTATTAAGCGCGAACTAATGTATTTAGGGCACGTAATCAGCGATCAAGGAATCAAGCCAAACCCTGAGAAAATAGAGGTAGTTAAAACCTATCCTAGGCCAAAGAGAGCCAAAAACATAAAGGCATTCTTAGGATTTGTAGGGTATTATCGACGATTCATTCCCCAATTTGCTGTAATAGCCAAACCTTTAAACACTCTATTAAAAAGGAATGTAGATTTCAAGTGGGATGCTTAGTGCGAAGAAGCTTTTGTTTTACTAAAGCAGAAATTGATTACTGCACCGATATTAATATACCCCAACTTTGAAGAGCCATTTCTGGTAACTACTGATGCCAGTGATTTCGCAATAGGAGCTGTATTATCCCAAGGGAAAGTAGGCGAGGATAAGCCCATATACTATGTGAGCCGTACATTAAATATGGCGGAAACAAGGTACACGACGACAGAGAAGGAATTATTAGCAATAATTTTTGCTGTCAAGCAGTTCCGTCCTTACGTGTATGGTAGAAAGTTCACTATCCTTACTGATCACAGGCCACTTCAATGGTTTGTTGAATCTCAAGGATCCTACTTCTAGGCTAGCGAGATGGCGTATTTCGTTAGAAGAATACGAGTATGAAATCGAGTACAAGCCGGGCAGATGCAACGCGAATGCAGACGCACTGAGCCGCATCCCTGATAACATGCCAGACACAGAACAGAAAGTATTGGTCACCACTAGAAGCAAAGCAAAGGATCAAAACTTGGACGAAATATTAGTAGTAGAAGAGGAAAGCTTTGAAACTCCACCTATAGATACTAATATTATTGAGACTTGCAAGCCAATTACTCTTTTTTTTTATTTTTTTTTTTTTTTTTTTTTTTTTAAAAAAAAAGGAAATCCAAATCCCAGAGCACTCAGACTCGTTGTAACGGTCCATTGTACTACCAGGCAGAAATCCTTCTTTTGGTGTAGAGGCATGTGAATGGGTGGCGTATGTTGTTGTTCCCCGTGGGGATTGAACCTGCACCGCACGGGTCACAAGCCAACACACTAACCTCTACACCGTCGCCACCCTTATTACCAATTACTCTTGCTAATGACTGCTCTTCTATTCAGATTTTTATTTTACCTCACGACGAGTGCGAAGAAGAAAAATTATTCAAAAATATTTCACATTATACTCGCCCATCTCACAGCGAATTAAAAGTTTACCCCAACACAGCTAAATCTATCACATACATCATTACCGCTTTTACCCTTACACATGAAAGACAAACCAGCCTTGGAAAGAAATCTAATTAAAATCCGCGAATACTGCATGAACCAAAAAATACTCGTACAACAGATTGATATCTCTATCCCCTCAGAAGGACCAACGTTTAGCAATCTCAAACTTGCCATAAAACAAGTGTTTTCCCAAACAGGAATCAAGATTCTTCTATACTCCGACAGTCGAATCAGGCTCAAAGATCCACAAGAGATCGATAAAATCTTGCATGACTACCATGACTCCCCTCTTGGAGGTCACCAAGGAATATCCTGTACTATTAAGCGTCTCAAAACAAGGTACTATTGGCCCACTCTGGTGAAAGATACAAAGGAATTCATAAGAAAATGTGAGTCTTGCCAAAGACACAAACTAAGACAAAATCCACGAATTCCAATGAAGATCACCACAACGAGTAAAAGCCCTTTCGAGCGAATAGCTTTGGATATTGTTGGCCCACTCCCAACTAGTTATGAAGGGAATAAATACATTCTTACTTTCCAGGACGACCTAACTAAGTTTACGGAAGCTCTCCCCTCGCAAAACGCGGAAGCCTCGACTGTAGCACGTTGTATTATAGAGAAAATCATTTGTCGTTTCGGGCTTCCCGAAGCAGTGTTGACAGATCAAGGTACCAACTTTTTGAGTAACCTCTTCAAGGAGATATGTAAGCTTTTAAAGATCAAAAAGATACAGACAACTCCATACCACCCGCAAACAAACGGAGCTTTGGAACGTAGCCATACAACACTCGCAGAGTATCTAAGGCATTATGTAAACAATGACCAACTCTCATGGGACAACTAGTTGCCATACTCAATGTTTGTCTATAACACTACACCTCATAGTAGCACTACGTATAGTCCATTTGAGTTACTCTATGGTTTCCCTGCACGGATACCCAGTTCCATTAGCAGAAGTCCTCAAACTTCATATAATTACGACAATTACGCTAATGAGTTAATAGTCCGCTTACAGCATGGTTACCAGGCTGCGAAAGACATATTGCATGATAAGAAAGGAATATCTAAAGCGTACTATGACAAAGGCGCAGTTAGAAAGAATTTTAATTTTGGTGACAAGGTCTTCATAAAAACCACACACGAAAAAACAAAGTGTCCTCTTTATGGGAAGGTCCACACGAGGTATTCAGAATAATATCCGATGAAAACACCGAAATCAAAATAGGGAACAAACTAAAGATAATACACAACAACAATTTAAAATTATTCTTTGACTAGCTCAACACCAATACATACCAGATACACACGCCACACCAACACAGCAATACGTGCCATATATACGCACCACACCGTTGTTCATGTATACTAATGGTCAGGGAACGGATTTTGTTGACCTTGCCTTTTTTTGCCTTTTTTTGCCTTGTTCTACCCATATTGCCTTTTTTTGCCTTTTTTACCAATATTGGTTTTTTGTGCCTTTTTTAGACTTATTTATTAGGTTTATGTGCACTTTCTTCTTAATTATAAAATTTAAAAACAAAATCCGAAACACCACCGAAGTTTGCACCAATTACTGATCTCGCCAATAGAGTACTCTGATGCGACTAGAATGTGGCGACCCACTGGCCCTCTATGAGGCAGTGCAAGCAACGAATAGTTTTGGAGAGTGTGATTGACTGCGATTGAGAGTCACGCGATTGAGGATTCTGATCGTGGTTTGACGAAGAGAAGACGCCATTGTTTTTAATATCAAACTTTTGCTTTATAATATACATATATATTAATATTTAGTTAATAAATAATCTTTTGAATAAAATAAAGTGAAACATTTAGTGGAGTACATATTATCATTCACAAAAGAAGTACCCACAATTGGTGACCCCGTCTAAGACTTTGGATAATACAAAATGGCGCTTTTGCATACGCCGCAGAGAAACAATTGCGATTCGCCTCCACTTATTCCCACAGAAGAAGAACAGCCCGGAACGAGTCCAAATGCTCAAGAAAATGCCAACAAAGCGCACACTCAAGTGGACCGAATAGAACGTGTCGAATTACCACCATTCTGGAACACCAAAGTACAGCTATGGTTCGCATCCATTGAGTCGCAATTTCTAAGCCGAAGAATAACTGCTGATTCGACTAAGTACCATGCTGTCATTGCCCGTCTAGATCAGGACACACTGTCGGTAATCGAGCATATCATCATCAAGCCTCCTGCGCAAGATAAGTATAAGACCATCAAAGAAGCCCTATTGAACCATTTTTCGGTTTCTCAGGAAAGACAATTCAAAACCCTTGTCTCTGGGTTAGAACTGGGAAGCCGACGTCCATCAGACCTATTGGCGGAGATGCATCGACTAGGTGGCAATTTGCTAGATGCCACTTTCACCAGAACTCTTTGGCTCGACCGTTTACCACCACACGTGCAAGTAGTCCTGGCTACAGCTGACCGCCTTGACAACAGCAGCCTCGCCCAACTGGCAGATAGGATAGTGGACATTCAGCATCAACCGAATTACGGACAGATTATGCCTATTTCTCGATCCACCGAACGCCAAGACATGGATGAACGGGTGCAAGAGCTCTCTAGGCAAATTGAAAAACTTTCGCAGAAGTTGGACCGGTTCATTGCAAATGGTGTAGACAACCGTTCGCGCAGTGCCACACCAGCACGTCGCAACAATCCCAAACCAAATGCGAACAGATCCCCATCCTCATCAGTCTGCTATTACCATCGCCGATTCGCCGATAATGCTAAGAAGTGTACAACACCTTGCTCTTGGCCTCAAACACAGGGAAACACCAGTCACCACCAGTAGATTCGGCGGATACTGATGGTGCCTTATGCCCCCGTCGACTTTTCATATATGACCATATATCAGGAACAAAATTTCTCGTCGACACAGGCGCGGATATTTCGATTGTTCCTCCCACACGTGCAGACAGATCAAACATCACCAATTTTCAACTCTACGCAGCAAATAGCAGCAAGATTCTAACCTACGGAGAACGAGCTTTAACTCTCAACATAGGATTACGCCGCCCCATCCGTTGGATCTTCTGCATCGCCGATGTACCTTACCCCATTATAGGTGCTGATCTTCTGCACAAACATGGCCTTCTTGTCGACATTAAGCGCAGCCACTTAATAGACCCAGCCACAGGACTCCAGACAAAAGGTTCCCTCGCATCAGCTCCTATCGCTTCAGTCACATCAATTAATGAAAGAGGTAAGCACTATTCCATCCTTAAAGAATTTCCAGAACTCTTGGGGAATCCATCAAACAGCACAGGCACAAATCACCATGTGAGACACCACATCTCAACTACTGGACCTCCGTGTGCTCAACGTGTCAGACAGCTGTCCCCGGAGCGTCTTAAAGTGGCCAAGGAGGAATTTAAGCTTATGATGGAATTGGGAATTATCAGACCATCAAGCAGTCCTTGGGCTAGTCCGCTTCACATGACAAAGAAGAAAAGTGGAGACTGGAGACCTTGTGGTGACTATCGCAGACTTAACGCTCAAACTTTACCCGACCGTTATCCAATATCCCTACTGCAGGACTATGTAACGGTTGCCGCCGGTAAATCTATATTCTCAACAATAGATCTCCGAAGAGCGTTTCATCACATTCCAGTCGCCGAAGAAGACATTCAGAAAACTGCAATAATAACCCCGTTTGGTCTGTTCGAATTCGTCAGCATGCCGTTTGGTCTTCGAAATGCAGCCCAATCGTTCCAGCGTTTCATTAATGAGGTGCTAAATGGACTCGACTTCGTTTACGCGTACATTGATGACCTCCTAATAGCCTCTAGCTCACCGGAAGAACACAACAACCATCTCCGCTTGATCTTTCAACGCCTTAAATTATATGGACTCTGCATAAATGCCGACAAATGTTGTTTTGGAGCAACAAGCGTAGATTTCTTGGGCTACCGGATAACATCTGAGGGTTCATCACCACTCCCCGACCGAGTCAATTCAATCCTCCGATTTCCAAAACCACAAACCATCCTAGAACTCAGACGATTCATTGGTGCAGTGAACTTTTATCGACGCCATATGAAAAATGCTGCTTCATCACAGGCTCCACTGAACGAGTTCCTGAAAGATGCCAAGAAAAATGATAAGAGACTAGTTCCATGGACAGCATCTACAGATGCAGCTTTCGAAGAGGTAAAAAGACAAGTCGCTGAAGCTACTTTGCTCGCACATCCGATTCATCACGCTAAGCTTCGCCTCACCACGGACGCCTCGAGTACTGCTCTTGGAGCCGTACTTGAGCAGAAAGTAGACAACGATTGGGAACCTCTCGCATTTTGTTCGAAAAAACTTTCACCTGCACAAACAAACTATAGCACGTATGATAGGGAGCTTACAGCCGTCTACGAATCTATCAAACATTTTCAGCATTGGGTCGAAGGCAAAGAATTCTCAATCAGGACTGATCATAAGCCGCTCACATTTGCTTTCCAACAGCGCGCCGACAAAGCTTCACCCCGACAAGTTAGACAGCTAAATTTCATCAGCCAGTTCACCACAAGCATACAGTTCATCGCAGGAATAGAAAATAATATTGCAGATGCATTGTCTCGCATTGATGCCATTAACCCTCCATCGACAATAGATTTTCATGAATTTGCAAACATGCAACAGATGGATAGTGAACTCCAGCAACTTTTAAGCCACAATAACACATCACTTAAAATCCAGAAAATGAAGTACGGACCAGAGCAACAAGCGATTTATTGTGATGTCTCCAGCAATGACATTAGACCTTTTGTACCGCTGCTTTTGCGTCGAAAGGTGTATGAAACCTTTCATAATATGGCCCATCCCAGTGGAAGAGCGACCAATAAAATCATTTCGCAACGATACATCTGGCCATCAATGAACAAAGACATCACACGATGGGCACGTAACTGCATACCTTGCCAACGCTCAAAAGTAGGACGCCACGTTCACAACCCACCAGCTACGTTCAGTGACCCGGATCAAAGGTTCGACCACATACATATAGATCTAGTTGGGCCGATGCCAGAGTCACATGGATGCAAATACTGCATGACGATGGTCGACCGTTTTACGAGATGGCCCGAAGCAATTCCAATAAAGGACATCACAGCAGATACCGTAGCTAACACCTTTTTTACAAATTGGATCGCTCGATTTGGAAGTCCAAAAATAATCACCACAGATCAAGGAACCCAATTTGAAAGCGCATTATTCACTTCACTTTCTCATCTGGTGGGTGGCAAACGCATTCGAACTACTGCATACCATCCACAGGCAAACGGTATGGTCGAGAGATGGCATAGGACTCTAAAATCAGCAATTATGTGTCATCAAAACCCGCTTTGGACGCAAATATTACCAACGGTGCTGTTAGGATTAAGAACGTGCTACAAAGAAGACCTCAAAGGATCACCAGCCGAATATCTTTACGGAACAACACTGAGAATTCCTGGCGAATTTTTTACGCATGAAGAACCACCGGAAGATCCACACTTCTTTTTAGACGACTTTCGTATACATATGAGAAACGTGAAACCAGCACCAGCATCACATAAGTGTCGTAAAAAAACATTTTGCTTCAAGGATTTGTATTCATGCACGCACGTATTTCTTCGGCAGGATATGATCAAACGCGCACTCCAACAGCCTTACTCAGGACCACACAAAATAATTAACAGAATAGATGACCGAGTATTCACCATCGACGTTAACGGCAGAGAAATCAATGTGAACGTCGACCGACTAAAGCCAGCACACCTTGTAGCTGAAGATGTGTTTTCATCAGACGCAACACCCTCGAATCCATTAAATTCCGAACAATCCACATCCAGAACCAATACGGGTAATACTCAAAAAAATAATCAGCCAACAGAATTGCGTACGTATGTAAATAAAAAACAAGTCAAATTGTCAACATGACAGCAGAAGCAATGACAGGAGTACAAATCATATCGTTACACTAGGGAGGGAGTAATGTGGCGACCCACTGGCCCTCTATGAGGCAGTGCAAGCAACGAATAGTTTTGGAGAGTGTGATTGACTGCGATTGAGAGTCACGCGATTGAGGATTCTGATCGTGGTTTGACGAAGAGAAGACGCCATTGTTTTTAATATCAAACTTTTGCTTTATAATATACATATATATTAATATTTAGTTAATAAATAATCTTTTGAATAAAATAAAGTGAAACATTTAGTGGAGTACATATTATCATTCACAAAAGAAGTACCCACAAGAATGTCGCATTTATTCTTGTTTAGGTGTTACATTGGAAACGAAGCTTTTTGGACAAGCTTTTTGGACTTTTTGGTTTTTTCGTGTCGAAGTAACATTTTTAGATAAGTTTCTTACCAACTGCAACTGCGTTTGTGCGTGAGCTTCCACAGTGCCTACTATTGTTTGTGTCGTGTGTGAAATTTCCAGTATTTCATTTCTCCGCTATTTGTAGCAGCTGTGTATATACGTATATATATGTAGGAATTCCAATTTGAAAGGAATGCGTTTCGGCAATTAAGTATAGTTTTATGTTTCTTCTTTTCTACTTGTTGGTTTGTTTTCTTTTTAGATTGATTTGGGTCGCCGAACAAAAGCAACGACCGTCTAATGTTTAGGTTTCAAATAATTTAATGTTCTCATTCTCAGATAGCTTGATGTCGTCGCCCGCTCGTTCGTCGGCCCCATGCGTCATGAGTGGATTGGGTTTGTTTACATCCACTTAAACACAGTGCAGTGGTTTGAACCCATCGAGTTTGTTTACTTCAATGAATCACGGATATCGGGTTGACATGTTCCCTGATTCATTGTTGAAGTATTTTATGCCGACCTAGTTGGGAGGCATAAAAATCAATCGATTTTGGTATATTTTTTCAGCAATACAATGTCTCCCCTTCGAATACTGTTGATTACGGTTGGAGTGCTCGGTGGATGGATTCTGCTATCGTTTGCCCTTAAATTATGGGCATGGTACTCGTACAATGTCCTCAGCGCAACCAGGTTGTGGGACTGGCTGGGGTAGAAGGAGGTCGGCAATCGAGCGAGCGACGGAACTTTGCTGCATTGAAGAAAGGCAGTCCATCGCAGTCTCTAGAAGAAAACGGTTCGGCGATCCAAGTCTTGGGTCTTATATAACTTTTGGCGTATAATTATCGTATAACTTTGGTCATGTAATTTTTTTTGTATTGAAACATTTTATTCTTGTAAACTTTAAAGAAATAAATTTAAGTTTAAATTTACTCGGTTTTTTGTCCACTCATTAAACGAAGATTTTCCTACATATACGTCTGACAAAACCGTTAGACATCTGTGAGGTATTTTCTCGTCTCATATAGGTTCATATTTCGTCGCAGATTGGTCAGAATAAGAACTTTCTCAGTGATTTACCGATTTTTGTTTGTAAATAAAGGTGAAAATGCCCAAGAACGCGTTGAAAGATTTAATTAAATTAGAACAATTTGTGGTAAAGTTCGGAAAAGATGACTTTTCCACCGATGGAAAAGTACTCCTTTGTAAATTGTGCAGTGTAAAGGTGAATCATGAAAAGAAGTTCTTTGTTGAGCAGCACATAAAACGATTTAAGCACCAGCAAGCAGTAGCCTTGAAGAACTCAGCAATAACCTCTTTCCTTCGTAGCAACGAGAAAAATGAATTTCACGCCGATCTCACTCGAATGTTGTTGCCATGTGACATACCTTTACACAAGGTAAATCGTCCACAATTCAAAACATTTATGGAAAAGTATGTGCAAAAGAAAATTCCAGACGAATCTACGCTTCGCAAAAACTATGTCAAGGATTGCTATAGCGAAGTTCTTCAAAAAAATTCGTGCTGAAGTGGGAGACGACAACATATTCGTGTCGATAGATGAAACGACGGACAAAGCCGGCCGCTGCGCAACGAATGTTATTATCGGGCCGTTGCGTAAGGATGGACGTGGATACTTGCTGACCTGTGAGGTTTTGGAAAATGTGAACTCGACGACAATCTCAACACTATTTGACGATTCACTGCGATTGCTGTGGCCGGATGGACTCAATGTTATTTGTTACGGACGCCGCCCCGTACATGAAGAAGAGTGGAAAAACGCTTAGAGTACTGTATTCCAAAATGATACACGTAACTTGCGTAGCTCATGGTGTACAAGTTAACACAACAGAGTCATATGCTGACGCAGCGGATGCCAGCGCCAAGTAATCATCGTCGCCGGACATCTCAGACGTGAGCTCGCAACATGAGATCTTGCACAAGCTGCAAGATCGACACATCGTTCAAGTGTCACGATACCAGCGCGTGGCGGTTCTCTATGGTTGGAATATATTTTTATTAGCAAGTAAGTCAGTCTTAAGTGAGATTCAATCCGAGCCAGACTCGTTTGTAATATAAAATAAAATTAATTATTGTTCTAACGAACAAGAGGAAATTTGAATTATTGTTCTAACGAACAAAAGGAAACTGGCGCCCACGCGTAGGGGCTTCTTAAATACTTTTATTTTTTCAATTTCTTGTTACAAAGTAAATAAGCATAACTGCCACGAAAAGGCAATTATTGAAAAGTAAACAAAAACCCACAACGGAGATACATTCAGAAACGAAGCACACAACTTCTCTTCAAGCAGCAAAGCAACAAAAATCGATAACAGCAGCACGGGACGATACTAACAGCGGCTATGAGCAGATTATATAAGGAATTTGAGATAATGTAAGTGACTTGCTCATCATATCTAATAATAATAAATAAAAATATATCTAAAGTCAGGAGGTCAAGAATTGTTGAACAAACATTATACATGTTGTGAAATATTGGTGTGAATTCGAATTAGAATTATTAATAAAACTAGATCCAAATTGCGGTGTCTATTAACCAAGTGCTTAAAAATTAATGAGTGATAGCGATAGTGATTCATATTGGAGTCAAGTGCTCGAAAACCTTAGGTATTTGCGTATTAACGAAAGAGACAACGAAAAAGAAATAAATATGAACGCGGACGGTTTGAAAGTTGTAATAGAATCCGCAGTGCGCAGCGCACTCGAGACTCAGAGGGAGGAATTCGATGAGAAATTAGATGAGATAGTTAAACAATTTTCAAGCACCAAATTATATAAACCGGAAGTGGAAGTGTATAAAGATACAGAAATAGAAGAGGGTGTTGAATGCGGTGAGACTCTCGACATAGTTAAATCTTTACCCGAGTTTAATGGCAAGCAGGAAAATTATGTGTCTTGGCGACAGGCAGCACATTCCGCATATAAAGTCTTTGAGAAATATAATGGCAGCTCAAGACACTACCAAGCAATAGGTATAATCAGAAATAAGATTATGGGATCGGCCGATGCCGTTTTGTCCTCGTTCAATACAGTTCTAAATTTTAAAGCTACGAGTATCATAGCTAGGTTAGAGAGAATAGCTCGGAAAGTCAGTCTGGGCAGAGGCGGCAGAGGATTAACCATATGTCCCAGCAAAATTCCCCACAAAACCAGGAAGGGTATGAGACCTTAGCTGAATCGGAAGCAGCCGAAGTAGAAGCGGAAACACCCGATTCCGATTGCGTTAATTTTTTAGGGGGACCTCCCTGCTGCCGTTCATAAAACGAACAATGGCAGGGAGACCAATGAAATTTTTAATTGATACTGGGGCATCGAAAAATTATATCAAACCCCTGCAGGAGATAAGAAATGACTTGTCGGTTGACGGCCCTTTTCTAGTAAAATCAATTCATGGTTTTGACAATATTAAGTATAAATGTTTATTAAAAGTGTTTGGAATTAGCAGTCCCTTTTTTATACTTCCTAGTCTTACGACCTTCGATGGGATAATTGGTCTTGATCTGCTAACGCAAGTCAATGCCACAATTTGTTTGAGAGAAAACGTAATTTGCTTTGATTCTGGATCAGAAGCAATTAAAATCTACAGATGCGAAAATGTTAATTTTGTAAAAATAGATGATATACAGATTCCCTTTTTGGTGAGGGCTGAATTCCAAAAAATGATGAAAAAACGAATTAAGGCATTTGCAGACTCTAACGAGTTGCTGCCGTTTAACACAAACATTGTCGCTACTATTCGAACTGAAAGTATCGAGCCTATTTATTCAAAATTGTACCCATACCCTATGGGTGTAGCTAATTTTGTTAATAACGAAATTAAGGATCTTTTAAGGAATGGCATCATCAGGCCTTCCAAATCCCCTTACAATAACCCTATCTGGGTTGTTGATAAGAAAGGTACTGACGAGTTGGGCAATAAGAAGAAACGTCTAGTAATAGACTTTCGGAAACTCAACCAAAAAACAATTGACGATAAGTATCCCATACCTAACGTTATGGTTATTTTATCAAATTTGGGTAAGGCAAAGTATTTTACAACCCTCGACTAAAAGTCAGGGTTTCACCAAATCGAACTCGCGGATCGAGATCGAGAAAAAACCGCGTTTTCCGTAAATGGCGGAAAATACGAGTTCTGCCGGCTCCCATTTGGCTTGAAAAATGCTCCTAGTATTTTTCAGAGGGCCATAGACGATGTCCTTCGCGAAAAAATCGGAAAGACTTGCTATGTTTACGTCGACGACGTTATCATCTACTCTGAAACTGAGGCAGACCATGTAAAGCACATTGACTGGGTTTTACAAGCTTTATACGAGGCTAACATGAGGGTCTCACGGGAAAAGTCCAACTTCTTTAAAGAGAGTGTGGAATATCTCGGGTTCACGGTGTCAGGAGGGGGTATAAAAACAAGCCCGTCCAAAGTGGAGGCAATCCAAAACTACACCGATCCCTCAACATTGTTCGGAGTTAGATCCTGTTTAGGTCTAGCCAGCTATTACAGATGCTTTATTAAAGATTTCGCATCCATAGCTAGGCCCCTATCTGACATCTTAAAAGGCGAAAACGGCAGGGTGAGTGCCCAACAGTCCAAAAATATTAAGATCAAACTAAATAACAAAGAACTACAAGCTTTCAACAAATTGAGAGAAATTTTGATATCGGAAGATGTCACATTATTGTACCCAGACTATGAGAAGCCGTTCGACTTAACGACGGATGCTTCGTCACATGGACTGGGAGCTGTTCTGTCTCAAGACGGAAAACCGATAACAATGATTTCAAGGACCCTCAAAGACAAGGAAATGCACTTTGCAACAAATGAGAGAGAACTCCTGGCCATAGTATGGGCATTAAAAAATCTGCGTAACTACCTCTATGGGGTAAAAACGCTTCACATTTTTACAGACCATCAACCTCTCACGTTTGCGGTTTCAGACCGAAACCCAAATGCAAAGATAAAGCGCTGGAAAGCGTTTATTGGCGAGCACAACGCTCACATATTTTACAAACCAGGAAAAGAAAATCATGTCGCTGATGCACTGTCGCGACAAAACGTTCACGCTCTAGAGGACGAAGCAGCCTCTGACGTGGCCACAATTCACAGTGAACTATCTCTGACCTACACGATCGAAACGACACAAAAACCAATAAACTGTTTTAGAAATCAAATAATTATAGAGGAGGCACCATTAGCCTTAACCCGCACTTTCATTATTTTTGGAGCGAAGAGCAGACACTTCATCCATTTCTCAGATAGGGACACACTTATAGAAACAGTGAAAGATATGGTAAAATCAGATGTGGTCAATGCAATTCATTGTGAACTACCAGTTTTGGCCCACATTCAGCACAGGCTCGTTGAGCTGTTCCCAACAACAAAGTTTTGGTATTCTAAAGAATTCGTGGTGGATATTTTCGACAAAGTTGAACAAAAAGAAATTGTAATTGCAGAACATAACCGGGCACACAGAGCTGCTGCTTAGGAGAACGTAAAACAGATTTTACGTGACTACTTTTTCCTAAAAATGACCAAACTGGCAACCGAGGTTATTGCAAATTGCAAAATTTGCTCAAAGGCCAAGTATGACCGACACCCAACAAAACAACTAATCGGCGAGACGCCAATCCCATCATACGCAGGCGAAATACTGCACATTGACATATTCTCCACAGACAAAAAATATTTCCTAACTTGCGTCGACAAGTTTTCTAAATTTGCGGCAGTCCAACCGATACTGTCCCGTACAATCGCGGACGTAAAAACACCGATCCTACAGCTAATGAACATTTTTCCTCAGACAAAAACAATTTTCTGCGACAATGAGGCATCGTTGAATTCTGAAACTATAAGGTCAATTCTGCAAAACCATTTTAACGTTCACATAGTTAACGCACCACCTTTACACAGCACGTCTAATGGCCAAGTAGAGAGACTGCACAGCACCCTGCTAGAAATTGCAAGATGTCTCAAACTCGAAAGAAAAATAGAAGACACGGTTGACCTGATACTTCAAGCTACCATAGAATACAACAGAACTATCCATTCGGTAACTAACCAGAAACCACTTGATATAATTCACTCGGCCCCTGTCGAGTTTAGGGAAGAAATAAAGAATAAAATTCAAAAAGCACAAGAAATGTTACTACAGAGACACAATGAATCAAGGCAGAACAGGACATTCCGAGTCGGAGAAAAAGTATTGGTGAAGACCAATAGAAGGTTACGTAATAAGCTCACACCACTGTACGTGGAGGAAAAAGTTGAAGCAGATTTAGGGACAACAGTTCTCATTAGAGGGAGGGTGGTCCATAAGGACAACCTAAGATAGAATAGAATAGGATAGAGTAAGAAAACTTTGCCATTTTGTACCTTTAAGGTTTGTTTTATCCTTTTTATAAGAAAAACGAGACATCTCTTTCAGGGTTCTTATTACACTGCTTCTAATCATGACAACAGTAGCCGCGAGGCTAACGGATTACACTCATTCGGACTATATCCCAATCGTAGACGGAAACGTCGTCATCTGGCAGGACCATGGCTACCTCAGACACACGACTAACCTGACTGCGTAATCTGAAATGAGGGACGAAATGGTCAGCATGTTTGAACTTTTCCCGCAAACTCACATGAGGAAAATCTTGGAAATAGACGCCGGACATTTGGAGACACTACTTAACACCCTAAACGTGCATCATAGGCATGCCAGAAGCTTAAACTTTCTAGGCACAGCTTTAAAGGTAATAGCTGGGACCCCCGATTTTGACGACTTTGAACTGATAAAATTCACACCGACTCAACTCACAGAATCAAATAATAGGCAGATATTAATAAATACAAGAACACAAGAGCAAATCAATAAGTTAACAGACACCGTAAATATTATCATATCAAGTTCTAAAAAGGAGCATGTTGAAACCGCTCACCTTTATAAAATCTTATTAGCTAGAAATAGAATTATGATCACTGAGATAGAAAATTTAATGTTGTCTATAACACTTGCTAATATTAATGTAATAAATCCGACAATTCTTGACGACAACGACTTAAAGTCAATAATTAATGAGCAATTCACAAATATTAGCGTAACAGAACTAATGGAAGTAGCTAGCGTTAAGATTTTACAAAATAATGATGTCTTGCATTTTCTTATAAAATATCCTAGACCTAAGTTAGTTTGTAAAAAAGTTAGTATTTTCCCGGTCTCGCATGGCGGAACGACTCTTTACCTAACTGACAACAACATGGTAGCAGAATGCGGTAACCAAGTGCTGGCGATTGGTAGTTGTAGCCTAACAACGACATCGACATTCTGTAAAGAGGTACCTGGTAAAACTTGCGCCCAGCAACTGCACTCTGGAAGCGTAGCACATTGCAACACTCAACCTAATCATCTGGATGCCGTGGTAGTAGTCGATGATGGCATCATCATAATCAATGACAGACCAGCCAAGGTGAGACAGGCAAATGATGTCGAGGAAACCATCAATGGGACATACCTACTCACTTTTGACGATAGAGTTTGGGTCAACGGCTCCATATTCGTTAATCGCAACAACATCCAGAAGAGACGGCCAGGCACCGCAGCGTTAGCGCTACTTAATATAACCGGTCACCACGAAATACTAAGCCTCCCATTTCTGCATAGAATGAATGAAGAAAACTTGCGCCACATTAAGGAGATGAAGACGAAAATAACAACGCATTCAGTGCTGGCCTGCTGCGTGACTTTCGCCATCTTTGCTGTCTGTTATGCCATCCTCAAACTGAAACAGCACCAGAGGAAAAAATGCAAAGAACTTGAACTTCAGAATATGATTGGAACTCTGGGAAAGACCGAGGATGGTCTTAACTTAAGGAAGGGAGGAGTTAAGACAACAGAGTCATTAGCTGACGCAGCGGATGCCAGCGCCAAGTAATCATCGTCGCCGGACATCTCAGACGTGAGCTCGCAACATGAGATCTTGCACAAGCTGCAAGATCGACACATCGTTCAAGTGTCACGATACCAGCGCGTGGGGGTTCTCTATGGTTGGAATATATTTTTATTAGCAAGTAAGTTAGTCTTAAGTGAGATTCAATCCGAGCCAGACTCGTTTGTAATATAAAATAAAATTAATTATTATTCTAACGAACAAGAGGAAATTTGAATTATTGTTCTAACGAACAAAAGGAAACTTACATAGGGTTTGTGAAAGTATCCGTAGTGCCTTTCCGAAAGTCGACGCCTTAATATCGAATTTAAAAAAGGTTTTTTTAAAAAGCGCTTTTTTTAAGGAGAAGGAACCTGAGTTGGCGCTTCCACCTCAACCCGTAAGTTTGAAAGAAAGGAATATATTTTTAATTTGATTTCATCAAGTAAGCTTTTTTTATTTATTCAGGTGTTGACTCGCTGGGGGCACATGGCTTAATGCTGCATCGTATTACGCGCAGTATTTTAGTCGCATCAAACGAATCGTTGTTGAGCTGGAAGATGATGCAAGTTGCGTAACATTTGCCAAAGAAATAATCTCCGATGTATCAGTTCAAGCCCAGCTGGCATACATACAAACAAATTTTGGATTTTTAGTGGACCCGAGCGAACACATATTCGAAAATTTGCAAAAAACAGGTGATTTCAAGCGTTGTGTTTTGATTTGAATTATTTCTTTAAGCATATCTTTATATTAGGAAGCCCGATTGTAGATGTTTTGGATATTTTGGATGGGATCGACAAGAAATTGCAAAAAGCAAAAGGACCAGTTGCTGAAGTTGTGGTGAAAAAGTTCAACGCCGTCTTTTCTGCAAACGAAGGACTCAAGACCGTCCGAGAAATAAATTGTGTTGTAAATGGCACTGGTTCCAAACTCCCTTTAAATGTTGCAGTCGATGACGTGACATCTTTCAACTGGGCTCCACTCGTCTCTGCCCATGTGGAGAGGTCCTTCAGCTCTTTCAAAGCTCTGCTGAGGGACAATCGCAGGCGTTTGTTGCCAGACAATTTTAAAATGTATATGGTTGTACAGTGCTACTATAATGCTTAAAAAATGTTTTCCTTTTTAATAAAAGGCATTTATGCCTTTTTCACAGTTTATTTTTGCCTTTTTTTGATTTTTTAGGTCAACAAAATCCGTTCCCTGCTAATGGTTTTGGTTCCATTTCTCTTTGTCTCGTTTTCTGTAAACCAGAATGGAGTCTATTGACTATGTACCAGACTCATATTGGTTATTGTATAACATGGTATCCAACGTAGAAATTCCTCTACGGAAAGGGTTTACGAAGATTGGCAACGGCTATCCGAACAGAATAACCATACCTACCGGACTCGTTTCGAGTATTCACGCCATCATAGAAATTGACCAAAATGGCAGGGGACTCACAATCAAGGATTGCGAATATTCCAACGGCACATACATCAACGACACCAGAATAGGCCACCAGGAGCCTACGGAGGTCCACTTCGGGGACATAGTAGGTTTTGGGATCGGCAAGGAGGACTTTGGCCTAAACCTTTGCCCGGTTTACGTTGTTAGGCGTCGAAGACAATACCCTTCCACCAGCGTGCTACAAGAATGGACACGACCCTACCAAGCCAACACGCATGTTATCCTTTGTCCTGGTTTCCTTCAAATGACATAAAATTGCTAATAAAGAAAAAAAAAGAAGAGGGTATTTCAATTCGTTAACACTAATACACGAGAACACACGCACACACCCACACACCCACACACACTACACCCGAATACAAAACAGGGAGAACTTCAGTTATACATACTTGGATTTTCTTTTCCAGACAATGGGACCAATATTTTTTCTGTGGCTAAATATAGGCGCCATAACCCTGGGAATCCTTCAGATAGCTCCCATCAGGGACAACCCTGGTATATACTTTGAGCAGTGGGGGAAAGTTGAGCTATACTCCAATGAGTCGAAGTTAGTAGTCTACCACGACATCGGGAAATTTACGGAATCCCTGAACAGTGCCCGACTCTACGTTGCAGAAATAAACCAACTATGCGGGCAACTACAGGGTAAAGTGAGTTGTGATACCTTATGTAATACCGCGGCTAATGAGCTTAACCACCTTCTGTTGGGAATAACACAAAAACACGGTCTTATCACGGGGGACAACAACAGTAGGGAAAAGCGAGCCTTATTAAATGCTGTACGAATGTTAAGCAAAACTCTGTTCGGGACTCTTAGTCAGGAGGATGCTGAATATTATGACACGCAAATCAAGAAATTAGAGGCTAACGAAAAACATTTATTAACACTAGTAAGGAAGCAGACTATACTTCTAGAAACTACCTCAAATGTCTTCAATAATTCGGAATTTGCTATGGAAAAACAAATCCAAGCTTTTAGCTCCAAGTTCGAGGCAATCACGGAACTTGCAAATCAAATAAGCAACGCTAACCAAGAGCAACAGGTACTGTCCGAAATTGAATCCCTAACAACCTTAATCACGCTATTGCTTATGCGTCACCAGAACACATTAGACGAAATAATCGATTTAATAAGCAATGCTCATCATGGCAAACCGCACCCAACTATAGTAACTCCCCTTCAGCTCAAGTCAATATTATCTAAAATAAAACAAGACCTCCCTAGCGGAACAAAGATTTCATCCTTAGTTACTGAGGACATTCTAAGCCTTTACAAGATTAGCTCAATCAGTGCGACCATACGCCAACAAAAGGTTATATACGAATTTAGAATACCACTCCCACATTTGGAAAACTTTCATATCTATAAGATTATTCCTCTGCCAACAAACTACAATAACCATTTTGTGTTTATACAACCTTCAGCCGATTACCTGCTGTTAGACTACAACAAAGAATACTATAGCAGTCTAAATTCTGAGGATTTGACACATTGTAAACATCAGGAAAAAGTCTTTTTATGTCCAATGACGCATCCCCTTTTTAACTCCAATTCAGAACTTGCAACTTGCGAAATAGAATTACTAAGGAAATCAAAATCTCTACCACCCTCTTGTGAGATTAAAGAGGCAAACCTTTCAACAATTTGGTTGCAATTATCATCTCATAACAAATAGTTATTTTCTACCACACAGAGTTATGAAATAGATGAAATTTGCAAAGATGATTTGACAACATACACCCTCCGTAATACGGCTACCATAGAGATAATAGGCAATTGCTATATCAAATCCAAGGACCTATTGATACATTCATACAACGAGATTGACACGATCTCCCACACCGCGTACATACCCCCAATAAATATTTCGTCATATCTGAGTAACATTTCGCTTCCGGTGGTCAGTAAAAACAATCAGATTGCGTTTGTAAAATTCCCCAGTCAAGACAGGCTCAAACTAATATCTAAACAAATAAACCAAATTAAATCTGATGAAAATATACCACTTACCCCTTTAACCTCCCATGATATCCATCACTACACCCCAACCTATGCTATACTCATTCTTCTGTTTGCATTCTGCCTGTATCGTTTAACTAAACGCCTTAAAAGAAAGAGTAATGTAGCCGAAAATATTGAACTTCCCAGATCCCTAGATCCCCCATCTCCATCTCAACCTCAAATAGAAAACGAACCAATTCCAACTTCAGAACCAAAATTCGTTTTAGCAACCAGCATTTAAAGAATTCCCTTCAATAAAACGCTATGCGTGCAAAGGATAGAACTCCTTTCAATATGGAATATGTGTAGTGTATAATATATAAAACTAATGAAATCGCATAAGTGTATAAATGCATATCTACAATATAGATATTTTTATTTTTCAACATAATATATAAGTAATTATAACTTCATTTTTAAAGAAAAAAAAACACAACCTGTTATAACTTGCATAAGCTATAGTTTAACTAGACGTAAGCAACCAATATTTCCTTTACATTTTGTACACATATAAGTATTCTAACTAGATGTAAGCAATTAAAAATTTCCTAATTAAATGACTGTTTTTCGATATATATGTAGGATTGAGATGACGACAAAAGACGAGACGAACAGCTGCATTTCCATCGCTATATGTTGTGCAGCAGACCGTAAACAACAAGACGATTAGAGGACGTATGCACCTACCAGAACGTTAACCCAAAAGGGCAAAACAAACACAAGACGAACAGATGCACTTGTTGTGCAGCAGACCATAAACAACAAGACAACTAGAGAACGTACGTACCTACCAGAATGTTAACCCAAAAGGGCAAAACAAACATAAGACGAACAGTTACACATCCATCGCGAGATGTTGTGCAGCAGACCATAAACAACAAGACGACCAGAGATACATACGACGTACACAAGTAGACCTTAAACAATAACCGAGATACATACGACGTACATGGTACATAAGCAGACCTTAACCAATGATAGATACATACGACGTACGCCGGCAGACCTAAGTAGAGGACGATTTAGTTCAGTATCGAGCAGTTGACATTAATCAATTGGAGAAGGTGGTCGTGAGTTATTTCATTCTCTAAAGTAAAATATAAACTCAGTAGAAGTAAATAAAGAAGTTAAATTAATACCAATAGTAAAGTGTTAAAATAAGTATAAAGGAAAATGTAATTATTCACCATTAAGTGATTGCGTGTCAGTAGAAATAAGTAAAGAAGTAAAATTAATACAAATAGTATAAGTGCTAAAGTAAGAATAAAGGAAAATATAATTATTCGCCGTTAAGTGATTTTGTGTTTTATTGCAACGAGGAAGAAGTTACCAATCTGTAAGGAACCCTACATATATATATATGTATCAAGGCATCCATCTTGGGCCTTTGTTGTTTCTTTTATTTGTTAATGATATTCCCAATGTCATCCTTAATTCTGAATGCTTAATGTTCGCTGATGACTTGAAAATTTTTCGGTCTATTAAATCACCCCAGGACTGTTTATTGTTGCAGGATGACCTCAATAGATTATCAGATTGGTGTACACTTAACTGTTTAAATCTTAATGTTTCAAAGTGCAATAGCCTTACATTCTGCCGGAAACGGGAACAAATTCAGTTTACCTATCCAAAAAAGACTTAGGCGTATTATTTGACTATAAACTCAATTTCAATAGTCACATAGACTACCTCGTCACAAAATGCAGGTCAATGATGGGATTTATTTTGCGAAACTCTCAAGATTTTTCTGACCCGCATACCCTTAAATACCTTATTTTGCATATGTGAGGTCTTCATTAGATTACTGCTCTGTTATCTGGAATCCATATTATATGGTTCACTCTAGAAGGATAGAGAAGATTCAAAAATGGTTTACTAGAGCTGCGATAAAAAAGCTTAATTGGAATATCGACTTGCCACCATATAATATCAGATGCCAACTGATTGGAATTTTGCCTTTATGTATTCGGCGGAGGTATTTTTCGATCATGTTTGTGAGAGACCTAATAACTAAACATATAAATTGTCCTTACCTGCTTACACAGATCAGATATCGAAGACCCGTGATACCATTGAGAAATCAAAATATTTTTGTTGAGCCTATGCATAGAGTACAATACGGATATAATGAAACAATAACTAGATGCTTAAGAGAAGCTAATTCAATTGGGAATCTCATTGATCTTCACTCTAATATAAGTAGAAATACGTTCAAAAATCGATTGCTTATGCTATTAACAAACTTTGGTGAGGTTAATTAAGTATGTTAATAATTTGTCGAATTAAGTATGTATGTAATCCATTAGAGGACCAAGTGTACCTCCGTTGATGAAATGAAATAAATAAATGTATATACATGTTAACTAGAATAAGACAAAAGCATTAAACAAATTTGAACTAGATGTATATTAACGAAAAAAAAAAAAAACTTTCCTCCTCACACTTGCGAAAATTCTAACCCTTCAGGTGAGAATTTTCTTTTTCCAAAGGGGGTGGGATGTTGTGATCTGCACAACCATATCCAAAACACCCACACGGCATCCTTCTCTTGTCTTCTTCAACCAAAACACCATCTCTCTATCCCAATTACCTGGCTGCGGCTATATTTAGGCATCTGCTTTGTTTTCCTCATTTTTTATGTTCACACATGTTGCCATAGCATAATACGAGTAGCATTGAGGTATCGTACTCACCCAATACACACGTAATTCAACCCCGGTCGATCAGCAGCTAGCCAACATATGGCGAAACTGCACTGATTGCATTATTCCGGCGAATACGTTGTGCTATTGGGAAATCAAGTAATTAGTTCTTGAATGGGTGATACCCGATACCGGCACATGGCCAATGACACCCAAGTTGTCATTTGGCATTTTTTAAGTGGAACAATTAATGAGGAAACAATTAAGTAATTGCCTGAAATAGCGCGTAAGCATTTACAGGCAAAATACACAGGAAGGGAATGGTGCGTGGAAGGGGAAGACAGAAGAAAGGTCATGCCAATATTCGTATAAAAGAGGATGATTGTGGGTAGGAAAAGGCAGCTCACAGTCACAGTCACAGAACAGTGAGTGACAGTCCTAGACCTAGATCTGCCAGACACAGCACTGAACGGTTGTGCACGGACAGTATTATATTATCATAAAATATATATTTTTGTGTACCTAATCATACTGACGAGTAAAAGTTTTTATTAAAATATTACCTGTCAGTGTGACTGAGTGTCCCAAAAAAAAAGGGATCAATAACCAGCAAAACAAAGTACTGCAATAAAAGGGACGATATGGCAGGTAGACGACTGACACCTGAGTCAAATCTCGCTGCCGTTGAGTCGCTTTTAAAGCTAATTAAAAACGACCTGGGACCAAGCTACGGAGAAAAAATTCCAAGGATATTCGAGCAATTCTCCGAAGAGGTACGAGTACCTAAAGTGCAAGAGGTAGAAGAAGAAGAAGAAAGCAACGACGATTTCATGGATACTGAGGGAAGCCAAGAATCCAGCACTGAGGAATCCGATAACGAAGATGAACAAAATATAAATAAATATATATATAGTCAACTATTACTAGTATTACTATATACAGTGGCCGAAATAAGTATAAAGACAGTAATTCTCAAACTCTTCAATTTGGCTTGTAGGCTTAGCGCCTAAATATATGCAACAAAATTGTTCAATAAATGTTTGGAGAATTAATTTTCTCTTAACTCCAAAAAAAAATTGTACCGTTATCGGTCATATCGTGTTAGAAAGAGACTGATTTGTCTTTTCTAATAAAAAAATTGTGAAAAAGTTGCGAAATAAGTATAAAGACACTTCGGTTATCCAAAAGTATTCCAATTTTATAGCAATTTTTTTTAAATAAAAAGAGTGAAAAACAATAAAAGGTAAATTGTTTCGGTTGTTGGCACAAAAATTGTTATCAATAAATTGTTATCATTAAACTATTAAGCCATGCCTCGCGGAACTCATTTGACGACAGTAGAAAGGGCAATTATTACGACTCATAAGGAGCACGGCTTATCCAACCGATCCATTGCCAGGAAAATTTGACGATCTCTTTCCGTCGTATGTAATTTTTTAAATTTGGGCCAAAATTATAGCACTGCAAGAAGATCTGGTCGACCAAGCCTCTTGACCTCACGCAACAAAAAAACGATTTACCACGAAGCAAGGCGTAATAAGCTGAATGCTGGCCAGATAAAGCGCAAGTTGGATCTCCCAGTGACGGTAAGAAGAGTGGAGCAAGTGTTGAAGGCAAATCATAACCTTCGTTACACGAAAATGACGAAAAAACCCAACCTGCAACAGCATCATAAAGAAGCAAGGTTAAGATTTGCAAGAAGTCACATGGCTTGGACCAGGGAGTGGGAATCCGTTATTTTTAGTGATGAAAAGAAATTTAATTTGGATGGTCCGGACGGTTTTAGCTTTTATTGGCGTGATTTGAGGGACGAAAAAGCAATATAAATGAGTCGGCACTCTGGAGGCGGAAGTTTGATGGTTTGGGGTGCCTTTGGTTTTCATGGTAAAATCCCCTTGATGTTCGTTCAACCTAGAATGAATGGTGAAAAATACAGGGAGATATTGGAATATGCTTTGGATGCATTTGGAGACATTCCAGCGGGTGAAAATTTTATTTTTCAACAGGACAATGCTCCTATTCATAATGCCACCAGTACGGTCCGCGAATGGTTTGAAAGGAGTCAAATTCAGTGTTTACCATGGCCTTCGTGTAGTCCTGACCTTAACCCAATCGAAAATTTGTGGGGTATTATGGCAAGAAACCTTTATTCAAATGGGAAGCAGTACAGAAATCTGGAAGAGCTTAAAAGAGGAATAACACAGACATGGTCTGAGATCACCGAAGAAGTCCTACAAAACTTGATAAATTCTATGCCTAATAGAATTTTCCAAGTTATTGAAAATCAAGGAGGTTGTACAAAGTACTAACTTTCAGGTTGATAGGTACAACCAAAAAATTCGGTGTTTAAATGCTTTTAAATATTGACTGTCTTTATACTTATTTCGCAGGAAAATTAAACGTTTTTGGAATTCCCTAAAGGTGAACCTCAAAAACTAGCCTTTGTGGTGATAAATATTTTCTTTTTTCGTTTCATTATTTACTGAATAAAATAAACTTACTATCTACGATAAAATAAACTTATAATTTCTATTATTTTTGTACTTAAATCCAACCGAGCATTGAAGTTGAGTGTGTCTTTATACTTATTTCGGTCACTGTATATTTTGTGGAGTTTCACCCAGATGTGGTGGTTTGGGATCATCAGTGGATTACCACAAACACATCAAATCCATACTCGATTTTAAAAAGTTTTATACCAGGGGTATATGTGTTGTCACCACTCACGGATGAGTGTGAACTTATTTCCAATTCAAATGTTCCTTCGGATTTGAAGAATAACAAAAGAAATGTTAGTTCAGCCTATTGTATGGCTATGACTGAAAGTCAAAAATTAATATATATATAGTCAACTATTACTAGTATGACTATATATATTTTGTGGAGTTTCACCCAGATGTGGTTCACATATACCCCTGGTATAAAACTTTTTAAAATCGAGTATGGATTTGATGTGTTTGTGGTAATCCACTGATGATCCCAAACCACCACATCTGGGTGAAACTCCACAAAATATATATAGTCATACTAGTAATAGTTGACTATATATATATTTATACCCTATTCTAGGGGTATATTAATTTTGACGCATAGTTTGTAACATACCTTAATATTGCCCGTAGACCCCTAAAAGTTACTATATTTATGATCAGCATCGATAGTAATGTCGACCTAGCCATGTCCGTCCGTCCGTCCGTCCGTCCGTCCGTCCGTCCGTCGGCAAAAATTAGGCCTTTAAACTGGACCTAGAGAGCTGAAATTTTAACCATATACTCTCTAGGGTCCCGAAATAATCAAGTTTACGAATTTTTGAAATCCGCCCACAGACACGCCCACAAACTCAAAAAAACAAAATTTTGGAAAAAATCGAATTTTGAGCTAGGAAGCTGAAATTTTTTATATATGATCTATGACTCCTAAAACTGCTCGGGATATAAAATTTTCAAAATCCGCCCACTGCCACGCCCACAAAAAAATAAAACAATTTTATTGAAAAACCAAAATTTGAGCTAGGGAGCTGAAATTTTTAATATATACTCTCTAGGGGCCCTTTAAGCTCATGTATAAATATTTTCAAAATCCGCCCACTGACACGCCCACAAATAAATAAAACAATTTTTTTGAAAATCCAAAGTTTGAGCTAGGGAGCTGAAATTTATAATATATACTCTCTAGGGGCCCTTTAAGCTCATGTATAAATATTTTCAAAATCCGCCCACTGACACGCCCACAAATAAATAAAACAATTTTTTTGAAAATCCAAAGTTTGAGCTAGGGAGCTGAAATTTATAATATATACTCTCTAGGGGCCCTTTATGCTCATGTGTTATTTTTTTTTTAAATCCGCCTACTGACACGCCCACAATTAAATAAAACAATTTTATTGAAACACCCAAGTTTGAGCTAGGGAGCGTTTTTTTTGATAAAATCCTTTAAATGTTATATAACAAAATATGTAGAGCGTTCTTAACAATTTAACCATACTTAGACTTTTGTCACGCCCACTTATGAGGGATAGGAATAAGAATAGGGTATCCAACAGTTCGCCCAAGCGGACTGTAGCCCGTCCCTATGTTAATTTTTGACTTTCAGTCATAGCCATACAATAGGCTGAACTAACATTTCTTTTGTTATTCTTCAAATCTGAAGGAACATTTGAATTGGAAATAAGTTCACACTCATCCGTGAGTGGTGACAACACATATACCCCTGGTATAAAACTTTTCAAAATATAAATAGCCCACCAGCCAATAACGGCGAAGTAATTCTTACCAGCCACAACGAGGAGGAAGTTTCAGATGAATCAAGCCGCGGATCGTCACCAATTGCGGGACAAAAACGAGCAAAGAAATCAACTAATTGCTCAACCAAGAAGTCTAAATTGGAAGACAGTGTGGCCACTGTAACATCGCCAACAACAACGACATCAACTCTTCCAGCCGCAACAACAGCAACAACAACAACTCTGCCAAGCACAACATCAACAACACCTCTGACAACTGCAACAACATCAACAACAACAGCAGCCCCAAAATCAACTCCAAAAAGGAAATCCGGAATGCCGCCAATTTTTTGCTTCTCCGAAAACATTGCTGAAATCAGCAGGTTCTGCAAAACCAAGGGACTGAATATCACATTTCAAAACAAAAACACGAAGACAACAATAATCAATGCTGCAAACAGGAGCTCCTTTGACTCAATAAAGATTTTTCTAAAGGAAAGGAAAATCCAATTCAACTCCTTCACTCCGAGGGAAGACAGAAAGATCATGCTGTTACTAAAAGGTATCCACCACACCTACACAGCGATAGAAGTCGAAGATGAACTACGCATCGAAGGACTCCCAGTCGTCGAAGTGTCCCAATTCAAGGCAAAGAAGGGCCAAGGAAAATCCTACAACAACTTCGTTGTGGAAGTGTCCAAGAACTGCGACATAAAGGAAGTATACACAAAGACGCTGATAATGAACCAGAGGGTTCATTGGGAGCGCCTTAAGACAGTGCCGAAACTGCCAACGCTTCGGACACGTAGCCACTAACTGCGGACGCCAGTATGTGTGCGTCAAGTGTAAAGAGGAACATGAGCCAGGGCATTGTAAACGAACGGTCAACACAGGAATTGACGTGTGGTGTGCCAACTGCAAAAAGGAAGGTCATCCAGCAAACTTCAAGGGCTGTCCAACGCTAAAGGCTCGTCTTACCGAGAGGAACAAGGGGTTGGCTGAGAAACAATCTCAGAAAGAGTTCGCATTGGCGTCAGCACGCCAAATAACACGCCCTGCAGTCAGCTACGCAGAAATGACAAAACGTAGTTCATCCAAGCCGGCAGCATCCCAAAACAAACAACAGCAACAACAACCAAGGACCCCAGCCAAAATCATCCCACCGAGGGTAGCACCAACAAAATCAGCTAGACCTTCATCGACATCACCGTCCACGAACCTCAACAATGAAGTTCAGCGTATCTTTGGATCCAATCTCCTGTCCGTCATAGAGAAAGCCCGAAGTGCCATACCACCAAACTACAGTCAACTGAGCGAGGGAGAAAAGTCCGTGGCATTAGCCACCTTCATCTTCCAGTTATGCAACTGAAGAAGCTTCGCATACTGACGTATAATGTAAATTCATTATACAGCCTGGAGAAGAGGACGTCATTTCACATGTTCATGAAGAGTAACAATCCGGACATCGCCCTCATCAATGAAACCAATGTGACAAAACGCAACAACATAACCATCGCGGAAAAGTGAGGGCCGCAGAGGGACGGCAATCTTCATAAAGAACAAATTCTCTCCCAACACCAAAGAAGTCATTATCATAGGACTGCAGACCAGTGAAGCCACCGCCATCAAGATGACGCTAAGTAATGCTGAAACCCTTACCATTATCAGCACTTACTTTAAGTGTGCATCCAGTGCAAGAAACATCCAAAGCGACCTGCATGTCCTCAACGGCATCATTAAGCAAAGCACCTACGGACTTATTGGCGGCGACTTCAACGCAAGACATCACTTATGGCTGGACACTACGATCAGCAACGAGGGCAAGGCAATTGTAGACTGGATGGAAGACAGCAGTTTTGAACATTCTCTGGTGGTTATATCCCAACCTAAACCCACTTTTCCAAGAACACCATCGACGTTGGATTTCTTCGAGTTTGGTGCATATTCTTCCGGAAATCCGGAACTATATCTGCACAACAGTAAACAGTGATTCGGATCATGAGGCAGTTCAACTATCCATCATCCTAGATCAGCCCATACTCTTAGCAACAGAAATACCAGAGAACTTCATCAACTACAGGCGGCTGGATGTTGAACGACTTTCAAAGGGACATCGAAGAGAACATAACGCTTCCACCTTTAAACAGAAACATGTTGGACAATGAAATTGACGCAGCTATAAATGGTTTGGAGGAAGCCGTATCTAATGCTCTGAACAATCAAAAGCGACCTAGAACGTCTAGGGATAGGTACCAACACCTTCCCCAGTATGTACAGAATCTGTATGCTCACAGACAGCGGCTGAGGAAACGACTCCAAAGAATCCATCAAAGAGAGCTGAACACAATTAATAGCAACTACCGGACAGTTTGGAGCGAATTGCAAGGTGTCAACATCATGTTCCGAAACTCCATAAAGCACTACAACAATGTCCAGTTCCAGAAGAGACTGCAAGCAATTACGCCAGGACCTGATTCCTTCAAAATCATCAACAGGATCATCGGAAAACAGCCACCAATCCCGGAAAAGATCATCAACAACCACATTGAAGCAACATCAATACAGGACAAAGTGGAAACGTTCGCCAATTACTTCGAAGGAAACTTCATATCAAACCCACCCGATGATCCGTCATTTTTGGACGAAGTTGATGCATCCATTGAGCAGACACTGCAGCCAAATCCCGAAGAAGTAAGGTTTAATGACTACAATCCATCGTTTGACCCAAATGATAGCCCGCACCTATGCAACCTGGAGGAGATTTGTAAGATAATTAGCAATTCTAAGCCCAAAAAATCAGCTGGACCGGATGGAGTCTCCAACTATGTCTTAAAAAAGCTTCCACATGCAGTGATGATGCTTCTCACAATCATTATAAATAACTGCATCAATAACTGTTACTTCCCACACAAATGGGAAAACAGCGAAGATCGTGGCAATCCCGAAAAAAGGTGATTGCAACTTGGTGTCCAACTACAGACCAATATCGCTTCTCAACAACATCAGCAAAATCCTGGAAGAAGTAATCCTCCGGAGTCTTAAAAGTATCTGCAGTGAAAACGCGATTATCCCCGACATGCAGTTCGGCTTTCGGGAAAAGCACTCAACACGACATCACAACAGCGCTCAATAGTCATCGTGTCACCGTCGGATGCTTTTTGGATGTCGAGAAAGCATTCGACAGCGTTTGGATAGAAGCCCTTATCCATAAACTTCGAATACTTGGACTGCCTTTGCCACTAACAAAAATCATATTTTCTTTTCTTTCTTTCAGAAAATTCTATGTTCAACTGGAAAACTGCAAATCCTCAATTAAATACATCAAAGCCGGAGTCGCTCAAGGATCAAAGCTTGGACCTTTCCTCTATAGCCTGATGACATCCGATCAACCTGTGCCAACCAATTGCGAGAACCTGCTTTTTGCGGACAATTCGCTCACCTACGCCTCATCAATAGCGCCAGCCATAGCAGCGCGCAAAGTAGAGGCTCACATCAACAGACTTTTCGAGTACTATAAGAAATGGGGAATCCGGATCAACACAACCAAGTCGGAACTTGTGTGCTTCAGGCGACCCGTCACCAATAGCAGCCGTTGCCGCTCAGCAAAACTCTGCAGAAACCTGGTCCTGAAACCTGGCTTCCTGACGGATCCACAATACCAGCCAAAAGAAACGTCAAGTACCTCGGGATCAACTTCAACGAGTTGCTTAAATTCAACCCGCACTCAAGGGCGGTGCTAAAGAAGGCCAATCTTGCGTTTCATCGCTTGCACCCCTTAATGAAGAAAAAAAACGGATTAAGCCAACCGACAAAACTGCTTATATATAAGCAGTTACTCAGACCGGTCATGAGCTACTGCTTTCCTGTGTGGTACACTATCTCAAAGACAGCGATGCTGAAGCTTCAACTCTTCGAAAGAAAAATCCTGAGAATATGCACCGGACTTATCTTCGATCGACAGCGGCGCAAACATTACAGCAACAAGCGAATATACGAAGAAGCCAAAATCCCATCACTGGACAAGTTTCTTGTTGAATCAGCAAAGAAACTCATCTCAAGCACTGCCAACCACCCTAACCAGCTGATAAGAAGAATGACCACCCAGGGACTCCATCCCGAACCTAAGTACCTAAGTGCCATGGAAATACATGAAGTCATCCCATCAGACAACGGCGATGCATTTTCATTCTTCGTTGACTCAGAATCAGCCTTCCATCGCGGATAAATCATCCACCCAACCCCAAACCCACACCAACCCCACAATTAGACAACCTGGTCGGAACAACCCGAGGACAACCAAGTCAACCGTTTTTTTAATTTAAGATTATTTTCCATAAACACTATAATTATAGTAATTTAAAAAAATATTTGTCAATTGATAACGTTAGGCCCCCTATGTGCCAACAAAAAAATAAATGTCAAATTATGTATTAGTTATAAGTTAATTTTGTCAAATTGTATATAGAAATGTTCAATAAAAAAAATATATAAATATATATAGGAAAAGGCGGAACTAAGTAAAACACTAACAGTAAAGGTTGCAGCCCAGCAATAGACAGCGGACCTTTGACTTGATAATTACAATGAGCCTTATAGCGAAGATCAATCGACAGTTGTTATTTGACTATTTTCAATGTGTGCTATTGTGAACGAACGATTCTAAAGGATTTTGTCAATCGCAGTCAATTAAAAAAATGCGAATGACAAAAATACCAAATGAATTGTTCGTTCACAATAGCACACATTGCAAATAGTCAATTATCAATTGTCGATTGATCTTCGCAATAAGGCTCAATAAAATATAATACTCAGAGTCGCAGCCCAGCAATAGACAGCGGGCTCTGTAGTTAAATATAACTCAAACATTTGTTTTAATTTATTTTCGGCTCTCCGCTTAGTACTCTTCCCTCGGAACTCGAGGAAGCGCGGGCTGAGTTGTAACATTGGATTGAATTGATTTACTTTTTTCTCATTATTTCCAAATAAAAAATAAATAAAAAAAACCAATGAATTTGATTCAATGTTAATATTCATGCATAGCGAAACACGCCGGGATCCGCTATTTAAAAATAAATAAAATTTGAAGGCAAAACAACGTTTGCCGGGTCAGCTAGTAATATTATAAAAAGAAAGCTAAATAAAGAAAATTAATAAATAAACACTGAGTCGCAGCCCAGCGAAGACAGCGGGCCCAGTTAAAAAAAAAATTAAAACAAATTCTTTTACTCTCCGCTTCGTACTCTTCCCTTGGAGACAAGGAAGCACGGTACGCGAGCGTCATAACAACACATTGTAATTGTGTAACGGTAGATACCTTAACCGCATGTTTTCGCGCTTTATTTTTTCATTCGTTGTGAAAAAATATATGATGACTCTAGCCGAAAGCCCTGGTAGCTAGCGCTTAAGCCTTTTTGTATTAGCATTGTTATTTATTGGATGGTAACACTTAGTACTCTTCAATGTGAGTCCTCGCGCCATCTACCATCTCATCAACTTAAATACAAACGTAGCCAATGGATACATATTTTCTGTCTAGACATCTTTTTTCTCATTCCATTTTTGTTCTCCACTTGACCAGAAGTATTTTTCACAATCGATAATAATAAAACGTTTCTTTTTCTTTGTTCAGTTACTTGCAAGAGTCTTTTTATTTAATGCATAACTCTGACAGGTTATGGGCCCAGAACGGCAGTAAATAAAAAATAAAGAATTTCAACCCTTTAAATAAAGTGACAATCAAAGAACATCCATTAAAAACAAAATAACAATGGCGCACGCCAATAATTTTCGCATCGAAACATTATCGAAGCACAACTACGAAACGTGGAAAATTCAGATAGAGGCTGTGCTAGTGAAAAATGAAACCTGGGCATACGTTTGTGGAGAGAAACCAAAACCAAAAGTCGAAGACAGTGATGAGGCGCGTGCCAGGACACAAGAACTTCTGGACGCATGGATGTTGGAAGACCGAAAGGCAAAATTCGACCTCATCTTGGCAATAAATCCATCAGAGTTCAGTCAAGTACGCGGTTGTATAACTTCAAGGGACATTTGGCTGAAGTTGGAATCAATATACGCATCAAAAGGTCCGGCACGAAAGGCGACGTTGTTAAAGCAACTAACACAAAACAAAATGTCGGACAACGATGATATAAGGGAGTATCTTTCCAAGTTCTTCGATACAGTTGACAAGCTAAGGAATATGGAAATTGCCATAAATGACAACTTGTGGACTGTAATGTTATTATATAGTCTTCCTGACTCGTTTGAAAATTTCAGATGTGCCATCGAATCTCGCGACAATCTTCCAGACATCGAGACTCTCAAAACAAAAATCATCGAAGAGCATGTCGCAAGAATTGCAAACTGGCCCTTCAGTCATCTTTAATTTTAATTTAATTTAAGAGACAAACAGAAAAATAAAAGAATGAAGAAGAAGCACTTGAATATAAACCGCCAGAGTAATCAGTCGTGAATACGTCTCGTGTTGTGTTTTTATTTCTTTTTTGGATTCGCTGCCGTTTTCTTGTTTTAACGCTAAGCTCTTGAAATTAGAACTAATTCGAAAAAACTGTTGTGAATTTTTCACACTTCGTATATGGAAACCTATTACTACAACTAAATTTGGCGCTTATCTGGGCGTGTAGTAGTGCACACGAATTAAAAATAAAAAATTTTGTAAATCTGGAATACACTTTGTTTCTTATTTAAGAGGCATGTAAAGAGAGCAGGGCAGAGAACATGCTTCTCTGCCGAGTAGGTCTCGTTGTGAGGTGGTGTTCTGCGAAAAACATGGTAAAGAAGAAAAACGAAGAAAGGTGATGAGTTGAGGAGAACCGTGGCAGTTAGTTATGGTGAAAAATGCATGCGGAACAAACGAAAACGAGCTCTACTGCGCGAATAGAAAATGTCTAAAGACAACCCTTCTCCGTTATGTACATACAACTGATCTATGGAAAACAAACTCACATCCGTTGTGCATTATGTGCATTATGTTTTGATTTGTTTTTTTTTTTTACCGCCCCTGGAACATTCACGATCTATAAACCCACCATCAATATAGTACAAAAAAAAAGTTGTTCATTCTTAGAACTACTGTACTAAAGAAAACTGCAATGGCTGATTTGCATTTCCCGTCAAACACGCATTGGAAATAGGTAGTGGTTCTCTATTGTTAGAAAAGTTTTCGGCATTAGGAAAAGGCATTTAATCCAGCCAAATTCATAACGAAGGAGAAATAAAGTTATCTAAACAAAACAAACTGATTTTTTAAATCAAAAACAAATTTATTACATTTGCTCACACTTTGTATCCAAGTCACTCTTTGACCCAGCAAAAAGTAATGATTGACTTTCCTCAATAGTTTCAACAATTGTGAGTTGGGGAGACATCGACCATACCTTTAAAAAAGTGGCGCGGGCAATTTATGGGGAAATCCATGTCTCCGACTTTGTCCGCAACCAACTCTACGCTGGTGGCTATGCACTGAGTTCGATTCACCAGCAAAATATAGCAAAACTAAGACTCAATCGCAAATCGATTGTAGCGTACACTACCATGGCATATACAGCTTTGCTAAAATCGACACTCAGCAGCTTCCCGTACTTGCCGTTTTTGACTTTTATGACACCGGACATACAAAGGTTGTAAAGATGACTCAAGACGTTAACACCTTAAATCCAAACATTGACGCTTCTAATCCTAGCCCGCTCATTGGTAAGACACCATTAGATGTTCAACAAACAATGATGACACCAAAAAGGAGGTAAACCGAACTTACTGGTCAAACAAGCACCGCCAACTTAAGTGAAAAAGAACTTGTGAACCAAATATCCTCATTTCTGAAATGGTCGGAAGACATTAAGACAATTTCCCCACTTCCTGCTACACCACAGAAGGAATATCTTGGACCTAAAATGCCTAAGAAAAGGAAAATGGCTAAAACTAAGAAAAATGAATACTCACCTCATTCAATTCAGCACATATTTCAAGATTCCCTTAAAAGCGACGAGGTGACTCCCGAGCGAAAGAAAGACGAAGAGAATCTGTTCACGGGTTTAATTCAAGTAATAGACGATGAAGTTGAATTAGAACCATTTTTCACGAAAATCCTTTCCATAGATGTTGAACTTCGTGAAGATGAAGCAGTAGAGTTAAATTCCCTTGAAAGGCATCGCCTAAATGAATTGCTAAAAAAGGAAGAAAGTTTGTTCGACGCCCTATCCGAACCAACCCCATTCGCAATTCACACAATTAATACTGATAATCATAGTCCAACTGCGACAACACCATACCGACTGTCACCCACCAGAAGAGCTCAGCTTAAAATAGAACTCACTAAAATGTTGGAAAGTGAAATTATCGAGGAAAGCGAATCTCCTTGGACCGCACCTGTTGTACTGGTGCCTAAAACGGATGGAGGTATACGAGTTTGCATTGACTACCGCTAGTTAAATTGCATAACAGTGCCCGACAGATATCCACTACCAAGAATCGATGACCTACTTCACGCAACAAAAAGAACATTCTTTAACTCTTTCCGGCTCAGTGGTTCAAAATTTGAACCAGAGAATTTTGGCAGTCGCGGATAAGTGGGACAAATTTTAAACCATGTACAAATTATTTTTTGCAACTGGCTCAAAGGTTCAAAATATGAACCACGTAAAACAATAACGGATTTTTTTTTTACTTTGGCTTGTTCCCAACGGTAACGTGAAAAAAGTGTCTTGTAAAATTTAAAAAAGAATTCAGTTCTTAGGCTTTGGGGCTGCAGCAAGTGCGTATTTCGCAAAGTTAAAAGTGACTTATTGGTTCTTCGATGTGGATGGTGTGTAAGAAGTGAAGGTTATTAATCGTGGTGATAAAAGAAACTTATAAGGCGTATATTTTGAAGAAAAACACATGGTACGTTTTTTAACCCACCGTGCCAAAGTGATATTTTTTCATTAAACTTTCTTTTTTTGTTGTTATTCTATTAGTCATGTCGGACTAGGTGATTTTCATCTGGTTGGCATAAGTTACGATGAATTTTTGAAACAACTGGAATCGGACAATGTAGTTGCACTCCCTTCAGGATCTAATTCTGATGCTTCCTCATGCACTTCACTAGATTCCATCGTACAACAAGACCATGGGGAACAGAAGCTTCAAAGATTGTTGTCTTTCAGCTCAGAGGATGGATGATATTCCTCTTTCAACTATTCAACATAAAATTTCCGCATCTAGTTCTTCGAATCATAACCGTAACTAGACTCAAAGGTATGTTGAAGAGCAAAATTCACCGGATTTCGCACATGATTATGGCGCTACTGACTTTGTAAAAGCTATTGAAAATCCAACACCAATTGACCTATTTGAGCTATTGTTTGACGATGAACTTTTTGAACATTTGACTTTTCAAACAAACTTGTATGCGGAGCAAAATCATATGAAAACAGGCAAGTCGTTTGAAAAAACCAATAAGAGCGAAATAAAAACATTCATCGGCTTAAATTTACTTATGGGAATAAAGAAGCTTCCAAGCTACAGAGATTATTGGGCTTCTGCACCAGACTTGCATGATTCCTATGTCAGTTCTTGCATGAAACAAGCGCGGTTCGGTTGGTTGTTGGGAAATCTGCATGTAAATGAGAGAAGTCTTGAGCCAAAACGTGGCACTCCTAATTATGATAGAATTTACAAAGTTAGGCCTATGGTCCAAATCCTCGCAAAAAATTTCAAAAAATGTGCAAAGCCTACTCGTGAATTAGCTATTGATGAGTCCATGATAAAATTTAAAGGTCGAAGCTATATGAAGCAATATATGCCAAAAAAAAAACCAATAAAGCGGGGTTACAAGGTTTGGATGCTTGCCGATAAAATGGGATATTGTCACGAGTTTAATACTTATACTGGTAAATCAGTATCTGGTACTGTACATGGGTCAGCGCCCTTCAGGCCAACGTTCTACATTTATTTTCAATTTCATTGTTCGTTTCTTCAAATTGCAGTCGCCACAGTTTACCCACCCTCTGTGAGTAAGTTGTGCCGACGCTGCACATTCCAATATCTTTGTACAATCACTGCCAATCATCCACCAGCGACACTTAATCCCCGCGGTGCTAATTTGTTTTGCCTAACATAATACGCGCTTATCGTCTGTCATTGATACCCATCCGTGGGACGGTATCACTGACAACGATGACCTCGTTTAATTCAATGAAATAGCCCGGCCGATCGCTGGCGGCGCATAATTCTCAGAATGATACCGTGGCGCATAATTGTCATCATATCTTTTTTCTGTGCGGCTGGCTTCGTGGTGCACATTGTGTGCAAACTACACACCGCATATCGTTTGCTCAGCACTTTTCGCGTGTGGGATTGGCTGGACTAACTGGGCGATGGACTTGGTGGCAGTGATCGTCACATTGTGGTTTACAGTATTCTTTCAACCCGAGCGAGCGGTGGTCTTTTCACGACAACTTACTTATTCTACTTATCTTTTTACCCAAACGAACGGTGGTCACTTCACGACATAATATTATAATTGTAGTTAGAAATATTTGCATGCATAATGAATTATACGACTTAAGAGAAATAACCTACGTGTAAATAAAATAATAAAATTACTTGTAACCAGTGAGGTGTCTCATTTTTCTCCTTGGAAACCAGTGCCGTGTCTCAATTTCTACTTCACCCCAGTGACTCTGTTTCGGAGTATAAGTTCCCGAACAAAGGGAGACACGGAGTTTTTTTTACAGTGATACGAAATTAACCGCTATAAAATGCACATTCTGTCAAACTTTAACTTCCAAGAAGAGTGAGGTATCATGAAAAAACAAGGATGGAACCATCTCCAAGGTATCGTGTCCAAACGCAGTAATTGGCTACAACAAAAACATGAACTACGTAGACAAGTTCGACCAGAAATTAGCTGTTTATAAATTAGACAGAAAAAGCAAAAAATGGTGGCACCGAATATTTTTCTTTTTTGTAGATGCATCAGTGGTAGATTCCTTTTGCTTGTACAAAATGCTTAGCCTTCCACAAATGGACATGAAGACATTCAGACGTTCGATTATAAATGGTTTGTTGGCGATTTTAGTTGAAAAGAAACGTGGGTTAGAAACATCGTCACCAATTATTGCCAAAAAGGCTTGTAAGCCCTTTGTTCCTTTGGAAATGCGTACAACATCTTCCGCTCATCAACCACAACGCAACACTCGCCGAAGATGTGCCAACTGCAGCACTGTTAAAAACAAAACTCGGACAAATTTGATGTGTTCTATTTGCAAGGTTCCTTTGTGTTTGAGTGCACAAAAAAACTGCTTCCAAGCCTACCATCAGAAGTAACTCGAACTTTGCGGCGCACTGGTTCAAAATTCGACCCACCAGTTTTTATACTATATTTTAAAAAAAGACAAGTCAAAAAAATTTTAAATACATTTTTTTTCGTTTTTCCATTTAAATGAATAAATTTAAATATTGCTTTTGAAATTTGATTTTTTATTTTTTTAAGCCGCTTGGGCTAATTATCTTATTGAATTTTCACGCCGGAAAGAGTTAAAAGCACTCTTGATTTACAGTCTGGATACTATCAGATCCAGGTAGCTGAAGAAGACCGGGACAAAACCGCATTCATTACACCATTTGGGATGTTTCGTTTTAGACGAATGCCTTTTGGGTTACGAAACGCCCCCGCAACTTTTCAACGACTAATGGATAGATTCCGAAATGGACTCGCCGACATGTTCCTTTTAACATACCTAGATGACTTGATTAGTTGCTCCAGCACTTTTTCGGAACAATACGATCATTTAGAGCGGATATTCACAAGGTTTAAAATGTTTAATCTAAAAGTGAATAGACAAAAATCTAATTTCTGTTGTCCACAAGTTAGATACCTTGGCCACTTAATCACTAATAAAGGCATACAAGTTGATCCCGAAAAAACTGCTGCCATTGCAGCTCGAGCAGAGCCAAGAAACCTTAAACAAGTAATATCGTTTCTACAAACTTGCTCATGGTACCGTCGTTTTATCAACAACTTTGCAAATGTATCAAAGCTTTTAAGTAGTCTTTCAAAGAAGACTGCAACGTGGAAATGGGGAAAAGAAGAACAGATGTCGTTCGACACACTCAAATCCCTACTCATAAAAGCACCGATACTCCAACAAGCCTGTGACGGAAAACCATTTCGCCTGAAAACCGATGCTAGCAATTATGCGATCGGAGCTGTTCTAGTCCAGGGGGAGAAAGCTGATGAACATCCAATCGAGTATGCTTACAGACTCCTAACCGCCGCAGAACGAAATTAATCAACCACCGAACGCGAAGCCTTGGCCATAGTCTGGGCAGTAAACAAATTTCGTGGTTACATTGAAGGAGGTGAATTAACCCTCATTACTGATCACCAACCGCTCAAGTGGCTATTGACCCTGAAATCACCAACCGGAAGACTCGCCAGATGGGATCTGCAGTTACAACCCTACAACTTTCAAATTGAGTATATACCGGGAAGAACCAATACAGTCGCTGACATGTTATCACGACTAACATGCAATGACCCTCAGCGCACCGAATCCGATTGTTAACTCTGCGCCTTCCAAGTGGACATTCCGGTAAGTAATCCCGAAGGAATTAGAGAAGAACAACTCAAGGACGATCAGCTTAAGTCAATAATTGCCTCATTCGAAAACAATACTGAAGACCTCTCTAGATGGACTACACGCGGCTATTTGCTCAACGATGGGATATTATACAGATACTCGCCAGAATCAGATGCTGAAAACGCCCAACTTCTTGTACCATTCCACGAGCGCGAATTCATCCTTAATAATTATCACAATGATGTCACTGCAGGTCATTATGGTATTGACCGAACCATCCATAGGATTGCGTCTCGATACTATTGGCCTGAAATGCGTAATGACATTACCAAGCATATAGGTAATTGTCTTCAAAGCTTGAGATACAAACCCAGCAACCAAAAACCAATCGGTCTACTAAAAACTGTTTCAGCAACCAAAGTTTCGAAATACTAGCAGTAGATCTATTTGGGCCTTTACCCGTCACAACAAAAGGTTATAAATGGATCCTAATAGTTGAGGACCTTGCTAGCAGATGGGTGGAAATATTCCCCCTTATAGAAGCCACGGCAGAAAATTGTACCGTTACGTTACTGAATGAAATTTTTCTTCGCTATGGGACTCCTCGACGACTGTTGACTGATAATGGCACACAATTCATATCCTCTTTAATGCAGCAGTTAACTCATTGTTTGGGAATAGAACAAACACTAACGCCAGTTTACCACCCCGAAGCGAATCCAGTTTAACGCAAGAACAGAGATCTGAAAACCCAACTCGCTATCCATGTTGGCAACAATCATACATCTTGGGCTGATGATTTACCATCAATACGATTTGCCATGAATACTGCCAAATGTCAGAGCACAGGTTACACCGCTTCAGTTTTAACGTTCGGAAGAGAACCCTTGATGATGTTTAACACGACCTTAAAACTATAGTGCAAGCAGAGAATTTCATACCGCAAATAACGCCAAAATTAATGCGACTAGCTGAAGTTATGCAAGATGTTCAAGAAACGATGGAGAAATCTCAAGATCACAATAAAAAAATATGCAGATAAGAAACGACAACCACAACCTAATTTTCAAATTGGAGATCTGGTACTAGTCACCACACACGTACTTAGCCAAAGTTCGAAAAAGGTTACACCCAAATTCGTACCGAAGAGAGACGGACCTTATGCTCTAATCAAAAAACTGGGAACATCCATGTATCAAATCGCATCCAAAGATGACATAACCACTCCATTGGGCACATATCACGTTTCCTCACTGACCAAATACACACCAAGAACCGAAGCCAACGTTGAAGATCCAGTACGAACCCTACACAGACGAGGACGACCTAAGAAAACTACAACCACCACTCCTGCCACTTCATCGAGACGATCTCAGAGGCAGAGGGGGAGACTGTAACACTCCAAAAAATACAATACAAAAAACATTTTAAATTATACAAATTCACTTAAATTCTATCACTAAGTGTTCTTGTCGCTCTTCCAGCCCTACTTACTAGTTGTTATTATTTTTTCGTTGTCATGTAAAAGCTCCACCAGCTAAAAATATTTTGTATAAAAGGCCGGCACTGATAGCTTCTAGTCACTCTTTCTTCAGACAGGGTTTGACGTGGTTACCAAATCGGAAAGTTTTCAACTGCCTCTTGGGAAACACGCCACATTTCTTGCGCGCTAATAAGATTACTTTTAAAGTCAAATTTGTAGTGATCATTCAATTCGGAAGTTTTAAAAACTTCCTTTTGGGAATCACTCCACATTTGAGTTTTTTTTTTATTTTTGCCCCTTGGCTGAGTACCTTTTGCTTCAGCAAGTACTGCAGTCCTTGGACAGCATACTCGCGGGCAGATTATAAAATTAAGTTTTCTTTTAAATAAATTTAATTTTTTTATAAAAGAGTCCATCCTAAAAAATAATAAAGCTTTTAAAAAAGACAAGAAGAACTACTCTTTCATTGCACCAAGAGAGGTGTACCGTCTGGAAAAATCGGTCGACCACACACCCCGCTTACCTGCTCTACCACTCTGCTAGACGTCCACGCTACAAAAGATATTTTGGACTATAGAATAACATCTATCGACCTTGTTTCTTTAATTCCTTTTCATGTGCCAAGACTGTTTCGTAATAGTAACGTTTATTTTTATGTTCCTCATCATAGGACAAACTACGGTTTAAATGAACCAATTACGCGTTCCTTAAAGTTATTCAATGAAATGTGCAATAATATTGATGTTTCAATAAATAGAGATGTTTTCAAAAAAAAACTATTAGAAATTTGTATATAACTATTGAAGTATGTATTTATTAATTTATTATTTTTAATTGTTTTTTTTTGTAATCAGCAGATCTTGAATCAATTGATGAAATAAATAAATAAATATCCTAACTATTTTAGACAAATTCTCAAAATTCGCAGCAGGCTACACAATACCGTCTCGCAACAGCATCACCATCCTGAAATCTTTACAACACTACATAAGCTTACACGGCATCCCAGTAAAAATAGTATGCGATCAAGGATCAGAATTTACTTCAAATATTTGCAAGCACTTCTCGCTATCAAATCCAACTACATGTCACATCCTTCCAACAAACTGCCAGTAACTCGCCAGTCGAAGGACTCCACTCCACCCTAACCGAAATCTACCGCATAATTCTGGCAACAAACAAAGAAAATAAAATAGAGATAGACCACGACGATATCTTCTTTGAAACCATATTCACCTACAACAACGCAATTCATTCCACTACCAAACTAACCCCCTACGAACTATTCTATGGACGCACATATAATTTTAACAAAAATACAAGCCATAATGACGAACACGAATATATTATCAAACTTACAAAATTCCGAGACGAACTATACCCAAAAATTAAAGATATTTAACAACAGTCTACAAGTAAGAGAATGGATAAACTAAATACAAGTAGAAATGAACCCAAAAACGCAAACCCTGACGATATTACTCGTATATACAGAAGAGAATGTAGACCAAATAAACTAACACCTAGATTCTCTAAGGTAAGGTGTTATGACATCCAAAATATTACTCGTCATGAGCTCCATTAATTGCACTACACAACTACTGTCAATAAGATGTTATTAGATACACATTAAAGAAATGTCAATTATTCTACTTTGATCTCTAGCCACGTGTGTTTCATTTCGTGGTGTCAGAAGTGGTTATAATTTATAAATTAATTAAAATATGGCATCAAATCGAAAAATTCGATGGCGAATCAATGAAAAATACGGTGATTTGATAAATAAAGAAAATACCAAACTCTTCACACAATAGTGGAAAAACTAGGCAATAATAGAATCACTATCTGAGAAACCTCACGATGTTCAACGTGCACACATGGAATCTGCATTGGATGATGACGGACTTCGTCTCTACAATCAAGTCATGGAGAGATTAACCACGGACGAAAAAGAGTCGGTGACAAAAATTCTGGAGGCTGTGGAAAAAAAAATGTACACCTACCACGTCATCACGGTACAATTGTTTTGTCTTTACCCACATGTGCCAGGAAGAAGGTGAGTGCTTTGATTCTTATGTTAGTCGTTTATTGATTGCAGTCAAACTATGTAAATTTGGGAATTTGGAGAACAAACTTATTTGTAATCAATTTATCTTTGGAATACGTGACGAAAAAATTCGAATGACCTTATGAGGCACGACGACGAAGAACTGCTGCTATCAAAAGCAATTGATATGGCCAAACGATTTCAAGCACATTTCTTAGAAATGAAACGATTGAACAACAATGCTGCTGCTGCTAGTATGCAAAGAGAGTAGGTGGAAATATGTTGACCTGCAAGTTCTGTGGAAACAAACATGTTTTTGGACGCAATAAATGTCCAGCATTTGGTAAAGAATGCAATAATTGCAAAGCAAAAAATCATTTCGCTGCTTGCTGCCCACAAAGAGTAGGCGACAAGAAAAAAAAAAATGATAAGAGCTATAATAAATCGAAAAATGGGTATAAGAGGCGAGAAAAAAATATCAGAAGCTGTGAAGACGAATGTTCTGAGTCAAGTGAGAGTGAATGTGATGTCATTAGGTCTGTTGAAATGATTGGTAGTTTGAGTAGGTCGGAAGTGCGCTGAAGGGAAATAAGGGCATCAGAAATAGTGATGGCCAATATGAGGAAGTGCTGGCTTATTGGGATACTGGAGCTTCCTGCTGTGTTATTGAAGAAATTAATCTAAAAAAAATCATTAAAACTCCGAAATTTATGAGCTCCAATGTGAAACTAAAACCCTTTTCTGGAAATTCAATTCGACTCATTGCTGAAACCATCTTAAAATGTAGAAAGAACCACAAACAAAATAAAATATATTTTCAAGTGGTGAAAGGGAGACTTGAGCCAATTCTATCAGCCAATGCATGTCAACCTCTAAATCTAGTCGCTGTTACTGCAGAAATTAACAAAATTACACTACCGCATTCTGAAAACATCATATTAAGCAATCTGTTGTCTGAATTCAAGTGCATTTTTGAGGGTGACGGCAGAATGTCCTCATCAGTTCGATTCGAAATTGACGATTCTGCAATGCCAGTCCAAGAAAAGCCTAGGAGAATTCCGTTGGCAGTTAGGCAAACCCTTAAAACAGAGCTAGATTAGCTAGAGGCAAGGGGTATAATTGAAAAAGTGACTCATCACACTGGTTGGATTTCTAATATAGTTATACAACAAAAGAAAGATAAGAGTATACGTATTTGCTTAAATCCAAAATTTCCCAACCAAGCCATTAAGCGCCAGAAGTATCAAATGCCTACTATAGAGGAGTAACTACCTGAACTAGTCACAGCAAAAGTCTTTAGTATTTTAGATGCAAAACATGGTTACTGGCAAGTACCATTGCATGAAGATAGCATGGACATAACAACATTCTGGACTCTTTTTAATCGATATAGATTTAGGGTGTTACCATTTGGTATAAATGCATCCGCTGAAATTTGCCAACAAAAACAATATGAAATTGTTCGAGAACTGGAGGGTGTAGAAACCATTGCTGATGATATACCTACTGGTTTATGGTAAAGGTGTAACTGAAGAATTAGCGTTAAAAGATCACAACAGAAAACTAAGAAAACTATTTGAGAAACTAAAATCTGAAAATGTAAAACTAAATAGAAACAAAATGAAGATTGGGGTCAAAGAAGCAAAGTTTTACGGACATGTTTTTACTACAAATGGCGTTAAACCAGATGAATTTAAAATCGATGCGATTGTGAACATGCGCAGACCATCGGATGTGCAAGAAACACACAAATTTCTGGGCATGGTTACGTATCTCAGTAAATTTCTTCCGAATCTAACAAAAATTACCGAAAACTTGCGCAATATCGTCAAAACAAAGACTTTTCGGTGGAACGAAAAACATGACCAGGATTTTAAGAACATGCGAACAATAATTTCCAAAGCTCCAGTACTTCGATACTATGATATGGCAAAAGAAGTGACGATCCAAACGGATGCCTCGCGACAGGGACTAGGTGCTGTAACGCTGCAAGAAAATCAGCCAGTTATGTTTGCAAGCAAATCTTTGACATCAACGGAAAAGAATTACTCTCAATGCGAACTAGAACTTCTCGCCATTGTATATGCTTGTTTGCGTTTTGACCGATTTATAAGTGGTAGAGACAGCATAAAAATTCAAACTGATCACATTTCACTGAAAGAAGTTTTCAAAAAGCCGATACATAAGCGTACCAAGCATATTCAACGATTAAGGCTAAAACTGCAGAAATATAACTTAGATGTTCAGGTTCACTAATTGCCCTGGTAAGCAATTACTCATCGCAGACCTGCTATCGCGTCTACCAACTCAAACTAAGACTCAGATTATTAACGAAGATGAAAAAATCTTGAAAATCAACAAGTTACTACGACAGATAGAATCTGATTTTACAACTCACGGGGAAGTTTGTGATGATAAACAAATGGATAAATTGTTAAAAGTGTGGCGAACCCTAGTATCTCATTCATAAACTAAAAATATTTTTGTTTTAACTATACTCAAGAATAGTAAAGAAGTGTACTTGATTAGCAAATGCCGGAAGACTGATAGACATTTTTAAATGTTACGATTTGTTTTAACCTTCTTCTCTTTGCTGACCTCGTGTGAAACACACGTCTCTTATAAGTATCCAATAATTACATATTGTAATATTCTTCTTTCATTCTTTAATTAAGAAATATATAACTAAATAAAGTGGATTTTTAGTATTGAATAATCGATAATCTGTTACTTCGAAATTATCTTAAGTTACGCCGCTAAAACCTTCCACAATTGGTGACCCCGAACGAAAGCCTAAATATCCTTTTAAATTGAACAAAGATGACGAATGGAACCCAGGAACAGAAGCAAACAGGTGGCACATCAAATCCTACTTCCTCTGGCACCAGTGATGGTTCAGAAATAGTGTCAAATATTGCGATACGCATTCCACCCTTTTGGCATGAAAAACCCCAAATATGGTTTGCACAAATAGAGGCTCAATTTCAATCTAGAAAAATAACTGGAGACTCATCGAAATTCAACGCGATAATTGGAGCTATCGAATCTCAAGTGCTAACACAGGTTTCCGATGCGTTTTAAACCCGCCAAGCGCAAATAAATATGAAAATCTAAAGGCACAAATTATCGAAAGATTTGAGGACTCCGAGCAGCGAAAAATAAAAAAACTTCTGTCTGAAGTTGAATTAGGAGACAAGAGGCCATCCCAACTATTGAACGAATTACGAGATCTTGGCGGAAATCAGATTAATGCAGAATTTCTAAAATCTTTATGGTTACAGAGACCACATCGGGTACGTGCTATATTACAGGCATCCAGCGAAGAGCTTGCAGCATTGTCTAAACTTGCTGACAAAATAATGGAAATCGGTGAATTTTCAAGTACAATCGCGCTTACTTCCACACAACGTGCTAAAAATGAATCAATCTCTTTATCAGCAACGAATACGTCACTTTCTTTGCAAGAGCAAGTGCAACAACTTAGTTCTCAGCTGCATGAGCTCATGAAAATTTCAAGGGGTAGAGAAAATTTTGGTCGCCGTAGTAGGAGTGCACATCGTTCAAGTACACCTCACTCATACTCTCGTGAACGAAACAAAGATGATATTATTTGCTGGTTTCATAAAAAAATCGGCATAAAAGCCAGGAATTGTCGTGAGCCATGCTCTTTCAAACGTCATCCAAAAAACTAATTAGCGATACGTTGCCCAATGTTCCCACTAAACAACGCATTGGTCAACAAATTTACAGATTAGTTGTTTACGACTCGACAAGCAAAAACAATTTTCTCATCGATAGCGGAGCCGATGTCTCCGTTATACCACCTTCATACAACTACCGGGTTTGTCCATCGAAAACAAATTTATTTGCAGCCAATGGTAGTGTCATAAAAACGTATGGAGAGAAGAATTTAACCATCAATTTAGGTTTGAGGCGAGCATTTAACTGGACATTTGTCATCGCAGACGTCACTCGCCCAATAATAGGAGCTGATTTTATTCGTAAGTTTGGTCTCCTCATCGATCTAAAAGGCAACCGATTAATTGACAGCACAACTCAACTTAAAGTTAAAACCAATACAACACCAGTCAACGCCACAGAGGTAACTATAAAATCATTCGATACTGTTGGTTCCCAACAAAAAGCTACCAAGACATCACAGGAGGAACAACTGGAAGAAAGGGTCTTCCCACCGGCGCTCGGCACGTGGAGACCGTTGAGGCGATGTTTGTGCATCGTACTAGTCATTGGAATAGGATTATTCAGTGTTAACAAAACGTACAACAAATGACTAGGACTAATGCACAGAACATAAAATCACAATTCGCACAAAAACTCCAGAACAAATAAACGTAAAACAACACAAAAACTCCCGAATTCCCGAAACGATGAAAACCCGACCAAGTAAACAACACCAAATTGACCAAACTAAAGTCGGAAACGTCAAATGGAAAGGTACACCAATAGCCAAGCTATAGTTGGTCTCCTTTTGCAGCTATCAAGGCGTATTCCACCCCAACTAGTTGTCGCACCAAGGAATCGGGTAGGAGGCAGATCGCATCAACTTGCAAATAGTGCTACCTCGCTCACGCACATGACTAAACAGGGCAATGGTCTAAATTAGCGTGTATTAGTAAAATAAAATATATTTTTATGTAACACATATACCAAGGGGATCATTTTCACGGTCAAGGGCAATGACCATATGATGTACAGCTGAGGTGTATATAACCACCGAGGTTTCTTAACTAACAGTGTACCAATTTGTAGTCATTCGAATTAAGACTTTGAATATAATAAGTTATAACGTTAAGCGAACGTCTGCGTGTTTTATTTTCTTGCTAAGTGAATCAACTAATTCAATAGCTATTGCTGAGACGCCTTCTCCAGCATTTTTCTCGAACGTCCCCTACGTTGGGAACAGATACTACTCAACCGTTTGCCCATATTTTGGCAGAGTTCCAAGAGCTCGTCCATATAAATAGGAATCCGACTAACACCACAGCAACAACGCATCCCATCGAAACCACAGGTGCATCAGTGTTTGGCGCCTCGATGCAGAAAAATACAAAGCAGCGCAAGCTGGAAAAAGGTATTTGTCGACCCTCGAAGAGTAATTGGTCCAGCCCTCTGCATATGATTAAAAAAGCAAATGGGGAGTGGCGCATTTGTGGCGATTATCGTGCTTTAAATGCAATTACTAAGCCCGATCGATATCCGATACCTTTCATCCAGGATTTTTCCAACATATTGCACGGCCGAAAAGTATTCTCCAAGATTGATTTGCAAAAAGCCGAGCCTTCTGATATCCCGAAGACTGCCATAACAACCCCATTTGGATTAATCGAGTTCCTTTTTATGTCGAACGGACTCTGCAATGCCGCGCAAACTTTTCAGTGCACGATTCATCAAGTTCTCTGTGGATTCGAAGATTTCACGTTTCCATACATCGATGATATTTGCGTTGCATCATGCACAGAAGCAGAACACGAAAATCATTTGAGGCAAGTGTTGCAACGTTTGAAAGATTTTGGTCTTGCAATCAATCCGTCAAAATGCGTTTTTGGCCAACCAGAGCTGGAATTTTTGGGCCATAAAATTAATGGCGATGGAATAATGCCTCTTCTCAGTAAGGTAAAAGTTATTAAAGATTTCGTTAAACCTAAATTGGCGAAGGATTTGAAAAGATTCCTAGCCATGCTTAACTTTTACAGGCGTTTTTTGCCACGAGCGGTCGACAAACAGATGATTCTTCAGGCACTCATTACCGGAAATAAAAAAACGATACATCTGTCATCAACTGGTCAGCTGAAGCCGAACTTGCTTTTGAGCAGTGCAAATCTGATTTGGTAGAAGCAACGCTATTGTCACATCCAGTTATCAATGCGGAAATGCTTCTCAGCACGGACGCGTCTGACTTAGCTATTGGTACTGCCCTGCACCAAGTCGTGGATAATGTCATATACCCGCTAGGATTTTTCTCTAAAAAGTTGACGGATTCTCAACAAAAGCAAAGTACATACGACCGAGAGCTGCTGGGTATATACGAAGTTGTGAAATATTTTCGGCATCAAATTGAGGGTCGCAACTTTTACATACAGACTGACCATAAGCCACTTTACTATTTTACGTTTTCGATTTGCCTATATACCTATTTTGCTAGTGCTTGATTTCATATATACATACATACATACCTTCACATTAAAAGTGACGAACTCAAGAGACCAAAAATCAATATGCAGAAACCTTAAATACTTTATCCTAAAAAAAGATAAAAATGAAATAAAAAGTGTTGTCTTCGGTGATGAAACATGTAAAGACGAGAATATAATAGCGAATAAGTGTTATGAGTACTTTGTGAACAGTGTACGTGAGATAGTTTATTCAATTCAATGTGTACCATTTGTCAATTTAGTTGCCGAATTGAACAAAAGGTTCACTTCCGGTTATGTGTCCTTGGAAGCAATTAAACAGGCAATTAAACTTCTCAAAAACAAAAAAGACTTTCAATTTATGAGTCCAAGTATATACTTAGATCCCTGCGGGTTGATACCTACTAGGCGCGTCCCCGGGTGGTGGATAGGGGGACCTCGGTACGATACGCTCGTGATCCGAGGTTTTAGGGTTATAGCGGCGTTTTATACACCGTCAAAGCTCTATCGCGAACCAAACCAAAAACAAAGTACGCAGGAAAAACAAAAAGATATAACTACTCCAGGTGATACTCGCATGGGTGAAAATCCACCCGTGGTCTTTTTGACCACGGTCGGGGCACGGATTCTGGAGGCCACACCGACATACTATTACCCCCCGCCTGTACAGGCGTTGACCTTGGACTTGCGAAAAGGCTTGCTTCCGAAGACTCCTGCAACTCTATCTCCGACACGTTCGGTAGACTGGGCTGGCAAAATGGAGAAAGTGGCGGAGAGTTTCAACCTGATACGCTTAACTGACAGCCGATAGGTGCGGTGCTGCCGACGAGGTCTGTGAAGCCGAACAGGTGAAACGGGCCACAGAGGCGGCGCGCACTGGTCAGCGTCCATCTAAGAGTCAGCGAAAGAGGAAAAGGGGAAAGGCGGCTATCGTGCGACGCAAAGAAACTGCAGCGCCAGTTGAAGGCGCAAGCGCTGAGAACTGCACTTCCCCGGCGGCGACGGCAAAGAGATGCAGGTCGGCAGAGGTTACCCCAACCGAAACCAGCCAGCTGACTGAAACCAACGCTGCCTCCCCTTCCAATAGCTCGAACAGGAAAAAACGGAGGAAGAAGGCCTCGAGCACTACTTTCGGTGAAACTCTGTGCGCACTTTCTGCGTGCCCTTCCACTAGAACACTTCCAGCTGATGGAGGTCCCCGAGCCCAAAATCTGAGTGAAACAGGTGCTGCAAGCAGAAATGCTCGCGGCAACAGTAGGCAGAAGTTGGCTGTCGCGGGAACATCTATCAGCAAGAAAAAGACGATATCCTACAAGAAAGCCGTTACCTCTTCTCTGGTGTTACTCATCAGAAAGGCTGGCGAAGACAACAGCATAACCGACGCAGAGTAACACTATGAAGATCATCTGTGGGAGCTGGCAAAAGCATCCAATGAATGCATTCAAGTGGAGGGCAGTGAGCTGAAGAACAAAACTTTTACGGTTAAGTGCTCAACACAGCAAACCCTTGAATGAATTAGCAAGACGGTGCCGAAAATTCCCCCTCTAGGAACCACAATTTTTTAGGTTTTCAGACCCCCCAAAAAAACGCGCGCCATCTGCTGGATCCCAGGAAAACTGAGGACGACGGCGAATGTGCTAGCGCGCCTTCACACCCAGAATCCTGGGCTTGATACTAGCGACTGGACTGTTCATTCCCACAAGGAGAGTAGAAACAAGGATGATAAGGAAGGATCTACTCTTGTTGTTGGTTTAGACAAAAGTTCTGTCGAGACTATCAGGTCCGGGTATGGGATGCGTCCTTATTTGCACCTTGGAAGGATTCCATTCCGTTTTATTTCCAAGGGAGTGCGAGTAACGAACGAAAAACCCCAGTTTATACCAATGATTGTATTTACTCAGATTAACCTTCAACACTCCAAGGCTGATACTGCTCTCATCAGCAAGCAGCTTTCCGTGTTGAATACAAAAGCCCACATAACATCCATACAGGAGCCATGGGTGTGGAAAAATTCTGGCTTTGGTGGTGTCCGTGGCACCACGATACTCTGTAACGTCCTGACACTACGGGACACTACGCTTTTGCCAAACACCTTAAGGTGCTAGGCCTATGCGATACCACCAACTGCGAAGCCTGTGGAGAAAGCGACGACACTGCGGAACATTTCTCTCTGGCAGGTATTTGGTGCGGATATGGTGAGTGCTTAGGTTACTCATGTGAAACAGAAATTTAGTGATAACCAGATGGAAAGAAGAAGTAGCGAAAAACAAGTGTGTATTGTTTGTTTCTCGACCTAAAAAAAGCGTTTGAAACAGTAAATAGGGGGTATCTATTAAATAAAATGAAACAATACGATATAAGAAACGATGAACTTGAATGGTTTGAGTCATATTTGAAAAAAAAACCTACTCAAAAAGTAGTAGTAAATGGTGAGAAGTCGGTGAGTCGAAAGAAGTAAAATGTTGGGTTCCACAAGGGACAGTTCTGGGAACACTTCTTTTTAACATCATCAACGACATGAAATATGCAGCGGAAAATTGTCAATTGGCATTGTTTGCGGACGATGCAGTATTGTACATTACCGGTGTTAATAGTGAAAGCTTTGAGAGGAAAATACAAGAAGACATCGAACGAATCAAAGTATGGCTTAAACAAAACAAACTGAAGCTTAACATCGCTAAAACAAAGCTCCTTGTTATAAACGAAAAGCAGCAATTCTAACTCTAGACGGTGAAGTTATCCAGAAAGTCGAGGATATTAAATATCTGGGTATTGTATTGGACCATAAATTATCTTTTGCATTGCACATTGAGTTTAGTTGTAAGAATGTAGCGAAAAAATAGGGTTCCTAAAGCGAATCAGGGGAAAAATGTGTATATCAAGTGCAATAACGATATATAACGTTGTAATTGTTAAGTCACATTTTGAGTATTGTTCGACAATTTTGTTTTTAAGTAATGATGGGATATTAGAAAGGTTGCAAAAGTTGCAAAATAAAGCAATGAGATGTATATTGAAGTTCAGTCGTTACGTATCAATTCAGTTTATGTTAAATACGTTAAAGTGGCTTTCTGTAAGGCAAAGAATTACAATGAATGTTTTAATTTTTGTGCACAAAATAAAAAATAACGAAATGCAAAAGTATCTTTTCAAATATGTTCAATATGTGAGAGAAGTACAACAGTACAACTAGAAATGGTAATGATTTTAGACTTCCTAATCTGTTAACAGCCAGGTCTCAAAATTCACTAGTGTATAAAGGTTTTAAACTTGGATAACAGCACAAAGGCTGAAAATAATATAAATAGATTTAAAAAAAAAGTTATTGAATTTGTAAAATTATAGATAGTCTTTAACCACAATAATAGCCACTGTATATAAAATAATTTTGATAGCATTTGGTAAGTTGGAAAAGTAGTGTACTCGCTTGAGTACAATGACTAATAAGGTAAGCATTTATTTTAGATAATTATTCTCATGGAAATGGAATTTGGAAGTATCAAACCATCTACCTTTTATGGCCGAAGATTTCAAAACTTGGGTAGCGCTTTAGATTTCTTGGAAAGTTCATTAAATCATGTCACTTTCGACATTGCTTTGATTCCGCCAGATCCAGATTGTAATACTGATGAGGAGGAAGGTGACGAGAATCTGTTTGCTAACATCATGCCGACAGATTTTCCAGGAGAAATTGAGGTATTCTGTAGCAGCGATAGTGAAGACGACATGCCACTTCCAGAACTGTGCCGCAGTTCAAAACCTTCTGAGAATTCTCCGAAATGGTCACAAAGATCTTGTAGTGTTGAGATGTTGAGAACTTGCTTTTTCTTGGAAAACAAGATGAAAATGGTATCGGACTTAGAAGGAAAGTTGCCACTTGAAGTGTTCGAAACTTTATTTGACAAAGAAGTGGCAAATTTGATTGTTGACCAACCTTGCCTTTATGCGTCACAGGCTAATGCGCACAATTTTTCATTCAGCGAACACGATTGGAAAACGTTTTTGGGTATTCTACTATATACTGGCTACCACTCTTTGCAAGAGAGAATATGTATTGGCAAACAGACGAAGATACTCGTTCGCCAATCATTGCTAACAACATGCCCCGTAACAGATTCAAGGAAATTAAAAAATACCTCCACCTTGCTGACAATAATAATTTGATGGCCATCGACAAAATGGCTAAGGTTAGGCCCTTAGGAAAACTTTTATCAGAAAAATTCTGCCAATTCGGATACATGCATGAAAAACTTTCAATTGACGAGTCAATGGTACGATACTTTGGCAGCCACTCTTCAAAGCAGTTCATTAGAGGCAAACCTGTAAGATTTGGTTTTAAAAATTGGATGCGGCTATTTGTACCAGTTTGATACCTATTGTGGAGCCAAAGGCGTCAATGCGAGAGAACAACAAATGCCACTTGGATCGAGAGTCGTTGTAGATTTTTTGGACAAAGTGCCCAATCCTTCTGACCACATTTTTTTCTTTGACAATTTTTTTACGTCATATGATCTGCTGGTTACGCTCAAACAAAAAGGATTTCGAGCTATTGGGACTGTACGCGAGTCAAGAACAAAGAAATGTCAGTTGAAGTCAAACGCAGTATTCAAAAAAGAGAAAAGAGGATTCTATGACCACAGATATAAACGACCAGTAAATTACTTTTTGTGAAGTAAAATGACAACAGCGCCGTAACCGTTGGATCAAATTTTGAAAGTGTTGAGCCGATGCATTCTGTCAATCGATGGTGTTTGACAGCAAAAGCAAAAATAAGTGTCAAACAACCAAAACTAATCGCCGAGTACAACTCGGGAATGGGAGGCGTTGACCTTCACGACCAAGCACTCAATAATTATAGAATGAAAAAGTGGTGGTGGCCGCTTTTCACAGCAATGATGACTTCTGTTATGGTCAACGCTTGGAAATTGTATAAAACAGCCAACAATTCTAATATAGACTTACTGGAGTTTCATTGCACCATTGTCCGCCACTACCTACGAAATTACAAGCAGACTTCGTCATTATCCAAGCGATCAGCTGTTCCTTCTGTAGCATCTACTGCTGGAAATCATTTTCCAAACCGAATTGAAAAACCTTTGCGCTGTCGTCAATGCCACATTCGAATAAGATGGATTTGTGAGCAATGTGGCCTAGCACTCTGTGTAGAAAAAGACAGCTTCAAGATTTTCCATACATCAAAAAATTGACTCATATTGTGCCATTGTACCCGCTTGAGTACAGTCCCAAAAACCTACTGAATAACTTTTTTTATTTATTTTAGAATATTTTTTGAGTTTCTTATGTTCCTTTTATTCAAATAAAATAAATGGATCTCAAAAATTTTGGTTTTAAACACTCTTGGCTTAAAATGGTTTAAGTAAACTTAATGTGAAAGTAATATACAGTGCACTCGCGAAACCGTGAACACTCCTTAATGTGAACAAATTTTATTTTGCATTGACTACTTTAATTCAACGTGTTTCTGTTGGCAAAGCGTTAATACGTTGGAATTCGATTTTCTTTAGTTTTGAGAATCCCCTTTTTAGACAAAATTATGCAGGATAAGTACGTATACAAATTGGGTGTGTATGCGGATTCTTCCTGCACATAATTATGTCAGTTGGTATTTTCACTCGCGGTCAACTCTTGTATTTTGCAAAAAAAATTAGTTCAAAAAAAGCTAATTTCTTAAAATTAAAAGAAAGGAATCATCTCCAAACGGGAGCAAGTGTGACTATTCTATGTGGTATGTGGTATAAACAAGAAGAAAGAGGCAATTTTAAAGTGTATCAACAACACGTTCTCTGGACCGGGAAAAAGAAAAACAATGAGGGCATCAGAACTACCCAAAATGGAAAAATGTCTTTATCGCTGGTTCATCCGAATGCGAAAAAGAAACTCGCCTGTAAGTGGGTTAATGCTGAAGGAAAAGGCTTAAGAATTGCATTCACAAATTAAAGAGAACGAAAGTGGATTCAATGCTAGCGATAGATGCCTGCAGATACGGCGTTCGTCTTCTTACAATATCTGGAGAAAAACTTTCTTCGCAGCCTCAACTTGTGGACCCATTTAAGTAAAAACTTAAAGCAAAAATTGATGAATTGGGGTTGTGCAATGATCAGCTGTATAATGCTGATGAGTCTGGGCTGTTCTGGAAAATTTTACCTGGAAAACCTTACGTAACATCGGTGGAAAAAGCTGTTCGGGGTGTGAAGACAGAGAAGCAGCAAATCACATTTTTGGGTTGTGCAAATGCTTCAGGATCGCATAGGCTAAAGCTGTTGGTAATTGGAAAGGCTAATAAACCAAGGTGCTTTAAGAACTTTAACTGCCCTACGGATTATAAAAGTTCCAAAACAGCCTGAATGACTTCTTCAATTTTCAAGGATTGGTTTCATTAAACATTTGTACCGTAGTTAAATAATGATGCTGTTAAATTAAAAATGCCTCTTAATCAAGATTTATGTTTAGGTTAAAGCATTCCTCGAAGATCGAGGGTTACCAATAAAGGCTCTTCTTCTATTAGACAACGCCCCGTCCCATCCAATTGGAAATAAGAACAGAAGATGGGAAAATTATGGCTATATTTATGTCACCGAATGTGACTCCCCTCATACAACCGATGGACCAGAATGTCATTAAAATCACAAAAATATACTATAGAAACAGCCTTTTAGTTTCTATAGCGGCTAAACAGACTAATTTACTTGAGTCCATGACGAGCTTAACACTGAACAATGCCATTTCTATATTAGACGCCGCATGGAAAAGAGTAAGCATAGATACTCTAGCTATATGCTGGAAAAGTATTTTGAGCATTGTGGGACACGAAGAAGAACCTGAAGAAGACATTCCATTGATTGCGCTGAAAGAAAAGTGCAATGCGGAACTAAATTTTGTGATGGGATGCACAGTTGATCTCCTTCGTAGCCTGAATCCTCAGGTAAGTGCATTCAGACTTTAATGCATATGCAAATATGCAAATAGTTCAAGTGTTAAGAAGTGTAAAAAGTATTCATTGTCAGTTTTCTCGAGAAAAAAAAGCATCGGCCTAAAGTACGTTTATAATTCAGTAGCTGCGACTAGGTTTGGCTAAAGTGGGATCATTTAAAACATCTTATAGGGCTGGTAGCTCTAGATTGCAAAAAAAATAAAGCACATGCAAATGAATGATTTCAAACAACGAAGAGATTCCATCATAGGATTGCATTTGAATTAAATTTTTAGTTTTAGCTGAAAAAATTATTCGAACTCATACGAAGACCTAACCTTGCTTTTCAAAATGGGCATGGGTTTCATTAATTAAACCAATATATATAAATAAGTTAATAAAATTATGGTAACTTATAAACTAGAGCTCACTACTTATGTTGTTTTGTTTCTGATTTTAGCGTACTGTGCCGTCCTTTTTTCTGTTTTTTTTTTTTGTGGATCAAATTGAAAAGATTCCACTGACAGTGTATTCTCGTTCTTGCAGGAACATGCTTACGTTGGGGAAATTCTCCAAATGGAAACGTTAGTTTTTTCCTTGTGCTGAATTACGCCATCACTTGCTTGGCAGAATTATTCGAATTTCTATTTATATACAAAAAATCAGAGGATAACCAATGCATTGACAGAAACTATGCCTCATAAGTACTCACCTATTCGAACAGCCCTCGATTAAGATGAAGTACAAGCCTTTAAACAGGAGACTTAAAAATGGGAATGATGATCCGTTCGCGTCGTTAGTGGTGCCTTCTGGCAAGCAGCCACAACTTTGCTGACTAGACCACTGTGAAGAACAAAAAATATCAGTCAAAACATATTCCTAAAATAAACAAAAATCCAAATTACTTTCAGTTTTCTTCAGCATTAATATTAGCGATAGATTAAGACCGACAATGCCTGTCACAGACTCTTTTAAATCCCCAAACGGAAGCATTCACGTTTCAATCCAAAACTCGATAACTCGAACCACGTTGCTTCTTCTTTGGAATTTCCATAAGCATTAGTTGAATACTTTCGATGGACTACCAAAATACTTTTACGATCTCTGTTGTTGTAAAGTAGCTCAGTCTGTTGAACCACTGCACGTAAGATTCCAAGTTCCGTGTCTTTTTCATATCACTAAATGACTCCAAGTGATTCTCCTTTGCAAATGCCTGACAAACTCCTACGGATCAATGTGCGACAATCTCTCCAGCTCAATATGGGTTAACAGATGTGACAGCAGCGCTGCATTGGGACGCAAATCGCATATTCCACTTATTTCGGCCCCATTACTAGTTGCAGCCGTGTTCGCATAACTTCCGAGTCCAATTGAAAATCACCTACTACTCCGATGCCATCTGCACCAAGAGTATTCCCTGAATTTGATGAGCTATCGCTCTGATAATAATAATGATGAATTACTTTATGCGGGTGGCATGTTCCAGTCGCAGAAGTCTGATTTTTGAGGTATACAAATGATCAACGTTGAAGTAGCGGCAGCATTCGTTAATTCAATCAGTCTACGTTTCATTCGATGATATCGACCCTCCGACATGGACGTAGCCACTATTTGTATGGCAAGCAGGGGACTTTGACGAAAATGGCTTAAGATGCATGGCCAAGTCTGCGGCCGATTCGCTGTTTTTTTGAGCTGCAAGCGTATTTCTCCAGAACCGTACTAAATTTTGCAAAATACTCTATACTGTTTTTCCCAGACTGTCATCCATATACACGCACTTTCTGGACAAAACCCGTGCATGCTGCATTAGACGTTCGTCACGAAAGTCATACAGAAATATATTAATCCATTCAGACAGCATCGTGTACAATTTTGAGCGAATTTCATCGCTTTTTTGGTGTCAGCAAACTGCGGTGGAAACATTTTTGGTGTACCACAGGATATGTTTTGCGTTTGTGTCGATTTCTTGTCAACAAAATCGACAGATGACAGCGCAGGGTTACTCTGCAGATGCTGTTGGTTTTCCCAAATCTCCGATATTCTAGCCAGCAACACATGCTGCCGTCCAAGCAGACGATTTCTCACAAGAAATGAGAAAATAAACGAACGGATCTGGATAGCATTTACTCGATGGCTTTAGAGCATCTGTAAGTCCAGAAATGACATTCCCATCACGAAAGATTAAACCATTCTCCACAGATGTTAAGATTGTTGATGGTGGTTGCCTTCTCGACGCTGCATTAGAGGGTTTTGTTGCCCTCATTGCTGCAACTGCTGCCTGTTGTTCATGATCATGTTTCGACAACGAAAGCGGATTACTGGATTCACAACTACTGGCTGACATTGATAGAATTTACCCCAAATTGGGGACTTTTAATATTGTATTGTAATATTTCCTGAAAGACAAAACAGAAATGAACAGTTAGTAAAACATTGATCATTTCACCACAGGGAGCAGGGATAATAATTCAAAGAATGCGTGAATGGGTAACATTTAGAGAAGAAGGACACACACATCTTGCAAGTTATTGTGTTATCCCAAAGCTCGAGAAAACCAAATCAAAAAAAAATTGGAGCCTTACCCATTGCGGTTGATTTTCTTTATATAATCGGTGGCAGTAGTAGGTGGTAGCTATAAGCAAATACGGTTGCATGGTTGCCACTACCTATTATTAAAAAAAAAATTCCCTGACTTTCCCTGACCAGTTTTAAAGTCTTCCCTGACCAAATTTTGCAAATATAGCAAACAAAAATGACGCATTTAAACACTAGTCCCAAATATCTAAAGAACAGAAAAAATGTATACTTCTAAACATTCCTTTTAAAAAATATCAATGAAATCAAAAGGGAGAGTTGATAATTTATTTTCTCTTCTTCAACCTGGGCTTGAATGCGAATTTTTGCTTTTTCCTTATGAAGTTTTTTTTATTTCTTCCTCCCTTTTTCTTTTTAATACGTTTACTCCATCTTTTTTTTTTAATTTAAGTTTTTCTTCTAACTACTGTGTATAGCGGCTAGGAGAGGATCGAACATTAAATATTAATTTTGAATTTATTTCCACTTTCGATACTCCCCAGCCGCTTTCACACCATATAAGACTCTTCTCTGAGCGACTTGTGACTCCTCAAGGAGGTTTTCGACCAAGAGTCTTGTTAATTGAGAAGCCACTCTCAACTGAGGCGTTTCCGTGCGATAAAGCAACACATTTTTATAACATGCCAAAGATCTTTAAAATTTTCATTTTTGCCAAAAAGGTGAAAGTAGAACTCATTAACTCTACAAGTAGATTTGTTGATTATAAAGCTTTTGTACTCCTCTTTTTAGGGCTGTCTTTGCATCTGTACATGCATTTATGTACTGCAATTTTGCCCTTTCCGCGCATGTATCAAACAATCGGTTGGCATTGTATAAAATTTGAAGCAAATTTTTAAATCTTTTCCTGTAGAGACCGTTGTTTTGCAAAACATTTCTAGGATTAAGACAGCTCACGTTTACAATCAAATCGTATTTTAATGGGCTTCGTTCTTCGATTTTTCATATTATGCTTATAATAATTTTGCGGCAATCCAGTTTAAATTTTAAAATATCTTTTTCCGAAAAACTGTCTTTTTGTTTTATTGCATTGATGATTTTTGTTGCTTTGAAGCCAACGTCAACGTTTTTTATTTCCAGAAGATTGAAAGATTGATGGACAAAAGTTGAGATCCTATGGAGCATTCGCTGATATTCCTTTTTTTTACGATGCTATGCAATAAGTTTGTAACCATTATGAGGAGATCTTCATAAAGGTAAAATATCAATAGTTTCTCACCTTGAAGTTTTGATTAAAATGGTTCACAATCAGATGTAATTGTATGGAAATTGAAGTCTAACAATTTGTCTTGGAAGTATTTTTTTACGTTTTCAATTGGCCTTGTTTTTGGTAAATCTGAATTTGTCACAGAAAAAAAGTGCTTCAACTCATCAAAAATGTTCAGGCATCTCTCTAAACAGATTTTGTTTTCGAGCCAACGTAGACCGCAATATTTCAGGGGAAATCGAGTACAATCAGTTTCGGAGGTAAATAAGCTTTTTCTTGCAGGGCTGTCTTTGAAAATGTAATAAAGATGCTTTAAAAAAAATGCAGGTCCCATGAAACATTTGTAAGTCCGGTTTTCATGACTCTGTAGTGTACATAATAACCATACTAACAAATAGCCTTATCATCAAATGCAATTCTCACAGCAACACAACAATATAGACGCACATTCCACATTTCTCCCAAGACAGACATTTCCCACCAAATCCACTCGACACAGCTAATGCTCGCCATAGAGTCAAGGCCAATGACGATTGCACCTTGTTCGTGTCGCAGCAAATTGTGCTGAGTAATCCAAATACATTTCTTTTTTTTGTTTTAGTTTATCATATTATAATGTAAGTAGCAAGTAAGATATTTTTGTATAAATAGGCTAAGATCTTTTGAATAAAGAATTAATTATTATCTAACTTGTGAATGTCATGCTTGGCTTCTTAGCCGCTTCTTCATTTTCAGCTCCGCTCTTTAGTCATCAAATCAGTTCGGCTCTTTAGCCATCACTATTTCGGCTTGGGATAGCCAATAATCCCCATAGATAAAATAGGGAGGTAGTAATAAAACTAAAAACAAGTAAAAACATTACATGGCGATCCTGCCACTGACCCTAGAATGACTGAATCAAATGCGGATGCCGTTCTTTGAGATCAGGATATGCATTTGCGCATCAGGACAACGCATATAACATCTGGAAAAATCATGCGAAAGCTACCTCAAGAATTCACCTTTCCGCTTGGATTGGGAAGCAAGAAACAATTATCTACGACAGACAATGATGAATTAAACCAAAACATTACCAAAACACCAATTCATTCAGCAACGCCTTACAGCAGAGACGATGTGAGCCCAGGTGCACCCTGACAGGATTTAGATACAATCAATCTATAAATCAGCAAATATTTAAATTAAAAAAAAAAAAATTTCCACTATGCACCGAACCAAGACAATGCAATAAAATATTTTTTATTCGTCAAGCTAGTTACTAAGTTTGTTATAATTTGCAATACCTACCTTGCATATTTCTGAATTTACAAACATTAGATGTGATTTGTATATGTATAAGCTTATTATTTTCGAATTGAATTATTTTTTTACCACATTTAATATTCATTTTTTTGAATATCTTTCTGCTTTAAACAATGAAAACAAAATAGTATTAACAGAGAAAGAGTGAGGTATGCTTCTATGTACTTATTAATTGAATTAAGCTGAGTTTAAATGGTAATATGTAAAGTATACACTAATTCTATCAGAGGTGAATAAGGAAATAGCTATGATTAATGTATAAAATATATTACATATTATGTATAAGATATAATTGATGTTAAAATAAAAAATTTTAATTATATATAAGATATGTAACTATATTAAGATCCTTGAATAATATCATTGATAACTTGAAGAAAACGCCAAAAAGGATCTACACTAGTAAATATTTAATTGACAAAGAATTAGAATTAGAACAATTAATTGTAAATTTTAGAGGCTCAGACCAAAACGAAGACTATGGCCCAATTAAATTAATAATTGAAAATAAAATAACTGAGTTAAGGAATATCGTAAAATACAAAAGAAGTTTATTAGAAAACATAAACGAAGAGCCAAATTCAAGTAATAAGGAAAACCATATAAAATTAAATACAATGGCGACATTTGACATTGTAACAACACTAAAAGTCATTCCCGAATACAACGGAGAATTCGACAAATTAAACAATTTTGTGAACATGGCAAACTTTATAGCGAGCACACTTACGACCGACACAGAAAAAAACAAACTATTTAAATTCATACTAGAAACTAGACTAACAGATAAAGTAAGAAACAAACTAAGTACAGTAACTCGACCAACAAACCTATCTGAACTGATAGAAACTTTAAAAATTATATTTAGAAGCAAAAAAATGCACTTCAATTACAGTCACCCCCGTGGTGGACCTCCACGATAGCTTCTCTGCGCAGAGATAGCAGGAGTAAGTTTAACAAAGCCAAGTCTTCAAGAAACCCAGATGACTGGGATAGTTATAAAGACAGTCTTAAAATCTACAAAAAGGAAGTTAAGAGAGCACAGCGAGAATCGTGGAAATCTTTCTGTGAGAACATAGAAAAAACAAGCGTCTCCAGTCGGCTGCGTAAGATCCTCTCAGAATCTCCACAAATACCTAGCGTCATACAAAGCCAAGCAGGAGTGTGGACCTCAACCAGCGAGGAGACCTTAGGCCTACTACTGGATACCCACTTCCCAGGCAACAAAGTAGAGGTAAATCACCCTATACAGCACCATCACAGGGTCCAAATGGTTCCGGAGCATATTGCTGACAATCGCAAACTAGCGTGGGCAATTAACAGCTTCCTCCCATATAAATCACCTGGACTAGATGGAATCACACCCATAGAGCTAGAGAAGAGTATCGAGACTCACACCCTGGCTACTGGTGATTTTCAATAGCTGCCTAAAACTCAGCTTTACGCCCACAGTTTGGAAAACGGTAAAAGTGGTCTTTATACCAAAATGCGGTAAAGCTTCATACTGTTCTCCAAAAGACTTCAGACCTATCAGTCTAACTTCATTCCTCCTGAAAACGTTGGAAAGACTTGTAGGTTACTACATACGTTCAAACCTGGAAAACAATTCCCTTTCGAGGTGTCAACACGCCTACCGAGAAGGCTTTTCAGTAGAAACAGCACTTCATTCGCTAGTCAGCACTATCGAAAAATCGCTGTATCACAAAGAATACACGATGGTATCCTTTCTGGATATAGAAGGGGCTTTCAACAATGTCAATACAGAAGCCGTCACGAACGCACTCCACAGACTAAAGGTGGATAACTGCCTCTGCACCTGGATAAAGAACATGCTAGACAGCAGGCTGATCCAGGCGGAGCTTGGCAGCTGTCTGACCAGGAGGTCAGTGTACAGGGGCACACCACAAGGAGGAGTGCTCTCACCGCTACTACGGATCTTAGTAGTCAACGAGGTCATCTCCAACCTAGAGGAGGATGGATGCAAAGTGACGGCCTACGCGGACGACATTGCCATTGCCATAACGGGGAAATTCCCCCACACGATCAGAGACCTAATGGAATCGGCTCTCAGGAAACTATCCTCCTGGTCCATTAAGGTCGGGCTCAATGTTAACCTATCCAAAACCGAACTGGTTTTATTTACAAGGAAAATTAAGGTTCAGGAGATAACGCCACCTACGCTCAACAACGAACCACTAAAATTTTCCAGCCAAGCTAAATACCTGGGAACGATCCTAGATAGCAAACTCAGTTGGAAACCAAACATCCAAGACCGCATAAGGAAGGCTACGATCGCCATTTACACCTGTAAAAAGGCCTTAGCCTCCAGATGGGGTCTACAGCCTAAGATAACACACTGGCTGTACACGGCGGTCGTCAGGCCTATCCTCACTTACGGTATCATAGCATGGTGGCCTGCAATATCGAAGCAATGCCTCGCAAGCGCCCTAGAACGAATCCAGAGGGCAGCCTGCATATGCATCACAGGAGCCTTAAGATCCACACCAACGGCAGCCTTAACGACTTTTTTAAACCTCCTCCCCATTGATATCTATGGGAAGCTGGTGGCCACTAAGGCGGCCCTGAGATTAAGAGAATCCAATTCGTGGCAAAGTTCACACATCGGGCACAGCAACATCCTAACTGCCCACAAGATTCCCAACAATACGGATTATCTAATCCCAACACTAGATTTCAGTAATAAATACAAGACGGCCATCCCAGACCGAGCCAGCTGGGAAGGCGGTCGTATTGTAAACAATAACGCCGTAGAAATATACACCGACGGGTCAAAGACAGCCGACGCACGGGGGCGGGCGTGTTTTCGGACAACCCTGCGCTCAACGTCGTACTACGACTGCCTGACCACTGCAGTGTATTTCAGGCAGAAGTCACGGCTATCCGCGAAGCAGCACGCAGACTCTCTATGAGCCCGATAGATGGAAAAACTATCGTGATCTACATAGACAGTCAGGCAGCGATTAAAGCCTTAGAATCACCAACAATAAGATCCAAGTTGGTAAAACAATGCCGCGAATCTCTTAACGAGATCTCGGTCAGATGTAACACTTCCCTGTGCTGGGTACCCGGTCACAGTGATATTCCAGGCAACTGCAAGGCGGACGAGTTAGCCAGACGGGGTTCCGCACAAGAACTCTCCGACAACAGAGAGTCACCGGCGGTACCCATTCAGACACTGAAACTCAAACTTCTAGATAATGCGTTAATAGAAGCAAACAACAGGTGGAATAGCATCAGTACATGTGTGTCCTCAAAGCAAATTTGGACCAAATACGATGCGAAGAGAACATCCAAACTTCTCTCCATCAGCAGGAAATATATCAGCTCTGTAATCGGAGCAATCACCGTCCATTGCCTTTTAGGCAGACATGCCATCAGATTGGGAGCTCCCTCAAACGACTTCTGCAGAAGCGGTAGAGACGTCGAAGAGGAAGAAACCATCACCCATCTCCTGTGCAACTGCCCCGCACTAGCCAATTCAAGGAAACAAATCCTCGGCAACTATTTCCTCGATGATCTAAGTGATCTCAGTGAGAAAGATGCTGTATCAGCAAATTCGTCACTAGGTCCAAATGGTTAAACTGAACTGGAGGACGGATTGGACGATGACTTGAGCCCCTCCCGCTCCCCTCCCGCAGATCACCCCAAACCGATTCCCCTGCAAAGGAAAAGAGATCTCACTGAAGTTAGATTGTATCAGTCACTTCAGTCAGAACTCTACTCCGAGGGCGAGACAGTAACCCGGCGGATCGACTGAAACCGTCTCCCCCGGCCTTGCTGCCTTCCCGCTATGCAGACACAACGGGAACAGAGTTGAGGTTAGATTAGGCGTTTTTCTTTTTTAGCCCCGAGCGGGGAACAGAGCGGGGCTCGAGCGATCAGAGCTCGCTCCGAGCTGAACGTAACCTGAGCGCTCCGAGCTAATTAAGAAACAGAATTGAGCACTGAACTGTCATTAGATAATTTTTTTTTATTAATTTGCAAAATAGTCAGGTTTGCTCCTGAAATTGGTGTTTGTCAAGGATTGTTAAATTTAAATTATAATTTCTAGTAAATAAACTATGGAAAAAGAACAAATAATGAATGAAGTCAGCCGCGCTCAGCTTTTCGCTCGATGTGCTCGGTCATTTTCAATCGAGCGCATCGAGCGAGCCCAGAGATAAAAAAGAAATACAAATTTTGTGCTCAGAGCGCTCCGAGTTAAAAAAAGTAACACAGTTCTTTTTTTGACAGCTCAGTGCCCCGCTCGGAGCTAAAAAATAAAAACGCCTATTGTAACAGTCATCACACTCTGCTTCTCTCCCATGCCTCAAAACCTGCACCACAAACCCCCGAACTCAGTCATCATAATTCCAAATCGACTATCAAGGCCGCCCCTCCCTGCTCCCTTTCCGCGGAATGGTGTAACTTGAGGCTCGTACTGCAACAGTCGCCACAAGCCGCACCCCCCCCCCCCCCCCTCCGCGATGCGTGCAGCAGGGTTGGGCCACCTTCAGTCACGCCCTCTAGCACAGTTTTGTAACCAACTACTTGACTGTGCAGCCGGTACACCCCGACCCCCCCTCCAAGATATGTAATAGCTTGCTCGGGATTGACTGTATCGGTCTCCCTGGCACGGTATTGCCTGCAAAGAGAGTGAAGAGCAGTTTGAGGTTCGATTGTAACAGTCATCTCAAAAGACGGTTCCCTCCCCCGGTGATCAGGAGGCAATAGCCTCCCTCCGTGGCGCAGAATTTGAGATCGACCTGTGGTTTGATTACATCAATCACCGCATCGCGATCGCAACCCTTGGTTCGGATGTCGGGCGAAAGTCGCCTCTGCACTAGTCACTCTAACACATCGCAACCCATGCGAAACACAGCCAGGCTGCACACCCTGACCTCTTCAGGAGTATCTTCCCCCCTAAAAACCACTACCTCACAGGAGGCAATCACAGGGAACTCAGTAGGCCGAGCGACGACCGGCAGAACACCCCCTCCCCCTTTTGTGGTATCACAACGGGCCGAAACTGCGGCCTAAGTGTGCCTGGGCTCACGCCCTCGCAGCCACCTTACCTAACCTAACCTATAACAATAATAATAATAACTTTAGAAACAACAATAATAACTTTAGAAACAGCAGTAACAATAGAAACTTTAGGAACAACAGAGGTTACAGTAACGCTAGAAACAATAACAGAAATATTAATCATGCAGGTATTTCGAAAAACGAGCAGCAAGTCTCCGAAGTCCTTGGACTCCAAATGGAAAACAACCAATAAGATCCATCTTTCATCTAAATCAACATTTAACAAACTACATTTTTGCAGATATAAGTATTCTTAAACTAAGTACCCTAAAAAATGGCGTACATTTAAACGATATGAATAAAATTAAAATCACTGGAGTAACAGACTCAGAAACTTACTCTTTAGGATCAATCAAAGCTCAGTTACAAATTGAATCCAACGTTACATATCAAGAATTCCAGATTGTAGATGAAAATTTTCCGATTTTAACAGATGGTATTTTAGGCAGAGATTTTTTAATGAAAACTAATAGTAAGATAGACTACGAGGATTTCACAATAACGCTTTTGGTCAACGATAATGAATTAGTATTACCTATGATGACTCAGTTACCCGAGACCGCAGACATAAAGCTAACTGCAAGGACACAGTCATTACACCCAATTAGACTGAACATATCAGAAGATAGCGTTGTATTGAACCAGGAAGTCCAAAAAGGAGTATTTATAGCCAACTCTATTGTTTCATCTAATTGTATAGAGCAAATTGCATCTAAACACACTGGAACACGATATATTGATAAAACCATTTACACCTAAGGTTGTTCCACTAAAAAATTATCATGTAGTAAATCTCAAAGTTAACTATGATAAGAACAAAAAGAAAGATCAATATAAGAGATTATTAGAAGAAATAAATATCGACATAGCTGATCCAAAAGCTAAACAATCCATCCTGAAGATATGTGAGGAATTTGCCGATTGTTTTCATCTAACAGGAGATTCTTTGACAGTAGATAACTTTTACAAACAAAACATTTCGATGACTGACAACAATCCAGTTTATATAAAGAACTACAGGCTCCCACATACTCAGCTGGATGAGATAAATTAACAGGTAAATAAACTTTTGGATGAGGATATAATTGAACCTTCAGTAAGCCCATTTAATTCACCTTTGCTGGTTGTACCGAAGAAAGATAGTAAAGGAGAATAGAAATTGAGACTAGAGGTAGATTTCCGTCAACTGAACAAAAAAATAATGGATGATAAGTTCCCGTTAACAAAATTAGACGACGTTCTTGATACACTAGGTAGAGCCAAATTTTTCTCAACTCTATAGGTAGATCTAACAAGTTCTTTTCATCGGATAGAACTGCACGAGAAATCAAGACCAGCAACAGCATTCTCCACAAACCAAGGGCATTTTCAATTTAAAAGATTACCATTCGGTTTAAAGATATCTACAAACAGCTTCCAAAGAATGCTATCCGTAGCCTTGGCAGGTCTAAACGCAGAAGCATTCTTGTATGTGAACGATATCATTATATTTGGATGCAGTTTAAACCATTACAATAAAAATTTAGGAAAAACTCTTCAGAGGCTTAGGAAATACAATCTGAAACTTAATCCAAAGAAATGCAATTGGCTACAGACAGAAGTAACACACTTAGGTCATTTGATAACGAACGAGGGGATAAAAACTGACCTGAAAAATATGAGACCATTACAAAATACCCATGTCCCAAAAACGCGAATGAGGTAAAGCGATTTGTAGCATTCTGTAATTATTATAGACGATTCATTAAGGATTTTGCAGCCATAGCAAGACCACTGAATACATTATCAAAGAAGGGTATAGAGTTCAAGTGGACAGACGAAAGTCAAACAGCTTTTATAACATTGAAAGAAAAGCTTATTATCCACCTATTTTAAGATACCCAGATCATGACAAGACATTTATTGTAACGACAGATGCTTCAAACACCGCGCTTGGAGCAGTATTATCTCAAGGTGAAATAGGAAAAGATCTTCCAATTTCCTTCGCTAGTAGAACTCTGAACAAACATGAACAGAACAAACCTATAATCGAAAAAGAGTTACTTGTAATACACTGGGCTATAAACCATTTTAGACCATATTTATATGGAACGAAGTTCACTGTAGTAACAGATCATAGACCGTTGGTTAGTCTCTTCACACACAAGAACCCATCGTCCAAATTGACAAGAATAAGGCTAGATCTATCAGACTACACGTTCGATATAAAATATAAACAAGGCTCAATGCATACAAATGCGGATGCATTATCACGCATAAAATTAGACTCGGAAACATTGAAATATATGATTCCGACATCAGATATAAATGTCATAACTCGAGCAATGACGAAAGAATTAACAAAAAACAAAATTGATAGTGGTATACCCAAAAGCAATGCTTTAAACTGAAGGCCTGATCAACTTTACGCCTGGGAATGCACTTCATTTTCAGAAATAACAAACGTACGTAAACTATAATTCAAGACTGTGCTCAATAACTCGCGAGAACGAAGAAATACTTCGCTTTAATTAATAAACGTCGACGATAAAAAAAGTAATAGTAGAATATAGCGATAATCCTAATCAGGACTTAGGACAGATTTTGGAGAAACTAGTATTCGCAATGGCCAAGAGAAATATTGAAAAATTAGCTATAGCAAAAACTGATATAATATTCGAGCACATCAATATAAATGAATTCAAAAAGATATATACTATGTTGCAACAAAGATTTAAGAATAAAAAGCTAGCAAACTTAAAAATACTGATATATCAACCAGCGCTGAGGATAATTGACGAAAGCGAAATGCATAGAATAATAACAGTATTCCATAACACCCCCTATGCAGGTGGACATTCAGGTATCAGAAGGACAATAAATAAAATTAAACAACGATATTGCTGGAAAAATTTATGAAAGATGGTAAAAAAGCATATCAATGAGTGTGTAGTATGTGCGCGGAGTAAACAAATTCGAAACACTAAAGAGAATTTAGTAATAACTGAGACACCAACAACAAGTTTTGAAATAGTAACGGCAGATACAGTAGGACCACTCAGGGCATCGAATGATTTCCGGTATATTTGACATTACAATGTGAATTGACCAAATACGTAGAGGCGATACCAATGAAGAGTAAAGATGCGAGAACGGTAGCAAGAACTCTGGTGGAAAAATTTATACTCAGGCATGGTAGTTTCAAAAAATTGAAAACAGATATTACCCATATTATGGGAACAGAATTCATTAACAGCATTATGAAAAATGTATATGAAATCTTGGGTATACACCATATAACATCAACACCTTACCATCATGAAACCCTGGGCTCGATAAAAAGAAACCACAGAGTGCTTAACGAATACCTTTTAGCTTTTTCTGAAGAAGATAACTGGCATGAATGGATACCTTATTTTACATTTAGCTACAATACGACACCCCATTCCAGCATCGGAATATCGCCCTTTGAGTTGATATACGGAAGATTAGTAACACTTCCAGAAAACTCAACTATAGCAACATCAAATCCTATATATAATATAGAAGATTACTCCTTAGAATTAAGATTTAGATTAAATGAAATGAAAAAAATAGCAAAGAACCTATTAGAATGAGCTAAGCTAGAAAGAAAAGAAGTATGTATTAGATAAGAAATCCACCCACTTAAAATTAGGATAGGAGATTTGGTATATCTAACAGTAGGAAATAAGAAAAAATTAGATTTAGCTTATAAGGGACCCTATGAGGTCATAGAGTTAAGAGGTGTAAATACTAGAATAAAAATAAATAACGAAATAAAGGAAGTACATAATAATAGATTGAAAAGATTAAATCACTAAACCAAAAAAAAAAAAAAAAATTTTTACAAGCAAACATTTTTTTTTCTATAAAGAGTGAGGATACATAATAGCCATACTAACAAATAGCCTTATCATCAAATGCAATTCTCATAGCAACACAACAATATAGACGCACATTCCACATTTCTCACAAGACAGACATTTCCCACCAAATCCACTCGACACCCGATACACAGCTAATGCTCGCCATAGAGTCAAGGCCAATGACGATTGCATCTTGTTCGTGTCGCAGCAAATTGTGCTGAGTAATCCAAATACATTTCTTTTTTTTGTTTTAGTTTATCATATTATAATGTAAGTAGCAAGTAAGATATTTTTGTATAAATAGGCTAAGATCTTTTGAATAAAGAATTAATTATTATCTGACTTGTGAATGTCATGCTTGGCTTCTTAGCCGCTTCTTCATTTTCAGCTCGGCTCTTTAGCCATCAAATCAGTTCGGCTCTTTAGACATCAATATTTCGGTTTGGGATAGCCAATAATCCCCATAGATAAAATAGGGAGGTAGTAATAAAACTAAAAACAAGTAAAAACATTACAACTCCATGTATTACATATAGACCACGCACACAACATTCTAGTAGCTGCGTACCATCCGGATCAATTTCATTTCGCTGTTGTTTTAATTTCTTTGAAAAAGATAAATTTACTTTTGGACCATCCATAGATACTTGAAGAAGTTTCTCTTTTTTCAAAAATCGGATTCCATTGCCAAAATGTTTTAAAATGTCATCTGACTTTGAAGATCCAATGAACTCGCTTTCTAAGTACCTATTGCAAACAATTCCATTTGACTTATCAAAAAAACCGACATCGAAATCCATTTGTCCTTTCTGAGCTATTTTGTTCAGTGCTTCGTCAAAACATATAACAAAGTCGTCACATTTGTTTACTTTATCCCAAAGATTGTTATGGAAATATGGGGAGATGCCGAGGTTGATAACGTAGGAACTCTTAGTTCTTCCTACCTTAAATTTTTCAGCAATTTTGCTGTCTGGGAACAGCAATCGAAAAAGATCACTAATTTACGGCGGCCAACCGTCCCTAATTGAGTGGGACAGACCCCCAATGGCAGAAATAATCCCCCATTTCAAAAATTAATAATATAGTCCCGCGAAACCACTTAAGCGTCCCCCATGTCCCCCATTCCTATATTAATAAATTCATTCTTAGATTTCCAAGCCTAACCAATGTACTACATAAAACAAACAAACAAACGACGAAGTACCTACGTCTATACGTTTCAACTACATCACTGATAAATAAATTAATAGATGTAATATTCCATGAAGGTATATCATATCTGTATAAGAAAATGTTTTAAATATTCTGCAGCAGCAGTAGGCACGCATAAGAACGGTCACGACTTAAGCTTTCAGAATGATCTTTTTCTACATAATCCTTATGGTGTGAACATTTTTTTTAATGTCTCTGTTGCACCTACATATAAAGGGTCTTTCATTAGCGACTTGACAACTTAAAACTTTCAGTGTGAACGCACCCTTAAACCGATTACCGAACTGCCAAAGTCGAAATATTCAGTTAAATCAACATTTTCATCATGGTGAAGTGCACGAAGGAACAACGTTACCAAATAATTAAAATTTTAAGAGAGTTAACGCCAATAATCTGCCGTAATTTATTGCTACCGTAGAGGCGTCCGTGGCAAACCAGCCAAATCAGTCAATTTCACAGCGTTCTTAAGAATTGGGCCTCTCCCAGAACACATTATGGCGAATTTTCGGTAAGGATCTTGGCCCTTATAAGATCAAGCTGAATCAAGAACTAAAGCCACTTGATCATATGAAGCGACGTACGTTCTCGAATTGGGCTCTGGACATGATGGAAGAAAATGAAGAATTTCATCGTAAAATCATCTTCATCGATGAAGCGCATTTTTGGTTAAACGGCTTCGTCAATAAGCAAAATATGCGTTACTGGACAGGTGAGAACCCTCATGTGCTTCATGAAACAGCACCTCATCGGCAAAAAGTCACTGTTTGGTGGGGTTTTCATGCCGGTGGCGTCATTGGGCCGTTTTTTTTCGTCGATGAAAATTACCGTCACGTTACGGTGAATTGAATTCGCTACAGAAGTTGGATCGTTTTTTTTTGAGCAATTGCATGAATTGGACATCAGTGATATGTGGTTACAACAAGACGGTGCCACAAGCCACACAGCGGGTGCAACAATCAAGTTCTTGAAATCTTAGTTCGCTGAACGTGTTATCTCGAGAAACGGACCTGTCTATTGGCCGCCGAGATAGTGTGACTAAAGGCCTCTAGACTTTTTTATGGGGCTACATTAAATCATTGGTCTATGCCAACAAGCCGCCGACGTTAGAGGAGCTCAGAGCCAATATTGAACGAGAAATAGCTGCCGTATCGATCGAAATGTGCGGCCGAGTCATCGAAAATTGGGTTCAACGTATCGACCATACTGCATACGTTCCCGATGCTGACATATGAACGATGTGGGATTCAATTCATAAATTTTTGATAGTAGTTCAAGCCCATACAAGCCAATATTTTGAGACATCTCAAGTAGTTTGCATTTTATTTAAAAAGTTGTCAAGTCCTTAATGAAAGATCCTCTATATGTTCTAGCTAATGATAATCGACAAGTGCGAGTAAAAGAGAGAAAAATTTCATAAAACCTTGGCGTATTATTCAGCGTCAAAGAGCCGAGTGCAAGCACTAGTGGTTGACACGTTATTAATACTAATTTAAAAAGTTTTTGATAAAAAGTTTTGTTGCGTAAAAACTAAGTGTGAAGCTATTGCAAAAAATGTGATTGCGCCGTATTCTTCAGAAATTCTTAAAACACAGTTTAAATATGTTTCATTTATCTGTATATTCACGGATGCTTCGAATCATAAAGACATAAAAATATTTCCAACGCTAGTGAGATACTTTCATCCTACAACCGAAATTAACGTAAAAATATTAGATCCCGTGAATTTACCGTGCGTGTAGAAAATTTTAAAGATGTTTGCGAAAAAACAGAAATGCTATATAAAATAATGTTGTACAGTAAAAAACGATGGATTGCACTTGCGCCTGCAGTAGAGAGAATATTACAAATGTATTTGCCATTCAAATCATACTTTTTATCGCAAGAAAAACGCCCTGCTGCACTAAACCAATTTTTCTCTAATGCAAATTTTTATGACATTCTTAATCAAAATGAAGATTTAGTTATAAAATGTCACTCATGTATAAAATATGATTTTAAAAATGAATAATGGCAGTTTATAACGTTTCTTTGTTTTATCATGTAAGTGAATTCCTACAACACTCACAATCTCAACCCACATCCCCACTCCTATCCACAAGAATGTCCCCCATTGGCTTTTTATAAAGTTGGCCGCCTTAACTAATTTCGACAGACAAGTTCAAGGACGCTCTGGTGGAAATAATATACAGACACCACCTTATCTCTGCGACAATGGAATCGGTTTTGTCAAAAGTAAAATATTTTGTTTGTGTATTTTGAGCGTTTATATTTTCTGTTGTGTTTTGAGATGTTTTTTTACAACTAGAAGCGACCAATGAATCAGACGCTGTGAAGAAAGTATCAATTTTTTGTGACGTCAAAGCTTTAGAATTTGACTTATGCGCTAGTCCATTTTATTGCGACACCAACGCCCTTTGGCCCATGTTACTTAAATCAAAATTCTTTTTTGCATAATTTGCATCTTGCTTTGCGCCTTAAAATAAAAACTATTCTATACAAAATCTTCCTTAGCAAAGGGAACAAATTTTGCTAAACAAAGTCTTATTATTTTGATTTTTAATGTACCTACATATAAGTTTGCATGTCTTTTTTTCGGAAAGCATGAAGATGTGGTTTTCCATTTAAGCATTATCTCAGACTTTTCGTAGCGCATGGATCGAAAAATAGGATTGATATGCTTTTCAATGCTACTTGGCATCTCCATTAGCTATTTAGCAATTAATACAACTGCGTGCAAACGCTATACTTTCTCGAAACCAAAACCATCTCAATCAATCAAATTAAAAAAAAAGTCCAAGGTATATACATTATTATATAATAATGGTGGATTAGTGAAATGGTGCGTAGGTATATCTCGAAAGATATGGAGATCTGCGAAATCTGATCCCTAAATAAGAAAAAGGTGGACTCATGAAAAGTAATATTTTTGCTCCTGGAAAACTACATTAATTAAAATTCATAAATATTGCACAGAACAGAAAAGATATAAAGTTGTCTCTCTTTCACAAATAAAATTTTGTGTGGGTAGACTTCAGAGCTCGACATTCATTTTTTTTATATTATACAGAGGGAATTTTCCCTGACTGTTTTCGAAATTCCCTGACTTTCCCTGACCAAATGTTCGTTCCCTGAATTTCCCTGACTTTCCAGTCCAGTGGCAACCATGGAATAGTTTTAAAGAGGGACAGATATACCTCAATTGCTTCCATAATTTTCACGCTAAACTGGTTAAGTGTGAACCAACACCTCTTTGTGAGCACAATGATTTTTATCTATAAGATCAAAAACGGAACGGCACCAAGCTATCTCCGTGAAAATATCTCAACGAGGACCGATGCATATTACAATTTACAACTTAAGAAGTGTAGGAAACTTTAGAATTCAGAGAACGAGAACCACGAGAGGACAAAGAACTATCTACTATACCGGATTCAAAAGATTTAACAGTCTACCGCAAGAAATTAAAAATGAAACAAATCTTTTTGCATTTAAAAGAAAAATTAAAAAGTTTGCTAGAACTAGTATAATAGATTAAGCATAAAATCATTAAAGAAACTAGTAAACAAAATTTTAATATGTTAATATGTATGTATGAGACTACTCAAATAGATATGTAAACCATGACAAAACTCCAAATGGCTCTTTAAAAGCTAAATAAATGAAGATTGATTCGAGATTGATTGATTGGTTGTAAGGGACTCTCAGCCATATAGCTTAAGATCTAACTCTGACACCAGCTTACAAATGTATAGAGACACCAGAACCCAAAATTATGTTGTTATATCGAGGCTTACAACTGTTTAATGAGCTACCTAGGTTAGGTTAGGTTAGGTTTATGTGGCTGTCGGCAGAAGCCGACACACTTAGACCAATTTAGGTCCATTGTGATACCACGTATATTATCTACCTCAATTCTGTAGATGGGACTGGCCAACGACACGCGGTTGTTCTCAAGCGGTCCCTCATCTACGTACTAACCGCGCCCAACGTCGTTTTAATTACGGTGATCTGACGAGAATCGATTAACTCGACGTGGTATGGTCGTTGGTTAATGAGCTACCTAGGGAAATAAAAAAATGAGACAATAGGCACACGCTTTAAAAAATTACTAATCAAACATATAAAAGATTCAATCACTTAGTATAACGTGTTTTCCCAGCCGGGGTAGGCTAAGCGGGAATGCCGGGGTCCTAGAAATAGAAAAGAGGAAGGGGGAAAAGTCGAGCCGCGAATAAGCACCCAGGAATTGTGCGACAAATCAAACACCTTGCGAATTTTAATCTTTAACTTTGACTTCACTTTTTATTAAACTTAATATAAAATAACTTTTTATGAATCCTGGCGTCGATGCGGCGTGGCTAAGCTCCGGCGGTGAACTCCCCGAATCCTAGGCGCGGTCCTCTTTTATAGGCGCCTATGGAGTGAGTTTTCCCCTTTCGCTGTGGTGTCTCTGCGTGTTGCTGCTTCTGTGGTGCTGCGGCACAGGGTACCCCCACTGCCCGCTCTTACTACTTGAGCCCGTAGTGTCCGCCAGAGCGCTTCTGCTCCACACATGTTGACTGGATCCAGCTGTCATGTGTCTGGTCCGGCGGCCACCACTCGACTGAAATTGCATTTCGTGGATGTCATGCGTATCCACTCGGTGGTGACTTTGAGAGCTGTATGTGGTAAGTGTGGGCGCGCGTGTTGGTAGTGGTGAGAGTGTGCGAGTGTGTATGCTGTGGTGGGTTGGTGTTGGTGTGGTGAGTTTTGTCGTTGTGTTTGGCGCTGCATTCGGCTTGTTGATGTATTGGTGGTGGTGGGCAGGTGTTTTTGTGCGACAGCACATGTGGCGAAGATTACTTCGTTACATTAGTTAATAAGGTATAAACTATTAACTTTTTATTTATTCTGTTTTAGTTTTCTAAGATACTAAATAAATGATAAAAACATTTGTCCTCAACAAGTTGATCGAGGACAAGATCGAAATCAAATGCGAAATACAAAAAGAAAAAGTACAATTTTATTTAAAAAATGGTCAACCCAACCGTGAATTTCTTTTAGACAAACGGTGCCTACGGACAATACGCTGGAGGAATTCAGGATCATGCGACCCGATCCCAAGAGGGCCATCAAAACGAGCAAACGATCTGCGCAGCGAAGTCAACAGTAACCCCTGGGGGATTAGTCGTAATCCGAAAGAAAAATTAGAGCGTACACTCTTTCCAACTCATTTTGTCCGGACACCCGACATCCCGGTCCTACGACAGGAAACTCCCCCTTTAGCAAAGAAGAATGAACTCTTGCGGCGCAAAAATGTATTCATTCATAAACGTTCTTTATACAGAGATGCCCGAAGACACCTTTCTTTTTAGGTACGCAGATGATATCGCCGCGGTTATAACGACAAGAGACACCGAAAGCGGGTGCATCTCTGGATGGAAGACCACGGACTAGGACTGGTGTAACTTTATAAAACTCTCAAAAGTAAATATTTGAGTAAAATCAAACCAATAGAGGTGAAGGCCACCGCAGCTTGGGGTCTCACTGTTGAGCATGTAATTTTTTTTTAAATATATGTCAATAAATTTCAGTAATAGTAATAATAAGACTGGCCACCGAAAAAACAGAGGTTTGCAAGTTGGCTCTGAGGTGATAACCAGCGAAGAAGCGGTAAAGTACATAGGGATCGCCTTTAATACAATGCTCACTTCTGGCAGTAGATAAAGTCTGTATCGGAACAGGCAGCGAAGGTCACAAAACACACTGAACAAATTAATGGCAAACGTAGGGAGTGCTACGGCAAACAAACGTAGGCTTTCAATGCCGATCACACATGCCATATTTTGTGTGGGTGTATCCCTTTCATAGAAGAAGTACTGAACTCAAAAAAAGAGAGAGGAAGACCCAAACACAACTTTGTAAGGCAAAGTCGTCTAAGGCCACACAAGACTTACAAGACGGCGTCCTATGACGGACTTAAAAACGGCACCACCCTGATGTAATGCAACTATTATAGTAATAAATGATAATTAATAGAACGCCTAGTTCGTCTAAGGCATTATTCTGCGCAAAATTTGCTGAATTGTTAAAAAATGTGGTGGAGAGAAAGGAACCCGTGTTGAATTTAGGTGACTTGAATATAAACTGGCTAGTAAAGGATACTTATCAAAATAGAATGCAAAATATAATACAGTCGCTGGCCAAATTATTAGACGCACTGTAAGGTTCTGTGTACTTTGTTTGTACTTGTTTACGTTCGCGTATCAATTGTTTAATACTGTAATGCAACACGTTTAATACAAATACAAAATGGAATCATATTTAAAATCTCCTAAATAAAAACACGTTATATGTATGTTTCACCCTGCAGTCGTCGCGCGGATTACTATTGTAATCCACCAATGCAAAATTGATAATTCCCCGAAAACTAGTGGTGGTTATTTTTTGTCTCTTTTAGTACTTACAGTTAAATAGTTTGTGAAGTTAAGTGGAATACTATTGTAATCCGCGCGACGACTGATGTGTAAGTATTTTTGTCAAACTGTTTTTTTTTTGTTTTTTTCATAATTTCGAGTTATTACATAATGTCATAGCTCATGTATATGTTTTTTTATGAAGTAAGGTACTTGAGTATTAATTTAGATGACATAAATTTACATTGTATGTGTAGGTATATTTTATATAAATATTGTTTTTTAGGAACATCATGGATCAAATACGGGATGATCAGATCAGAGCTTGGCTCAACGAAGGCAATGCAAATAGACGAGATTTTGACAACGATGATTCAGCCTCGAATGATGAACCAATCCATGAAACTGAATCTGAGCAGGATGAAATGACGGACGAGGAAATTACCGACGTCGAGGAATCAGGACAAAGCAGATGCAATGTATTTTATGTTGGTGTGGATAATACTCGCTGGTCAAAGACTATACCACCATATAGAGGAAGAACTCGAAGACACAATATAGTTTTTGTGCCTCCTGAACCCAAAGGAGTAGCTAGACAGAAAACGACAATTGAAGACTGTTTATCTCTACACCTAGATGTTACCATGATTGATCTCATTGTCAAATATACTAATATAAAAATAGAGAATGCCATTAATAAATACGGAAGAGTAAGTGATGCTAAATTGACGGATGATGTCGAACTGAAGGCATTTTTCGGTATCCTCTATATGGCTGGTGCTTTGAAATTAGGAAGAACAAGCTGCGATCAGATTTTTGATCAGAAATTTACGCTTCGATGACATTCGTGACCGCAGTGTTCGTGAAAATTGACAAATTGGCCCCAATACGGGAAATCTTAGATTTGTTCATCATGAATTCTCAACAATATTTTATTCCAGGCGCCGAGATGACATAAGATGAACAGCTGCTTGCCTTTAGGGGACGCTGTTCATTCAAGCAATACATTCCTAGCAAACCTGCGAAATATGGTGTAAAACTATTTGCACTGGTCGACGTTCACTATCCATATACATACAATTTTGAGATTTATCCAGGCAAACAGCCTGAAGGACCATTCAACCAAAGTAATGAACGTTCTGAATTAGTGAAGAGACTAACACGTCCTGTTTTGGGTAAGAACCGTAACATCTTTATGGATAATTGGTTTTCATCACTCAATGTTGCCAAAGAGCTTTTCGAAAACCAAACAACGATGGTTGCTACCGTAAGGAGAGATAAAAGAGAAATTCCAAAAGAGTTTCGAGTAGCCAGAGGGCATCCTTTGTAGAGTTCAAAATTTGGTTTTTACAGCCCTTGTACACTGGTATCCTATGTGGCAAAACCAAATAAAGTGGTGCTTATTTTGTCCACGATGCATAACGATGCGGTAATAGATGACAGCACAGGAGAGAAAAGAAAGCCTGAAATGATCACGTATTACAACCGCACAAAAAACGGCGTGGATCTGGTGGACAAAATGTTTTCGCTCTACGACGTGTATAGGAATTCAAGACGATGGCCTATAACTGTGTTTCATGATTTACTCAATCTAAGTGCTCTAAATGCTCTATGCATATATTCAGCGAACAAAAACTTTGAAACTATTATTCGCCGGGAATTTCTCATTTCCCTTTCCATAGCATGGATGAAACCACTTACTCAACAAAATACAACAAAAATCATTGCCTAGGGCTCTAGCATTCAAGATAAAAGACTTTTTAGACATTCCTCAAGGAAATATTCTGCCGTCAAGCTCAGCACCACCACGAAGTAGTTCTTTGGGTCGCTGCTATGACTGCGGAAGAGCACGCAATAAAAGCACTGGACAATCATGTACCGCATGTCAAAAATTCGTTTGTCCTGACCATGCCAAGTACATATTATGTTCATCATACTTGGAAACAAGTAATTAGTTTATAGATTTTTAGTTTATTTAAGAACAGACCTAAATTTGAAACTAAAGTTCCTTTTTTTCTACAAGAAATCCTAATTTTTTTTTTTAATTTTTTTTTTTATCTTTAAGTAATAATGTAATTGCATTTTGAAGCAAAATAAATTTGAAAAAATTAAAGCATACTGGTTTTACGCGCGACGACTGGTGTGACTTTTTCGTGCGCGACGACTGCAGGGTTAAAATAAAAATATTGCATATAAACTAGTGCAACACATAAAACTATTAAAAAAAAACTGCAGTGCGTCTAATAATATGGCCAGGGACTGTAAGTGATAATTTCGGTAAATTGTTGATTGATGAACCAACACGAAGGGCGTGTACAAATGAGTCTTTGATTGACTACGTCATAACAAATTTTACTGAAATAAGTTCAGAAGTTAACAGTGAATTGAATATATCTGACCATGAAACTATTGAAATTAAAATAAAACATAGGGACGGGCTACAGTCCGCTTGGGCGAACTGTTGGATACCCTATTCTTATTCCTATCCCTCATAACTGGGCGTGACAAAAGTCTAAGTATGGTTGAATTGTTAAGAACGCTCTACATATTTTTTTATATAACATTTAAAGGATTTTATTAAAAAACGCTCCCTAGCTCAAACTTGGGTGTTTCAATAAAATTGTTTTATTTAATTGTGGGCGTGTCAGTAGGCGGATTTTAAAAAAAATAACACATGAGAATAAAGGGCCCCTAGAGAGTATATATTATAAATTTCAGCTCCCTAGCTCAAACTTTGAATTTAAAAAAAAAAAAAAAAAAAAAAAAATTGTTGTCCGCCCACTGACACGGATTTTGAAAATATTTACACATGAGCATAAAGGGCCCATAGAGAGTATATATTATAAATTTCAGCTCTCTAGCTCAAACTTTAAAAAAATTATTTTTTTATTTGTGGGCGTGTCAGTGGGCGAATTTTGAAAATTTTTTATCCCGAGCAGTTTTAGGAGTCATAGATCATATATAAAAAATTTCAGCTTTCTAGCTCAAAATTCGATTTTTTCCAAAATTTTGTTTTTTTGAGTTTGTGGGCGTGTCTGTGGGCGGATTTCAAAAATTCGTAAACTTGATTATTTTGGGACCCTAGAGAGTATATGGTTAAAATTTCAGCTCTCTAGGTCCAGTTTAAAGGCCTAATTTCTGCCGACAGACGGACGGACGGACGGACATGGCTAGATCGACATTACTATCGATGCTGATCATAAATATAGTAACTTTTAGGGGTCTACGGGCAATATTAAGGTATGTTACAAACTATGCGTCAAAATTAATATACCCTTAGAATAGGGTATACAAATTAAGTGAGATGTCGGAATAATAAAGTGATTAGATACATAAAAGCACTAAAATATAGAAAAGATACATTTTACCATTGTCTGTGTGATAGTCCTATATGTACTTTGCAATATTTAGATATCAATATAAATTTATTGGCTCGGAATTTTCAAATGGAGTTATTGCGAAAGAACTATAGATTTTTTTGTTAATAAAGTTGAAATAAAGCAAGATATGTGTGGGTGGTTCAATAGGGAAGTTAACCAGTTAAAACGAGTAAAAATAACAAAATATAATAAAGCTAAATTTACAAATAATGAGTTAGATTGGAAATATATATAAACAAGCTCTGAGAAATGCCAGAAATATATTCATTCGAAATAAATTAGAAAACAGTACAAATCAAAAGTCAATGTGACGAAATATAAATACCTATGTACTCAATAAAGGGGGAACGCAAATAAATGCAATTACTTTCGGTCAAATAAAGTTTTCAAATAATTAAGAAATAGCTTATCAGTTTAATAAATATTTTATAGAAAGTGTGGAGCAAATTAGTGAATCGATACCAAACATCCGGTATTCAAATATCATCGACACGAGGACGGTAGTATTTAAATTTACATTGATCGATACCGAGCAATTGAAGATGACTTTAAAATCGATGAACAATAAAAAGGATCCGTTCTTATTATCAGTGAGAATTCTTATTGACCGTGCTGGGACTGGTAATAGTAAGGATAGTTAATTTGTCTATGCAAAACGACGTGCTCCCCGAAAGCTGGAAGCAATCTTTTGTGAAGCCGGATTCAGACAGTATTTGGAACAACGAAAGGGGAAGAATTTCGTCCCGTAAATATGCTCATATTATTGGAAAAGGTTCTGGAGAAAATAGTATATTCGCAACTACTAAATTTTGTGGAGGTCAATAATATACTTATCCCAAATCAATAAGGATTTAGAGAAAAGCATTCCTGTGAAACTGCACTAAATTTGGTTCTGGACGACTGCAGATGTTTGACTGACGCTAAACACAAAATTATAGCAACGTTCATTGACCTGCAACGAGCTTTTGAAACAGTTGACAGAAAAATCTTGATGGACAAACTGTACCAATATGGAATCCTTTCATAAAAAGGAAATCCAAATCCCAGAGCACTCAGACTCGGTAACGTTCCATTGTACTACCAGGCAGAAATCCTCCTTTTTGGTGTAGAGGCATGCGAATGGGTGGCGTATGTTGATGTTCCCCATGGGGATTGAACCTGCACCGCACGGGTCACAAGCCAACACACTAACCTCTACACCGTCGCCACCCACGGTTCAATTCTTACTTAAGCGAAAGATGTCAATGTACAATTTATAATGATGCATATTCAGATGTCATGGAAGTTAAAATATTAGTACCACAAGGCTCTGATTTAGGAACGCTTTTGTTTATATTGTATATAAATGATATGAATAAGGTTGTGGAGTACTCGAATCTGTGTTTGTTTATTATATGTTTCGGGTGTTGACGTTAATTCGTGCGCGCATAAAATTAAAATTGACTTGGAATCGTTAAATAAGTGGCTGCAAATAAACAAGTTAAAACTGAATGCTAAAAAGACTAAAGGTATGATCTTAGGAGGATCACTAGATGAAGATTTATTTGTTCAAAATGAAAAAAATTGAGATCGTTAAATACTTAGGTAAAATAATAGACAAAAAACTTAAATTTCGGGTTTTTTAGTAGAGTTCGGGATAAAATGACACTTATGAACGCAATCAGAGTGTATAACACGATCATAAAATCGAATTTTGAATACTCTCCAACGGTTCTTGTGCAATGCTCGATGGAAAATATGTACAGATTGCAAAAACTGCAAAACAAAGCGATGCGTTGTATTTTAAAAATGTCCCACTTAACGTCATTTTTACATATGTTGAACACGCTAAAGTGGTTAAGCATCAGACAAAGAGTCATATTTAGTGTCTTAATTTTTGTATTCAAGAGTAAAACAGGTAGTTTGCCACCCTATATAACGGAGAACATGCAGTTTGTTGGGGAGTTACAACCTTATATCCAGCCTGAGAAATAACCATTACTTCAGATTGGATCGGCATCGTACTGTTAGCGGACAAACCAGAGCAATGTATAAGGGTATATCTATATACAACATGCTGCCGGCCAACATAAAAAATTGTGAAAATGTGTTTACGTACAAACACCTATTATTAATTTATGTAAAGCAACATTTTTAAAGTTTTTAAATCTTTCTTTGTTACAAAAAAAATGGTTTGTGAATCTTTTGTACATTAATTTTAATGGCCACATGTGCCAAATAAAAGAAATCAAATCAAATGCAACGAGCAGTACCAGGCTAGCATTCACGGCCGTTCGTGGGAAGTGTTTAAACACAACGGTATGGTAAATATTATTGTTTTCGTTATTAATAATATATTATCACCCCTTTTGCGAGCGTCAATCGACAATTGACTATTTGCAACGTGTGCCATTGTGATCGAACGATTCTAAAGGATTTTGTCAATCGCAGTCAATTAAAAAAATGCGATTGGCAATATCAATGAGAATGATTTGTTTCTTTCACAATAGCACACATTGAAAATAGTCAAGTATCAATTGACACTCGCAATAGGGGTGACCAAATAAATAAAGAAACATACATACAATTGACTTGCAGGTTGCAGCTCCGAGCACTCGACGCAGGCAGCTAATGTACACCATTTATCACTATTCTATAGAATAAGCCAACTTTGAAATTCGCTTCTGAAATACATCTTTCTAGATGAATTTAATTTGCGCATTTTCCAGAAAGCATCCCATTGCGCTGCTGCAGTGTAAGGTTTCTGTTTTCCGAGCAGAAGAATTAAAATCCAACTGCATTCAGCTTTTGAAAATGTGATTGGCTAAGTTTCATGCCGGTATCTCCCTCCAAAAAAAATGAAGATCCAAGCAAGACGCACACATACACCTATGTACGTTAGTGAAAAAAAAAATTACGATTTAGTTTCTGAGAATATTGAAATGCAAAATGACAAGATTTACCGGTCATTTAATCCAATTCAAACAAGCCATATTTTAATGCATGGCTTTAACCTTAAACTTTTATTTACGATGGTCAGCCAAATTAATATCTTCACTTTTTTATATTTTACATTATGGCGGTCTGTAACTGTAAATAGGGAATAGGGATATCCTAATCCTTTGTTTACTGTTTGTTTTGTCCCACACAACTAATAGGCAATCTAATCTTGTGTTTTCTTCTCACTAAATTCGCTGACAGATCGAACCGGCAATCAGTGGTTCTCAAACTACCAAACATCGGCGTTCAGGGAAATAGGTTTTAATAATCGAGCCGTCAGTCATTTAATAAATATGTATGCGGTAGCCACATGGCTACCATGGGATTGAAAGGGTTAAATAAAAATTTAGATTATAATCTATTTTTTTATTCAATATTATTTCTCATAGCTAAGTATTAGTCTAAGTAATAAACTAGGTTTTTTGAATTTTTATGAATATATAAACAGTTTTGATATTTTTCTTCTTTAGAAAACGTTCGTTGGTGAAGATATGATCCGATTTGAAAAGTTTCTCCGATTTGAAAAGTTTCACTACGGTCGGTTTCTGTACTAAGCGGTGCATCTTTTAATGTTGTTCTTCTGCAAGCTGTTTATGGTTCAGAGGTCGACGATGTTCACGGCATTCACGAAATGGTGCTCTGCAGCTATAACAAAATCGTGTAATCTTTTATTTTTCTTCTTTCGTCGTTTTGGTGTAATTTGTGTTATTTCTGAATTGTCTTTGAAAGGTAAACTTAAATTGAATTTATTATTCCACACAATTAATTGCTTACTTAAACTTTGTTTGAATTTAGATTTATCAAAATCACAAAAATAGCAACCGATGAAGGCAAAACTACCAATCGTAGACCGAATTTCGATGATTTCAATGCTTACGGCACAAACTCATGCTGAAAGTAAGTAACATACATTGGTATAGATAACATACATATTTATTTGCTTCTTTTCTTTTGCAGGAGAATTTGATGGAGAAATGTAGCAGGTATACCAAATGAAAAAATGTAAGAAATAAAAAAAAATGAACAAACATTTCTGATTTTTATTTTAGCGATACTCGATTCTCGATTCTTTTCTTATCTAGCCTCGATTTGTACCTTTTTTTTGGATCAGTTTTGGATTCGTTTTTTGCTGAGCACAGCGAGCTCACTCTCACAATACATACACATGTGAGTCCGCGGCTATTACAATTTCCATACCAATGCGGAGTAGTCCATATGTCATTGACTCCGTTTGCGGACGTAAAACAATGCCCCCCATTATGCCTTGTCAGATCTAAATATTAATGATTGATTATATATAGCTCAAAAATCAGATTCTCTCCGACTCACCCATTCAATTTGAACGTCACCCCCCACAGATTGCCCAGATTTTCAGATGCCTCGATAAACAAATAACTTTATGAAATTCCACAATTTTCATTCTTAAATCAAGATTTTGATCCTTGAGACCGGGATTTTGGTCGTTGAAGTCAAGATTTTTATCCTTAAATCAAGAATCCTTATCTATGGGTATAACCTTCTTTCTTATTGTAACAGCCACCTTCAAGTCATCGTATGAACATTTTATGAAAACCAAAATAAATTTACTTACCAAGTCCATCTCTGACTACACTTCTTCTGAGTTGTCATGTCGTTGTCGTTTAATATTAGCCAGCTGAGTGACAGCGCCTGAACACGCAACTGGTAAGACCGAAAATAAAAATATAAAAAAACCAATCAAATGCCGGTGTGGAGAGAATTAGCGTAGATTTGAACCAGGGGGTTGAGATGAACTAGGGTGAACAGGAATTAACTCAATCACGAAATGTAGCCTCCCACTGATAGCGGACGTTGAAATCGATCGATTGAGAGTACAGAAGTAATGGTGGGCATTGATGATGGGCAAGAAGATATAGAGGCCAAATCATGGTCAGTATGAGTAGTTCAAAAGTGGTAAGAGGCACAACGTCTTAGAGTAATAAGAACGAAGTAAAGTAGTGAAAGTACAAATTCTTAACATACATATCGAAGAAAATAACGAATAGGTACTGAGTTTAGGGCGAAGCCGTGTGGAAATAGTTCCAATTGAATTGTTGGCGGTCATCATCTTTAATCGATACAGTGGTGACCGCCCTTCAACAAAGGTCGGCCGAACAAGAAGGTCACCTTGAACAAACAAAGAACAAAAAAAGGGATTATCATAAGAGTAGAGGCTAGTTGACATAAAACAATAAGTACACAACAGTAAACCGAGGGTTTCCACCCAGAACAGAAAAGCGCCAACCGAGGAGAATCATATAGTTTTCCGGCAGTCTTAAAACTCCGGCACTACTCCCATGCGCAATCCACAATAAATCACAAATAATAAAATAGAGAGAAACAGATATATATATATATACATATACATATATGTGCGATGAACAAACGTTCCATCGAATGAAGTCGAATGCTGTTTTAAGTATAATTTCCTATTTAACGTTCAATATCCGTGTTAGTTTTAAATAAATTTTGTTATTAGCTAAGTTTTTTTTTTTGGTGCGTGGTATTATATCCTCATTGTTTTAAGTTTTTTTTGAGTTTTAAGACTGAACACTATATGATTCTCCTCGGTTGGCGCTTTTCTGACCACGATTTGGCCTCTATATCTTCTTGCCCATCATCAATGCCCACCATTACTTCTGTACTCTCAATCGATCGATTTCAACGTCCGCTATCAGTGGGAGGCTACATTTCGTGATTGAGTTAATTCCTGTTCACCCTAGTTCATCTCAACCCCCTGGTTCAAATCTACGCTAATTCTCTCCACACCGGCATTTGATTGGTTTTTTTATATTTTTATTTTCGGTCTTACCAGTTGCGTGTTCAGGCGCTGTCACTCAGCTGGCTAATATTAAACGACAACGACATGACAACTCAGAAGAAGTGTAGTCAGAGATGGACTTGGTAAGTAAATTTATTTTGGTTTTCATAAAATGTTCATACGATGACTTGAAGGTGGCTGTTACAATAAGAAAGAAGGTTATACCCATAGATAAGGATTCTTGATTTAAGGATAAAAATCTTGACTTCAACGACCAAAATCCCGGTCTCAAGGATCAAAATCTTGATTTAAGAATGAAAATTGTGGAATTTCATAAAGTTATTTGTTTATCGAGGCATCTGAAAATCTGGGCAATCTGTGGGGGGTGACGTTCAAATTGAATGGGTGAGTCGGAGAGAATCTGATTTTTGAGCTATATATAATCAATCATTAATATTTAGATCTGACAAGGCATAATGGGGGGCATTGTTTTACGTCCGCAAACGGAGTCAATGACATATGGACTACTCCGCATTGGTATGGAAATTGTAATAGCCGCGGACTCACATGTGTATGTATTGTGAGAGTGAGCTCGCTGTGCTCAGCAAAAAACGAATCCAAAACTGATCCAAAAAAAAGGTACAAATCGAGGCTAGATAAGAAAAGAATCGAGAATCGAGTATCGCTAAAATAAAAATCAGAAATGTTTGTTCATTTTTTTTTATTTCTTACATTTTTTCATTTGGTATACCTGCTACATTTCTCCATCAAATTCTCCTGCAAAAGAAAAGAAGCAAATAAATATGTATGTTATCTATACCAATGTATGTTACTTACTTTCAGCATGAGTTTGTGCCGTAAGCATTGAAATCATCGAAATTCGGTCTACGATTGGTAGTTTTGCCTTCATCGGTTGCTATTTTTGTGATTTTGATAAATCTAAATTCAAACAAAGTTTAAGTAAGCAATTAATTGTGTGGAATAATAAATTCAATTTAAGTTTACCTTTCAAAGACAATTCAGAAATAACACAAATTACACCAAAACGACGAAAGAAGAAAAATAAAAGATTACACGATTTTGTTATAGCTGCAGAGCACCATTTCGTGAATGCCGTGAACATCGTCGACCTCTGAACCATAAACAGCTTGCAGAAGAACAACATTAAAAGATGCACCGCTTAGTACAGAAACCGACCGTAGTGAAACTTTTCAAATCGGAGAAACTTTTCAAATCGGATCATATCTTCACCAACGAACGTTTTCTAAAGAAGAAAAATATCAAAACTGTTTATATATTCATAAAAATTCAAAAAACCTAGTTTATTACTTAGACTAATACTTAGCTATGAGAAATAATATTGAATGAAAAAATAGATTATAATCTAAATTTTTATTTAACCCTTTCAATCCCATGGTAGCCATGTGGCTACCGCATACATATTTATTAAATGACTGACGGCTCGATTATTAAAACCTATTTCCCTGAACGCCGATGTTTGGTAGTTTGAGAACCACTGATTGCCGGTTCGATCTGTCAGCGAATTTAGTGAGAAGAAAACACAAGATTAGATTGCCTATTAGTTGTGTGGGACAAAACAAACAGTAAACAAAGGATTAGGATATCCCTATTCCCTATTTACAGTTACAGACCGCCATAATGTAAAATATAAAAAAGTGAAGATATTAATTTGGCTGACCATCGTAAATAAAAGTTTAAGGTTAAAGCCATGCATTAAAATATGGCTTGTTTGAATTGGATTAAATGACCGGTAAATCTTGTCATTTTGCATTTCAATATTCTCAGAAACTAAATCGTAATTTTTTTTTTCACTAACGTACATAGGTGTATGTGTGCGTCTTGCTTGGATCTTCATTTTTTTTGGAGGGAGATACCGGCATGAAACTTAGCCAATCACATTTTCAAAAGCTGAATGCAGTTGGATTTTAATTCTTCTGCTCGGAAAACAGAAACCTTACACTGCAGCAGCGCAATGGGATGCTTTCTGGAAAATGCGCAAATTAAATTCATCTAGAAAGATGTATTTCAGAAGCGAATTTCAAAGTTGGCTTATTCTATAGAATAGTGATAAATGGTGTACATTAGCTGCCTGCGTCGAGTGCTCGGAGCTGCAACCTGCAAGTCAATTGTATGTATGTTTCTTTATTTATTTGGTCACCCCTATTGCGAGTGTCAATTGATACTTGACTATTTTCAATGTGTGCTATTGTGAAAGAAACAAATCATTCTCATTGATATTGCCAATCGCATTTTTTTAATTGACTGCGATTGACAAAATCCTTTAGAATCGTTCGATCACAATGGCACACGTTGCAAATAGTCAATTGTCGATTGACGCTCGCAAAAGGGGTGATAATATATTATTAATAACGAAAACAATAATATTTACCATACCGTTGTGTTTAAACACTTCCCACGAACGGCCGTGAATGCTAGCCTGGTACTGCTCGTTGCATTTGATTTGATTTCTTTTATTTGGCACATGTGGCCATTAAAATTAATGTACAAAAGATTCACAAAACATTTTTTTTGTAACAAAGAAAGATTTAAAAACTTTAAAAATGTTGCTTTACATAAATTAATAATAGGTGTTTGTACGTAAACACATTTTCACAATTTTTTATGTTGGCCGGCAGCATGTTGTATATAGATATACCCTTATACATTGCTCTGGTTTGTCCGCTAACAGTACGATGCCGATCCAATCTGAAGTAATGGTTATTTCTCAGGCTGGATATAAGGTTGTAACTCCCCAACAAACTGCATGTTCTCCGTTATATAGGGTGGCAAACTACCTGTTTTACTCTTGAATACAAAAATTAAGACACTAAATATGACTCTTTGTCTGATGCTTAACCACTTTAGCGTGTTCAACATATGTAAAAATGACGTTAAGTGGGACATTTTTAAAATACAACGCATCGCTTTGTTTTGCAGTTTTTGCAATCTGTACATATTTTCCATCGAGCATTGCACAAGAACCGTTGGAGAGTATTCAAAATTCGATTTTATGATCGTGTTATACACTCTGATTGCGTTCATAAGTGTCATTTTATCCCGAACTCTACTAAAAAACCCGAAATTTAAGTTTTTTGTCTATTATTTTACCTAAGTATTTAACGATCTCAATTTTTTTCATTTTCAACAAATAAATCTTCATCTAGTGATCCTCCTAAGATCATACCTTTAGTCTTTTTAGCATTCAGTTTTAACTTGTTTATTTGCAGCCACTTATTTAACGATTCCAAGTCAATTTTAATTTTATGCGCGCACGAATTAACGTCAACACCCGAAACATATAATAAACAAACACAGATTCGAGTACTCCACAACCTTATTCATATCATTTATATACAATATAAACAAAAGCGTTCCTAAATCAGAGCCTTGTGGTACTAATATTTTAACTTCCATGACATCTGAATATGCATCATTATAAATTGTACATTGACATCTTTCGCTTAAGTAAGAATTGAACCGTGGGTGGCGACGGTGTAGAGGTTAGTGTGTTGGCTTGTGACCCGTGCGGTGCAGGTTCAATCCCCATGGGGAACATCAACATACGCCACCCATTCGCATGCCTCTACACCAAAAAGGAGGATTTCTGCCTGGTAGTACAATGGAACGTTACCGAGTCTGAGTGCTCTGGGATTTGGATTTCCTTTTTATGAAAGGATTCCATATTGGTACAGTTTGTCCATCAAGATTTTTCTGTCAACTGTTTCAAAAGCTCGTTGCAGGTCAATGAACGTTGCTATAATTTTGTGTTTAGCGTCAGTCAAACATCTGCAGTCGTCCAGAACCAAATTTAGTGCAGTTTCACAGGAATGCTTTTCTCTAAATCCTTATTGATTTGGGATAAGTATATTATTGACCTCCACAAAATTTAGTAGTTGCGAATATACTATTTTCTCCAGAACCTTTTCCAATAATATGAGCATATTTACGGGACGAAATTCTTCCCCTTTCGTTGTTCCAAATACTGTCTGAATCCGGCTTCACAAAAGATTGCTTCCAGCTTTCGGGGAGCACGTCGTTTTGCATAGACAAATTAACTATCCTTACTATTACCAGTCCCAGCACGGTCAATAAGAATTCTCACTGATAATAAGAACGGATCCTTTTTATTGTTCATCGATTTTAAAGTCATCTTCAATTGCTCGGTATCGATCAATGTAAATTTAAATACTACCGTCCTCGTGTCGATGATATTTGAATACCGGATGTTTGGTATCGATTCACTAATTTGCTCCACACTTTCTATAAAATATTTATTAAACTGATAAGCTATTTCTTAATTATTTGAAAACTTTATTTGACCGAAAGTAATTGCATTTATTTGCGTTCCCCCTTTATTGAGTACATAGGTATTTATATTTCGTCACATTGACTTTTGATTTGTACTGTTTTCTAATTTATTTCGAATGAATATATTTCTGGCATTTCTCAGAGCTTGTTTATATATATTTCCAATCTAACTCATTATTTGTAAATTTAGCTTTATTATATTTTGTTATTTTTACTCGTTTTAACTGGTTAACTTCCCTATTGAACCACCCACACATATCTTGCTTTATTTCAACTTTATTAACAAAAAAATCTATAGTTCTTTCGCAATAACTCCATTTGAAAATTCCGAGCCAATAAATTTATATTGATATCTAAATATTGCAAAGTACATATAGGACTATCACACAGACAATGGTAAAATGTATCTTTTCTATATTTTAGTGCTTTTATGTATCTAATCACTTTATTATTCCGACATCTCACTTAATTTGTATACCCTATTCTAAGGGTATATTAATTTTGACGCATAGTTTGTAACATACCTTAATATTGCCCGTAGACCCCTAAAAGTTACTATATTTATGATCAGCATCGATAGTAATGTCGATCTAGCCATGTCCGTCCGTCCGTCCGTCTGTCGGCAGAAATTAGGCCTTTAAACTGGACCTAGAGAGCTGAAATTTTAACCATATACTCTCTAGGGTCCCAAAATAATCAAGTTTACGAATTTTTGAAATCCGCCCACAGACACGCCCACAAACTCAAAAAAACAAAATTTTGGAAAAAATCGAATTTTGAGCTAGAAAGCTGAAATTTTTTATATATGATCTATGACTCCTAAAACTGCTCGGGATAAAAAATTTTCAAAATTCGCCCACTGACACGCCCACAAATAAAAAAATAATTTTTTTAAAGTTTGAGCTAGAGAGCTGAAATTTATAATATATACTCTCTATGGGCCCTTTATGCTCATGTGTAAATATTTTCAAAATCCGTGTCAGTGGGCGGACAACAATTTTTTTTTTTTTTTTTTTTAAATTCAAAGTTTGAGCTAGGGAGCTGAAATTTATAATATATACTCTCTAGGGGCCCTTTATTCTCATGTGTTATTTTTTTTAAAATCCGCCTACTGACACGCCCACAATTAAATAAAACAATTTTATTGAAACACCCAAGTTTGAGCTAGGGAGCGTTTTTTAATAAAATCCTTTAAATGTTATATAAAAAAATATGTAGAGCGTTCTTAACAATTCAACCATACTTAGACTTTTGTCACGCCCAGTTATGAGGGATAGGAATAAGAATAGGGTATCCAACAGTTCGCCCAAGCGGACTGTAGCCCGTCCCTATGTTTTATTTTAATTTCAATAGTTTCATGGTCAGATATATTCAATTCACTGTTAACTTCTGAACTTATTTCAGTAAAATTTGTTATGACGTAGTCAATCAAAGACTCATTTGTACACGCCCTTCGTGTTGGTTCATCAATCAACAATTTACCGAAATTATCACTTACAGTCCCTGGCCATATTATTAGACGCACTGCAGTTTTTTTTTAATAGTTTTATGTGTTGCACTAGTTTATATGCAATATTTTTATTTTAACCCTGCAGTCGTCGCGCACGAAAAAGTCACACCAGTCGTCGCGCGTAAAACCAGTATGCTTTAATTTTTTCAAATTTATTTTGCTTCAAAATGCAATTACATTATTACTTAAAGATAAAAAAAAAAATTAAAAAAAAAAATTAGGATTTCTTGTAGAAAAAAAGGAACTTTAGTTTCAAATTTAGGTCTGTTCTTAAATAAACTAAAAATCTATAAACTAATTACTTGTTTCCAAGTATGATGAACATAATATGTACTTGGCATGGTCAGGACAAACGAATTTTTGACATGCGGTACATGATTGTCCAGTGCTTTTATTGCGTGCTCTTCCGCAGTCATAGCAGCGACCCAAAGAACTACTTCGTGGTGGTGCTGAGCTTGACGGCAGAATATTTCCTTGAGGAATGTCTAAAAAGTCTTTTATCTTGAATGCTAGAGCCCTAGGCAATGATTTTTGTTGTATTTTGTTGAGTAAGTGGTTTCATCCATGCTATGGAAAGGGAAATGAGAAATTCCCGGCGAATAATAGTTTCAAAGTTTTTGTTCGCTGAATATATGCATAGAGCATTTAGAGCACTTAGATTGAGTAAATCATGAAACACAGTTATAGGCCATCGTCTTGAATTCCTATACACGTCGTAGAGCGAAAACATTTTGTCCACCAGATCCACGCCGTTTTTTGTGCGGTTGTAATACGTGATCATTTCAGGCTTTCTTTTCTCTCCTGTGCTGTCATCTATTACCGCATCGTTATGCATCGTGGACAAAATAAGCACCACTTTATTTGGTTTTGCCACATAGGATACCAGTGTACAAGGGCTGTAAAAACCAAATTTTGAACTCTACAAAGGATGCCCTCTGGCTACTCGAAACTCTTTTGGAATTTCTCTTTTATCTCTCCTTACGGTAGCAACCATCGTTGTTTGGTTTTCGAAAAGCTCTTTGGCAACATTGAGTGATGAAAACCAATTATCCATAAAGATGTTACGGTTCTTACCCAAAACAGGACGTGTTAGTCTCTTCACTAATTCAGAACGTTCATTACTTTGGTTGAATGGTCCTTCAGGCTGTTTGCCTGGATAAATCTCAAAATTGTATGTATATGGATAGTGAACGTCGACCAGTGCAAATAGTTTTACACCATATTTCGCAGGTTTGCTAGGAATGTATTGCTTGAATGAACAGCGTCCCCTAAAGGCAAGCAGCTGTTCATCTTATGTCATCTCGGCGCCTGGAATAAAATATTGTTGAGAATTCATGATGAACAAATCTAAGATTTCCCGTATTGGGGCCAATTTGTCAATTTTCACGAACACTGCGGTCACGAATGTCATCGAAGCGTAAATTTCTGATCAAAAATCTGATCGCAGCTTGTTCTTCCTAATTTCAAAGCACCAGCCATATAGAGGATACCGAAAAATGCCTTCAGTTCGACATCATCCGTCAATTTAGCATCACTTACTCTTCCGTATTTATTAATGGCATTCTCTATTTTTATATTAGTATATTTGACAATGAGATCAATCATGGTAACATCTAGGTGTAGAGATAAACAGTCTTCAATTGTCGTTTTCTGTCTAGCTACTCCTTTGGGTTCAGGAGGCACAAAAACTATATTGTGTCTTCGAGTTCTTCCTCTATATGGTGGTATAGTCTTTGACCAGCGAGTATTATCCACACCAACATAAAATACATTGCATCTGCTTTGTCCTGATTCCTCGACGTCGGTAATTTCCTCGTCCGTCATTTCATCCTGCTCAGATTCAGTTTCATGGATTGGTTCATCATTCGAGGCTGAATCATCGTTGTCAAAATCTCGTCTATTTGCATTGCCTTCGTTGAGCCAAGCTCTGATCTGATCATCCCGTATTTGATCCATGATGTTCCTAAAAAACAATATTTATATAAAATATACCTACACATACAATGTAAATTTATGTCATCTAAATTAATACTCAAGTACCTTACTTCATAAAAAAACATATACATGAGCTATGACATTATGTAATAACTCGAAATTATGAAAAAAACAAAAAAAAAACAGTTTGACAAAAATACTTACACATCAGTCGTCGCGCGGATTACAATAGTATTCCACTTAACTTCACAAACTATTTAACTGTAAGTACTAAAAGAGACAAAAAATAACCACCACTAGTTTTCGGGGAATTATCAATTTTGCATTGGTGGATTACAATAGTAATCCGCGCGACGACTGCAGGGTGAAACATACATATAACGTGTTTTTATTTAGGAGATTTTAAATATGATTCCATTTTGTATTTGTATTAAACGTGTTGCATTACAGTATTAAACAATTGATACGCGAACGTAAACAAGTACAAACAAAGTACACAGAACCTTACAGTGCGTCTAATAATTTGGCCAGCGACTGTATTATATTTTGCATTCTATTTTGATAAGTATCCTTTACTAGCCAGTTTATATTCAAGTCACCTAAATTCAACACGGGTTCCTTTCTCTCCACCACATTTTTTAACAATTCAGCAAATTTTGCGCAGAATAATGCCTTAGACGAACTAGGCGTTCTATTAATTATCATTTATTACTATAATAGTTGCATTACATCAGGGTGGTGCCGTTTTTAAGTCCGTCATAGGACGCCGTCTTGTAAGTCTTGTGTGGCCTTAGACGACTTTGCCTTACAAAGTTGTGTTTGGGTCTTCCTCTCTCTTTTTTTGAGTTCAGTACTTCTTCTATGAAAGGGATACACCCACACAAAATATGGCATGTGTGATCGGCATTGAAAGCCTACGTTTGTTTGCCGTAGCACTCCCTACGTTTGCCATTAATTTGTTCAGTGTGTTTTGTGACCTTCGCTGCCTGTTCCGATACAGACTTTATCTACTGCCAGAAGTGAGCATTGTATTAAAGGCGATCCCTATGTACTTTACCGCTTCTTCGCTGGTTATCACCTCAGAGCCAACTTGCAAACCTCTGTTTTTTCGGTGGCCAGTCTTATTATTACTATTACTGAAATTTATTGACATATATTTAAAAAAAAATTACATGCTCAACAGTGAGACCCCAAGCTGCGGTGGCCTTCACCTCTATTGGTTTGATTTTACTCAAATATTTACTTTTGAGAGTTTTATAAAGTTACACCAGTCCTAGTCCGTGGTCTTCCATCCAGAGATGCACCCGCTTTCGGTGTCTCTTGTCGTTATAACCGCGGCGATATCATCTGCGTACCTAAAAAGAAAGGTGTCTTCGGGCATCTCTGTATAAAGAACGTTTATGAATGAATACATTTTTGCGCCGCAAGAGTTCATTCTTCTTTGCTAAAGGGGGAGTTTCCTGTCGTAGGACCGGGATGTCGGGTGTCCGGACAAAATGAGTTGGAAAGAGTGTACGCTCTAATTTTTCTTTCGGATTACGACTAATCCCCCAGGGGTTACTGTTGACTTCGCTGCGCAGATCGTTTGCTCGTTTTGATGGCCCTCTTGGGATCGGGTCGCATGATCCTGAATTCCTCCAGCGTATTGTCCGTAGGCACCGTTTGTCTAAAAGAAATTCACGGTTGGGTTGACCATTTTTTAAATAAAATTGTACTTTTTCTTTTTGTATTTCGCATTTGATTTCGATCTTGTCCTCGATCAACTTGTTGAGGACAAATGTTTTTATCATTTATTTAGTATCTTAGAAAACTAAAACAGAATAAATAAAAAGTTAATAGTTTATACCTTATTAACTAATGTAACGAAGTAATCTTCGCCACATGTGCTGTCGCACAAAAACACCTGCCCACCACCACCAATACATCAACAAGCCGAATGCAGCGCCAAACACAACGACAAAACTCACCACACCAACACCAACCCACCACAGCATACACACTCGCACACTCTCACCACTACCAACACGCGCGCCCACACTTACCACATACAGCTCTCAAAGTCACCACCGAGTGGATACGCATGACATCCACGAAATGCAATTTCAGTCGAGTGGTGGCCGCCGGACCAGACACATGACAGCTGGATCCAGTCAACATGTGTGGAGCAGAAGCGCTCAGGCGGACACTACGGGCTCAAGTAGTAAGAGCGGGCAGTGGGGGTACCCTGTGCCGCAGCACCACAGAAGCAGCAACACGCAGAGACACCACAGCGAAAGGGGAAAACTCACTCCATAGGCGCCTATAAAAGAGGACCGCGCCTAGGATTCGGGGAGTTCACCGCCGGAGCTTAGCCACGCCGCATCGACGCCAGGATTCATAAAAAGTTATTTTATATTAAGTTTAATAAAAAGTGAAGTCAAAGTTAAAGATTAAAATTCGCAAGGTGTTTGATTTGTCGCACAATTCCTAGGTGCTTATTCGCGGCTCGACTTTTCCCCCTTCCTCTTTTCTATTTCTAGGACCCCGGCATTCCCGCTTAGCCTACCCCGGCTGGGAAAACACGTTATACTAAGTGATTGAATCTTTTATATGTTTGATTAGTAATTTTTTAAAGCGTGTGCCTATTGTCTCATTTTTTTATTTCCCTAGGTAGCTCATTAACCAACGACCATACCACGTCGAGTTAATCGATTCTCGTCAGATCACCGTAATTAAAACGACGTTGGGCGCGGTTAGTACGTAGATGAGGGACCGCTTGAGAACAACCGCGTGTCGTTGGCCAGTCCCATCTACAGAATTGAGGTAGATAATATACGTGGTATCACAATGGACCTAAATTGGTCTAAGTGTGTCGGCTTCTGCCGACAGCCACATAAACCTAACCTAACCTAACCTAGGTAGCTCATTAAACAGTTGTAAGCCTCGATATAACAACATAATTTTGGGTTCTGGTGTCTCTATACATTTGTAAGCTGGTGTCAGAGTTAGATCTTAAGCTATATGGCTGAGAGTCCCTTACAACCAATCAATCAATCTCGAATCAATCTTCATTTATTTAGCTTTTAAAGAGCCATTTGGAGTTTTGTCATGGTTTACATATCTATTTGAGTAGTCTCATACATACATATTAACATATTAAAATTTTGTTTACTAGTTTCTTTAATGATTTTATGCTTAATCTATTATACTAGTTCTAGCAAACTTTTTAATTTTTCTTTTAAATGCAAAAAGATTTGTTTCATTTTTAATTTCTTGCGGTAGACTGTTAAATCTTTTGAATCCGGTATAGTAGATAGTTCTTTGTCCTCTCGTGGTTCTCGTTCTCTGAATTCTAAAGTTTCCTACACTTCTTAAGTTGTAAATTGTAATATGCATCGGTCCTCGTTGAGATATTTTCACGGAGATAGCTTGGTGCCGTTCCGTTTTTGATCTTATAGATAAAAATCATTGTGCTCACAAAGAGGTGTTGGTTCACACTTAACCAGTTTAGCGTGAAAATTATGGAAGCAATTGAGGTATATCTGTCCCTCTTTAAAACTATTCCATGGTTGCCACTGGACTGGAAAGTCAGGGAAATTCAGGGAACGAACATTTGGTCAGGGAAAGTCAGGGAATTTCGAAAACAGTCAGGGAAAATTCCCTCTGTATAATATAAAAAAAATGAATGTCGAGCTCTGAAGTCTACCCACACAAAATTTTATTTGTGAAAGAGAGACAACTTTATATCTTTTCTGTTCTGTGCAATATTTATGAATTTTAATTAATGTAGTTTTCCAGGAGCAAAAATATTACTTTTCATGAGTCCACCTTTTTCTTATTTAGGGATCAGATTTCGCAGATCTCCATATCTTTCGAGATATACCTACGCACCATTTCACTAATCCACCATTATTATATAATAATGTATATACCTTGGACTTTTTTTTTAATTTGATTGATTGAGATGGTTTTGGTTTCGAGAAAGTATAGCGTTTGCACGCAGTTGTATTAATTGCTAAATAGCTAATGGAGATGCCAAGTAGCATTGAAAAGCATATCAATCCTATTTTTCGATCCATGCGCTACGAAAAGTCTGAGATAATGCTTAAATGGAAAACCACATCTTCATGCTTTCCGAAAAAAAGACATGCAAACTTATATGTAGGTACATTAAAAATCAAAATAATAAGACTTTGTTTAGCAAAATTTGTTCCCTTTGCTAAGGAAGATTTTGTATAGAATAGTTTTTATTTTAAGGCGCAAAGCAAGATGCAAATTATGCAAAAAAGAATTTTGATTTAAGTAACATGGGCCAAAGGGCGTTGGTGTCGCAATAAAATGGACTAGCGCATAAGTCAAATTCTAAAGCTTTGACGTCACAAAAAATTGATACTTTCTTCACAGCGTCTGATTCATTGGTCGCTTCTAGTTGTAAAAAAACATCTCAAAACACAACAGAAAATATTAACGCTCAAAATACACAAACAAAATATTTTACTTTTGACAAAACCGATTCCATTGTCGCAGAGATAAGGTGGTGTCTGTATATTATTTCCACCAGAGCGTCCTTGAACTTGTCTGTCGAAATTAGTTAAGGCGGCCAACTTTATAAAAAGCCAATGGGGGACATTCTTGTGGATAGGAGTGGGGATGTGGGTTGAGATTGTGAGTGTTGTAGGAATTCACTTACATGATAAAACAAAAAAACGTTATAAACTGCCATTATTCATTTTTAAAATCATATTTTATACATGAGTGACATTTTATAACTAAATCTTGATTTTGATTAAGAATGTCATAAAAATTTGCATTAGAGAAAAATTGGTTTAGTGCAGCAGGGCGTTTTTCTTGCGATAAAAAGTATGATTTGAATGGCAAATACATTTGTAATATTCTCTCTACTGCAGGCGCAAGTGCAATCCATCGTTTTTTACTGTACAACATTATTTTATATAGCATTTCTGTTTTTTCGCAAACATCTTTAAAATTTTCTACACGCACGGTAAATTCACGGGATCTAATATTTTTACGTTAATTTCGGTTGTAGGATGAAAGTATCTCACTAGCGTTGGAAATATTTTTATGTCTTTATGATTCGAAGCATCCGTGAATATACAGATAGATGAAACATATTTAAACTGTGTTTTAAGAATTTCTGAAGAATACGGCGCAATCACATTTTTTGCAATAGCTTCACACTTAGTTTTTACGCAACAAAACTTTTTATCAAAAACTTTTTAAATTAGTATTAATAACGTGTCAACCACTAGTGCTTGCACTCGGCTCTTTGACGCTGAATAATACGCCAAGGTTTTATGAAATTTTTCTCTCTTTTACTCGCACTTGTCGATTATCATTAGCTAGAACATATAGAGGATCTTTCATTAAGGACTTGACAACTTTTTAAATAAAATGCAAACTACTTGAGATGTCTCAAAATATTGGCTTGTATGGGCTTGAACTACTATCAAAAATTTATGAATTGAATCCCACATCGTTCATATGTCAGCATCGGGAACGTATGCAGTATGGTCGATACGTTGAACCCAATTTTCGATGACTCGGCGGCACATTTCGATCGATACGGCAGCTATTTCTCGTTCAATATTGGCTCTGAGCTCCTCTAACGTCGGCGGCTTGTTGGCATAGACCAATGATTTAATGTAGCCCCATAAAAAAGTCTAGAGGCCTTTAGTCACACTATCTCGGCGGCCAATAGACAGGTCCGTTTCTCGAGATAACACGTTCAGCGAACTAAGATTTCAAGAACTTGATTGTTGCACCCGCTGTGTGGCTTGTGGCACCGTCTTGTTGTAACCACATATCACTGATGTCCAATTCATGTAATTGCTCAAAAAAAAACGATCCAACTTCTGTAGCGAATTCAATTCACCGTAACGTGACGGTAATTTTCATCGACGAAAAAAAACGGCCCAATGACGCCACCGGCATGAAAACCCCACCAAACAGTGACTTTTTGCCGATGAGGTGCTGTTTCATGAAGCACATGAGGGTTCTCACCTGTCCAGTAACGCATATTTTGCTTATTGACGAAGCCGTTTAACCAAAAATGCGCTTCATCGATGAAGATGATTTTACGATGAAATTCTTCATTTTCTTCCATCATGTCCAGAGCCCAATTCGAGAACGTACGTCGCTTCATATGATCAAGTGGCTTTAGTTCTTGATTCAGCTTGATCTTATAAGGGCCAAGATCCTTACCGAAAATTCGCCATAATGTGTTCTGGGAGAGGCCCAATTCTTAAGAACGCTGTGAAATTGACTGATTTGGCTGGTTTGCCACGGACGCCTCTACGGTAGCAATAAATTACGGCAGAAAATTGGCGTTAACTCTCTTAAAATTTTAATTATTTGGTAACGTTGTTCCTTCGTGCACTTCACCATGATGAAAATGTTGATTTAACTGAATATTTCGACTTTGGCAGTTCGGTAATCGGTTTAAGGGTGCGTTCACACTGAAAGTTTTAAGTTGTCAAGTCGCTAATGAAAGACCCTTTATATGTAGGTGCAACAGAGACATTAAAAAAAATGTTCACACCATAAGGATTATGTAGAAAAAGATCATTCTGAAAGCTTAAGTCGTGACCGTTCTTATGCGTGCCTACTGCTGCTGCAGAATATTTAAAACATTTTCTTATACAGATATGATATACCTTCATGGAATATTACATCTATTAATTTATTTATCAGTGATGTAGTTGAAACGTATAGACGTAGGTACTTCGTCGTTTGTTTGTTTGTTTTATGTAGTACATTGGTTAGGCTTGGAAATCTAAGAATGAATTTATTAATATAGGAATGGGGGACATGGGGGACGCTTAAGTGGTTTCGCGGGACTATATTATTAATTTTTGAAATGGGGGATTATTTCTGCCATTGGGGGTCTGTCCCACTCAATTAGGGACGGTTGGCCGCCGTAAATTAGTGATCTTTTTCGATTGCTGTTCCCAGACAGCAAAATTGCTGAAAAATTTAAGGTAGGAAGAACTAAGAGTTCCTACGTTATCAACCTCGGTATCTCCCCATATTTCCATAACAATCTTTGGGATAAAGTAAACAAATGTGACGACTTTGTTATATGTTTTGACGAAGCACTGAACAAAATAGCTCAGAAAGGACAAATGGATTTCGTTGTCGGTTTTTTTGATAAGTCAAATGGAATTGTTTGCAATAGGTACTTAGAAAGCGAGTTCATTGGATCTTCAAAGTCAGATGACATTTTAAAACATTTTGGCAATGGAATCCGATTTTTGAAAAAAGAGAAACTTCTTCAAGTATCTATGGATGGCCCAAACGTAAATTTATCTTTTTCAAAGAAATTAAAACAACAGCGAAATGAAATTGATCCGGATGGTACGCAGCTACTAGAATGTTGTGTGCGTGGTCTATATGTAATACATGGAGTTGTAATGTTTTTACTTGTTTTTAGTTTTATTACTACCTCCCTATTTTATCTATGGGGATTATTGGCTATCCCAAACCGAAATATTGATGTCTAAAGAGCCGAACTGATTTGATGGCTAAAGAGCCGAGCTGAAAATGAAGAAGCGGCTAAGAAGCCAAGCATGACATTCACAAGTCAGATAATAATTAATTCTTTATTCAAAAGATCTTAGCCTATTTATACAAAAATATCTTACTTGCTACTTACATTATAATATGATAAACTAAAACAAAAAAAAGAAATGTATTTGGATTACTCAGCACAATTTGCTGCGACACGAACAAGATGCAATCGTCATTGGCCTTGACTCTATGGCGAGCATTAGCTGTGTATCGGGTGTCGAGTGGATTTGGTGGGAAATGTCTGTCTTGTGAGAAATGTGGAATGTGCGTCTATATTGTTGTGTTGCTATGAGAATTGCATTTGATGATAAGGCTATTTGTTAGTATGGCTATTATGTATCCTCACTCTTTATAGAAAAAAAAATGTTTGCTTGTAAAAATTTTTTTTTTTTTTTTTGGTTTAGTGATTTAATCTTTTCAATCTATTATTATGTACTTCCTTTATTTCGTTATTTATTTTTATTCTAGTATTTACACCTCTTAACTCTATGACCTCATAGGGTCCCTTATAAGCTAAATCTAATTTTTTCTTATTTCCTACTGTTAGATATACCAAATCTCCTATCCTAATTTTAAGTGGGTGGATTTCTTATCTAATACATACTTCTTTTCTTTCTAGCTTAGCTCATTCTAATAGGTTCTTTGCTATTTTTTTCATTTCATTTAATCTAAATCTTAATTCTAAGGAGTAATCTTCTATATTATATATAGGATTTGATGTTGCTATAGTTGAGTTTTCTGGAAGTGTTACTAATCTTCCGTATATCAACTCAAAGGGCGATATTCCGATGCTGGAATGGGGTGTCGTATTGTAGCTAAATGTAAAATAAGGTATCCATTCATGCCAGTTATCTTCTTCAGAAAAAGCTAAAAGGTATTCGTTAAGCACTCTGTGGTTTCTTTTTATCGAGCCCAGGGTTTCATGATGGTAAGGTGTTGATGTTATATGGTGTATACCCAAGATTTCATATACATTTTTCATAATGCTGTTAATGAATTCTGTTCCCATAATATGGGTAATATCTGTTTTCAATTTTTTGAAACTACCATGCCTGAGTATAAATTTTTCCACCAGAGTTCTTGCTACCGTTCTCGCATCTTTACTCTTCATTGGTATCGCCTCTACGTATTTGGTCAATTCACATTGTAATGTCAAATATACCGGAAATCATTCGATGCCCTGAGTGGTCCTACTGTATCTGCCGTTACTATTTCAAAACTTGTTGTTGGTGTCTCAGTTATTACTAAATTCTCTTTAGTGTTTCGAATTTGTTTACTCCGCGCACATACTACACACTCATTGATATGCTTTTTTACCATCTTTCATAAATTTTTCCAGCAATATCGTTGTTTAATTTTATTTATTGTCCTTCTGATACCTGAATGTCCACCTGCATAGGGGGTGTTATGGAATACTGTTATTATTCTATGCATTTCGCTTTCGTCAATTATCCTCAGCGCTGGTTGATATATCAGTATTTTTAAGTTTGCTAGCTTTTTATTCTTAAATCTTTGTTGCAACATAGTATATATCTTTTTGAATTCATTTATATTGATGTGCTCGAATATTATATCAGTTTTTGCTATAGCTAATTTTTCAATATTTCTCTTGGCCATTGCGAATACTAGTTTCTCCAAAATCTGTCCTAAGTCCTGATTAGGATTATCGCTATATTCTACTATTACTTTTTTTATCGTCGACGTTTATTAATTAAAGCGAAGTATTTCTTCGTTCTCGCGAGTTATTGAGCACAGTCTTGAATTATAGTTTACGTACGTTTGTTATTTCTGAAAATGAAGTGCATTCCCAGGCGTAAAGTTGATCAGGCCTTCAGTTTAAAGCATTGCTTTTGGGTATACCACTATCAATTTTGTTTTTTGTTAATTCTTTCGTCATTGCTCGAGTTATGACATTTATATCTGATGTCGGAATCATATATTTCAATGTTTCCGAGTCTAATTTTATGCGTGATAATGCATCCGCATTTGTATGCATTGAGCCTTGTTTATATTTTATATCGAACGTGTAGTCTGATAGATCTAGCCTTATTCTTGTCAATTTGGACGATGGGTTCTTGTGTGTGAAGAGACTAACCAACGGTCTATGATCTGTTACTACAGTGAACTTCGTTCCATATAAATATGGTCTAAAATGGTTTATAGCCCAGTGTATTACAAGTAACTCTTTTTCGATTATAGGTTTGTTCTGTTCATGTTTGTTCAGAGTTCTACTAGCGAAGGAAATTGGAAGATCTTTTCCTATTTCACCTTGAGATAATACTGCTCCAAGCGCGGTGTTTGAAGCATCTGTCGTTACAATAAATGTCTTGTCATGATCTGGGTATCTTAAAATAGGTGGATAATAAGCTTTTCTTTCAATGTTATAAAAGCTGTTTGACTTTCGTCTGTCCACTTGAACTCTATACCCTTCTTTGATAATGTATTCAGTGGTCTTGCTATGGCTGCAAAATCCTTAATGAATCGTCTATAATAATTACAGAATGCTACAAATCGCTTTACCTCATTCGCGTTTTTGGGACATGGGTATTTTGTAATGGTCTCATATTTTTCAGGTCAGTTTTTATCCCCTCGTTCGTTATCAAATGACCTAAGTGTGTTACTTCTGTCTGTAGCCAATTGCATTTCTTTGGATTAAGTTTCAGATTGTATTTCCTAAGCCTCTGAAGAGTTTTTCCTAAATTTTTATTGTAATGGTTTAAACTGCATCCAAATATAATGATATCGTTCACATACAAGAATGCTTCTGCGTTTAGACCTGCCAAGGCTACGGATAGCATTCTTTGGAAGCTGTTTGTAGATATCTTTAAACCGAATGGTAATCTTTTAAATTGAAAATGCCCTTGGTTTGTGGAGAATGCTGTTGCTGGTCTTGATTTCTCGTGCAGTTCTATCCGATGAAAAGAACTTGTTAGATCTACCTATAGAGTTGAGAAAAATTTGGCTCTACCTAGTGTATCAAGAACGTCGTCTAATTTTGTTAACGGGAACTTATCATCCATTATTTTTTTGTTCAGTTGACGGAAATCTACCTCTAGTCTCAATTTCTATTCTCCTTTACTATCTTTCTTCGGTACAACCAGCAAAGGTGAATTAAATGGGCTTACTGAAGGTTCAATTATATCCTCATCCAAAAGTTTATTTACCTGTTAATTTATCTCATCCAGCTGAGTATGTGGGAGCCTGTAGTTCTTTATATAAACTGGATTGTTGTCAGTCATCGAAATGTTTTGTTTGTAAAAGTTATCTACTGTCAAAGAATCTCCTGTTAGATGAAAACAATCGGCAAATTCCTCACATATCTTCAGGATGGATTGTTTAGCTTTTGGATCAGCTATGTCGATATTTATTTCTTCTAATAATCTCTTATATTGATCTTTCTTTTTGTTCTTATCATAGTTAACTTTGAGATTTACTACATGATAATTTTTTAGTGGAACAACCTTAGGTGTAAATGGTTTTATCAATATATCGTGTTCCAGTGTGTTTAGATGCAATTTGCTCTATACAATTAGATGAAACAATAGAGTTGGCTATAAATACTCCTTTTTGGACTTCCTGGTTCAATACAACGCTATCTTCTGATATGTTCAGTCTAATTGGGTGTAATGACTGTGTCCTTGCAGTTAGCTTTATGTCTGCGGTCTCGGGTAACTGAGTCATCATAGGTAATACTAATTCATTATCGTTGACCAAAAGCGTTATTGTGAAATCCTCGTAGTCTATCTTACTATTAGTTTTCATTAAAAAATCTCTGCCTAAAATACCATCTGTTAAAATCGGAAAATTTTCATCTACAATCTGGAATTCTTGATATGTAACGTTGGATTCAATTTGTAACTGAGCTTTGATTGATCCTAAAGAGTAAGTTTCTGAGTCTGTTACTCCAGTGATTTTAATTTTATTCATATCGTTTAAATGTACGCCATTTTTTAGGGTACTTAGTTTAAGAATACTTATATCTGCAAAAATGTAGTTTGTTAAATGTTGATTTAGATGAAAGATGGATCTTATTGGTTGTTTTCCATTTGGAGTCCAAGGACTTCGGAGACTTGCTGCTCGTTTTTCGAAATACCTGCATGATTAATATTTCTGTTATTGTTTCTAGCGTTACTGTAACCTCTGTTGTTCCTAAAGTTTCTATTGTTACTGCTGTTTCTAAAGTTATTATTGTTGTTTCTAAAGTTATTATTATTATTGTTATAGGTTAGGTTAGGTAAGGTGGCTGCGAGGGCGTGAGCCCAGGCACACTTAGGCCGCAGTTTCGGCCCGTTGTGATACCACAAAAGGGGGAGGGGGTGTTCTGCCGGTCGTCGCTCGGCCTACTGAGTTCCCTGTGATTGCCTCCTGTGAGGTAGTGGTTTTTAGGGGGGAAGATACTCCTGAAGAGGTCAGGGTGTGCAGCCTGGCTGTGTTTCGCATGGGTTGCGATGTGTTAGAGTGACTAGTGCAGAGGCGACTTTCGCCCGACATCCGAACCAAGGGTTGCGATCGCGATGCGGTGATTGATGTAATCAAACCACAGGTCGATCTCAAATTCTGCGCCACGGAGGGAGGCTATTGCCTCCTGATCACCGGGGGAGGGAACCGTCTTTTGAGATGACTGTTACAATCGAACCTCAAACTGCTCTTCACTCTCTTTGCAGGCAATACCGTGCCAGGGAGACCGATACAGTCAATCCCGAGCAAGCTATTACATATCTTGGAGGGGGGGTCGGGGTGTACCGGCTGCACAGTCAAGTAGTTGGTTACAAAACTGTGCTAGAGGGCGTGACTGAAGGTGGCCCAACCCTGCTGCACGCATCGCGGAGGGGGGGGGGGGGGGGTGCGGCTTGTGGCGACTGTTGCAGTACGAGCCTCAAGTTACACCATTCCGCGGAAAGGGAGCAGGGAGGGGCGGCCTTGATAGTCGATTTGGAATTATGATGACTGAGTTCGGGGGTTTGTGGTGCAGGTTTTGAGGCATGGGAGAGAAGCAGAGTGTGATGACTGTTACAATAGGCGTTTTTATTTTTTAGCTCCGAGCGGGGCACTGAGCTGTCAAAAAAAGAACTGTGTTACTTTTTTTAACTCGGAGCGCTCTGAGCACAAAATTTGTATTTCTTTTTTATCTCTGGGCTCGCTCGATGCGCTCGATTGAAAATGACCGAGCACATCGAGCGAAAAGCTGAGCGCGGCTGACTTCATTCATTATTTGTTCTTTTTCCATAGTTTATTTACTAGAAATTATAATTTAAATTTAACAATCCTTGACAAACACCAATTTCAGGAGCAAACCTGACTATTTTGCAAATTAATAAAAAAAAATTATCTAATGACAGTTCAGTGCTCAATTCTGTTTCTTAATTAGCTCGGAGCGCTCAGGTTACGTTCAGCTCGGAGCGAGCTCTGATCGCTCGAGCCCCGCTCTGTTCCCCGCTCGGGGCTAAAAAAGAAAAACGCCTAATCTAACCTCAACTCTGTTCCCGTTGTGTCTGCATAGCGGGAAGGCAGCAAGGCCGGGGGAGACGGTTTCAGTCGATCCGCCGGGTTACTGTCTCGCCCTCGGAGTAGAGTTCTGACTGAAGTGACTGATACAATCTAACTTCAGTGAGATCTCTTTTCCTTTGCAGGGGAATCGGTTTGGGGTGATCTGCGGGAGGGGAGCGGGAGGGGCTCAAGTCATCGTCCAATCCGTCCTCCAGTTCAGTTTAACCATTTGGACCTAGTGACGAATTTGCTGATACAGCATCTTTCTCACTGAGATCACTTAGATCATCGAGGAAATAGTTGCCGAGGATTTGTTTCCTTGAATTGGCTAGTGCGGGGCAGTTGCACAGGAGATGGGTGATGGTTTCTTCCTCTTCGACGTCTCTACCGCTTCTGCAGAAGTCGTTTGAGGGAGCTCCCAATCTGATGGCATGTCTGCCTAAAAGGCAATGGACGGTGATTGCTCCGATTACAGAGCTGATATATTTCCTGCTGATGGAGAGAAGTTTGGATGTTCTCTTCGCATCGTATTTGGTCCAAATTTGCTTTGAGGACACACATGTACTGATGCTATTCCACCTGTTGTTTGCTTCTATTAACGCATTATCTAGAAGTTTGAGTTTCAGTGTCTGAATGGGTACCGCCGGTGACTCTCTGTTGTCGGAGAGTTCTTGTGCGGAACCCCGTCTGGCTAACTCGTCCGCCTTGCAGTTGCCTGGAATATCACTGTGACCGGGTACCCAGCACAGGGAAGTGTTACATCTGACCGAGATCTCGTTAAGAGATTCGCGGCATTGTTTTACCAACTTGGATCTTATTGTTGGTGATTCTAAGGCTTTAATCGCTGCCTGACTGTCTATGTAGATCACGATAGTTTTTCCATCTATCGGGCTCATAGAGAGTCTGCGTGCTGCTTCGCGGATAGCCGTGACTTCTGCCTGAAATACACTGCAGTGGTCAGGCAGTCGTAGTACGACGTTGAGCGCAGGGTTGTCCGAAAACACGCCCGCCCCCGTGCGTCGGCTGTCTTTGACCCGTCGGTGTATATTTCTACGGCGTTATTGTTTACAATACGACCGCCTTCCCAGCTGGCTCGGTCTGGGATGGCCGTCTTGTATTTATTACTGAAATCTAGTGTTGGGATTAGATAATCCGTATTGTTGGGAATCTTGTGGGCAGTTAGGATGTTGCTGTGCCCGATGTGTGAACTTTGCCACGAATTGGATTCTCTTAATCTCAGGGCCGCCTTAGTGGCCACCAGCTTCCCATAGATATCAATGGGGAGGAGGTTTAAAAAAGTCGTTAAGGCTGCCGTTGGTGTGGATCTTAAGGCTCCTGTGATGCATATGCAGGCTGCCCTCTGGATTCGTTCTAGGGCGCTTGCGAGGCATTGCTTCGATATTGCAGGCCACCATGCTATGATACCGTAAGTGAGGATAGGCCTGACGACCGCCGTGTACAGCCAGTGTGTTATCTTAGGCTGTAGACCCCATCTGGAGGCTAAGGCCTTTTTACAGGTGTAAATGGCGATCGTAGCCTTCCTTATGCGGTCTTGGATGTTTGGTTTCCAACTGAGTTTGCTATCTAGGATCGTTCCCAGGTATTTAGCTTGGCTGGAAAATTTTAGTGGTTCGTTGTTGAGCGTAGGTGGCGTTATCTCCTGAACCTTAATTTTCCTTGTAAATAAAACCAGTTCGGTTTTGGATAGGTTAACATTGAGCCCGACCTTAATGGACCAGGAGGATAGTTTCCTGAGAGCCGATTCCATTAGGTCTCTGATCGTGTGGGGGAATTTCCCCGTTATGGCAATGGCAATGTCGTCCGCGTAGGCCGTCACTTTGCATCCATCCTCCTCTAGGTTGGAGATGACCTCGTTGACTACTAAGATCCGTAGTAGCGGTGAGAGCACTCCTCCTTGTGGTGTGCCCCTGTACACTGACCTCCTGGTCAGACAGCTGCCAAGCTCCGCCTGGATCAGCCTGCTGTCTAGCATGTTCTTTATCCAGGTGCAGAGGCAGTTATCCACCTTTAGTCTGTGGAGTGCGTTCGTGACGGCTTCTGTATTGACATTGTTGAAAGCCCCTTCTATATCCAGAAAGGATACCATCGTGTATTCTTTGTGATACAGCGATTTTTCGATAGTGCTGACTAGCGAATGAAGTGCTGTTTCTACTGAAAAGCCTTCTCGGTAGGCGTGTTGACACCTCGAAAGGGAATTGTTTTCCAGGTTTGAACGTATGTAGTAACCTACAAGTCTTTCCAACGTTTTCAGGAGGAATGAAGTTAGACTGATAGGTCTGAAGTCTTTTGGAGAACAGTATGAAGCTTTACCGCATTTTGGTATAAAGACCACTTTTACCGTTTTCCAAACTGTGGGCGTAAAGCTGAGTTTTAGGCAGCTATTGAAAATCACCAGTAGCCAGGGTGTGAGTCTCGATACTCTTCTCTAGCTCTATGGGTGTGATTCCATCTAGTCCAGGTGATTTATATGGGAGGAAGCTGTTAATTGCCCACGCTAGTTTGCGATTGTCAGCAATATGCTCCGGAACCATTTGGACCCTGTGATGGTGCTGTATAGGGTGATTTACCTCTACTTTGTTGCCTGGGAAGTGGGTATCCAGTAGTAGGCCTAAGGTCTCCTCGCTGGTTGAGGTCCACACTCCTGCTTGGCTTTGTATGACGCTAGGTATTTGTGGAGATTCTGAGAGGATCTTACGCAGCCGACTGGAGACGCTTGTTTTTTCTATGTTCTCACAGAAAGATTTCCACGATTCTCGCTGTGCTCTCTTAACTTCCTTTTTGTAGATTTTAAGACTGTCTTTATAACTATCCCAGTCATCTGGGTTTCTTGAAGACTTGGCTTTGTTAAACTTACTCCTGCTATCTCTGCGCAGAGAAGCTATCGTGGAGGTCCACCACGGGGGTGACTGTAATTGAAGTGCATTTTTTTGCTTCTAAATATAATTTTTAAAGTTTCTATCAGTTCAGATAGGTTTGTTGGTCGAGTTACTGTACTTAGTTTGTTTCTTACTTTATCTGTTAGTCTAGTTTCTAGTATGAATTTAAATAGTTTGTTTTTTTCTGTGTCGGTCGTAAGTGTGCTCGCTATAAAGTTTGCCATGTTCACAAAATTGTTTAATTTGTCGAATTCTCCGTTGTATTCGGGAATGACTTTTAGTGTTGTTACAATGTCAAATGTCGCCATTGTATTTAATTTTATATGGTTTTCCTTATTACTTGAATTTGGCTCTTCGTTTATGTTTTCTAATAAACTTCTTTTGTATTTTACGATATTCCTTAACTCAGTTATTTTATTTTCAATTATTAATTTAATTGGGCCATAGTCTTCGTTTTGGTCTGAGCCTCTAAAATTTACAATTAATTGTTCTAATTCTAATTCTTTGTCAATTAAATATTTACTAGTGTAGATCCTTTTTGGCGTTTTCTTCAAGTTATCAATGATATTATTCAAGGATCTTAATATAGTTACATATCTTATATATAATTAAAATTTTTTATTTTAACATCAATTATATCTTATACATAATATGTAATATATTTTATACATTAATCATAGCTATTTCCTTATTCACCTCTGATAGAATTAGTGTATACTTTACATATTACCATTTAAACTCAGCTTAATTCAATTAATAAGTACATAGAAGCATACCTCACTCTTTCTCTGTTAATACTATTTTGTTTTCATTGTTTAAAGCAGAAAGATATTCAAAAAAATGAATATTAAATGTGGTAAAAAAATAATTCAATTCGAAAATAATAAGCTTATACATATACAAATCACATCTAATGTTTGTAAATTCAGAAATATGCAAGGTAGGTATTGCAAATTATAACAAACTTAGTAACTAGCTTGACGAATAAAAAATATTTTATTGCATTGTCTTGGTTCGGTGCATAGTGGAAATTTTTTTTTTTTTAATTTAAATATTTGCTGATTTATAGATTGATTGTATCTAAATCCTGTCAGGGTGCACCTGGGCTCACATCGTCTCTGCTGTAAGGCGTTGCTGAATGAATTGGTGTTTTGGTAATGTTTTGGTTTAATTCATCATTGTCTGTCGTAGATAATTGTTTCTTGCTTCCCAATCCAAGCGGAAAGGTGAATTCTTGAGGTAGCTTTCGCATGATTTTTCCAGATGTTATATGCGTTGTCCTGATGCGCAAATGCATATCCTGATCTCAAAGAACGGCATCCGCATTTGATTCAGTCATTCTAGGGTCAGTGGCAGGATCGCCATGTAATGTTTTTACTTGTTTTTAGTTTTATTACTACCTCCCTATTTTATCTATGGGGATTATTGGCTATCCCAAGCCGAAATAGTGATGGCTAAAGAGCCGAACTGATTTGATGACTAAAGAGCGGAGCTGAAAATGAAGAAGCGGCTAAGAAGCCAAGCATGACATTCACAAGTTAGATAATAATTAATTCTTTATTCAAAAGATCTTAGCCTATTTATACAAAAATATCTTACTTGCTACTTACATTATAATATGATAAACTAAAACAAAAAAAAGAAATGTATTTGGATTACTCAGCACAATTTGCTGCGACACGAACAAGGTGCAATCGTCATTGGCCTTGACTCTATGGCGAGCATTAGCTGTGTCGAGTGGATTTGGTGGGAAATGTCTGTCTTGGGAGAAATGTGGAATGTGCGTCTATATTGTTGTGTTGCTGTGAGAATTGCATTTGATGATAAGGCTATTTGTTAGTATGGTTATTATGTACACTACAGAGTCATGAAAACCGGACTTACAAATGTTTCATGGGACCTGCATTTTTTTTAAAGCATCTTTATTACATTTTCAAAGACAGCCCTGCAAGAAAAAGCTTATTTACCTCCGAAACTGATTGTACTCGATTTCCCCTGAAATATTGCGGTCTACGTTGGCTCGAAAACAAAATCTGTTTAGAGAGATGCCTGAACATTTTTGATGAGTTGAAGCACTTTTTTTCTGTGACAAATTCAGATTTACCAAAAACAAGGCCAATTGAAAACGTAAAAAAATACTTCCAAGACAAATTGTTAGACTTCAATTTCCATACAATTACATCTGATTGTGAACCATTTTAATCAAAACTTCAAGGTGAGAAACTATTGATATTTTACCTTTATGAAGATCTCCTCATAATGGTTACAAACTTATTGCATAGCATCGTAAAAAAAAGGAATATCAGCGAATGCTCCATAGGATCTCAACTTTTGTCCATCAATCTTTCAATCTTCTGGAAATAAAAAACGTTGACGTTGGCTTCAAAGCAACAAAAATCATCAATGCAATAAAACAAAAAGACAGTTTTTCGGAAAAAGATATTTTAAAATTTAAACTGGATTGCCGCAAAATTATTATAAGCATAATATGAAAAATCGAAGAACGAAGCCCATTAAAATACGATTTGATTGTAAACGTGAGCTGTCTTAATCCTAGAAATGTTTTGCAAAACAACGGTCTCTACAGGAAAAGATTTAAAAATTTGCTTCAAATTTTATACAATGCCAACCGATTGTTTGATACATGCGCGGAAAGGGCAAAATTGCAGTACATAAATGCATGTACAGATGCAAAGACAGCCCTAAAAAGAGGAGTACAAAAGCTTTATAATCAACAAATCTACTTGTAGAGTTAATGAGTTCTACTTTCACCTTTTTGGCAAAAATGAAAATTTTAAAGATCTTTGGCATGTTATAAAAATGTGTTGCTTTATCGCACGGAAACGCCTCAGTTGAGAGTGGCTTCTCAATTAACAAGACTCTTGGTCGAAAACCTCCTTGAGGAGTCACAAGTCGCTCAGAGAAGAGTCTTATATGGTGTGAAAGCGGCTGGGGAGTATCGAAAGTGGAAATAAATTCAAAATTAATATTTAATGTTCGATCCTCTCCTAGCCGCTATACACAGTAGTTAGAAGAAAAACTTAAATTAAAAAAAAAAGATGGAGTAAACGTATTAAAAAGAAAAAGGGAGGAAGAAATAAAAAAAACTTCATAAGGAAAAAGCAAAAATTCGCATTCAAGCCCAGGTTGAAGAAGAGAAAATAAATTATCAACTCTCCCTTTTGATTTCATTGATATTTTTTAAAAGGAATGTTTAGAAGTATACATTTTTTCTGTTCTTTAGATATTTGGGACTAGTGTTTAAATGCGTCATTTTTGTTTGCTATATTTGCAAAATTTGGCCAGGGAAGACTTTAAAACTGGTCAGGGAAAGTCAGGGAATTTTTTTTTTAATAATAGGTAGTGGCAACCATGCAACCGTATTTGCTTATAGCTACCACCTACTACTGCCACCGATTATATAAAGAAAATCAACCGCAATGGGTAAGGCTCCAATTTTTTTTTGATTTGGTTTTCTCGAGCTTTGGGATAACACAATAACTTGCAAGATGTGTGTGTCCTTCTTCTCTAAATGTTACCCATTCACGCATTCTTTGAATTATTATCCCTGCTCCCTGTGGTGAAATGATCAATGTTTTACTAACTGTTCATTTCTGTTTTGTCTTTCAGGAAATATTACAATACAATATTAAAAGTCCCCAATTTGGGTTAAATTCTATCAATGTCAGCCAGTAGTTGTGAATCCAGTAATCCGCTTTCGTTGTCGAAACATGATCATGAACAACAGGCAGCAGTTGCAGCAATGAGGGCAACAAAACCCTCTAATGCAGCGTCGAGAAGGCAACCACCATCAACAATCTTAACATCTGTGGAGAATGGTTTAATCTTTCGTGATGGGAATGTCATTTCTGGACTTACAGATGCTCTAAAGCCATCGAGTAAATGCTATCCAGATCCGTTCGTTTATTTTCTCATTTCTTGTGAGAAATCGTCTGCTTGGACGGCAGCATGTGTTGCTGGCTAGAATATCGGCGATTTGGGAAAACCAACAGCATCTGCAGAGTAACCCTGCGCTGTCATCTGTCGATTTTGTTGACAAGAAATCGACACAAACGCAAAACATATCCTGTGGTACACCAAAAATGTTTCCACCGCAGTTTGCTGACACCAAAAAAGCGATGAAATTCGCTCAAAATTGTACACGATGCTGTCTGAATGGATTAATATATTTCTGTATGACTTTCGTGACGAACGTCTAATGCAGCATGCACGGGTTTTGTCCAGAAAGTGCGTGTATATGGATGACAGTCTGGGAAAAACAGTATAGAGTATTTTGCAAAATTTAGTACGGTTCTGGAGAAATACGCTTGCAGCTCAAAAAAACAGCGAATCGGCCGCAGACTTGGCCATGCATCTTAAGCCATTTTCGTCAAAGTCCCCTGCTTGCCATACAAATAGTGGCTACGTCCATGTCGGAGGGTCGATATCATCGAATGAAACGTAGACTGATTGAATTAACGAATGCTGCCGCTACTTCAACGTTGATCATTTGTATACCTCAAAAATCAGACTTCTGCGACTGGAACATGCCACCCGCATAAAGTAATTCATCATTATTATTATCAGAGCGATAGCTCATCAAATTCAGGGAATACTCTTGGTGCAGATGGCATCGGAGTAGTAGGTGATTTTCAATTGGACTCGGAAGTTATGCGAACACGGCTGCAACTAGTAATGGGGCCGAAATAAGTGGAATATGCGATTTGCGTCCCAATGCAGCGCTGCTGTCACATCTGTTAACCCATATTGAGCTGGAGAGATTGTCGCACATTGATCCGTAGGAGTTTGTCAGGCATTTGCAAAGGAGAATCACTTGGAGTCATTTAGTGATATGAAAAAGACACGGAACTTGGAATCTTACGTGCAGTGGTTCAACAGACTGAGCTACTTTACAACAACAGAGATCGTAAAAGTATTTTGGTAGTCCATCGAAAGTATTCAACTAATGCTTATGGAAATTCCAAAGAAGAAGCAACGTGGTTCGAGTTATCGAGTTTTGGATTGAAACGTGAATGCTTCCGTTTGGGGATTTAAAAGAGTCTGTGACAGGCATTGTCGGTCTTAATCTATCGCTAATATTAATGCTGAAGAAAACTGAAAGTAATTTGGATTTTTGTTTATTTTAGGAATATGTTTTGACTGATATTTTTTGTTCTTCACAGTGGTCTAGTCAGCAAAGTTGTGGCTGCTTGCCAGAAGGCACCACTAACGACGCGAACGGATCATCATTCCCATTTTTAAGTCTCCTGTTTAAAGGCTTGTACTTCATCTTAATCGAGGGCTGTTCGAATAGGTGAGTACTTATGAGGCATAGTTTCTGTCAATGCATTGGTTATCCTCTGATTTTTTGTATATAAATAGAAATTCGAAAAATTCCGCCAAGCAAGTGATGGCGTAATTCAGCACAAGGAAAAAACTAACGTTTCCATTTGGAGAATTTCCCCAACGTAAGCATGTTCCTGCAAGAACGAGAATACACTGTCAGTGGAATCTTTTCAATTTGATCCACAAAAAAAAAAAACAGAAAAAAGGACGGCACAGTACGCTAAAATCAGAAACAAAACAACATAAGTAGTGAGCTCTAGTTTATAAGTTACCATAATTTTATTAACTTATTTATATATATTGGTTTAATTAATGAAACCCATGCCCATTTTGAAAAGCAAGGTTAGGTCTTCGTATGAGTTCGAATAATTTTTTCAGCTAAAACTAAAAATTTAATTCAAATGCAATCCTATGATGGAATCTCTTCGTTGTTTGAAATCATTCATTTGCATGTGCTTTATTTTTTTTGCAATCTAGAGCTACCAGCCCTATAAGATGTTTTAAATGATCCCACTTTAGCCAAACCTAGTCGCAGCTACTGAATTATAAACGTACTTTAGGCCGATGCTTTTTTTTCTCGAGAAAACTGACAATGAATACTTTTTACACTTCTTAACACTTGAACTATTTGCATATTTGCATATGCATTAAAGTCTGAATGCACTTACCTGAGGATTCAGGCTACGAAGGAGATCAACTGTGCATCCCATCACAAAATTTAGTTCCGCATTGCACTTTTCTTTCAGCGCAATCAATGGAATGTCTTCTTCAGGTTCTTCTTCGTGTCCCACAATGCTCAAAATACTTTTCCAGCATATAGCTAGAGTATCTATGCTTACTCTTTTCCATGCGGCGTCTAATATAGAAATGGCATTGTTCAGTGTTAAGCTCGTCATGGACTCAAGTAAATTAGTCTGTTTAGCCGCTATAGAAACTAAAAGGCTGTTTCTATAGTATATTTTTGTGATTTTAATGACATTCTGGTCCATCGGTTGTATGAGGGGAGTCACATTCGGTGACATAAATATAGCCATAATTTTCCCATCTTCTGTTCTTATTTCCAATTGGATGGGACGGGGCGTTGTCTAATAGAAGAAGAGCCTTTATTGGTAACCCTCGATCTTCGAGGAATGCTTTAACCTAAACATAAATCTTGATTAAGAGGCATTTTTAATTTAACAGCATCATTATTTAACTACGGTACAAATGTTTAATGAAACCAATCCTTGAAAATTGAAGAAGTCATTCAGGCTGTTTTGGAACTTTTATAATCCGTAGGGCAGTTAAAGTTCTTAAAGCACCTTGGTTTATTAGCCTTTCCAATTACCAACAGCTTTAGCCTATGCGATCCTGAAGCATTTGCACAACCCAAAAATGTGATTTGCTGCTTCTCTGTCTTCACACCCCGAACAGCTTTTTCCACCGATGTTACGTAAGGTTTTCCAGGTAAAATTTTCCAGAACAGCCCAGACTCATCAGCATTATACAGCTGATCATTGCACAACCCCAATTCATCAATTTTTGCTTTAAGTTTTTACTTAAATGGGTCCACAAGTTGAGGCTGCGAAGAAAGTTTTTCTCCAGATATTGTAAGAAGACGAACGCCGTATCTGCAGGCATCTATCGCTAGCATTGAATCCACTTTCGTTCTCTTTAATTTGTGAATGCAATTCTTAAGCCTTTTCCTTCAGCATTAACCCACTTACAGGCGAGTTTCTTTTTCGCATTCGGATGAACCAGCGATAAAGACATTTTTCCATTTTGGGTAGTTCTGATGCCCTCATTGTTTTTCTTTTTCCCGGTCCAGAGAACGTGTTGTTGATACACTTTAAAATTGCCTCTTTCTTCTTGTTTATACCACATACCACATAGAATAGTCACACTTGCTCCCGTTTGGAGATGATTCCTTTCTTTTAATTTTAAGAAATTAGCTTTTTTTGAACTAATTTTTTTTGCAAAATACAAGAGTTGACCGCGAGTGAAAATACCAACTGACATAATTATGTGCAGGAAGAATCCGCATACACACCCAATTTGTATACGTACTTATCCTGCATAATTTTGTCTAAAAAGGGGATTCTCAAAACTAAAGAAAATCGAATTCCAACGTATTAACGCTTTGCCAACAGAAACACGTTGAATTAAAGTAGTCAATGCAAAATAAAATTTGTTCACATTAAGGAGTGTTCACGGTTTCGCGAGTGCACTGTATATTACTTTCACATTAAGTTTACTTAAACCATTTTAAGCCAAGAGTGTTTAAAACCAAAATTTTTGAGATCCATTTATTTTATTTGAATAAAAGGAACATAAGAAACTCAAAAAATATTCTAAAATAAATAAAAAAAGTTATTCAGTAGGTTTTTGGGACTGTACTCAAGCGGGTACAATGGCACAATATGAGTCAATTTTTTGATGTATGGAAAATCTTGAAGCTGTCTTTTTCTACACAGAGTGCTAGGCCACATTGCTCACAAATCCATCTTATTCGAATGTGGCATTGACGACAGCGCAAAGGTTTTTCAATTCGGTTTGGAAAATGATTTCCAGCAGTAGATGCTACAGAAGGAACAGCTGATCGCTTGGATAATGACGAAGTCTGCTTGTAATTTCGTAGGTAGTGGCGGACAATGGTGCAATGAAACTCCAGTAAGTCTATATTAGAATTGTTGGCTGTTTTATACAATTTCCAAGCGTTGACCATAACAGAAGTCATCATTGCTGTGAAAAGCGGCCACCACCACTTTTTCATTCTATAATTATTGAGTGCTTGGTCGTGAAGGTCAACGCCTCCCATTCCCGAGTTGTACTCGGCGATTAGTTTTGGTTGTTTGACACTTATTTTTGCTTTTGCTGTCAAACACCATCGATTGACAGAATGCATCGGCTCAACACTTTGAAAATTTGATCCAACGGTTACGGCGCTGTTGTCATTCCACTTCACAAAAAGTAATTTACTGGTCGTGTATATCTGTGGTCTCTCGCATTGACGCCTTTGGCTCCACAATAGGTATCAAACTGGTACAAATAGCCGCATCCAATTTTTAAAACCAAATCTTACAGGTTTGCCTCTAATGAACTGCTTTGAAGAGTGGCTGCCAAAGTATCGTACCATTGACTCGTCAATTGAAAGTTTTTCATGCATGTATCCGAATTGGCAGAATTTTTCTGATAAAAGTTTTCCTAAGGGCCTAACCTTAGCCATTTTGTCGATTGCCATCAAATTATTATTGTCAGCAAGGTGGAGGTATTTTTTAATTTCCTTGAATCTGTTCCGGGACATGTTGTTAGCAATGATTGGCGAACGAGTATCTTCGTCTGTTTGCCAATACATATTCTCTCTTGCAAAGAGTGGTAGCCAGTATATAGTAGAATACCCAAAAACGTTTTCCAATCGTGTTCGCTGAATGAAAAATTGTGCGCATTAGCCTGTGACGCATAAAGGCAAGGTTGGTCAACAATCAAATTTACCACTTATTTGTCAAATAAAGTTTCGAACACTTCAAGTGGCAACTTTCCTTCTAAGTCCGATACCATTTTCATCTTGTTTTCCAAGAAAAAGCAAGTTCTCAACATCTCAACACTACAAGATCTTTGTGACCATTTCGGAGAATTCTCAGAAGGTTTTGAACTGCGGCACAGTTCTTGAAGTGGCATGTCGTCTTCACTATCGCTGCTACAGAATACCTCAATTTCTCCTGGAAAATCTTTCGGCATGATGTTAGCAAACAGATTCTCGTCACCTTCCTCCTCATCAGTATTACAATCTGGATCTGGCGGAATCAAAGCAATGTCGAAAGTGCCATGATTTAATGAACTTTCCACGAAATCTAAAGCGCTACCCAAGTTTTGAAATCTTCGGCCATAAAAGGTAGATGGTTTGATACTTCCAAATTCCATTTCCATGAGAATAATTATCTAAAATAAATGCTTACCTTATTAGTCATTGTACTCAAGCGAGTACACTACTTTTCCAACTTACCAAATGCTATAAAAATTATTTTATATACAGTGGCTATTATTGTGGTTAAAGACTATCTATAATTTTACAAATTCAATAACTTTTTTTTTAAATCTATTTATATTATTTTCAGCCTTTGTGCTGTTATCCAAGTTTAAAACCTTTATACACTAGTGAATTTTGAGACCTGGCTGTTAACAGATTAGGAAGTCTAAAATCATTACCATTTCTAGTTGTACTGTTGTACTTCTCTCACATATTGAACATATTCGAAAAGATACTTTTGCATTTCGTTATTTTTTATTTTGTGCACAAAAATTAAAACATTCATTGTAATTCTTTGCCTTACAGAAAGCCACTTTAACGTATTTAACATAAACTGAATTGATACGTAACGACTGAACTTCAATATACATCTCATTGCTTTATTTTGCAACTTTTGCAACCTTTCTAACATCCCATCATTACTTAAAAACAAAATTGTCGAACAATACTCAAAATGTGACTTAACAATTACAACGTTATATATCGTTATTGCACTTGATATACACATTTTTCCCCTGATTCGCTTTAGGAACCCTATTTGTTCGCTACATTCTTACAACTAAACTCAATGTGCAATGCAAAAGATAATTGATGGTCCAATACAATACCCAGATATTTAATATCCTCGACTTTCTGGATAACTTCACCGTCTAGAGTTAGAATTGCTGCTTTTCGTTTATAACAAGGAGCTTTGTTTTAGCGATGTTAAGCTTCAGTTTGTTTTGTTTAAGCCATACTTTGATTCGTTCGATGTCTTCTTGTATTTTCCTCTCAAAGCTTTCACTATTAACACCGGTAATGTACAATACTGCATCGTCCGCAAACAATGCCAATTGACAATTTTCCGCTGCATATTTCATGTCGTTGATGATGTTAAAAAGAAGTGTTCCCAGAACTGTCCCTTGTGGAACCCAACATTTTACTTCTTTCGACTCACCGACTTCTCACCATTTACTACTACTTTTTGAGTAGGTTTTTTTTTTCAAATATGACTCAAACCATTCAAGTTCATCGTTTCTTATATCGTATTGTTTCATTTTATTTAATAGATACCCCCTATTTACTGTTTCAAACGCTTTTTTTAGGTCGAGAAACAAACAATACACACTTGTTTTTCGCTACTTTTCCTTTCCATCTGGTTATCACTAACTTAATTGCTGTTTCACATGAGTAACCTTTTCGGAAGCTGGACTGAGCACTCATAATAAAGTCATTTCTCTCAAAGTAATCATACATCTGTTTAAACACAATTTGCTCGAAAATCTTTTCATAGTGGCATTGCATTCACCGGCCGAAATTCTTTACACTTTACCGTACCATTTATTTTTTCTCTAGGTGTCACTTGCGATTCTTTCCATGAGTCCGGAAATTGCTTATTTTGTAACGGTAGGTTAAAAATTGATTGCAGTACCGGGCCTAATGTATCAAACTGATCTAAGTATATTTTTTTTTGTCGGGGTGTTAGACTTTCTACACTAGAAGTCGCTTCAATGATAAGGAGCTTAGGTTTACAGCACTCACCATATCCGCACCAAATACCTGCCACCAAAAAGCAGGAGCAAACGCAGGACAATCACAGAGGAAATGTTCCGCAGTGTCGTCGCTTTCTCCACAGGCTTCGCAGTTGGTGGTATCGCATAGGCCTAGCACATTAAGGTGTTTTGCAAAAGCGTAGTGTCCCGTAGTGTCAGGCCGTTACAGAGTATCGTGGTGCCACGGACACCTCCAAGGCCACAGATGCGATTTTTCCACATCCATGGCTCCTGTATGGATTTTATGTGGGCTTTTGTATTCAACACGGAAAGCTGCTTACTGATGAGAGCAGTAGCAGCCTTGGAGTGTTGAAGGTTAATCTGAGTAAATACAATCATTGCTATAAACTGGGGTTTTTCGTCCGTTACTCGCACTCACTTTTAAATAAAGCGGAATGGAATCCTTCCAAGGTGCAAATAATGACGCATCCCATACCCGGACCTGATAGTCTCGACAGAACTTTTATCTAAACCAACAACGAGAGTATATCCTTCCTTATCATCCTTGTTTCTACTCTCCCTGTGGGAATGAACGGTCCAGTCGCTAGTATCAAGTTCAGGATGCTGGGTGTGTACGTGCGCTAGCACATCCGCCGTCTTCCTAAGTTTCCCTGGGATCCAGCAGATGGTGCGCGTTTTGGGGGGGGGGGGGGGGGGGGGGGGGAGGGTCTGAAAAACTCAAAAATTGTAGGTACCAGAGGGGGTATCCATTCAAGGGTTTGCTGTGTTGAGCACTTCACCGTAAAAGTTTTGTTCTTCAGCTCACTGCCCTCAACTTGAATGCATTCATAGGATGCTTTTGCCAGCTCCCACAGATGATCTTCACAGTGTTTGCACTCTGCGTCGGTAATGCTGTTGTCTTCGCCAGCCTTTCTGATGAGTAACACCAGAGAAGAGGTAACGGCTTTCTTGTAGCATACCGTCTTTTTCTTCCTGATAGATGTTCCCGCGACAGTCAATTTCTGCCTACTGTTGCCGCGAGCATTTCTGCTTGCAGCAGCTGTTTCACTCAGATTTCAGCTGGAAGTGTTCTAGTGGAAGGGCACGCAGAAGTTGCGCGCGCAGTTCCACCGACAGGAGTGCTCGAGGCCTTCTTCCTCCGTTTTTTCCTGTTCGAGCTATTGGAAGGGGAGGCAGCGTTGGTTTCAGTCAGCTGGCTGGTTTCGGTTGGGGTAACCTCTGCCGACCTGCATCTCTTTACCGTCGCCGCCGGGGAAGTGCAGTTCTCAGCGCTTGCGCCTTCAACTGGCGCTGCAGTTTCATTGCGCCGCACGATAGCCGCCTTTCCCCTTTTCCTCTTTCGCTGACTCTTAGATGGACGCTGACCAATGCGCGCCGCCTCTGTGGCCCATTTCACCTGTTCGGCTTCACAGGCCTCGTCGGCAGCACCGCACCTATCGGCTGTCAGTTAAGCGTATCAGGTTGAAACTCTCCGCCACTTTCTCCATTTTGCCAGCCCAGTCTACCGAACGTGTCGGAGATAGAGTTGCAGGAGTCTTCGGAAGCAAGCCTTTTCGCAACTCCAAGGTCAACGCCTGTACAGGCGGGGGGTAATAGTATGTCGGTGGGGCCTCCAGAATCCGTGCACCGACCGTGGTCAAGAAGACCACGGGTGGATTTTCGCCCATGCGAGTATCACCTGGAGTAGTTATATCTTTTTGTTTTTCCTGCGTACTTTGTTTTTGGGTTGGTTCGCGATAGAGCTTTGACGGTGTATAAAACGCCGCTATAACCGTAAAACCTCGAATCACGAGCGTATCGTACCGAGGTCCCCCTATCCACCACCCGGGGACGCGCCTAGTAGGTACCAACCCGCAGGGATCTAAGTATATACTTGGACTCATAAATTGAAAGTCTTTTTTATTTTTGATAAGTTTAATTGCCTGTTTAATTGCTTTCAAGGACACATAACCGGAAGTGAACCTTTTGTTCAATTCGGCAACTAAATTGACAAATGGTACACATTGAATTGAATAAACTATCTCACGTACACTGTTCACAAAGTACTCATAACACTTATTCGCTATTATATTCTCGTCTTTACATGTTTCATCACCGAAGACGACACTTTTTATTTCATTTTTATCTTTTTTTAGGATAAAGTATTTAAGGTTTCTGCACATTGATTTTTGGTCTCTTGAGTTCGTCACTTTTAATGTGAAGGTATGTATGTATGTATATATGAAATCAAGCACTAGCAAAATTGGTATATAGGCAAATCGAAAATGTAAAATAGTAAATAAATGAAATAATGCGACAAGTATAAATATATGTAGGTTGAAACAATTCTAACTATATGTATGTATATTGATATAAGAAGAATAACAATGAAACCACCTACTTGTTGATTTCCTATAGGAAATCTTACTCCGAAATACGACTTTGAAATGTACAAATGGATTTCCTCCGATGACGATTTCTGAATACGCTGCTCCAATCTGGGAGATTTCCACTTTCCCCAATGAGATTTGTAGCACTTGAAAACCTAAAAAAATATATGCCAAATATATTTTTTTTATTTATAATTAAGCCACAAAACTTCCCTAAACACAAATAAACACTTCCACTGTCGACACGCTTGTGAACGACTTCGATGATAAAAAAAAATCTCTTTATCGAATATAGGTATATTTGCAAAAACAAAACACAATTATTGCTCTGTTGTTCGCAAAGGGCTTCGCATCAATCTTTTCCGTCGAGGCCTTCGCCATTCTGAAAGCCATTGAGATGGTCCACAACAAAAACACTATAATAATCACGGACAGTTTATCCACAATAACCGCCATACAAAACACCAATAACTCCACCTACATAATCGAAATCATCCGCGACAAACTTATTGCCAAGAAAGGCAATCTTAAACTTGCCTGGATTCCGGGTCACACTGGGATTAAAGGGAACGAGAACGCAGATTTAGCTGCAAAATCAGCTTTAATGGAACCCCTCATCACCTTTTACATATACAATAAAAAAGACATGCAGAAATACATAAGCTCAAACTGGGAGTCCAGTAGGAAAACCGGTTGGAACAACTACCAACATTTATACAAAGTATTTAACCCCACAGCAGACAAAGTCATTTATCCATCGAATGTATCCATTAAAATGCTAAAAATATTTATAAGGCTTAGGATGGGGCATACCAACATCACGCATAAGCATCTTATTACTAAAGACTCACCACCTTATTGTCATATTTGTGAAGAAAAACCAATCCTAACTGTAAAGCACCTTTTAGAATGCAACGAAGTAAATTCAATCTGTAATCGAATATCTATGTAACAAAAACCTACGAGTAAAAGAACTTTTAAGTAATATAAATCACATAAATATAAAAAATGTATATAAACTCATGTTAGCAATTAATTTACATAATAATATTTAATATATGTACTTTTTTTTAATCTAGCCGAAAGCCTCAGCAGCTAGCGCTAATAGAAAACTTGTATTTATTAATATTTATAATTAACTTATGTATTAATAAATCCTATAATAATAATAATAAAACACAATTATTATTTTTTTCATTTCTGCGATCGGCCCACACGTTGGGCGTCAATATCACTATTTTATATATTTCTAGCACTCGTATATTTATTTATTTTCATATCATCAAAGCTCAATTAATGGCTTTCTTAGACACATACACTATAATCTAATCTTGAGCATACAATCATGACTGAGTATGAGCATTAAGCAAATTCTTTTTAAAATTAGTAACCGATAAATTGAAATCAATTAAGTTTACGCTAGCATTGTAAATCAACATGAGACCATTTATTGAAGATGAACGGCCATAGTTAGTACGTGAATGTGCTATATTAAAAAATCGATGACTTCTGAAACCAAAAGCAGGTGCACATATATTGAGAAGGCTCAGAACTTCAGGGGAATCAATCTCACCATTGAGTAGTCTATGGATGAAAATAGTTCTAGCTACCGTTCTTCTAACTTCTAGAGATTCTAAACTAATTAGTTTAAGTCTTGATTGATAACAGGGTAGCCTGATGGAGCTAATCCAAAGAAGCCCTCTTAGAGTAAATCTAAGAAATCTCTTTTGAATTGATTCAATTTTAAGAATAATGTACATTGTAGTATGGATACCAAACAATGGAAGCATATTCTCTCCAATCTTGTTCGGATTTGGTCTGTATTGCTTTTGCATGTTTAATTATTTTGCTATTTTTCAACTGGTTCAACACATTCTTCTTACGTTAAGTTATCAACAATTTTGACACAGATTCATTAGCTTTTTTCAAAAACATACTCGCAATCACATCGACATTATTTAACCCTTTCATGCTAAAATTATTTTGAACACATTTATTTGTTGGTTGAGCTTTAAATATGAACTGATATACACAAAAAACTTGTATGTTTCCTGGTTTGACCGTTACGAGATGTGGCATATAGGCAACATCGAACCATTGAGGTACATTTTTAAACGCATATGTATATAGAATCTTTTATTTTTTTATACATTTTCGTCAAAAATTAAGTGTGATATGACACAAAACAATTTTTTGGTGGATTACAGCATAATCGCTGGTGACGATGGACCTGATTGCATGTTTGAAAGAAGTGATACTGGATGACCTCTTTTGCGTGGATTTGTTGATACGCTTTTAGATGTGTGTTTAGTAGCTCATTTGCTATTTCCAATTGAAAATGTATCAGTGGCATATGCTTCGTTTCTCCGCTTGCATTCTTTATGTCCCTTCGGTACAACCGCCAGCTATTGACTACCACTGTGTTCATGCACCAGTAAACATCGCGCTTATACCATTTTTTTTGAACGGTGGTTGATTTTGTACAGCTCCAACAACATGTCATCAAGATCAACCCCTCCCATATGTTTATTGTAACATTCAACAATGGCTGGCCGAGGTATGTTTATAAACTTCCTCTCCTTACGACACCACCGTTTGCATTCAGATATTGGATTTTCAGCGATATAATTGGAAATCAGTTGAATGCTTTTGTTGTCGTACCAGCGACATGTAATTATGTTATGTGTTGTCTCATATTTGAAATCGCACGATCCTCGTCCTTTTTTTAGAAGGTCTTTTTCATTAGTTAGATGACAATTTTTTAACCGATTGCTTCGAATTGTTCCAACTGCTAAGATGCCTTTTTCTTTCAACGCAATCATTAGGCTTATGGAAGAGAACCCATTATCGAAAAATAATTTGAAATTTTTGTTTTGCGGAATTTTTGAGGCTAAATGCAAAACAATATCTGACGATATGGCTAATCCAAAGGATGGGCACGTTCCTTCTCTAACGTAGAGACTAAAGTCATAAATAATACCTGACACGCCAGCTCTGGTGAACATTTTGAAACCTCACTTGTGAGGCTTTTTGGGAAGGTGTTGTTTCAGACTGTGACGTCCTAATAAATATAAGAAATCATTTCATGTTATTTGATTACATCAAAACACAATTACCTTTATAAGTAAGCATTTGTTCATCAACGCTTTGATATTCCTCCTGGTCTATTTTGTTGCATATTTGTTTTAATTTCTCCAATAATGGATGAAAAAGATTCTTCCCAGATTAAAGAAAACACAAACTTTTAACTACGTTATAATAATTCTTTATTGACTGAGCTAATTCGCTCCGAACGCTTTGAGGGTTTTACTACGAGTGCCTTGGTCGATGGTTTTTTTTTATAATAAGCGCGCACTAAAGGGATTTGTTAGGACCCTTATAATGTATTAGCTACACAGCGCGGGCATTAAGGAACTTGGGGTGAGAAGACAAGGAGAGATGCCGATGCACGTTGGTTTTGAATGTTTGTAGGTTGCAATGTGCAGGAAAAATGGAGCGGGGAAGAGCATTCCACATTCGTGTTGTACGACTGAGGAAAGATTCTTTGAACTTCACTGTACGTCCGAACACAGGCTTGAGGGTGAACTTATGAGTATTCCTTGCATGGCGGGTATTGCGGTTGAAATGTTCAAGGGGAGGAATGCAACTGGCTATTTCGTTTGAGCACTTATGGTGGAAATAGCGATAAAATAACGAAAGGCAGGAGACATTACGACGATGACTAAGAGAGTCAATCGATCTCGCGATGTCTCGGTCGTCAATGAGTTTTATCGCGCGTTTTTGGATCCTGTATAGTAGCTCCAAATAAGTTATTGGTGCACCTGACCAGATATGGGCGTTGTACTCGAGTTTCGGGCGAATAAACGCCTTATAAATTGTAGCCAGATTAGAAGGGGTGAAATATTTCTTACAACGCTTAAGGAAGCCTAGACATTTCGCGGCGTTCTTGGCTACATCGAATATGTGGTCATTCCAACGAAGGTTGTCATTAACACACATACCGAGAATGGAAAGTCTTTCGGTTTCAGCGATGCAAGTGCCATTCATAGATAATGGCAGTGTGTGTGGGTTTTGCTTTAATGACAGGAGACAACATTGTGTTTTGGAAGCATTAAATTCCACTCTATTGGTTTTACCCCACTGAGTTATGCTGTTAAGATCGGAATTTAATGAGCTTAACATACGTTGCCGTTCCAGTTCCACACCCGAAGATGAGGGGCGTGACCCATGAAATGAATATGAGAAGCTGAGGGTACTGTCATCAGCAAAGGAATGGATTGGATTAGAAGTAACAGACAGTAGATCATTTATAAAAATGAGAAAGAGAGTCGGGGACAGAACAGAGCCTTGGGGGACACCAGCATTTATTTGGTGAGTTGCAGACTTGAAGCCGTCCAAAACAACTAGAATTGAACGGTCCGAAAGGTAATTTCTAATCCATTGAAGAAGAGTATCATCGATTCCAAATGCACGCGTTTTCGACAAGAGAGCTTGATGCCAAACTCTGTCAAATGCTTTTGAAATATCAAGCGCAACAATCTTACTTTCACCACCCTGATGAAGAGATTGGTTCCACTTTTCGGTTAGATATGTCATCAAATCACCAGTGGACCTGTTGCTGCGAAAACATACTGCCGGTCATTAAGCAGTTTTCGCGATTCAAGATATTTCATTAGCTGACGGTTTATCAGCGTTTCCATGACCTTAGAAGTAAGGTAAGTGCAATTGGTCGGTAGGAGGAGGGAGAAGAAGATTCGCCTTTTTTTTGGTACAGGCTGGACAAATGTTGTTTTCCATCTTCCCGGGAAGAGTCCTGAAGAATAGGACAGATGGAAAAGCTTACGCAATGGTTTTGCCAGCGAAGAAGAACACCTCTTCAGAACTATAGGAGAAATACCATCTGGACCAGCGGATTTGTGAACGTCAAGATCTTGAAGTACTCTAGCCACTGTACGAGTGCGAAAGTGGACTGGTCCCATGGAGAATTCTACGCGCTCGAGTAGAGACAAACCACAATCTGGGAGCGTTGAGCTGACTGCAAAGTGAGCAGCAAGCAGATTGGCCTTATGTATAGCTGGAATGCCATTGTAAATGAGTGTCGGGATGGATGATGAGGTCGAATTCTTGATGTTTTTAACAAATGACCAAAAGTTTTTACTACCAGTGGGACTTTGTAGTGTTTTTTGCCTCAAATTTTGGTCATATGAGAATTTGACACGATTAATGTGGGCATTGCAGTCATTTCTGGCTCTTTTAAACTTTTTACGGCTTTCCTCAGATGGGTTGGGTTTGAATAGCCGAAAACTTACCTCTTTTAACCTGATAGCCTCTTTACAGCTCGAGTCACACCACGCGTTAAACTTGGGTTTGATACTTTTTATCCTGTTAGGGATAAAAGACTTCATACCCAGGTGAATTATGTTTGTGATCATATCAGCAGCAGCATCCACGTCACTGTCGAGGAAGCACAGTGACAGTTAAAACTCTTAAAGAAACCGTTTAGTTTTTCCCAATTGGCTTTCTCGTATTGCCATACGGTTCTTTTAGGAGTTTGTTCTTTAACTATGTGGCTGGAGTACGAGAAATTTGCTGACATGATACACTGGTCTGACGAACCTAGGGGCGATAATACGTTCAAAGCGTATTTATCGGGGTGAGAGGTAAGAAATAAGTCCAATGTGTTGGCAGTTTGGCTGCTAATGTCCGGTATTCGTGTCGGCTCATTTACAAGCTGAGTCAGGTTATTTACCTCAGCAAAGATCTCGATGTAACTTCCTTTGGGTGTTGTCTGGCCAGAATGTCGAAGCCAGCTTGAATTGTGTATATTGAAATCGAACGCAATAACGATTTCAGAACGAGGATGAAGGGTCACAATTCTTGTTATGGAATCAGACAGGGCATCAAACTCATTATAAGTTGAATGTCTGTCCAAGTTGGGGCTTCTGTAAATAAAACAGTAGTTAATTAATTGCCTACGGACATGGAATTTTAGCCAAATGTAATTAAATTCTGGATTGGCACATTGGCCATATTGAGGCTGAAGTTGGTAGGCTACGTCACTACGTATATAAGCGATACCGCGATGGGGAAAAATAATGGCACTAAGTTGTACCCAGGTAGACTGAACTCTGTTAAATCAGAGCCAACGCTAACCTGGGTTTCACTAAGTGCCAAAACAGCTGGTTTGTTGTGAAAACATGGGCGTATAATGAAAAAAAAATGTTCCTCAACCCACGAATGTTGCTGACATCCACTACGAAATTCCTACACATCACAAAATACAAACATAAAAGAAAACACAACTCTGACGCTAACTAAGCATTAGCCGTGAATTGAAGATACGTTAGATTTCCAAAACAATCTACCGCAGGTATTATGCCCGTACGGTAATTTGTTTTGGTACACCAACAAAATCAACAACTCACGACCCGCTATTCGCCCGATGCTGCCTTTACCCAAGCATTGCAAGTGCACACACGATAATCGAACGACACATGCAATATTCAAGAAAGAGCAACAGTGATGGAGTGGGATGGGGGACGGAGGGATACCCTACGCTGTTGCTTTTTTTTCGATTTTCTTTTTATCAGCACTGCCACCGGCACTGGCTCTATGTGGATTAATTTTTTTGTTGATCACACACTGCGCGATTTTGTTTTTTCGCGAACTGTATTGGCCGGTATATGTTTGTCGATTTACTGGCACCGAAATTACGAACAAAAAGGAACGCGTCCGCACGCGACGGGGGGCAATCAGCAACTGGTTTTGATTTGAAAGGAAAGGTAGAATGTGGGTGTGTGGTGAGTATGGATGGGGAAGGTTAACAATAAATTAGGACAGTGGACATCTTTTATTGGTGTGACAATTTAAATCTTAGGCGCCAACAATGGACGTATTTTATATAGTTTATCAAAATTAGGTTCTCCCCTTTGGGGTTGTTGAGAATTATCCATAATGTGGAAGAATTCTTTTAGTTTCTCAAAGCGGTTACGAGATAAAGATTGTGCTACAGCTGATAGCTTAAAATTGGACGCCCAAGCCATCCGCATATGAGGAGTATTTATTACACCTAAATAAACCCCTAAGAATCGTCTAATCTCGGTCGTTTCGCTTTTTAATTCTACACCATTGGTTTGCAACGCATATGCATTTGTTTCATCACAGATCTTATGTATTATTGCATCATCAATGAAGTGGTTGAAATAGTTGATGGGATCTTTGACTTCTCCGCAAACTATTTTATTTTTCCAAATAGTATCGCAATCGTTCATGCCTATGCTCCTCCACCTCAAACTGTCCATGTTGATTTTTTCAAAAAACTCCTGCACAGTTTGTTCTGCTAAGCTCTCATCTTCCGCCTCTTCTTCTTCGACAATAACTCTTTCCGGTAAATTTATGTCAATTTCCTCGTCTTTCTCGATTACATTTTGAATGTTTTCTTCAATGACATTCTCCAAATTTACACCATCGTCCTCTTCCCCTTTTTGATCATCTTCGTCCGCGGAAATTTCCAATTGGGTCAAACCTTTCGGACACATTTCTAATTCAAAAAAAAGCTGTACATAAAATATGAACATCATGAACCTATGTTGCCTATAGGCAACAACATGATCTCATGATCGTGTCTCTAGACGATACAAATCCACTAATCCCAGCTGAAAAGGGTACATAGATGGAATATGTGTGTTTCGCACCCACATTCCTGGTCACAGAAACCCGGTGGATTGAGGATGAGACTCATTGAATATTGACCAACGACATGCTGAACGGTTTCTTCGGTACCTGCCAAACGAGTTGACCTACAGCGATCAACTAAATATGCCTAGATTCAGATTATCTAACAAGTGGCATTAATAGATTTTTGGTTTAGGGACAAACCTATTTCTGAACAGTCGTTACTGTTTTACATGCCTTGTTGGCGAAATGATTTGATTAGAAAATTGAATTAAAATTGATTTGTATAATACTAACTGGTAGGCGTATAATAGTCAAAACGAACATTGCAAATATATCATAAACAATAAATATTGTGAACTGACATCAATAAGTGTCAATTTGAATTTGTATATAAAGACATATATCAGTCGAAAAATACACTGCAATTTATAACGTAACAAGGAACGGAGTTATTATTCTATATCGGAAAAGTACAGATCGACATTCAAAATTTCAAAGGTTATCAGGAATCCGGTTTTGTAAAAAAACATGCCTAGTTATGGCTCACACTTCAAAGTGTTTCTTCACTTCATATCTCGTATCTTCCTTCAGTTCACTTATGCTGATCACATATCCACACAAACACAAGAATGGGAGATCTTTAGATGGCGGTTGATTCCCTTGAGTATGGCCCTCCCCATAGCCATCGACACTCTAGAGCGTCGAGACTCCTTGGTCATTACGCCACTCTATATATTTTAGTAATGACTCCTACTCTGATGCCGTGAACTAACACTAGTTCACGTTGGTCTCACTACGTCAGGATCTATTCATTTCGCTTCCCACGTGCACTCTAAATCTTAGGCCCTCATTGCTGAAAATCAATTATTAAAGGGGCCAGAGAGAAGGTGTTGGTAGAAAATATTTATTCATTATACTGTTAGAATTATTATAAATAATTCGTATAAATAAAGTTTTTAAAACAAACACACCACAACTCAATTTTGTATCAATTCACTTTATTTATTTTAGATTCTTTTTAATTGCTCTTTTCTCAATAACACAACCGTTCCATGTGAACTCTCGACAAGAAGTCTTTTCTTCCTTCATCGTTTTCTAGGGCCATATGGTAAACATCCCCCTCCAATACATATGCCTTATCAGTTGTTTGTTATTTTTAAAATCCTTCGAATACCTCTGCTCTAAGTATACGAAAGGATCGACGGTTCTTATTGTTTTTACAAACGGTTGTTTGTTATTTAAAAATCCTTATCTCTGCTCTGGATACAGGAATGGATCGACGGTGGTTGTTGTTTTAGCAGATAGCTGCTAGATGGTTGTTTGGCATCTTTGATCCCTCCGAATACCTCTGCACTAGGTACAGGAATTTATCGACGGTGGTTGTTGCTTTACCAATCGCTGCTAGATAACGCTAACAATACATATATCTAAATCTAGTCTTATTGTTAAAAGTTGTTTATTAATTCTACAAGATCAATATATTTCTTAAATCTAAGTGGGAGGTTATGTATTATAACAGGGCCTCTTATTCACGAAATAAAACACGATTACTTCACTTAGTCGATTTACACTTTATTTTTCTTTATTAATATATTTGTGCGTCCGCACTCTTTAATGGACAGATCTACATTTATGTCTTTATCATGATCACTTACATCTATTTGCATCAAGTTTAAACACTCTTCATTACCCTCATCATCTTTAACAGTCTTCATTTTTACCTCAATGGGTTCAATCCTCATTTTTATATTAGCTTACTTCAAGAAATCTTTCCCTAAAAGTACTGAGTACTCTGTAGTACCGTCAGGTACGACCAGTAAGCTTACTCTTATTCCTCTTCCTTCAAACAATATAACACTGTCAACTTTACCATAAACAAACAATTTACTTTTATTAATACCAAATAAGCTACATTTATCATCATACATTTGTATTAATACTGGCGGTACAAACTTCTGCCTCACAAAACTAACAGGGCTACCGGTGTCTATCAGGTTTCCTAACAATAATTTATAATTATAATCGTTATTTGTAAAAATATGATATAAATCTCTTACATATTCATCCTCGCTCCAGTCTTCGGTCACATGGAAGATCGCATCCAACTTTCCCTTTTTCTTCGGGCACACTGCCGCAAGGTATCCCATCTGGCCACATACATGGCACGCTCCTCGTTCCCTCTTCGGCTTCTCGCAGTCATAGGCCATATGCTTAAATACGTTACAATTGTAACACCTGATGGTCCGCACCGCTCGGACGTCCTCGGCCTGTCGTGGTGTTGAGGGTTGCATTACCCTCGGTTTTGTCAGCTGGGTTCTGCTGAAGGCGTCGAGCAGTTGAAGTTTGCTCCGGAAGCACTGCATTCTCGCCTGCGAACGCAGATACGTGTCGGGAATTCCCTCGATCAGGCACTCCAGGAGTTCCTCCTCATCCATCAACGTTTTATTGGCTAGGATAACTTTGTCGTGGAAGTACTGTTGGAATGTTTCAGTCACTTGCCACTTCCTCGCCTCGACCGCTCGCTTCATGGATAGTCGGCTCGTACGGTCGCCGAACATCTCCTTCATTTCCTCCAGTAATTTTGAGATCGAAATGGTGGTCACGTCCGACCTGGAATGGAACCATTCTTGTGTCCTTCCTTTTAGGCGGCAAGAAATAAGCACCCTCATGCTGCCTTCATCAAGCTGATACGCTGCAGCCAAGATCTTCAGCTGTGTCTCCCAATGAGAAAAACAATCTCCCTTACCGGTAAATTCTGCCAACAAATCTTTCAAATTGGCAAAATTTTCCTTCTCCCCACTGTCGTCACTGTCATCATTCCTTCGTAGTTTTCCTTTCCTCTTCAGCCACTCATTTTCTTTCGTCAGCAACATGTTTTCTCTTTTCTGTAGTTCAATTTCCTTCTTCATCATTTCCAGTTCCCTTTTCATCATGCTCCACTCGTCGTCACTCTTCTTTGTTACGTTTCCTTCTTCATTACGTTTCCTTCTTCATCGGTGTCACTCACCATATTTCCGTCGTTATCTTTCTTCCTTGGTCGCTCGTCATCCGTCTTGTCCTTTTGTATAACTCTGTCGTCTTCTCCCTCTGGCTCTACGCTGTCTTCATATTCGCCCGATGTATCTGTATCCTCAGCTTGATCAACCACCTCGCAGCTGCCTGCTTCGTTCGAAATCTCACCACGCTCATCTGCTGGTATCGCCAAAAGCCGTAACAACAACTCACTTTTGTTTCCAGTCGCCTTCCTCCCCAGTTTCGCCAACCATGACTTTATCTGCGTTGCCGTATATCGCTTGTATTGCTTGATATCTGCTATGTCGCAACAAGATACGTCGAGTAGAACGCACAAAAACAAACGGCAAAAAGGTAATGCACGTCTGTGCTTGCAACAGAGGAAAACGATTTCAATCGGAATTTTCGGTATACACACGCACACGTGAGATTTGCGAAATGCGCAGTTGGCTTTTTTTGTGGTGAGGAAAAAAAAAAAATTCAAATGCAACTGACGCACACTGGATACAATATGTATTTTCACACACACAGGGTCTTGCAAGTTTCTACTTGTCTGCACAGAAACGATTTCAGGGTGGAAAAAAAATTTTACACAGATAATTCGCACTAAATTGAAATTTTTATTTATTTTGGGCTTCTGAGATTATAACAGGGCCTCTTATTCACGAAATAAAACACGATTACTTCACTTAGTCGTTTTACACTTTATTTTTCTTTATTAATATATTTGTGCGTCCGCACTCTTTAATGGACTTACTTCGACTGACTCTACTTTAGATGAATTGAGTGCAACTCAATTCATGTATATATGTATGTGTCCTGCCTATTGCACCGATAGCACCTTTACATTTTTTGTTTCTCTCTTATGCTTTACTGTTACAGTATATTTAATTAAATCTAGGGGAACACGGAACAAAACATTTTATCTTTCACGACTTGCTTTAGATTTCTCGAGTTCATCTCTGTTTGGTTCCAGTCTAAGTGACTGAACTCAAATAATTATCCGTAGAGGATGTTATCACCTTTGTTCTTTCTGTGATGTGAATCTCCGAGGTTGTCGACAATTCTATATCATCTCATTATGCCAAGATGGCACTATAGCATATCTGGCTATTTGGCTCGAGTACCTACTAGATGGATAGAGCGCGTGTCGTATACCTATTGCCGTCAAGATGGCGCGACGTTAGCTATTTATTCGTGTCTTGGATAACTTACACTTAGTTTCAACCCACAATATATTCACATACATATATATATGTAACTCAAATATAGATTCGTTCTTGTTATTAATTCTGACTCACCGCAGGATTCCTTTTCGATGTCTGTTTTCCATAGATCACGTACTTGTCCCAATTTTGGTGTGCACAGCAAGTTGGAGGCGAAGATCACAAGACACTTGGACAAAAGTTATTTATATAAATTAAACGAGACAAATACAAGAACGACCTTCACACTTTAATCACTGATATTAGCTGTGCTTATGCAGAGTAGACCTAGTGCAGAATTATCACTAACTTGTTATCACATAATACCTAATCTTAAATTTAATCTCACGATTTTCCGCATCGATGGGTATCTCTTCGTATATGGACGCAAGTAGATACGGCTGCTCTGGTGTTTGTTGTGCAAGCTGGTGACTGTTGAATTATAGGTGTAATTATTCATGGTTGCCGCTATTTTTAACTATTTCCCTGACTTTCCCTGACTTTCCCTGACACTTTTTTGAAGTTTTCCCTGACAAAATTTTGCAAATATATGAAAAAAAATTCCTTGGGATCAATAAGTTACGAGTACAATAGGGTTTATTTTTTTGTTTGAAACAAATCACAATCAATAAAATAAAGGTATAAGGTCAGTCTCGTAAATTCCTGAGAGATCAGTTTTCATATTGCACTGCAATTCTTCATTCTTGTTGTTGGTTTGATGAATATCTAAAAAAAAGAGAACAAAACAATAATTGAATTAAACAGAAAACTAACGAAATGATTAGTTTTCCACTGGTGAAATCCTTCGAAACCTTTTCACAATGTTGTACATTATTTTCTTTTTCATATAAAATAGTTTGTGTTTGGTTCAAAGGATATCACAAGCCAAAAACAAACAGAGCTTTAAGTTTAAAAAAGTAAAACAGAACAGACATGTTTATAAAGAAAGCTAAAGGCTTGTTCTTAACGAAGTGCTTACAATGAAAAACAAATTATATTTAGTACTAACTCTTAACCAAACCAAAACAAAATCAATAGCTTACTTTGTACTATCGTAAGTGACACTCACACCCGCCATTTAAAGTAGCCTAAACATTTGTTTATTCTTGCGATGCTTAGCATTTGAGAGCAATCATTTCATCTATAGAATGCAACCAAATATTTAAAGAACAGAAAAATTCTATACTTTTAAACATTTCTTTTAAAAAATATCAATGAAACAATCAGTTGAGAACAGGACATACCTTATTTTTTCAAAAGGGAGAGTTGATGATTTATTTTCTCTTCTTCACCTGGGCTTGAATGCGAATTTTTGCTTTTTCCTTATGAAATTTTTTTAATTCTTCCTCCCTTTTTCTTTTTAATACGTATACTCCATCTTCTTTTTTTTAATTTAAGTTTTTCTTCTAACTGCTGTGTATAGCGGGTATGAGAGGATCGAACATTAAATATTAATTTTGCATTTATTATTATTGCATTTATTATCTTATCATCATTAAGTGCCAGTGCACTCGTTTGGTGTTGAATTTGCATGTGGGACTCGGTGACGGTTTCTAGGCATTGGGTATATACAGTGTCGACATCAATGTGGTACGACGACTCGTCTCATATGCGGGAATGTGCTGCGTTGGCGGTCTGGAAATGCTAATGGTTTGTTTAATGAAAATGATAATGAAAATATGATTCGCTTAATATGAACTTATCTTTAGGAATGTTGGTTAGACCCACACTCGGCCATTCTGCAAAATCTCGACTGTCCTCAGACGAACATCGGGGCATCTTCGCAATCATTTTCATCGGCTTCTTCATTGCTGACCCATGGTTTCATATGATCTACTGCTGTGGATGTTTGGCCTGGCCCCTCGTGCTGGCAAACCTTGCGGACGTCGTATCGATCATTCCTTTTGACCCTAATAACTTCATAGGGTCCAAAGAATTTTGGGCATAGCTTAGCCCAACTCCAAATTGCGTGCGCTGAACAGCAACCAGATCTCCAACCTTGTATTTTCTCGGCTGCTTTCGCTTCCGGTCGTAGTTTCGTCTGTTTTCCTCTTGTACTTTAAGTATTTCCTCCTTGGCTGCTCTTCTTGTTGCATCGCGGCTACTTTCGAAGTCATCCAAAATTGCTTCTTCTAGTAATGTCTTCAACTCGAGATCGCACTCCCTTCTCATAATTGCTCCGAACATCAGCTGAAAGGGACTCCTCTTTGTGCTTCTGGATACCGTAGAATTTAGTGTGGCTTGCAAGTTGCTAACAGTCTTATACCACTTAGTAGGCTCTTCAATCGTTAATTTCGCCAGTACTTCGATGATAATACGGTTAATTCTCTCCACCTGTCCATTGCCTCGTGGTACTCCGGTTGTCGTCAATATATGGTTTATCTTGCTTCGGTCACAAAACTCTTTGAAAAGGTTGGAGGTGAAAGCAGATCCCCTGTCAGAGACTATCCGTAAAGGGTTGCCAAAAACTTCAATCTGCATTTCCAATTTCCTGACGACTTCTTCAGCATTGGTCGTCCTCGTTGGGTAAATCCATACAAACTTTGTAAACGAGTCGACTACCACGAAAGCGTATCTGTATAGTTTGCTCGTGGATGGTAATGGTCCTAGGTGATCGATATGGTACGTGTGTAAAGGCTGATCACTCTTTTCGATAGGGTTCAAAAATCCTTCTCCTTTTCCCGACTTCCTCGATGCCAGGATGCACGCCACACAACTTGTAATCACCCGTTCTATTGCAGCGGCCGCGTTCGGGATGTAATAGTCCTGTTTGAGGATAGCTTCCACTTTTACTGAGTTGATATGGCCCGGTTCATGTGCACTTCTTATTATTTCTCTCTGCATAATCCTTGGGACCACCAGAAGATGGTTGCCGGCCACAAACTTATACAACAGTTCGTTCCTCAGCTCATAGTCCTTGTAAGACCCTGAAACGGCCAAAATATCTATTATTATTTGACAATGTTCATCTTTACCTTGAGCATGTTTTATCCGTGGAATAAGGCCATCCTCGATGGTGCAAAACTTCGCAGTCAAATTCCTGTAGCATTATAGCCCACCTGGCTACTCGCGGGCATAAGTCCTTTTTCTTCATGGTTGCTTGGAACGCCTTACAATCGGTATAAATTTTAAAGCGCTGTCCCAGAAGATAGATCCTCAACTTCTTGATACATTTCACCACGGCCAAAACTTCGTGTTCGTAACTAGTATAATTTTGTTCCGCCGGCGTTGCTTTGAAACTGATGTAGAAGACTGGATGCAGACCAGTATCATGCTTCTGCATAAGTACACCTCCGTATCCTGTCATGCTAGCGTCCGTATGCAGCTCTGTCTCGAGCGCTGGTTGAAAAAGTTTCAGCACGATCAAAAATCCGGTCAATCCTAAAAAGCTTTGGATCTGCTTCGTATTCGCTGGCTTCGGAAAGTGTTTAACTGCTTTCAACTTCTCCACTGAAGGTTTGATGTTCCCATCTTCGATGACATGACCCAGGAATTCAACCTTCCGGCTAAGAAAATTACACTTTTCCCACTTGATGACCAATCCATTGGCTTCGGCTACTTCCAATACCCTAGTTAGCTTCGTAAAATTTTCATCTTCATCTTTGGCAGCAATGATAACGTCGTCCAAATACAGCAGCAAGTAATCCTGTCGTATTAGATCTCGGAACACAGTATTGATGAAGCGCTGGAAAACAGATGGTGAGTTGCACAAACCGAAGGGCACCTTTAGGAACTCGTACTGCCCGTCTGGCGTTACGAAAGATGTGTATTTCCTACTATCCTCAGACACGTTGACGTGGAAAAACCCGTTTCGCAGGTCAAGTGTTGTAAACACTTTAGCGTTGTGTAGCTTCTCCAAAACCTCCTCCATAATAGGTAGAGGATAACGATCTTTGATTATCTTCGTGTTCAGTTTCCGGTAGTCCACACACAACCGACTGCTACCATCTTTCTTTTCGTCTCGCCTTCTGGTACACCGGGACTTCGTCTTGCAGTATCAGGTTCATTTCCACACAAGATTGCTCTACTCTTCGTGGCGAATACGATGCGATGACATTCTCAATTCGTTCTTTGAAGCTTTCATTTCCAACGCGAAGACTTTTCTTATCATCTTCTTCCAAATTGGTTACTGCGATACTTAATACATCGTTTTCCTCTAAATTCACCGGGTTCGAAAGCTCGTTACTTTTACGCAACTCTCGAGTACTAATTACCTTGCCTTGGTTGATGACTACCTCCACGTTCTCCAGAAAATCCTTCCCCAAAAGAATACGATCTGGAATCCACTCATCGCGTACGACCTGGAACCTGACCTCATATTGATTCTCGTTTATTGTCAGCTGTACTGCTCCAGACCCTAATGCTGTTTGCGGTGCGTTGCCAAATCCCTTCAGCATCATCCCAGGTTGTTCAGTCATATCAAAACCAATCTCCTTTTGCACGGACGCGTGCATGACTGATACATCACTCCCACTGTCCACGTAGGCATAAAAGTTCTTCTCCTTGATACTTATCAGTATTTGACTATCATCGGCACGTAGTCTATGTATTCTGCTAACACCCCTCGACGTTGTTTCCTCCCTCTTGATGTTGCTTGGGCAACTGGCGGACATATGTCCAAACTGATTACACTTAAAACACTTCCTTCCTTTATCCTTGTCGGGACAGTTCAGCGCGTAATGTGCAAAAGAACCGCAATTGTGGCATCGCTTATTTGGAGCATCTGGACGTCCACCGCGCGAGGTACTCGGCCTACTTGGTGTTGCTGACCTATTTTCAACCTTTTGTTTCGGCGTGTACCGTTGCATTCTCTTGTAGCACTCCAATTTTCCCTTAAGTTCATCTAGCGTTGTTGCCTCGTAGAGTATCACTTTGCTGGCCGTAGAATCCGAAATTCCGTTTATGATGTACTCAATCGTAGATGACTCGTCTACCTTACCCTTGTTAGCCATCTGGGTCATAACGTAAAAATACTCCAACAGACTTTCCGTCGTTATCTTCTTCCTACCGTCCAGTAATCGATGAATCTCAGCGGCTGATGGGTTTTTTCCAAACTCTCTTGTCAATCTCTCTTTCAACGTAGGTCAATTCGTAACTCCACTTGTCGCCTCGACTGCTAACTTGGCGGCACCTCTCAATAGCCGTCTCGTATACAAATACTTCTGGATGTCATTCCACTCACAAGTTGATGCGATGTCCTCAAATTCTTTTATCCAGTCCTGATAGTTACGGCTGTCTTCTCCAGAGAATGTTTCCAGTGACTCTTCAATGTCCCTAAAAACGAAATTATTCCTATTGGCCATTCTGCTTGTTTCTCCTGAAATCTCTGCTTCGTCGTGTTCTGCGTTACTCTCCCCGTAGGCGTCGTTCTCGTTCAGACTTTGGTCCTCTTCGTTTGCTTCGTGGATTAGTACCTTGTACTCTTTACCGTCGTTATTGTCTTCGTCGTTCTCGTCGTCGTTTCTTACAACATATAACACTTCACTTGAACTAATGGACCCAAAGTTGGCGCGAGTTATAATTGTAAGTACCGCAACTCAATCAAAACAACTCACTTCATTTCGGTCTCAAATCAGACTGACTTTATTATTCCCAAAAGTTAACTTACAATTAATAAGGGTCAACGCATTCCGTTTCCGATGACCTTCGAAAGTTCTCAGTTGCAAAGCAACACAAATGTGCCATCAGCAAGTTTGCTAACTTGCATTCCATTTCCGATGGCCTTCGAACAGCAGAAAGTATTCATCGACACCGGAATGCGATTGACACCGAGTTATGGGTTGCGAAGCAACACAAATGTGCCGTCAGCAAGTTTGCTGACTTGCATTTGTGTAACTTCACCCCCCTTTGATTCGGAATTCTCCTGAATTTTGTTTGTACCAATTTGTTTTTCTATATTTTTTACAATAATTTTTACATGTTTATTCTTTCTTTTAATTACAAATACTAAAACTCCAATTACAATTATGGCTATACATACAATAAAAATTGTGATTGAGTTCATAATATAATTATTATTTTTATGGTACTTTAATTCATTTATGTGTTTAAGATTTTCAATTTGGTACATTTCTAACATTGTTTCAAAATTAAGTTTTACTTTAATAATTACATTTTGATCTTCTTCGTAGGAAAATTTATGTACGAATTCCATATTAAAGTTCGATATTGAAATGTTTCTTATATTAATTGTACAATTATTGATATTTATTATGAAATTACCACTTAATTGTAAATTTCTGTCGTCACAACCGTTAATTACAATTTCGTTTTTAAGATTTTTACATATAATTAGATTTTCTTCGATATTTTCAATTAAAGTTTTATTATTCATTTTAAAATTGCATATTCCTTCAATTAAACAATTATCAAATTTTTTTAAATCTTTTATATAAATGTTGTTTGTGTTATAATTATATTTAGTTCCATTTAATTCAATGAATTCTAAAGCCTTTATATCTATTTCTTTAAAATCTTTGTTGGGCATTGGCAATATCGTTTTTAACTGAGTTTGAATATAACTTTTCGGAAGTTGTTCCGTTTAGGTTAAATGCCCCTATTTTGGAATGTTTTAATTTAAAAAAATCTAAATCAGCGGTCGCTATTTCTTCTCCTGTCAATATACTAGGGTGTAAAATATCTTGTTTGGCAGAGGCAATATTATCCAGAATATTATCAATTTTATCCTCAAGAATTTTAAGTTTTAACAGTTGATCTGTTCTTAAAAGTTTAATAGTTAAATTTCTTTGATTATCTACTACGTTGTCGAACACTTCGGATATGTGCTTTCTGTCTTCTTCTATGATTTTTCCTAAGCTGTTTATGTTGCTCATAATTTGTTTATTAATGTCTATCTGTTTATTTAAGTTTTCTATCGCATTCCTGTTATTTATATCTACAACTTTAAAATGTTCCAAAATTTAATTTCTATCATTATCATCCATGGTTCCGAATAACCACTTCTGACCGGTTCCAATAAAGTTTACAAGACCTCTCTTTTTCCGGGAGGTGGGGACTAGGGCTCTTACTTTTGATTTGATGTTAATGATCTCATTTACTATTGGGATGTTATTTTTTATTTGTAATTTTAGCAAATTAATTTCAAGCATTCTGATTGCGGTCATTATTTCTTCCGAATCTATAATATGAACAATGGTTTGGGTCTGATTAATAAGTTCTACTGTACCTCGATTGATTATTGTAAACCCCTGATCAGTGTGTATTTGTGAGATGAGAAGAGCTGGCTCCGCTACCGTTGCTGTCATCATGATTGTCCACAGCATTATCCAAATAAGAACCTGCAAATTTATTAGGTCTTTTAATCGTTGTTGGATGAACACCATGCAGTTTTTTTTTCCTGAAGTAAGGTTCATTTTTATGACGTAAATGTTTATAATTTCTTATAAATCCTTCACTTCTTCGTTCATTATATTCTTCCCTATCTAAATTTCTCTTATCTACAATATGTTTCTTCAGTTTATTGGCTTTCTCAGTTAAAATTATCGGTTCTGTCACTACTGCTTTATTTGGACTCATCCCTAAAGTTGAGTGGAACCTGTTGTTATAAATTTTAACTGCCTTATGAATTTTCCGATTAGTAGTTAGATCTTTATCTTTGATAGTTAACAAAATCTCAAGAAGCGTTGAATGAAAACGTTCAATGTCAGAGTTTCCTGTATGAGAGTTTGGCTTTGTAAAGTGAAATTGCACTCCTTCTTCTCTGAAAAATTCCTGTAGGTTTTCTGACTTAAATTCATTATCGCAAACGATTTTCTTTGGTTTTCCAAACTTAGTAAACTGTTCTTCGATACATTCCAGTTTATTAACCCAATTTTTACTAGTTAAGTTATAGATACGAGGCTGGGTCAATAAGTCCGTGACTTTTGGAATAAAACACAGATTTTTTGATAAAAAAATAATTTTATTTTTCAACGTAGTCTCCCTTGAGCTCTATACACTTTGTCCAACGCTTCTCCAATTTTTTTATCCCTTCCAAAAAAAATGATTTGTCGAGGTCCTCAAAATAGGCCTTTGTTTGCGAGATGACTTCATCATTGGAGTCAAATCTTTTTCCACCAAGCCATTTCTTCAGGTTTGGGAACAAGAAGTAGTCGCTCGGAGCCAAATCTGGAGAATAGGGTGGATGAGGGAGCAATTCATAGCCCAATTCATGGTTTTTTGCCATGGCAACTGCACATGTGTGCACCCTTGCATTGTCTTGGTGGAAAAGAACTTTTTTCTTGGCCAAATGAGGTCGGTTTTTTTTCAAATCGTCATTGAATCGGTCCAATAAGTTGGCATAATATTCCCCATTGATTGTTCTTCCCTTTTGAAGGAAGTCAATTTAGTGAATTTTTACGATTGTTTCGGGTGTAGAGACCTCAACTGGGCGTCCAGGACGTTCGGCATCTTCAGTGCTTGTACGGCCACAACAAAATTCAGTAAACCACTTTTTTACCATTGAAATCGATGGTGCAGAGTCCCCGTAGTATTTATCAAGCTTAGCCTTGGTCTCGGTAATGATTTTTTTTCGCAAGAAATAATGCTTAATAAGCACAACGAAATTCACTTTTTTCCATTTTCTCCTCAAATTAGTGAGTAGTCTGATAAAAATAGCTGTCAAACACAAACTAACTGACGCAGCAAGTTTAAATTTTGACAGGAGTCAACTGACAGATGCCTGTTGACAGGAGCAGTGTTGCTGTTTCAGTAAAGAGGTCAGAAATTCAAAAAGTCACGGACTTATTGACCCGCCCTCGTATAAGCTTTTTTCGTAAGTTTATCTAAAAATGTAAGATAAAAAAGCTTATTAAAGTGGTAAATATCCATATGTACTATATCATTTTCTTCTTTTGGTGTTTCAGAAGTTTGAAATTTCGGTTTAATAGGTTTTCTGTCATATTTGCCTTCTTGACATGTTTGACAGTTTCCTATAACTTTGGATATATGTTTAACTAGTCCTGGGTAGTACAACTTATTTTTCAAAGTTTTATACGTTTCAATAATTCCGGAGTGACTACTTTCTTTAACATGGTATAAGGAAATTTGCTTACATATGTCTGCTTCCGTTTCTACCTCGAGAGCTCTAAGTGTGCATTTAGTAAAAGTCAAGTTTTTATTGCCTCTGTACAGTTCTATTAGGCATTGTTGAATTTTATTGTACTCGTGGTACGATAATTCTGTATAAATGCCTATTCTTCCCTTGTTCAGGGTTCGTTTGAAGAGATCTTCCCAGTATGACTGATTTTTAGTCATATCTACGTGGATGATTCTCCTACCATGACTGACTTCGACTTCTACTAAAACGGAATTAATCAACCAACGACCATACCACGTCGAGTTAATCGGTTCTCGTCAGATCACCGCAATTAAACGACGTTGGGCGCGGTTAGTACGTAGATGGGGGACCGTTTGAGAACAACCGCGTGTCGTTGGCCAGTCCCATCTACAGAGTTGAGGTAGATAATACATACGTGGTATCACAATGGACCTAATTGGTCTAAGTGTGTCGGTTTCTGCCGACAGCCACATAAAACCTAACCTAACCTAAAACGGAATTAGAGAGAATTATTTGGGATTTATATTTATTAACTATAACTTCCTTAATTGGAAAATGATCTAACTGCTGTTCTGGTGCTGAATGAATTGTTGCCACATTTGATTGAGTTTCAGACTCATCATCTATCTGTTCAACATCCCTGATGCGGCTCAAGAAATCTGCAACTTTATTATCTTTACCCCTTAAGTACTCTATATCATAATTAAATTCGGACAATTTGAGTAACCATCTCTGATTTCTTGCCGAAAATTCTTTTCCGTTGTATTTCTTATTAAGGTACTTAATGGGTTGATGGTCTGTGATTATTTTAAATTTATTTCCCCAGAGGTATGGTCTAAAATAAGTCACTGCCCAGACAATAGCAAGAAATTCTTTGTCCGTAGGTGAGTATTGTTGTTCGTGGTCGTTGAGGGATCTCGACGCATAGCAGACCGGATGACCTTCTTGGGTAAGAACAGCACCAATAGCGAAATTAGAAGCATCAGTAAACACAGTAAATTGTTTTTCAAAATCAGGGAATTTGAGTATCGGATAGTTAGTGATATTTTGTTTCAGGGTTTCAAAAGATTGTATATATTCAGGGTCTTTTGTATTGATCTTAGCATTTTTCTTTAAAAACTTTATCATTGGATAAGCTATTTTAGAGTAATTTTTTACAAATTTACGGTAAAATCCAGTTGTACCAAGAAAAGATTTTAACTCCTTTTCTGTTGAGGGCAATTTGTAATTTAGGATACAATTTACTTTCTCTGGATTAGGTTTCATGCTTTCATCAGTCAAGATGTGGCCCAAGAATTCTGTATCCTTTTGAAGGAAAGAGCATTTTTCAAACTGGACCTTGAGATTATGTTTGGCCAGTGTACTAAAGATTGTGGAGATGGCAAAGAGATGTTCTTCTAGGCTGGTGGAAAATATAAGAAAATATATCGTCAAGATAGACGACGCAGATCTTATTTATGTAATCCCTTTGGAACGTCGCAGGGGCGTTCTTGAGGCCAAAAGGCATCCGAGTAAATTCATATAAACCGTTTGGGGTTACAAACGCAGTTTTATGAATATCCTTTGGATGCATTTTAATTTGGTAATAGCCTTTAGCTAAGTCCAGTGTCGTGAAATACTGGGCTCTCCCTAACTTATCTAATATACTGTCTATATTAGGCAGTGGGTACTTGTCGTCAAAGGTTATTTCATTTATTTTCCTATAGTCCACACAAAGCCTGAACTTCTGTTCACCTGATTTACCAACCTTTTTCGGGACAACAACTATGGGTGACGAATATCTACTATTTGATTTTCTAATAATACCCTGGTTTTCCATATCCATCACTTGTCTCCTAACTTCCTCTTCATGCTTTGGAGGCAATCTATAAAGCCTGGAATTAATTTGTTGGTCCGTTGTTGTTCTTATCTCATGCATTATAGAGTTTGTATTGGTAAGCTCGTCACCTTCCTTGAAAATCAAACTTTGGTACTGTTTTAAAATGTTTCTTATTTCTTCTTTTTCCTGAGTGTTTAAATGCGAAAGATCTACTTTGTCTGCATTTTCACTTGAAAGTTCGAAATAATCAATGTGTGAAGTTTCTTCCGAATATAAATCTATTTTTGCAGTATTAATAAACTGCATAAATCTTTTTTGGATATTAATTTCTGTGACGTTTTTCCTAATTATATCCATTCCTATAAGGAGGTCATAGTCTTTATTAATTAGGTTCATTTTATACCACTTTAATTTGCTATGCCTTCCCATTCGGAATTCTTCGGGTGTATCCGTCACAACGATTTGTATAAATTCTTTTGTTTTGTTGTTAATAGTGTTAAGAAAAATCACTTTCTCTTCGAAAACAGGAAAGTGACTGCAATCAACCCTAGCGGAATTGATTAAACTGACTGTAGTGCCAGTGTCTAAAACGGCCTTATATTTTCTATCACCTATTGTAAAATTACAGAATAATTTGTTTCCGAGGCTTAATTCCGAAAATCCGTAGGCTCCATACTATTAATTTCTTCATTACCCCCTGGCCCACTAGGTTGACTACCACTAGCTAAATTATTTATTTCCATAGGTTCTGGGCTTTGATAGTTATTTCTAACCTGGCCTGATGGATTGAATGCTTGGGGGTTATTTTGTCTGGATTGTCCTGACCTATTGTTATTCGAATTTCTACTCTGTCCTTGTCTATTATTATTAGTATTATTGTTATTAAAATTTCTAGTATGTCCTGATCTATCATTATTATTATTGTTATTAAAATTTCTAGTATGTACTGATCTATCATTACCAGAATAGCTAGTTTGTTCTGGTCTATTATGAACATGTGTATTGGCTGTATTTTGGTCTTGGTATCTAAACTGTTGTCTATTTTGATTACTCTGGTTAATGACATAATTGTTCTTATTATTATTTGTTTTAAGATTCCATTCACTATCTGGTATATATGTCCGAAGGATCGCTAATATACTATTTAAGTCAAAATTATTTCTAATTTCTCTGGATAATTGTCCTACACTTAGTTCTTTTACTTTAGCTACTAATAACAGTTTACACGAATTTATAATTTCCAATTTATTTGCCTCGTATAAGGCATATCCATGACATTCCTTTAAAATATAGTCAACTTTATTACATAGTTCTAAGATATTATTTACCTTAAGGTTGTTTATTTTGCTTAGTATTATGTTGATATCTATTATTGGCCGGAAGTGTTGAATTAGTTGGTTTTTGGTGCTCTGCCATGATACTAGTGGTGTTAAATACAATAAACTCTTCGCTGCTCCGACAATTTTTATATTGTAAATTGCCCTGAATACCTAATCCCTTTGGGGTTCCGGAGTAGCTGTCAGGTGGGCGTCAACGCAGGTCAAAAATTGGGTTAGTTCTCCTTTTTCACCTGAGAACTCTTTGATATAGGCGATGGCCTTATCGATTGATGGTGGGCCTGGTGTCCTCTGGATTAAAAGTTGTTGCAGCTGTTGCTGTTGTTGTTGGTTGTGAGTGTATTTAATGTGTCGACGACACTTTGGAGAACTTGTTCCATTGCTAAGTTAATACCTCGATTGGTATTGAAAACTTGAATTCTATTCTCTCTTCCTATTTTGATGGAGTATGGTGTAAGTGGGGACTGATTTATAGTCACAACTTTTTTTTCTTTTCCCGCTGTTCTTACGGTTCGAAAAAACAACACTTTTACAAAAAAAAAATCTTTATTTGAGCTGATTTCTAGTCACAAATTATTTAATTTTTTGTTTTCCGCGGTTGTTACGGTTCGAAAAAAACGACTGCGCCAGTTATAATTGTAAGTACCGCAACTCAATCAAAACAACTCACTTTATTTCGGTCTCAAATCAGACTGACTTTATTATTCCCAAAAGTTAACTTACAATTAATAAGGGTCAACGCATTCCGTTTCCGATGACCTTCGAAAGTTCTCAGTTGCAAAGCAACACAAATGTGCCATCAGCAAGTTTGCTAACTTGCATTCCATTTCCGATGGCCTTCGAACAGCAGAAAGTATTCATCGACACCGGAATGCGATTGACACCGAGTTATGGGTTGCGAAGCAACACAAATGTGCCGTCAGCAAGTTTGCTGACTTGCATTTGTGTAACTCGCGTATGCGTTCCACTAGATCTGTCTTGACTGCGTAACGATACGACAGTTCTTTTCTTCGTAAGAATGCCTGCAACTGCTTTACCGTGAGCAAGTTGAGGTCATCCATATATCAGCGCGTTAGCACAAAAAAACAAAATTCTATTTTCCCGGTCGATCCCCGTTGAGCCCCCAAATGTAGGATTTTATTTTATTTGGGCTATAAAATTACTTAGACAAATCACATAAATTAAAAGCAAAGCAAAAGTTACTTGAACAAACTGTGACAACAAAGAACCAGAGACGCTTTTCCCAGACCGCCGCCGCCGTTGATCGATGTTAAATTTCAACTGCCGTACTTCATACGCCAAAATCCACCGCCACCGTCAGAAAAGCTCCCAGAGGTTGAACCGACTCAGCATTCGGTACCACCCCCACGCCTTCGTCGCCCAGCTCACCAGAAATCCGATTCCCAGCACACCAGCCACGAATACACAGACCAGTATTCGGTTCGACATCGTGTGGCAATTCTCAGAATTTCGTCTCCTAGTGTGGTATTTATTGCCACACTAATCAGGTCATCACTCCTAATAAGCGCGACCCGATCCGTGTGTCATCGTCTTATCATCATTAAGTGCCAGTGCACTCGTTTGGTGTGGAATTTGCATGTGGGACTCGGTGACGGTTTCTAGGCATTGGGTATATACAGTGTCGACATCAATGTGGTACGACGACTCGTCTCATATGCGGGAATGTGCTTCGTTGGCGGTCTGGAAATGCTAATGGTTTGTTTAATGAAAATGATAATGAAAATATGATTCGCTTAATATGAACTTATCTTTAGGAATGTTGGTTAGACCCACATTTATTTCCACTTTCGATACTCCCCCAGCCTCTTTCACGCCATCTAAGACTCTTCTCTGAGCGACTAGTGACTCCTCAAGGAGATTTTCGACCAAAAGAGTCTTGTTAATTGAGAATCCACTCTCAACTGAGGCGTTTCCGTGCGATAAAATGCAACACATCTTTATGACATGCCAAAGATCTTTAAAATTTTCATTTTTGCCAAAAAGCTGAAAGAAGAACTCATCAACTCTACAAGTAGATTCGTTGATGATAAAGCTTTTGTACTCCTCTTTTTAGGGCTGTCTTTGCATCTGTACATGCATTAATGTACTGCAATTTTGCCCTTTCCGCGCATGTATCAAACAATCGGTTGGCATTGTATAAAATTTGAAGCAAATTTTTGAATCTTTTCCTGTTGTTTTGCAAAACATTTCTAGGATTAAGACAGCTCACGTTTACAATCAAATCGTATTTTAATGGGCTTCGTTCTTCGATTTTTCATATTATGCTTATAATAATTTTGCGGCAATCCAGTTTAAATTTTAAAATATCTTTTTCCGAAAAATTGTCTTTTTGTTTTATTGTATCTATGATTTTCGTTGCTTTGAAGCCAACGTCAACGTTTTTTATTTCCAGGAGATTGGATTCACTTGAAAGATCGATGGACAAAAGTTGAGATCCTATGGAGCATTCGCTGATATACTTTTTTTTGACGATGCGATGCAATAAGTTTTTAACCATTATGAGGAGATCTTCATAAAGGTAAAATATCAATGGTTTCTCGCCTTGAAATTTTGATAAAAATGGTTCACAATCAGATGTTATTGTATTGAAAAATGTAAGTTTGCAGTCTAACAATTTGTCTTGGAAATATTTTTTTACGTTTTCAATTGGCCTTGTTTTTGGTAAACCTGAATTTGTCATAGAAAAAAAGTGCTTCAACTCATCAAAAATGTTCAGGCATCTCTCTAAACAGATTTTGTTTTCGAGCCAACGTACACCGCAATATTTCAGGGGAAATCGAGTACCATCAGTTTTGGAAGTAAATAAGTTTCTTCTTGCAGAACTGTCTTTAAAAACGTAATAAAGATGCCTTAAAAAAATATGCAGGTCCCATGAAACATTTGTAAGTCCGGTTTTCATGGCTCCATGTATTGCATGTAGACCACACACACCACATTCTAGTAGCTGCGTACCATCCGGATCAATTTCATTTCGCTGTTTTAATTTTCTTAAAAAAGATAAATTTACGTTTGGGCCATCCATAGATACTTGAAGAAGTTTCTCTTTTTTCAAAAATCGGATTCCATTGTCAAAAAGTTTTAAAATGTCATCTGACTTTGAAGATCCCATGAACTCGCTTCCTAAGTATCTATTGCGAACAATTCCATTTGACTCATCAAAAAAAACGGACAACTAAATCCATTTGTCCTTTCTGAGCTATTTTGTTCAGTGCTTCGTCAAAACATATAACAAAGTCGTCACATTTGTTTACTTTATCCCAAAGATTGTTATGGAAATATGGGGAGATACCGTGGTTGATGACGTAGGAACTCTTAGTTCTTCCCAACTTAAAATTTTCAGCAATTTTGCTGTCTGGGAACATCAATCGAAAAAGATCACTAATTTCGACAGACGAGTTCAAGGACGCTCTGGTGGAAATAATATAGAGACACCACCTTATCTCTGCGACAATGGAATCGGTCTTGTCGAAAGTAAAATATATTGTTTGTGTTTTTTGAGCGTTAATATTTTCTGGTGTATTTTGAGATGTTTTTTGACTACTATAGGCGACCAATGAATCAGGCGCAGTGAAGAAAGTATTAATTTTTTGTGACGTCAAAGCTTTAGAATTTGATTTATGCGCTAGTCCATTTTGATGCGACACCAAAGCCCTTTGGCCCATGTTGCTTAACTCAAATTCTTTTTTGCATAGTTTGCATCTTGCTTTGCCGTTATTGCCTTAAAATAAAAACTATTCTATTCAAAATCTTCCTTAGCAACGGGAACAAATTTTGCTTAACAAAGTCAATCGAAATAGTGTATTTTGATTTTTGATTTACCTACATATAAGTTTGCAGTTCTTTTTTTCCGAAAAGCATGAAGATGTGGTTTTCCATTTAAGCATTATCTCAGACTTTTCGTAGCGCATGGATCGAAACATAGGATTAATATGCTTTTCAATGCTACTTGGCATCTCCATTAGCTGTTTAGCAATTAATACAACTGCGCGCAAATACTATACTTTCTCGAAACCAAAGTCGTCTCAATCAATCAAATTAAAAAATAATGTCCAAGGTACATACATTATTGGATAATAATGGTGGATTAGTGAAATGGTGCGTACGTATATCTCGAAAGATATCGATTTTTGCTCCCTGTGACGTTGCCTGGTCCTGGCGGCAACGTACTGTGTTAGGTTGGGTCTTATTGTGTAATATTCCTCGACCCAAAACGTTAGCTATTATGCTGTCGTTTACCTCTATTAGCGACGAACGCTATGTTCATAGAGCGGGCCGAGGTACAAGAGAATTCAAGTTGAGCGAGTTGCTCGTAAAATAAAACAGTCTTGACTCGTTGGTTGCTTTTAGGAGAAGAACATTTTATTTACTAAATCTTATGCTATTTATACAAAATACTTCATTGGATTTGGTTCACATTCCAATCCACTCAGATTCTGGCCCTCGATACTTGAACCCCAATCATTTCATACCTTGCCGGTGCATATCACCCTATCAGCATTATTATTATCCCATGCACCGGACGTCGGCAAAGGAATGCATAGTGCAACCCGAACCCGTCATAGTATTTGCTATGGTGCTTAGTGGTGAGGCAAATGCATTCACAAGATACATACTTATCTATGTGATTTGATTATGTCGCTGAGCATGGTCGTCACTTCGGACGGATACCGAAGGTGTCGGTATACACATGGTGTACCATGGGTAATAGTCAGATGGACATGAATTACCATCGCGCTAGACATGTTATACGACGCTTGATGCATGTCTCGTGGGTTTCAAGTATCGAAGCTCAGAACGAGAACATTTATAATGAGAACATTTATGAATGAGAACATTTATGAATGAACGATAAATGATCGCTGATGTGATCCCTTCACACCACCCTCCTGGGGAGAAAAAAAAGGAACTCATGACGTTCGTTTTTTTCTGCGTCAGTTGTACATTTAGGGATTGGAGTTAACATTTTCTAAGTCTTGCTTATTCGTACTTAAATTAACAAATTGGTTTGAAACATTTCTTAGTTTACTCTTTCGTATACAACATTTCTTATTACGAAGTTTCTTATGTTATGATTATTTGATATACCATGTTCATTGGTTTCTTAATGCTATATTTATTTAATATATTCCTTATTGGATATTTTTCTTAATGCTACCGCGGATTTTTTTTCTTATATATATGCAAATGCTTTTTTTTTTTTTTTTTTACAAGGCCTCTTTTCTCTCTCTTTTTTTTTTTTTTAAAAAAATCTATGGTTTGGTTAGATGTTAAAAATCAAAACTAAATGCAAATTGCTTTAGTATGTATACATAGAATTGCTTAAGTCGATTTTTGTGTACCTTTGTCCTCCTACCTTCGTACTTTATCTAACTTTCTTCTATTTTCATTTCTTAACAAAACTAAACTACCTACTTCGAAACTAGTTTTTTTACTTCTCGCTTTTCTATCGTAACTGGCTTTTCTATCATTCTTCCTTTCTACGAGTATGTCTCTAGCATCCCTATGAGCGATTTGTAGTCGTTGTCTCAGCTCAATTACGTAATCTTCATAATTGTATCTGGGGTCTACCTTTTTTGTCAGATTTGATGGTAACGTACATTGTCGTCCGAATACCAATTCAAATGGGGTATACCCTGTTTCTGCGTGTACTGAGGTGTTATAGCAAAACACATAATAGGGTAACCAAGTACACCAATCTGTATGTTTTTCAGATACGTAGCTTCTGAGGTATGCTCCGAGAACTTTATGGGAGTTTTCTAATGCTCCTATACTTTCGTGATGATAGGCCGTGGACTGCATTTGTTCTATTTTTAGTAGCTTGCACATATCCTTAAAGATTTTGTTGATAAATTCGGTTCCTTGGTCAGATGCTTTTGTTTTGGGAACTCCATATCTAAGGATAAAGCATTCTACTAGTCCTTTGGCTACGGTGCTAGCTTCTTTGTTCGCTATTGGAATAGCTTCGGTGAATTTAGTTAGTTCGTCTTGCAATGTGAGGATGTATTTATATCCATTTGCAGACTCGTCTAGTGGACCTACTAAGTCTAGGTAGATATTGTCGAAGCTTGATTCGGCTGTTGAAGTTATCTCCATGGGCTGCTTTTTAGGCGTAATATGTTTATTTTTCTGGCAAGAAGGGCAATGCTTAACATAGGTGGCTATGTCGTTTTGCATCCCTGTCCAGAAATATTTTCTTTTAATTGATTTAAGCATGCGGTTTATTCCTGCATGTCCACTGGTTGGTAACAAGTGATAATCGTTGAGCAATATTTTTATTTTGTGAGGATCGGTAATTTCAATACATTTATTAATTAGGTGCACCTTTACATTACATTCTTTAAATAATTCTCCTAAGATATTTTTTAACTCGTGAATTGTACATTCTCGACGGCCGTCTGCGAGTTTCTTAATTTCTTTTTTGGTAATGTATAATTTATTAATAGATAGAGGTCCGCAGATTCTATGCACGTCCCGCGACAACATTTTGCCAAATGATGCCGATCGGTCTGTAGTGCTTTCCTTGGACCATCTTAGGAGTATACAATTCTTCTCTGGGATGTATGCCAAAACTTTGTTGGATCCCAGGATTATATTAGTATCTTTTACTTGATACTCTTCGTCCTCGAAACTGTTACATATTTTTAGCTCAATAATTTTATTCCCATGCTCTGGAGGTTTGAGTAGTTCTGTGATAACTCGATTATTTTCTTCGATTTCTGTTTCTGGTACGTTATCTAATTTTTCCTGCTTTGATTTTGACCGTGTGATGACTCATATGTGGAGTTGCTTAAGTTGATCAGAGTCAAATATTATGCGACTTAGTGCGTCAGCTGTGCAATTATCTTTTCCAGGTGTGTATTCGATGTAGAAGTTATATTCTTCTAGTAGTAGTCTAAATTTAGTTAGTCTACTGGAAGGTTCCTTTAGGGAGAAAAGGTATACTAGGGGTCTATGGTCTGTAATAATTTTGAACTTTCTTCCAAAGAGATATGGTCTATAATGTTTTATTGCCCATACTATAGCAAGCAACTCCTTTTCGATAGTGCTATAGTTTTTCTCGGCGCTATTGAGAGTTTTGCTTGCATAAGCAACAGGTTTGTCATCGGAGTTTGATAGTACCGCTCCTAAGGCAAAGCCTGAGGCATCTGTACGTAGAATGAATTCCTTGTTAAAGTTTGGGAATTGTAAAATTTGGGAGCTTGTGAGAATTACTTTTAAAAGTCGGAAGGACTTCTCACAATCCTGGTTAAAATTGAACTCTACATTTTTCTTAAGTAATCGGTTAAGTGGAATAGCTATTGTAGCAAAATTTGGTATAAATTTGCGGTAATAATTTGCGAATGCTACGAATCTCCTTACTTCGTCAGCATTTGTAGGTGTAGGATAATTGCTCATTACAGCTGTTTTTGCTGGGTCTGGATGAATTCCCTTGTCGGAAATAATGTGTCCTAGGTATAATACCTCTTTCCGAAGGAATGCACATTTTCCTGGGTGAATTTTTAAGTTTACTTCTCTAAGTCGTTTAAATACATCGATCAAATTTTTGTTATGATCTTGTAGGTTTTTGCCAAACACTATAAGGTCATCAAGGTATACAAAACAGCGGGAGTAAGTGAGTCCGGCCATGGCAATGGACATCATTCTCGAGAATTTACTGGGAGAAATTTTTAGTCCCATTGGGAGTCGTTTTAGTTGAAAATGGCCGTCCTCCGTTGAGAATGCTGTTATCGGTCTGCTTTTTGGTTCGAGCTCCATTTGGTAATATCCCTGACTTAGGTCGATACATGAGAAATAGACTGCTCCTCCTACCATATCATAAATATCACTTATGTTGGTTAATGGGAATTTATCGTCCTCTATTCTCTCATTCACGTTTCGATAGTCTATTACCATTCGAAACTTCTGCAAACCGGTAATGGGATCCTCCTTTTTAGGTACTATGAGAATCGGAGAGTTCCATGCAGAAACCGATGGTTCTATTATGTCGTTCTCCAACATTTGGTCTACTTCCTCTTTGATATCTTTCTTCTGTGTATGAGGGATACGGTAGGGTTTGGTATATTTCAGTGTACATCCTTCCTTCAATGCGATATCTGCTTGTCCTACATGGGTGTAAGTCAGCTTATCGCCTTCTAGGTGAAAGATGTCGTGGAACTTAGTACAAATAGCTGTAATGCCAGCCTTCTCTTCAGTATTTATAGTGTCGAAATTAATTTCGCGAAGTATCTTCTTTATTCTTGGAGGTGATACTGCTGTGGCCTGTTCGCGTGGTAAGACGTAATGTTCGGAAGCGGGGAGTGATAACGGTTCCGCCCATTTGATTCTTACGTTGTTTTCGCGGGTGTTTACAATTCTAACGGGAATTTTTCCGTTTATGGCCGTTGATATCGATCCAGCCATATAGACGCCTTTACACAATTCTTGGGGGTAAAACACTCGAGAATCGGTATGTTTTGATTCTAGTCAGTAGGTTGCTTCGCACCTTGGCGAAATAGTCATGGTTTGTAGGCCATGGCTTGAAAATATCGGTATGGAGACTTGCCTATTATTTATCTTGAGCTTCAAGAGTAAGCTTTCTAGATCGATTATTGCACCAAATTCCGTTAGGAAATTTGCTCCAATAATACCATCGACGGGAAGGGGTAATGAGTCGGGTACTATGTGAAATTTGTACGGGATACTATTTCGTCCGAAATGTAAGGTGCTTGTACATGTACCTTTCGATCATAGATCTCCTGCTATACCTATAATGGTTGTAATGTTTCCTTCATCTATGGTAATGTGTCTCTCAACTACCGAACTTTTCACTACGCAAATTGATGCTCCGGTGTCTAGCAAGCATCGTAAGGTTTTAGTGTTATTGAATCGAATTTGTACGAAAAGGCCGTTTTCGATCCCCGTTGTGTATATGGCTTGTTGTGTCTGGGGACTTATTGGCTCCCCTCCGAAGGGCCGGCTGTCCCCTCGGTGGGCTGTTCGTTTCCCAAGGCCCTTATTCTTGGCCGGGTATTTTGTTGGTTAGTACCTCCCATATTGTTCCGGGCTTGATAGCTAGTACTCGGATTATTGTTATTTGGGGTACTGTTTAGATTGGCCGTATTAGCACGGGGTTGATAGCGGTTATCAACCTGGTAAACAGGCCTGTAATTATTGTTTCGGTTATTTTGATGGCCTGGTCTACCGTTGTTATTGTTTCTATTTTGATAGTTTGATCTATTGCTGTAATTAGCCTGATTCTGATTTCGTTGATAGTTTGCCCTATAATTGTTAGTTGGGTTATTTTCGTTATTTTGGTGACCTGATCTATAGTTTTGTCTTTGACAACTAGAATTTTGTCCTCTCAAATTATTCAACTGTCTCTGGTGGTACGGAGGCCTTTTTCCGAAATAATTCATAAATGCCGTTGGGTTTGACCCTTGATCTGCTTCGAGTAGATGCTGGATTGCAACTTTCAGCGTTGAGTGTCGAGCACTGTCGATGATGAGTCGTAAGCGATCATTAACCCCTTTTTTCAAAAATGCTAATCCCCTGCGGTCATTAGCCGCGGTCATTTTGTTAACAAGTGTTTCTATGTCGGTAATGAAGTCTTTTACTGGTCGGTTACCCTGAGTTGTTCTACTTAATTTGGTTTGAATGATTTCTATAGTCTCCTTCGGTCCACATTTTTCAAGCAAAGTTTTCTTAAGGTCTGTAAAGTTCTGAGGAGCGTTACTTCCTAGTTCTGTAAGGGCTTTCCCTTGAAGTTTACATTTAAGGATAAACCTAATTAAAGTGGCTTTGGAGCTGGAGGTCAAGGTGTCATGGTAGAATTCGATACAATTCAGAAAATCTCTTAGGTTTTCAGCTCGTTTACTGTCGTCGTCAAACGTCAGCGTCGGCAGTTTTTGAGCCGTATTGAAACTGAAATCTTCGCCACTCATAATGACTATTTTTAGTGGCTCTGGGGGGTCTGAATGTTGGTTTTCGGGGGTTTTCTCCCGAATACTATTATTGACTATATCTTCCGAATTGATTCTGTATTCGTTTGCTTGAACACCTATACTTTTTAACTTGACGAGTTCTAACTCGCTTAATGCTTTTTGATCTATTCCCTTGAAAAGTTGGACAAAGGTACTCCACAGAATTTGGATTTGCTGGAGCTTTTTCTCAGCGTTCTCGGGAGTTCTGGTACGGTTTGGTGACTTTTTCAAACTTTCGTAGCACCTTTCAAGTTGTTTTAATGCTTCGCCTACCTCAACAAAAATCATCGACCTGTTCGAGTGAGAAAAGTTGTTTTCAAAAAAAAAATTGTTCGTATTATTTATTTAACATTGTTCAGTTTGAATTAAAAATGATAGTTAGTAAAAAAAAAATAGGAAAATATATGATGCTGGTGTTATACCCTCGCTGGTCGGGACTCTAGATGATGGGTGACGTCTGCGATGAGCTTTCGGCGAAAATGTTGAATGAATAGATAGGCTAATCCTACGAGCACTGCGGTTACGAACATCAGCCCGCGGATAATAGCCGTATGGTCCGGTTGGTTCTGGTTTGGTTCGGGGCATTGACAAACTGGGGTCCGGTATTTATAACCTCAGCCTTACTTTCTTTGCTTCCCATTCCGAGCAATTAGATTGGAAACTTGGGCAAACAGGGAGTGAAATTGTGCTTCTTCTTGCCGGTTTTTGGCTTTCTTGGCTCCGCGATCGTCTCTTAAAGCCTTTCGGATTGCTTTAATTTGTCGCTCGTATTTATTCCGGTCGTCTGAGTTGGTGCCGGGGATGTTGGCTATGCGATACAGCTCTCGTATGCGCTGCTTCTGTTTAACCGTTTTGCCTCCTATCTTTGACAGAGGGGCGGTGGGAGGTAGGATGGTTTTCTCTGCCTCCTTTCGTCGCAACTGGCGACTTTTGTACTCCTCAAGAGGTAGCCGTTCTGGCCCGGGGACGTTTCTCGGGGCTTCTGGGGACGCGGATGGCACCGCGGGCTTTATCCCGGAGTTCCTCAGGAGGTTTTCGGCTTTAGCGATGTACTGGGCAGCTAGGGCCAGTATTTCGTTGTGGGTTTTCCCAACTAGATTTTCTTCCAGGCGGAGTGTTTTCCCAAAACTTGGGAGCTCTTTAGCAAGACAGAGTTCTTCTCCTGGCAGGATCGCCATGTGACGTTGCCTGGTCCTGGCGGCAACGTACTGTGTTAGGTTGGGTCTTATTGTGTAATATTCCTCGACCCAAAACGTTAGCTATTATGCTGTCGTTTACCTCTATTAGCGACGAACGCTATGTTCATAGAGCGGGCCGAGGTACAAGAGAATTCAAGTTGAGCGAGTTGCTCGTAAAATAAAACAGTCTTGACTCGTTGGTTGCTTTTAGGAGAAGAACATTTTATTTACTAAATCTTATGCTATTTATACAAAATACTTCATTGGATTTGGTTCACATTCCAATCCACTCAGATTCTGGCCCTCGATACTTGAACCCCAATCATTTCATACCTTGCCGGTGCATATCACCCTATCAGCATTATTATTATCCCATGCACCGGACGTCGGCAAAGGAATGCATAGTGCAACCCGAACCCGTCATAGTATTTGCTATGGTGCTTAGTGGTGAGGCAAATGCATTCACAAGATACATACTTATCTATGTGATTTGATTATGTCGCTGAGCATGGTCGTCACTTCGGACGGATACCGAAGGTGTCGGTATACACATGGTGTACCATGGGTAATAATCAGATGGACATGAATTACCATCGCGCTAGACATGTTATACGACGCTTGATGCATGTCTCGTGGGTTTCAAGTATCGAAGCTCAGAACGAGAACATTTATAATGAGAACATTTATGAATGAGGACATTTATGAATGAACGATAAATGATCGCTGATGTGATCCCTTCACATCCCAATGGAAAACCACATTAATTTAATTCAAAAATATTGCACAGAACGGAAAAGAAAAAAAACTTTAAAGTACCTATAATCCTGTACTTCATATAACTACAAACGATTATATTAAAACAACTCACTAGCACTTCCGAGTTTTTACACATTGAATTCACATATGAATTCTATTCAATATTTTTGTGGCACAAAACTTATATGTAAAATTGCAACTTAAACTTATTAAGTTAGTAAGTATACAAGTAAGAAAGAAAAAAATAAATAATATGAATTTACCTTCAACTCGGCACAGCCAGCTTTTAAAATTGTCATTTGAGAGCCATAGCTCATTGAATACTGTTTACCTTGACATTTTTGATTGAAATCTGGAACAACGAATCCTGTGGAGATAGTGGTTGAGTAAAGGAAAAATATTTACTAAAAATATTAATATTAAAAAACTCACCACTGGTTTAGATTTCACTTTAACTTGATTCGAGTACAAATAAATTGCCGTATGATTTCAACTGTTTCAATTTTTTGCGCGTTATTGTCAGCGAACTGTCACATTTAAATTTCTAACTTCTCTGTCTCGCACAAACATTTGTCATATAAAGTTGTCTCTCTTGCACAAATAAAATTTTCTGTGACTGCGAACATGTCGATGGGAGTGCTCAGGCGCATTGATTTTTATATTTTTGCGTAAACGTGTGGGTAGACTTCAGTGCTCGAGATAAAATTTTTTGTAATATGATAAAAAAAAAATACACACAGAGGGAATTTTCCCTGACTGTTTTCGAAATTCCCTGACATTCCCTGACCAAATGTTCGTTCCCTGACTTTCCCCGACTTTCCCTGACTTTCCAGTCGAGTGGCAACCATGTTATTGCTGCGGCTGGTGATACGCTTCTCTCACAGATTTTCTGTGTGTGTTATTTTCGACCACATGGTGTGCAACTGTCCGCGGCACTGCTGAATTTTTTCTGTATTTGAATTCTCCAATCCTGGTGATGTATTGGACGTCTCTCAATTGTAGGTACTTGCCTATACCATGTGCATTATGTGCGGCACTGTGTATATCTGGTGGTGGTTTACTTGGTGGTTTGGTGGTTACGATGAAACTTTTTAATGCGACGTAGTGTGTCGCTCTTCAGAAAAGTATTTTTTTTCTGGTAATTCCAGTCCCTTGCCTTGAACGGAGATTAGTGTTTGTTGATTATTTGGTATCTCTGTAGTTCAGGTGGCAGGTAAATCGAAGTTCCAATACTCTTCCTGGGCTGTCTTCCCTGCATTCTTGATTCTTTATGTCGGATCAGTGGTTGGATATCCTTTGGGATAAAAATTCTTTGGGATAAAAATTCTTTGGTTGTCCCAATATAGCAAAGATCGCAAGTTGTCCCCTCACTACCTAAACAGTCGACTTTGTATACAACATCAGTGCGTTTTATCTTGTCGGGTTTTGACTTGAGTTGGGTGAAAAGTGGTGCTAGGGTTCTGTTGGATGTATATGCAAGGCTTACGTCTTTGACACTGTTAGAGGATTAATTGTCCTCAACACTACATGATTATAATTACAATTGGTCACATAAATCATATAGAATAAAAGTTTATTGAGTTTGTATTATTACCAGCCGATTAAATGTATCGCGGATGAACATATACTACGCCCAGTCTACCCCACTACTTAATGTAATACGATACAGAGTTGTCATGCTCACTTAAGAAAAAATATACAAAGAAAATAAAGCGTCAGTCGGGATGCTCTCTCGAAATATCGCACTTTCTCCACGGGAAACTGTGTCACTTACCTTGCCGATGTTGGGTTATGACCTGTGGAGGGAGGCACGTGGTATTCTGCCACCGACAGGGACAGGTGTGTCCTCTAATGAGGCCCACTCAATTTTTTGGTTGGGCCTATGTTGCTGCTCCTAAAAAAAGAAGACCGATTTTGGCCAAACTTGACAGAAACACTCTCAGGCCAATACCGAAGATTGCCTGATTTGAGCTCGACCTGTTCCGCTTAGGGTAGGTGCTTTTTGTCTGGCAGGCGCCTATGTCAGCTTACTTGTGCGAATCAAACAACAAAGCGAAAGTAAAAAACTTCGATAGAATCACTTTTCATTCACTTTCACACCGATTGTTATCAATGTGGGAAAAGCAACTTTCCGATGTCCGATTCACAAAAAAAAATGCAAAAAAATTCAATAAGAGTTATTTGAATAAAACATTGAACACACGATATCTCAAGAATGAAAGTGCGCACAAACACCACAATAGGCTTGAAACGTTGGTCTGGGGCCTATAACACAATACAGCAAGTGCTTGTTAAACAAGCGAAATTCAACAACTGTTGAAAATTTGTGTAACACGTACTAACCAATCTGCGAGCACCTCAATAATTGTTTTAGAGCAATTTAACAAGTGGGAAATTTGATAATTCTACTGTTTCTGTAACTGGAAACAACAAGTGCTTAAAGAAAAGAGAATGCATTTGTTAAAAAGTTGATTAATTCTAACCGACGGTGACCGACTTGTTAGAAATAAACATTTGCAATAGTGTTTGCGAAGTGTGATACAGGAAGGTCATTTAAAATTTATTTAGTGAATAGCTACCTAACAATTTGCCATTAATAATGTTTTTTTTTTTGATTCTGAGTCAGACAGTGACAGTGATAATTTACGAAATATAAAAGTATTTAAAGACAGAATAAATTTCGAAATAGATACCAATTTGTTCGTTGAAAAACTTCATGTGCCAGTACAAGTTGTTGATTACCTGACTGAAAGTCTCTCACATAAATTGCTTTCGCCAACTAATAAAAGCAAGGCGCTTAGTGTTAGGGAGATAATATTAATAGCCTTGCATTGGTTTGGGACTGGATCTCAGTACCATGTTATAAGTGACGTCCACGGTGTTAGCGAAATGACAGTCTGTCGGTGTGTAAAAGAAGTCACTTCTGCAGTGAATGAAATTGAATTTCCGAAACAAGTGTGTTGGCCTGATAGTATACACCTTACCATACAGGAGTTTTTTGAGAAAGGTGGAATGCCGGAAGTTTGCGGTGCGATCGATGGTATTTTGATCAACATTAATGCACCTTCAAACCATGAATCAGCTTTCATTGATCGGCATGGTAAGCATTCGCTGAATTGTATGGCAGTATGTGGACCAGACCTAAGATTCTATTATGTTAGTGCTAACTGGCCGGGTGTGTGTTCATGATGCAAGAGTACTGCGGAATAGTACGCTTTATCAAAAAATGGAAAGTGGATGGAGACCGTTTCCCAATGCCATAATATTAGGCTACAGCGCTTACCCATTAAAAACGTGGCTAATGCCACCTACAACCTCAATCGCAAACACAGTATCTATTTTCCGATACAACAGGGCTCATAAAAAAACACGGCGCTTAGTTGAGTGTGCATTCGGAGTTCTGAAAGAAAAGTTCCCATGCCTGAATCACCTGCGAGTTGCGCCCGTATTTGCTGCAAATATATTTAAATGCTGTGCTACTCTATGCAATATGTCTCGTAGCTATATGACCGACACCTATACGGTGCAAGAAGAAAACCCTCAACAGCAAGAGGAAACAAATAATGAAGCGGATGTATTATTTCCATCACCGTCCCAAGGTGCACATTTAAGGCAGTAGCAGCTTTTGAACTTCTTTCAAAATCAGCAATAAAAATAAACAGGCTATGTTTACGCAAAATATTTATTCATTTCCTTTAATTTTCATTTTAAAAAATAAACATTTCATTTACGTGTAAAAAAAATTAGGTATTAATAAAAAAAATGTTCAATATTGGTCTAAATATAACGTAGTACCAGGGTTCTCATCCTCAGAATGGAAATCATCATCATTGTTTTCTGTTTGTAATTCGCTAGACAAATCTTGTGCAACAATTTTTCCCGCTTCACCATCCGCCAAACTTTTGGTTAAAGTCGACGGAGGATAACTCAATTTTTGTTCCAATAGTGCGATCTCCAGTCTGGTTTTATAATTAACCAACTCTAAATGTTGAATCATAAGTTTACGTTTTTTAAAAACTATTGGGCATTCCTTTCTGGCTAATCGCTTTCTCCCTGTAACGGCGGAATTATTTATATTAAAACTAAATCATCACTACATATATCTACCCATATACGAGTATTATATAATATGTCTACCTATTATTTTGCGCACAGGGTTAGACAGAGGCGCAGAATTACTCTGCGTCATATTTCCACTTCCAGTAGGACGAGAATCTGAGAAAAAAAACAATATACAAATATGTGTAAATATGTAAAAACAAATGAGATTTTGTTAGCTCGAACCATTACTTCCTGGGTCCATAGAGTCTTCAACTCCGAGGCCAACTATAGCTTCTGACTCTCGCCCAATAATATCAAGTACGATATTATCGCAAGAACTCAGTTTGCAGTCTTTACGTCCTCCAGAACCGGTTTTTTCGCGTTATCTAACTTGGCCTATCAATAATTTTCCGTTTTCATTATGCATTTTCGACTTTTTTTTGCAATCAATACTTACCACAGCATATTTCCTACAATTTGGCCAAAACACATCCCTGATATACGTCCAGTCTTTTCCTTCAGGAACTATATTTAAATTTTGTGCCAATATAAATACTTCACGCCATTTATCACTTTTATTTGTTTTTGTTAACAAATCAGAGAATGCACCAAACAAAATATGTTTGTTTTCTCTTATTTTAGATAGGAGGCTTATCTTTTTTTCTGCACAAATTCTCCGACTCATCGTGTAAGACTGACTTGTTAAACTGATTCAACATATCGAGGGAAATTTTCGATTTTAACAATTGTTACGGTTTTTGTTGTGTTACAGCTTAAATCTACACTTGTGAAATAAACATAAGTGTCTGTTGAGTTGTTGACTTGTTGTTCTGTGTTATAGGCCCCTGGTCTCCCTCTTTCATATGCGCGTTCAGATAACAAAATAGGTGATGACTGTACGATGGTTTTTTATATGTGCGGTCTCTGTTTCTGTATCGGAATTTACACGCATATGTACATATGCATGTGTACTCACTCAAATGCAGATAATTCACACACCGATGCAGATACAGATATCGCACATACCAAACATCCTTTGTACAGACGTCACCTTTCATGAAAAAAAATTTCATTGGAATCGGTTAACGCGTTTGGCCAAACGCCGGCAACAAACTCAAATATGGATTGATTTTTATATATATAGATAAATAAAAATCTATCTAATGCATGAAAATGAAACTTAGCTAAAATTACTGTACGTTTAATATATTTTATCATTAAAATTAAAAATCGTAATTACTGGAATAAATTTGCCGAAAAAGTTAAAATTTATTGAACCGCTTTTTTATAAAACGACACGTGCGCCTCACTCCACATATTTGTTTCGACTGCCAGATTCAACAGGAATGCATTAACAGACTTTTTTTTTGTTGTTGTCTGAGTTGAAATAAAACGGGGTTTCGAAAACATAGAACAAAAAGTCCCGTTACTTGTTGGTTGTGTGTTTTTGCGCACACTGGGCCTTGTTAGGGTCCGGGCGTTATTTGGTTCACCTAATTTATGTATGGTAAATCCCGATATTCTAATTACTAAACTCGAGTATAAGACTTCAAGCTTGTCTTTGATCGAGGCTATATACAAATATGTACATAGTTATATAATAGGCCACTTGGTGTAAGCCAATATAAAATTTTTATAACATAATTAACCACTTACCATTATTATATTCCATTGTTTGCGGAACTGGAAGAAATGCCCCATCACGATGCAGAACTCGTTGACCATTACGAAACCTCACCTCGCTACCCGATGAAGAAGATCTATATAGATTGCCTTTAACCCATTTCAGGCGGCTCCTTCTTTCGTGGACCAAAATCGTTGAAATTTCACCCAGAGCCTACATTTGGGTCCTAATTAGTGGGAATATTTTTTTTGCCTGTTCAGGCATAGTACCTAGGTAGTGGTGCGTTTTCGCACCATTCGCCTGAACCGATATAAAAAAAAAACAAAAAATATACAGAGAAAATATTACTAGTTTTAAAAGTATTTTTTATTTGTAAATTAGTGACCGAAACATTTTACACACTGTGGAATGTAGCGAAGCATTTTGGGTGCAATGCCACCTCACATATGGAACATTTGAAGACGGTGTGATTGTGACAATCGCGGCATCGAAGGCGCTTACCAGTGCGAATAATTGAATGATCGATCTTAACTGAACGAATATCGTTCAACGCGATTGTTTTGTTCAAACTGTGCATTTGTTTCGGTGCAGATATTCTGGAATCCGATTGGACTTGACGCAATAAGCACTCGGTAACATATACAGGGAAGTGAAGCTGTAGCATAACACTGGATTTCAGTCGCTTCGATTTTTCGTAATGCTCTGTTCTTGTATGTTCGTGTTTGTGAATCATGCAATGGAATTTCCATGCATTGACCATTGCTGCGTCCAATGCGTTCGTCAAGAGAGGCCAGTAACATTTCTTCCCGCGCACACGAATACGATTACGATAGTTGTTCATCGCATTATCGAACAAGTCCACACCGCCCATCCGTTGATTATATTTATGCAAAACATCCGGCATTTCAATGGATTGCATTTTTTTGTTTTTCCGGTCCCAACGCTTAGCATGATGCATCGGCTCAATCCCCTCGTGGTTTGATGCAATCGTGGCCACCGAATTATCATTCCATCTTGCCATAATGATTTCATAGTTTGTGTCGAATGCGAAATCCAATGTTCCTCGTGTCTTTTTTTTCATTGAGCGAACGTCAACTAGCCTAGCTTCGTTTGTTCGATTTTCACGGATAGATGCAAAGTAGCCGAGTGATGATAAGCGGCACATAAGTTTATGCGAAGTGAAAAAATTGTCAAACGTGACGCAATGCTGAAGTGGCGTTTCCAATTTTGCGAGCAACTTTATAATCACTGTTTCGCCCAAACCATATTCGATGAATTCCGGATCTTTCGTTGCACTTGCACCGCCATATGGAATAAATGAAAACAAATACCCTTCAGACGCGTACAAATCCCAGTATTTGAACCCGAACCGAATGGGTTTTCCCTTGATGAACATTTTGCCGCAAGAATGTCGCCCATAATATGCAATCATTTGTTCATCAATGGAAAGTTCGTGCGCAAAAATTCCGAATTGCATGAACTTTTCGTTCATGAGATTATTTAGTGGCGTCACCTTCGCAAATTTGTCGTTCACATCCAATTGCCGGTTATCGCATACATTAAAATATCGTTTTATTCGACGGAAACGAACGCGAATCAAGGCAACACGAATGATTTGGCATTCCAGCGATGGATTTGAGGACCAGTAGTTGTTGGTATCTGGGCGGGTGTTGTAGCCAGTCAGAAACAATACTGCAATGAATTTGCGCATTTCTACGATATCGGTGTTGAATGTGGCATCGTTACAATCGGTAATTGCGTAATCAATGGTACATGCAACAATCCATTCAAGCACCTGGTCATCAAGGAATAAATCGAATATTTCGATGGGCGACAATTTTCCTGTGAATTCATATTAAATGTGTCAACACAACGAACATTGAAGCAGATATAAATTCATAAAAACAAACCGTAGTCTTTCAACAGCTGATCGTATTTTTCGGACTGGATGTTGACTGGGTGCTTCGAAAAAGACACATTCTTCGCCTTCGACCACTTTGGCTTGAACACAATTGGCTTCGGTTTTTTCTTTCTCGCGCCACTAGATTCATTTGTTGCACATTGTGCTTCGTTATCGTCGTCGTCGTGATCCGGCATGTTAACATTTTCATCCTTGAATTCACAGACGAGTTCTATTTCTCTGGCAACTTCTCGTGGGATGTAAGCACTTGGATCGTTCAACACTTGCACATCATCGTCGATATCTTCAACATCGCTATAATCACATCCACTCTTTGTGGTGGTAATAGAACAAAATCCACTGCGTCCGCATTGCGAAGTTTCTTGGATTTCTTCATTGTCGCTGCTTGTGTTGAACATATCTTCAATTTCTTGTTGTGTGAGAAATTTCTTTTGGAACATTTTTGACGAAAATAAAATTAAGAACACAAAAAAAGAATCTACGCTCACAGATGTGAGTCATTCACAAATGGCACCTGTAACACATGAGCAAATGACACCTGTAAAGCAAAAAGCGAAGGGTGCGCATTTTTTAAATTTTTATATCGGTTCAGGCGAAGGGTGCGAAAACGCACCACTCACATTCGCGTCGTTGCGACTGACGTTAAAAATGGTGGATTGCATTCTACATATTTTTCACGTAGAATATACGTCTGTGTGTTAATTTTATTGGAAGTAATTTTTAATTTTGTTTTTTCATTAATTTTCCACAATTATTTGAAAACCTGTTCTTTTCATTCGCGAAAATACCCTCGCGCTGCATCACCGTGAGCCAGATAAATGAAAGATTCAACTCAAACGAAAAATAATATATGTTAACAAAGGCTTAAGCTAACATATGCGCTTTGGCGTGGCGTGATATAATTTTCCAGTTCGCCTGTAGAAAATCACAAAGTAGCTGGTGCGTTTCGCACCAATAGCCTGAAATGGGTTAAGCCTATATAATTTTTATTACATAATTAACCACTTACCATTATTATATTGCCTTCTTTGCGGAACTGGAAGAAATGCCCCTTCATGATGCAGAACTCGTTGACCATTACGAAACCTCACCTGTATATCGCCATCGCCACCCGATGAAGATCTATATAGATTGCCTTTAAGAAAAGGAAAACAAAAAATAGCAGTTTTAATCAGTGCTGTTCCTCTACGTGTCGGATTTAGTTAGTTATAAAAACTTTTTTTTTTTGGAAAACCAAAGTTTGAGCTAAGGAGATGAAATTTGTAATATAACTAGCTGACCCGGCAAACTTCGTACCGCCTCAGAATCAATAAATAAAAAAGCTGAATGATAATTGCAGAATGTTCAAAATGTGGTCAAAACTTAATCGAAACAAAAAGAGTTCGTAATCAAAAAGAAAAAAAATGCTCAATATGAATTAAGTTTTATTAGTATTTTTATTTACACATGATGTTGCTTGATAAATTGTTATATCACAAAGGTTAGGAGCTTACAAAATAAAGTTTGTAGTGTACGGTTCTAATTTATTTATTTATTTATCTACGAGCCTCAGGCTCCACAGATGCGATGCAATAAATACATAAGGATAAACTAGATTTAACAATATGCTTAAATTCTTAAAAATAAATAATACAAATCATTTTTAAATTTATTTCTAGAGAAAGCTATATCAATATGACCATTAATTTCATAGAACTCCCTAATTGACCTTGAAATTGGTTCATTCATACCATAATTTGTTCTATGTTTAGGCTGAAAAAGAAGGTGTCTTTCTCTCAAAGGTCTCATTGGGGAATAAATGCAAATTAAGGAAAGAAGATTGGGTGACTTTATATGGTAACATAAAATATCTCGCACAAATACAATATCGTGAATACATCTTCGAGATTTGAGAGATTTTAATCCCAGAAGATTATGTCGAGCTTGAGAAATTGGGATAAAATTCCAGCGCAGTTTAAAAAACACAAACCTAGTGAAACGATTCTGAACATTCTCAATTCTATCTGAAAACGTTTTTTGTTTAGGGCTCCAGATGACATCAGCATACTCAAGTGATGATCTGATTAATGCGGTATAAAGGGAGACAAGTGTGTAGGGATCCGAGAAGTCAGTCGAGTTTCTTTTAATGAAGCCAATCATTTTGTTGGCTTTAGCAACAATTGCATCAATATGTGGGACAAATGAAAACTTGGAGTCAAAAGAAACACCCACGGCTGGGTATCCCTCCGTCCCCCATCCCACTTCATCACTGTTGCATTTGCTTGGCCATTGTAGGTGTCGTACGATTTTCGTCTGTACACTTGTAATGGCTGAGTAAAGGCAGCATCCGACGGATAGCGGCCCGTGAGTTGTTGATTTTGTTGGTGGACCAAACAAAAATTACCGTACGGGCATAACACCTGCGGTAATTTGTTTTGGAAATCTAACGCGGATCTTCAATTCACGGTTCTTGCTTAGGTAGCGTCGGAGTTTGTGTTTTCGTTTATGTTTGTATTTTATAATGTGTAGGAATTTTGTGGTGGATGTTAGTAACATTCGTGGGTTGAGCAAACATTTTTTTACGTTATACGCCCACGCTTTCCACAACAAACCAGCTGTTTTGGCACTTAACGAAACTCAGGTTAGCGTTGGCTCTGATTTAACAGAGTTTAGTCTGCCTGGGTACAACTTAGTGCCATTATTCTTTCCGCATCGCGGTCTCGCCGTCTATATACGTAGTGACGTAGCCTACCAACTTCAGCCTCAATATGGCCAATGTTCCAATCCGGAATTTAATTTCATTTGGCTCAAATTACATGTCCGTAGGCAATTAATCCACTACTGTTTTATTTACAGAAGCCCCAATTTGGACAGTCATTCAACTTATAATGAATTGGATGCGTTGTCTGACTCCATCACAAGAATTGTAACCCTTCATTCTCGTACTGAAATCGTCATTGCGGGTGATTTCAATATACACAATTCACATTGGCTTCGACATTCTGGACAGACAACACCCGAAGGAAGGTATGTTGAGATTTTTGCTGAGGTTAACAATCTCACTCAGCTTGTAAATGAGCCAACACGAATACCGGACAAAAGCAGTCAAACAGCCAACACATTGGACTTGTTTGTCATCTCTCACCCTGAAAAATACGAATTAAACGTATTACCGCCTCTAGGTTCGTCTGACCATTGTGTCATATCAGCTAATTTCTCGTACTCCGGCCGCATAGTTAAAGAGCAAACTCCTTAAAGAACCGTATGGCAATACGTGAAAGCCAATTGGGAAAAACTAAACGGTTTCTTTAAGAGTTTTAACTGGTCGCTGTGCTTCCTCGACAGCGACGTGGATGCTGCTGCTGATATGATAACAAACATGATTTTATTGGGTATGAAATGCTTTATTCCTAACCGGATAAAAAGTATCAAACCCAAGGTAAACGAGTGGTGTGACTCGAGCTGCAAAGAGGCTATCAGGTTAAAAGAGGTAAGCTTTCGGTCTTATAAGGCCAACCCATCTGAGGAAAACGGAAAAAAAATCAAACGAGCCAGAAATGACTGTAATGCCCACATTAATCGTGTAAAATTCTCCCACGACCAAAAGCTGAGGCAAAAACTACTACAAAGTCCCACGGGTAGTAAAAACTTTTGGTCGTTTGTCAAAAACATCAAGAATTCGGCCTCGTCATCTATCCCGACACTCATTTACAACGGCATTCCAGCTGTACAGATAAGGCCAATTTGCTTGCTGCTCACTTTGCAGTCAGCTCAACGCTCCCAGATTGTGGTTTGTCTCCCCCTGTACTCGAGCGCGTAAAATACTCCATGGGACCAATCCACTTTCGCACTCGTATAGTGGCTAGAGTACTTCGAGATCTTGACATACACAAATCCGCTGGTTCAGATGGTATTTCCCCCATCGTTCTGAAGAGGTGTTCTTCTACGCTGGCAAAACCACTGCGTAAGCTTTTCTATCTGTCCTATTCTTCAGGGCTCTTTCCGGGAAGATGGAAAACAGCATTTGTCCAGCCTGTACCAAAAAAAGGCGAGTCTTCTTCTCCCTCCTCCTACCGACCAATTGCACTTACGTCCCATCTTTCTAAGGTCATGGAAACGCTGATCAACCGTCAGCTAATGAAATATCTTGAATCTCGAAAACTTCTCAATGACCGGCAGTATGGTTTTCGGGGCAATAGGTCCACCGGTGATTTGATGACATATCTAACCGAAAAGTGGAACCAATCTCTTCACCAAGGTGGTGAAAGTAAGATCGTTGCGCTTGATATTTCTAAGGCATTTGACAGAGTTTGGCATCAAGCTCTCTTGTCGAAAATGCGTGCATTTGGAATCGATGATAACCTTCTTCAATGGATTAAAAATTACCTTTCGGACGTTTCAATTCAAGTTGTCTTGGACGGTTTCAAGTCTGCAACTCACCAAATAAATGCTGGTGTCCCCCAAGGCTCTGTTCTGTCCCCGACTCTCTTTCTCATTTTTATAAATGATCTACTGTCTGTTACTTCTAATCCAATCCATTCTTTTGCTGATGACAGTACCCTCAGCTTTTCATACTTGTTTCTTGGGTCACGCCCCACTTCTTCGGGTGTGGAACTGGAACGGCAACGTATGTTAAGCTCATTAAATTCCGATCTTAACAGCATAACTCAGTGGGGTACAACCAATAGAGTGGAATTTAATGCTTCCAAAACACAATGCTGTCTCTTGTCATTATAGCAAAACCCACACACACTGCCATTATCCATGAATGGCACTTGCATCGCTGAAACCGAAAGGCTTTCCATTCTCGGTATGTATGTCAATGACAACCTTCGTTGGAATGACCACATATTCGATGTCGCCAAGAACGCTGCGAAATGTCTAGGCTTCCTTAAGCGACGCAAGAAATATTTCACCCCTTCTGATCTGGCTACAATTTATAAGGCGTTTATTCGCCCGAAACTCGAGTACAACGCTCATATCTGGTCTGGTGCACCAATAACTTATTTGGAGCTACTTGACAGAATCCAAAAACGCGCGATAAAACTCATTGACGACCGAGACATCGCGAGATCGATTGACTCACTTAGTCATCGTCGCAATGTCTACTGTCTTTCGTTATTTTATCGCTATTTCCACCGTAAGTGCTCTAACGAAATAGCCAGTTGCATTCCACCCCTTGAACATTTCAACCGCAATACCCGCCATGCAAGGAATGCTCATCAGTTCACCCTCAAGCCTGTATTCGGACGTACAGTGAAGTACAAAGAGTCTTTCCTCAGCCGTACAACACGAATGTGGAATACTCTTCCACGCTCAGTTTTTCCTTTACATTATAACCTACAAACATTCAAAACCAACGTGCATCGGCAACTCTCCTTTTCTTCTAATCCTACGAGTAATTTCCCTAACGCCCGCGCTGTGTAGTCAATACATGATAAGGGTAACAAAAAAAAAAAAGATCCTTCATTTCTCTGTAGAGGATACCCAAACCCATAAGTTGATAGTTTCTTAGAGACAGAGATAGCATAGCATTTCCTAACGTTAAGTTTTAAGCAGTTTATCAAACACCAATTGAATAAATTATCAAGGTCCACTTGAAGATTTAAACAGTCAGTATTGGAGGTCACTTTCACAAATAGTTTAAGATCATCAGCATATAAAATAATTTTTATTTCTTTTTCAAATTAAACACAACACACAATTTATTTTAATATATTTCTTTATTAACTTTTATTAAATTCCTCTATGAGGAAGCTTAGAAATATTTACGACCGTAGTCTTACAGCTCCACTTAATAACTAACTATATAATACAAAACGAACTAACTTATATACTACAACTAGCATTACCACTAACATGAAGACATGAACGCTGATCCGTTAATCCGCTGCTTGGCTGGAATTTCTTGCTGTAGCTTAACGGGTGTTTGCTATGCTATGCTTGGTGATGCTGCGGCCACACTTACTGTTCTGATAGTGCAGCTTCTACCGTTTGCAGCATTACCACTAACATTGAGATAACGCTGATCCGTTAATCTGCTGCTGGCTGGAATTTCTTGCTGTAGCTTAGCGGGTCATTTGTGCCTTGGAAAGCGTTTGGTGGTTGTTATGCTATGCTTGGTGATGCTGCGGCCGCACTAACTGTTTTGATAGTGCAGCTTCTACCGTTTGCATATTGACAGCTATGAAACCGTGTGCCTAGTGACTTTCCGTACGCCGAAGCATTTTTATTACATGTATTTGATGTGACCATAACTTATATGAGACACTGGCTGAGTTGAGTCGTTCCGCAGCTCTCTTCGAGATAGGTCGGCTAGTTAGTGTTCAGCGGGAAAAAGGATAGTGTATCGATTATAACAGCGATTTAGCCAAGTGTTTTTTAAGTCCAAAGTTGGCTTAGTAAGCTAGGCGTCCGACTTTGACGCCGGAGTCTCGGGTTCGATTCTCGGCCAGTCTTCAATTTTTTAATTTTATTTTTTTTATCGGAAATAAAGTGATAGAGACACAAAAATAAACAAAAAAAAAGTGCCGCATTATCAGGCGATGGACCCCGGAAAATCGGTGGTCCCGCTTACGGGTGTGGGTGTGCCGTTGCGACGTGTGGTGCGAACACGTGAGCCGGCAAAAAAATTAGCAGCAACAACAGCAGCAACAACAGCAGCAGCAACAACAGCAGCAACAACAGCAGTAACAGCAGTAACGAAAGCTGCATCAGCAGTCACAAAAACAGCGGCAGCTTGTATCCCAAAGGCAGCTTTAAATGCCATGACACCAAGCCCAACAGCGTGTTCCGCGTTGCCCAGGCGGGGATCTTCGCAGGCAACACCAGCAACAAAAACATCAACAACAACAATAGCAACAACAACAACGCCAACAATAAAAGCTCTCGCTACAACGCCAGCAGTAACTGTAAGCGAGGAGTATAGGACAGTAGAAAAACGGAGGCGGAAGTTAAATCCGAAGCCGAACCTTTCAGCCAAAAGAAGGTTAGACTTGGCAGGCCATAGTGTGGCATCATCGGTGGCTGCATCCGATGATGACGGAGCACACTCCAGCTCTTATGAGTATGATGGAGGAGAGGGCCGGTACGTCGGAGAGGGAAACTCCTTCAAGGACTTACCGGTCGATGACGAGGAAGTCGTCCAAATGGACGAAGAAAAAGAGGATGATGAGGAGGCGCAGCTGGACAAGCTCATAAAAGAGCTGCTGGAGAAGCGCGACCAGTTGCGCAGTAAGAAGCTGCAGCAACAGCAACAACAAGCTGTGCTCAAGCAGCAAGTGCAACAACAACTGGAGGTGAAGCAACAACAACGGCAACATCAACAACAACAACACCAACAACATCAACAACAACAACAACAACAACAACAACAACAACAACAACAACAATCTAAACAGTCGCGGAAGGACAAAATACCACCCATTAACGTGAGTAATTTCGACATTGTAGATAGCATTAGGATTTGTAAATTAATAACAAAAAATTTCCATGTGAAAAGGCTTTCTGCTAACAATCACATAATTATATGTGAAAAAATAGAGGAGTACCAGAGGGTGCGCGCCGCTTTGGGAGAGGTGAAAACCGAGTACTTCACGTACACCCCAAGGCAGCAAAAGTTAAAAACCGTGGTACTGAAGGGAATCGATCCCTCAATTAAAACGGAGGAGCTTGAAAGAGAGCTAAAGAATTTTGAAAGCGAAGACCTCCATTTCGTGGGGGTCAAGCCGTTTTCCTCCGCTGTGGCAAGGGGTGGTAACCGTCACTTACCATTCTTCCTAGTCCAGCTTACTCCCGACAGCAAAATCGACAGGCTGCGAAATATCCGCTTCCTGTACTACCATGCTGTAAGGTGGGAGAAAATAAAGAGGTCAGATCGCATACTTCAATGTATGCGCTGCCAAAGGTTCGGGCACGCCGCAGCTAACTGCAACATGCAGTTTAGATGCGTGAAGTGCGATAAGGACCACATACATGGTGAATGCTCTCTAGGTAAGGAGAGAGTCGAAGACCGGAGTGTACTCTCCTGTGTGCTCTGCAGGAACTCTGGACATCCCGCCAACTTCAGGGGTTGTCCAAAGTACCAAGAATTGAAAAAGAGAGTCCAGGCCCGCAAACAGCAGTCTGAAGATGATAGGCGTCAGAGGAGTCGCTCGTTCGCAAATTTTGTGGCACCCAACGTGTCCTTTGCCCAAATGGCAGCTGGACCGGGTCAAGCCCACATGACATCAAACCAACCAAAGGTAGCCCAAAAGGCACCAGAGGTGGATCTGGACTTAAAATCGATCCTTCTGTCTCTGCACGGAAAGATCGATAAGTTCCAGAAACAATTAAATGAACAAGCGGCCCGAATTGACTTTATCTATTCGGAGCTGTTTGTGGGGTCTGGTGTGCCATAAATCTAATGGCTACGCTGGATGAGGGAAACTTAAAGATCCTTGCTGTGAATGTTAATTCACTAGTCAGGATCGAGAAAAGAACGTCACTTGCCAACTTGTTGAAAACCGAAAACCCGGATGTGCTTTTGGTTAGCGAAACTAAGCTAAATCAGAAGCACAAATTGGGATACAAAAACTATCATGTAATAAGAAGAGACCGGCCTCACTCCACTCAAGGAGGTGGGGTTGGAATCTTAATTCGAAAAGGCCTGCGCCATAGGGTTATATATAGCGGGGACGTACGTAGGTTCCAGTTGTTGGAGGCATGCATCATATGCATTCCTCTCCATAGCCGGAGGAGAATGTATGTGGTGTCGCTTTACGCACCTGCAGCACCTCCACCAAACCAATTTATGACAGAGCTCGAGACACTTTTTCGTGGTCTGCAGCTGAACTCGGAGGAGAATTATTACTTCTTGGCCGGAGATATTAATGCCAAACATGCGGCATGGGGAAATGTTACTGCAAATCCCAGGGGCAACCAGTTTCACGACTGGTGGCGCCTCAATATGATTGAGTACAACCTCGAGTTGTACGCGACGGATATCCCTTCTTTCCCAAGAAGCGGTGCTTTCCTGGACTTGGCCTTAACGGACGCAAGACTTCAACTGACGAACATAGATCAAAACACGCGGAACTGTTTGCGTGCGTTTGAGTACGATAGTGATCACTACGGACTCGCCGCCGCAATACGGATCCCGAACGAGCAAACGCTGCTGGAGGAGTACGAAGCAGTGTGTTCATTCGATTATCGGAGGGCACAATGGTCGCGCTTCTCCAGATTTTTAAAGCGAGATATACGTTCGAGTGGGATCGACCCACCGACAAACAGTAACATGACAAATGATGACATTGATCGGCATTTATTGCAAATGAACGACGCCATCAAACGAACTATGGAACGAACTATTCCTCGAGTAGGACGTTCCGACGACGACCAGACAGAAAAGTACAGAAACCCTACAATCGACGCACTATACCGACAGAAAAGTAGACTGCTCTCGAGGCTTAAACGGCTGTACAGGCAATTTACTGATCGCAACGACCCGGAGGTAAGGATGCTGAATTCAGAGATCCGAATCCTGAAACAGCTGATAAAAGAAAATTACAAAAAATCTGTAAGTCTGTATTGGGGCAATAAAATTCGGGCTATTAAAACCTGTAGTCCGAATATGTTCCCACAGATAAATAAGTTGTTCAGGAGGAAAGATCACAATGATATTCCTTGTGTTCGAATCTCCCAGACAGCAGAGAACAGACAGACGGTACTGACTGCTGGAATAAGTCCAGAAAGTGTCGCTTCAAACGACGATTTTTTCGTGGTCGAGGACCCACAGGAGAAGGTGGATTTGCTGGGCGCTTGTTTCGAGGCCGTGTATACGGTGAACAATCCTGTTCACCGTAACCACGACATTGAGAATAGGGCTCTGGTGAGCCACTTCAATCTGCGCACCGAACTTGAGAATTGGCGATCTGAGAATAACGGATTCACCGTGTTCACTGATGAAAACCATGCTAATGCAGTTGTCGCCAATGGCCGAGATGCATCGCACTTGTTCGTGTCGAAGGATGATCTTCTGTGCATCTTCGAGACACTAAAGAATAAAAAGTCGGCGGGGATGGATGGTGTCCCAAACGTCGTATTGAGACACCTGCCTCTGGAGGCTGTAGATATTTTCACCACGCTGTTTAACAATGCGCTGAATAATGCATATTATCCGGCGCATTGGAAGGTAGCTGTGGTACACCCTATCCCGAAAAAATGTAAAGATAGGACGAACCCTGCCAATCTCCGGTCAATTAGCTTGCTTCCGAATATTAGCAAGGTCTTTGAAAAGGTTGTCAATAGAGCCCTGTTAAAGTGGGTCGAGGACAATAACATAATTCCGGACAACCAGTTTGGTTTCAGGGCGAGGCATGACACTATTCATGCCGCGTCGAAACTGGTTTCCGACATTCAGTGGAATAAATGCAAGAACCAATGCACGGGTGCTTGTCTGGTTGATTTTGAGAAGGCTTTCGACACCGTATGGTTAGAGGGACTTTTCTACAAGTTGACCAGGCGGGGGATGCACAAACCTTTGCTATATGTAATTTATAATATGCTTATGGGAAAGAAGTTCGTTGTCAAATGTGGCAACGTGACTTCGAGCAGAGTCTTTGAAATTAAAAACGGTTTACAGCAGGGGGCGGTCAATTCTCCGATCCTGTTTAACATTTACACGAGTGATCTGGTGGGTTCACTCAGCCATGCTATAGCGTATGCCGACGATTTGGTGGCATACAGATCAGGTCCTAAAATCGAGGTCATTAATATCCTTTTGCAGCGTGACTTCGATCAAATTAAGCGATATTGCGACGACTGGAAGTTGAAAATCAACTTTCAGAAGACGGAAACAATCTTGTTCAGAACTCCATTGGCTGGGGCCTCTAGGGATACCAGAAAAAACTGGAAAAAATTGGCCATTATTGGACAAAATGGGCAGCCATTGGCGGTGAGAAGCGCAGTTAGATATCTAGGTATCTGGCTTGACCAGTATCTGTATTTCGATAGACATATAGTTGCTTGTCTTGCTGGGGCCAAGAAGGCTTATGCTCTAACAAGGAGACTGTTTCATAGCAGTCAACTTGACTCCAGAGTGAAGGTCATTTGCTACGTGGCCCTTATAAGGCCGATCATCGCTTATGGTTGTCCATTATGGTTTAATATAGCGCCTAGCTATATGGAAAAGATTCGGGTTTTGGAGAGACAATGTCTTAGGACCTGTCTCCGGTTGTTCCGAACGCCTGAATCCAACTATATAAAATACTATCCCAACAAGGTCCTATACGATGGGGCTCAGTTGAATAGGATTGACAATTTCCTCATTAAGGTCACTCGAAGGCACGTTGCAAGGGCGATGGCCAGCGACAATAGTCTGATATTTGGGGCTTACTACCCCAATGAAATGTACATAGAGAGTACGCTCCGGTCTGGCTTTATCCCGCCAGAGGCATTTATCCATATTGATTCAAAAGGGCTGGTACAGACGAGGGATGGTATCCCGGTCTTATACCATCGCTACCGCAGCGCGAGAGATAAGCGGCTCCTCCATGACGGGGACGTCGCCAATGCTCATGAGCTCCTCCGTTTTAGTACCGCAATATCGGAGAGGGATAGATTCGACACGGAAAAGCAATTCGCCGAATTTTGGTGGCTTGTTGAGGGGGGAGGGGTCAACATGCCCTCCCAGGACGGTGCGTTACTCTAGGTAACATCCTCTTAGCTTATAAGTTAGATTAAGTCAGCTAGGGCGTTTTTGGGAGAGGCCGGGCTCGCCAACGTGTGGTGGTGCTTCCGGGAGTTGACTGACGCTGTAAGGCTTCAGTCGGCTCACGGCGGCGCGTGTGCACGTTGACGACTGCCAGGCGCTCGGAAAGCAATTGGGATTTTGACCACTTATTGCGCCAGGCAACGAGTGCTCAGAATCCTAATTATAGTTAGAATACGTTAAGTAGTTTAAGTAAGTAGAATAGGTAGTTTGTAATTTGTTTTATATAAAATCTCAATAATGATACCGAGTTTTAGTAAATTTTTCTCGAGGAATATATATGTAAGATTAGTTCGTAAAATAGTTCGTAGGCCGAAAGGCAATAATTCTAAGATATAGTTAAGTTTAGAGCGTTCGCATAAGGACCAATAAATAAGAATAAGTATCCTGTTAATTTTAAGTTAGGTTTAATCATTTTTGTCTAGTATGTAAGTAGATATTTATCAATGAATAAAAAAATGAATTTCAAAGTCAAAAAAAAAAAAAAAAAAAAAAAACACTGGCTGAGTTTTATATTATCACAAATATCATCGATAAAAATTATAAATAAAAGTGGTCCAAGATGACTACCCTGTGGAACTCCTGAGGTACATCTAATAGATCTCGAAGTTAGGTTGTCAATTTTGACTCTTTGGACCGTATTAGTTAAAAAGGATGATATCCATTGAAGGAGATTTGAGTGAATCCCGAAACTTTCAAGCTTGCGAAGCATTATCTTGTGGCATACTGAGTCAAATGCCTTACTAAAATCCGTGTAGATAGCACCTACTTGATTTGATACAATTAGTAACAAAGGAGGAAAAACGTGCCAGATTGGTGATAGTTGATCTACCCGAGATAAACCCGTGTTGGGCGTCACTCACATGTTCTTTCACGAAAAAAAACGAGTTTGTTCTTTACTAAACTTTCGAACAGTTTAGGAATTGCGGACAATTTGCAAATCCCTCTGTAGTTTTCAGCGTTATTTTTCGAACCGGATTTATGAATTGGGATAAGAAAGGAAGATTTCCATACTTCCAAAAATAATCCGGACGACAAAGATAGATTGAAAATGGAAAACAGATAGAATTAGAGCATCTTTTTAAGACAAGGGCAGAAATACCATCAACACCAGGAATGTGATTTGGCTTGAGGTCCTGTAAGCCCTTTAAAACATCAGAGGAATCCAAGTGTATTGAGCCAATATCCACTTTAGGGAAATTTTTTGATTGAAAAACGGGGTTACTTTGTGAGTTTGATTAAGCCGATTCAAAGAATTCAGCAAATAGCTCAAGATACTTATCAATATCCGTAGAATTATCTCCTTTAAAATTCATCGAAGTTGAAATCATAAGCGATTTCCTTTTAGAACTAATGAAACTCCAGAAATGCTTCGGGTCTTTCTTCAACTTAGCTCAATATTCGAGATATAATTTCTGTGCAAGAATTTACTGAGGACAATGAATTCCTTACGGAGCTTACAAAATTTAAGTTTGTTATCTAACCTGTTTGACATTTTATACTTAGCAAATGATTTATTTTTCAGTTTTTTTAAATGAGTCAACCTTTTGTTGTACCATGGAGGTTTTGAGACATTCTTTTTTGTCCTATAAGGCACAAATAAGTTAAAAGCCTCGTTTAAGATAACCCATTAAATTGTCTAGCATATTCTTCAAATTTAAATTTAAAAATTCTGTTTTCCAGTCAACAGTTGCAAGATAATTATCAAGTTCAATGAAATTGGATTTTAAGAAGTTAAATGATCTAGTATTTTTACAATTGGGTTTTAAATAATTATACGTTTGGATTTCAATATATAATTCTTTATGATGGATTGAATTATTTAGCAATTTAAATGGAATGTTTAGTTGTGCCGATGTAGAAAAGATTACAGCTTCCACCATCATTGCTCTTGCAATCAATTTTGTAAACTACGTCGGTACATTTGTGCTTCTCAGTTTCGCGAGTTGGTAGCATGGGACTCTCATGAATGACGTAATAGGCCTGAGCGGTGTGTCGGGCTTATGAATTTTGGGTAAACCCTATATCGAAGGTAGCTGTACCGTATGCGTTGTCATAATTGCCTTCTCTTTATCAGTGATATTTTTGTTTTGGTGCAGCCATTTGACAATGTTGTTGTTTTTATTTTTCAGTGATGCTAGTAGATTTTTTCTTATTCGTCTGTATACCGATCGGTCGCTGAGGAGTGCACGCATTTTCTCTTCATATTCACTCAGGTTCATAACGACGGTTACATTACCCTTGTCAGCTGGTAAGATGATGATGTCTTTGTTTTTCTTTATGAACTTGACTGTTTCCTTGTGTACCTTTAATACATTTTTTTTTTTTTTTAATACGCCATGGCGATAAAATAGGAGGGGCACTTCGACCTAAAAAAAAAGATCTTTTGTGCCGTATGGGCCAGAAAAGTTTAGACTAGTAGAGTTTCCACTTTCCGTGTAAAGCAAACAATTCTACTAGTCGAAGAATTCTTTATGTCCTCGGGGCACATTTGTTCCCTGAAAAAGATCTTCTTTCAAATCCATTTAGGGCCGGACATTCACATAAAATGTGTTCAGCTGACTCGTCCTCTTCAAGACAGAGTCGGCACTCAGGAGAGTCTACTATTTTCATTCTGTGTAGATGATATCTTAAACCATGGTGGCCAGTAAGCTAACCTACTAAGTTTTTGATATCATGCCTGCTTAGGTTTAGGCATTTGCTGGCATTTTTATTGAAAGGCCGAATGGCTTGTTTGGTCTGTCTTAAACCTGCGATGCTTTCCCAAAGATGGATACATTTTCTGTATTCCCAGCTTTTTATTGCTGCCGTTGCTGCTGATCTAGGAGTGCAGCAGAAGGGTTCGGGACCTATGAAGGATGTTTCCGAACCTTTTCTGGCCAGTTCGTCGGCCTTTTCGTTACCTTCCACCCCGACATGACCCGGAACCCACCATAACTTGGTCTTGTTACTTGTTCCGAGTGCCTGTAGGGTGTTGAAGCAGTACATGACTGATTTGGAGTCAATCGTATGCGAGCTAAGAGCGTTTATAGCTGCTTGACTATCCGTGAATATATGGATGGTTGCACCTTTTATACCAGATAAATTTATGTGGCTAGCGCATTCTTGAATGGCGTGGAGCTCTGCTTGAAATACGCTGGGACTTTTTTCCATGGGTATCGTAAAGCGTTTGTTTGGTCCGTATATTCCCGCTCCTACCCCCGATTCCATTTTAGAACCATCCGTATACCATTTTATGCCGTTGTGGCTGTTAGGTGGGTTATGACTAACCCATGCTTCTCTCTTGGGGATCTCCGTGGAGAACCGCTTATTGAAGTATAGTGTTTTATGGATGCGGTCTGTGACCGCGCAGTTCATATTGAGTTCTGGCAGTTCATCGAGAAGGGTCTCAAGTTCCGGATGATCGTTAAGACTTATCTCGTTTAACTGTATTTGACTTATTGCACTGCGGATCGCCACTTTTTGAATGTATATGTATATATGGCAGCCGTTGGACAGGTTCGCATGGCTCCGGAGATACCAAGGCACGCAAGCCGTTGTACCTTTTTGAGCTTCTCTATTGCGACCTTTTGTGTGGATTTTGTCCACCATACTATGGAGGCGTATGTTATAATGGGTCTTATCATCACTGTGTAGATCCAGTGGACGATCTTTGGAGAGATTCCCCAGGTTCTACCATATGTGCGCCGACAGGCCCATAAAGCTCTATTAGCTTTAGTGATTTTGTTGTTGATGTGAGAATTCCAGTTTAGTCTTTTGTCCAGGATTACTCCAAGATACTTGACATCGCCGGAATACTCAATGGTCGTGCCATTTAGTGAAATCTGGGCTAAGCTGAGATTTCTTCTTTTTGTGAAAGGATGTATGATAGCTTTACTGCGGTTTATAGAGAGATTTTCCTTGACGCACCAGTCTATAGCTATCTTAAGGGCGTTTTGCATACGTGAAGTAACTCCGTTTGATTCTTTGCCCCTAGTAATGATGACCAAGTCATCGGCGTACCCTATTATGTCGTAGCCTAAATTACTTAGTTTTTGAAGTAGGTCATCTATGACCAAAGACCACAGGAGGGGTGATAGAACTCCTCCTTGTGGACAGCCTTTTATAGCTGATACTGATACTGAAGTCTGTCCTGACGAAGCAGTAATTTTCCGACTTTCGAGCATCGCTTTTACCCAGTTTATTTTGGTACCCTTTTGAATGAGGGCTGGAAAAATTCCGTCATTTCCTGGTGCCTTGAATGGTTTAAATGTGTTTATCGCCCATTTTGCCTTATCTGGACTAAATAATTTTATCAGATAAACTATTATTTCTGCTGAGGTTAGTTGGATATGAAACCTCAGTAGTGTGATCAGTTGTGTGATCGACAATTAGGGAACCAGGAAAGTGAACTTGCAGGAAGGTTGTGAGAGTTTCTTCCCGGTCGCTTGTGATTATTCCATCAGGTTTGATGAGCAATCCCATCCAGTTTGAAGGATCTGTTGAAAGTGCTCTCTGGAGCCGCGCCACCGCTGGGAGTTTTTCCAGCTTTTCGCAGTTTGCGCGCCATGAGGCCCTTTTAGATCTTTGATCCTTTGATCCCATACACCGGTGCGTTTCGATTTATTGAATTGTTTTCTCACCTTCTTGCGGATAGTTTCCAGGTTTTCATTCCACCATGGTACGCTTCTTTTTACCACGGTGCGCTTTACCTTACAACTACCCCTAAAGGATGAGATAATGATGTCGTTAAGCTGACATTGTGTAGCGTCCGCATCACTCGGTGTTAGTGGTGAATCTGGTAGCAGATCAGTTCTGATTGCTAGATTTTCACTATAGGTTCTCCAGTTAGTTAATTTATTATTGTATTTGACCGGCGCGCACTCGGTGTTGCATCGCAGCCTGAACATAATATGCATATGATCAGATAGAGAAGCTTCATCAGACACGTGCCAGTCCTCTACAATGTTTTGTATAAAAGCAGACGAGGGAGTAAGGTCTAAAACTTCTTCTCGTATACTGTTCCTAAAAGTGGGCTTATCTCCCTTATTTAGAATAACTAGGTCTTTACTATATAGGTAATCTAAAAGTAACTCACCTCTTTTGTTTGTGTCTCGGCTGCCCCAAATCTGGTGATGTGCATTCGCGTCGCAGCCGATAACAAGATGTACTTGCTGAGTTTGGCAGTACTGGACAAGTTCCTGTACTGGTGTAGGTGGTACCTCCTCTATATCCCCAGCAAAATACGCCGATGCGCATACGAACGTGTGTATCACATGGCCATTGTGGCGTTCAATTAAAACGGCCACCAGGTCCCTAGTATTGAAACCTGGAATGAGAGAGAATTTTATATCTTTCGCAATGGAAAGAGCTGCCGTAGGTCTGAAATTACCTTTGGCAAAAATAAGCTCTCTATTTCTGCTGTTAAGACCAAAGATCTTACCTGTAGTTGCCCATGGTTCCTGGATTAAATCAAGAGCGACGTTGCTTTCGGCACATCTTTGGCTATAGGTGTCCGATGCACCCATAGCGCGGTGCAGGTTTGCCTGCAGCACAGTTAGAGACGTCATTTCTTCTTCACGTACTCTGGATTACGCACTCTATGAGGTTTGTTATCACCCCTGCGTCGTACGTAACCCTGTTGAGAGAGACCACTTTGTCTCCCCCTTGGACTTCTGGTGTTCTGTCCATCTTTCCCGCTTGTATGTGCCTGTTCGGCCGCCAGTTTTGGCCTAAAGCGGTTACGGTGCGCGTTTGTGCTGTCCGTTTTTTTCGCCTTTGTATTAGCATCCAGCACCACAGTTGTTTTAGCAACTAAGTTACCCGTGGCAGCACTAATGCCAGCCACTGGTGGTGTGGCGCTACTGTTGGCGCTTGTGGACGGCTTATCATTTTCTGTAGCATCAGTGGCAGTACTAATACTAGCCCCTGATGTTGTAGCCTTCCTTTGGTTGTCTCTTGATGCCTGATTCGTCGATTTGTCCGCGCTCTTGAGGATGATTTTGATCTGTCCAAACCTGAACGAGACCATCCCCTTTAGCTCAACAAGTCGCTTCATCGTGCTTTCGTTGACAGCAAGGACCATATGGGCGACATCTCTGTCGTCAGATCTCTGCAGAACTCCCCACGTTCTGGTGTTGAGTTCTTTATTCTGGCCATCTAGAATTGCCAGTATTCTCTCATTCGCTACTCCGGTACTATGTGGGAAGAAGGCTCTGACGATATGTGGTTTCGGGAAAAGTTCTTCCCCCACAAGCGTCACTTCCATCCCGCATTTCTCTTTGAGCTTCACGAAGTTTGTTTTCATCCACTCTGCAGTGGTAGCGTCCGGCTTTGAAAGTTGTACCGCGGAAGGCTGGTTTGGTCCCCTCATCACGTTGTTCGATGGTGATGTCCATAATCCTCTCCTGAATCTGAGCCATTTGCTCATTACTGAGAGGATTGCGATCCAGATCGACAGGTACTACACCCAGTCTTACAAAGCTCGCTATATCTCTATAGGAGACTTTGTCGACTGCTGTATTTCCTGTGCGAGCTCGTTTCGCTTCGGATTGGGGCGGCGTATTGTCCTCGGACCTTGTACGCTTCACCTCGGAGCCTGTGTCGACCTCTGTCGACAGAGCAAGTATTCTGGCCTGCTTTACGTTTTTCCCCTTTTTCAGCGCACGCTACAAACGGCGCTGTTCGGATGGTGTGAATTTGACGCGCTTAGACTCAGTCTGTGCAGTTATGCCAGAGGTCTCCGGCGCGCCATTATTCATGGGATGCACTTCATCCGAGAGTATGCTTACATTGCTTAGCGTGCTGGTTTCAGAGATATCGTCACTAAGAAGAGACAAGTTCTCTTCTAAGCTCATCATCTCCGAATCCGTGGTTTGTGACACTTCCCGATTGGCAGGTGTCACGTCATTTACGACAGGGTGTTGTAAAACATCCCCAGTTGGTAATGCAGGGTGTTCTGAAACATCCCTAGTTGATGATGCAGTTGTAGAGGCATCTTTCTCTATTTGGTTTTTGTTTTTTGGATTTATTTTGAATCCCACGAGTAAACGGGATAGAACGGTCGCCCGTGGTCTACCCGTATAACCACAGGAAGGCTATCTCGAAATCGGAGGTCGCCTGGTATCCGAAGTTCGCTGCTAACGACTAAGAACCCCTTAGCCATTCATCTCTCGGCGCTAGCTGTTCCACCTTAGATTTGGGGATTTGTTGTCGGGGTTGTTTCCCGGGCATTGCCGAAAAGTTTTAAGTAAGGAGTAAGGGGATGGGGTGGAGGGGGGGGGGGGGGGGGGGGTAAGCAAACGGAGGTGACAGAGGGGGGTATGTAAGGGTGGGGTGGGAGCGGACGTGAAGTCCTGGTCAGTTCTTGGTTGACGCTCATCAGACGGCCTGGCCCTTACAAGCCCGACGACTCTTTGCGTCGTAAGCCTCCGCACCGGCACCATCGAGTTTGTTTGCGGTGATGTTACACACGTCAAGGTGACTGACCCCGCTAAGAGGACCTTTAATACATACTTGGAGAAGCTGTCGTGTTGGTGATGCCGGTGGAAAGAGTGCAACATTTGCAATATTTCGCTCTGATGACTTCTTGTTTTCTTTCGTCATTAACCGTTCTTTTCAATTCTTCTCCATCAGCTATCAGCTGAAACAATGGAAATGTTTTTTTATCAACCGGTAGGGCGATTTTGTTTCCCCATTAAGAGCAACCATCTGATCTCTAGTGGAAATTCTACAAGCGTTTGTCTCAAGAGTTCTAGTTTGTGCAAGTTGATTTGCTGTTTATTCTTATATTATATTATAATTTATGATGAAATGCATTGAATGCTTCTTATTTAAAGTTTGCAATATTGTTGCCAAGGTGAAATATGTACCAGTTATGATAGACTTAAAAAAATAAAAAATATTAGGTCCTACATAACATGTAGCTGTACCTATATACACTTCGCTTCAACTGAATAAGCACAACAATTTGTTAACATTCGTTGTCCATTTATTCAAAACCTTGTGCCATAATATATCATTTAATGATACAAACTGTTTGCTTATGATGTTGAGAAAATAAATCAGAAAGAATAACTCAAAAAGTACCGCTATTTTTTCCCTTGCTCTCTTGCAAAGCATTCAATATGGAAAAATGCTGACTTTTTTTGCTTCAACTGAATAGACACAAATATTGAAATAGGGAATAAAGGGAATGAAATAAAATAAAACATTTTTTTTTTAAATAGAATTTTATTAGCTTATTTTAGTAGTGTGTACTACCGCCTTTATTCATAATGACTTCATAAATTCGGGCCGGCATACAATCGTACAGACTCTTCATGTAGTTCAGCGAAATTTCGCTCCAGGCTAATTTAATGGCTACAATAAGGGATTCTTTGTCCTCAAACTGACGGCCAGACTCATAAACTTTTCTTACTAACCGTCCCCAAACGTTTTCAATCAGATTCAGGTCCGGTGAGTATGGCGGCCATTGAAGGAATTCAACATTCTGCTCCTGTATCCAATTTTTGACTATACGCGCCGTGTAGATGGGGGCGTTGTCCTGCTGAAAAGTCCAGTTTATGGGTCCAAAAATATCCGAAAATTTAGGAAAATTTCTTTCCAAGATTCCTTTGTAAGTTATTGCAGTCATTTTTGAAGTTTGAAACTCAAGCTCAACAGTGCCATAGTAGCTAACTGCTCCCCATACCATAACACCACCTTCTCGACTATGATGCCGCGCTAAAAAACGTTCTTCTTTCCTCACATCGTAGAAGTAATAATTAAACCCATCAGGGCCATCAAAATTAAACTTCTTCTCATCCGAAAAGACCACGTGATGCCATTCACTTTTCCAACTCATATGGTGTCTAGCGAAGTCTAAACGCATAACTTTCCGTTGCTCGTTAAGTGGTGGTTTCTTTTTAATTTTTAACCGTCTTAGATGATTGGCGCTGTTGATGACTCTTAAGACTGTCGAAACACTTGCAGTTACACCAGCTTTCTGTTTTATTTTTGCCGCAGAGTCACAAGAATTGGAAGCACATCTTAAAATTGCTCTTCGATCAGTTGCTGTTTTTGCCGTTTTTTTACCTCCTTTCATGTTATTTCCATAAGAAGCTTTGTTTCTTAAGTAGGAATAGATCACACTGAAGCTTCGTTCAATTTTGTTAGCTATAGCACGGCCCGTTAGTCCTTGTTCTCTTAATAAATCGATTTTAGCTCTGTCAACACTATTAAGACATTTCGATCTTCCCATTTTGTTGTTCAATTTCAGTTAAACGATTAAATTAAAATTTACTTTCCTCAATTTCACTTCACTTTTCACTAAAAACACTTCAACTGTTGATCGTGTGTGTCAATGTCCTCAGAACGCTCCTAAAGCATGAAGATAATGACCTTGTGTCTATTCAGTTGACGCAAAAAAAACTGCATTTTTCCACATGGAACGCTTTGGAAGAGAGCCAGAGAAAAAATAGCGGGACTTTTTTAACGATTTTTTCTTTTTCCTTTTCTTAACATCATAAGCTAACAGTACGCATCATCAAATAATACATTAATTCACAATTTTTGAAAAAAATTGACAAAGTACAGTAGAAAATGTTTGTGCTTATTCAGTTGAAGCGAAGTGTAGTAATCACATAAAAAGTTAGCATCATTTAATGTTAAAACTTGTAACGATAACATTCAATTCCACCATCTGTTGAATGAATAATATTCAGTTGTATATCAAGATTTAAACAGCAGGACCCAGACCAAAAGATTGAGGCGACTTTCTTCCCATACTTGGGTTAACTTGTCTCCTGATTGGCCTTGCGTTGCTGCGTAAGGAATTACCTTCAGCCTCTTTAGCCATGCAAAGAAGTTGAAATTAAAACCTAATATTATAATGATGAAGTTGAATAAGCCTTAGGTGTTCCTCTTCGAATTTGGGTGTTAAATGGGATCAATCGAATTGCTAAATGACGATAATTGATTCTCCTACCCTTTGTACAAGACCACAGACATCTTCAGCATCCGAAGAGGTTGTTCTGACGGGAGGCGCGGTAGGCATGCTTGCGGTTGTACGAGCTAGGTCGCCGGATGGTGGGGGTCTTTTGCTCCTACCTCTGAACTGTCGTTACTTTGTTTACATGCCTGGGTTGTGTTCAACCAAAAGGATTCTTTTCAGTCGTTCAGTTGTTTGTTATTCGTAGTTATACCTGTCATCACTGGTTTCTCTAAAATGGCCACAAAATGAGACCAGGACCCATGTTCTGTAACTCGGTCGAGTATTTTCGCAGTCGATTAAAGGTGGAACGAAAAATTTCATCGTTTCTCTATATTGGAAACTCAACCGTGTCTGTAACATGATGCGAAAACACCCCATGTGAAAATGATGGTTTCCAGTTTCCAATGGAAGGAATGTCTACATTTCCCTCAAACTGACAGTTCAAATTTATTTCACATTTACCGAAAAATTCTTTTTTCTTTTAAATGTTGAATTAATTAGTTAAATAAGTGGAAGTGTTTAAGTAAAAATAGTTTGCTAAGTAAATAAAAATCATTCAAAATGTATAGTATCCTCGTAATTAGTGAACAAAGTGATAATCGAAACACGATGCGGATTCACAGGCGTTATTTACGAGATGCTACGAATGCTTTTGAAATGCCAGAGGAAAGATTTCGTGAACTTTACCGCTTCACAAGAAGCACAGCAAATATTTTGTTGGAGGAATTAAGTCCCCATATGAAAACAGGGGTTCGGAATACGTTTATTCCTAAGCCGATCAGAATGTGTGCTGCTTTGCATTTTTTTGCAACTGGGTCCTTTCAAAGGGATATCGGGCAAGATTTTGCAGTACCTATGAGCAGAACGATGGTGTCTCGCTCAGTAAGAGAAATATCTCTTATTTTGCAAAGGAATCTTATGCCAAAATGGATCAAATTTCCATCAGTAGATGAATACGATGCGATAAAACAAAGGTAAATTTAAATCAGACATTAAAAAAAAGCTAAAATATGTCTATGTTTATATTGAAAGATTTTACAACAAAACTGGATTTGCTGGGGTCATTGGAGCGATAGATTGTACTCATGTTCGTATAAAAAAACCAAAAGCAGAAATAGAGAACTGCTACCTTAATCGTAAGGGGTTTCATTCCAAGAATGTACAATTGGTAATGTTTATATACTAAAATCAGTTGTATCACATTTGGAGCTACTTTTATATCTTGTCGTCTTCTTAGATCTGTACCTTTGACCTTCGTATTCTTGGAGGCTTTGCAAGATTTGGAGGCGCAGCTCATGATGCTTATATATGGGAAGCGTCTCGGATAAATGTTTTGTTAGAAAAGCGATATGAGGAAAATCTAACAACCAACTCTTGGTTATTGGGTAAAAACTATTTATTTTATAAAATAAACTTGCATTTTAATTTTTAACTATTAAAGGTGATTCTGGATATCCACTGCGCCCCTGGCTTATGACGCCTTATCGTTCATCATCCAACTCAGATCAACTGAATTATAATGCAGTGCACTCAAAAACAAGAAACTGTATTGAACGGTTAAATGGAAACTTGAAAGGTGTATTTCGCTGCTTACAACGTGGTATTTGTTCCACTCCAGAGGCCGCTGGTCTCATTATTAATGCCTGTACTACTTTACATAATTTTCGCTTGGCCCATGGATTATTGGACGAAAATGAAACGCTATCAATAGAAGATGTAGAAGACGACCGTGAAGTCTCAAATAATTTAGAAACGACCACTGACCGGTTTTTAAGAGAAGCTGAAAGAATCCGGAATTCGATCAAATCAAATTTATGTCGTACAAACGAAGAAAATACCTGATGCTATAGAGACGAATTTAAATTAATACAAAGGAAACAATTTTAATTCATATATTTATTTAAAATGTAAATCACAGCTAATCGTGTATGATCAGTTTCTTAAACTAAACTTAAATACAAAAAATAAACAAAAAAAGACTTTACTAACTAACTTACAAAAAAACAAAAATTCAACTTAAATACAAGACTTGAAAAACGATAAAGGACTTCATTTATTAAACTACAAACAAAACAAAAAAATCATGAACAAAAAATAAAATGTTTCATTTATATACTTATACGCTAAAAAAAAACAAAAACTAAACCTAAATAAAAACTTGAAAACAAAACAAAAAAGACTTCATTCATTACTTACTTACAAGCTAAAAAACAAAAAAAATCACAAGATTTAGAGATCAAACACATGTGCAGCAAAAATTCGAGCAAACCACTGCACAAAAGCCTAAGTAAAAAAAATCACCTGCATGGATTTTTGCTGCACATGTGTTTCGAGAACAAAACGTCAAAACAATAATTAATTCGAATTGTTGTCATCAAGTCCAAAAGCGCCCATTATTAAATCTAGTTTTTTTTACAATTTTTGCGTTTTGGACTTCTATATTATCGATCCTTTCTAAAAGTGCCTTATGCATATCTCTTGCTTCCGATATAGCATTTTTATAGGAGGAGGAGGCCAATGGAAGCGATCGTTCTTCACTTTGGTCGTTCATACCCTTGATTTTTTGTCGTTTGGTTGGTGGGGTATCATTTACAAAATCGTCGCCCACCTCAACTCTAAACAAGTCTTCCTGTTAAAAAAGAAATCGTATGAGGAAAAAATCTAAAAAAAAAAATGTTGTAAAGAAACTTACACCAATGGAGAGAACACCCGATTCTGGTGTGACTGCATCGCCATCCACTGCATCGACGCCCATGATAGCCAAAATTTGTTCCTCGAAAGTATTAAGGTCTCGGGGAGCATCTTTGGAACTGCCACCTCCAGTTTTATTTAAAAAATGCCGCTTCGCATTTAGTTGCTTTTTAACAGCAGCCTTAAGATCGATCCAGCACTAAAAAGAAATAAATATTTGGCTGTTTCTAGATCCACTCGTAGTCAATCTAGTAATGTCCTAAATTTTGATTTGAGCTGTCCATTTAGGCATTCTATTTTACTTCTTGTGGAAGTGTGGCTATTGTTAAACTTTTCTTCTTTTCTATTACTGGGATTTCTCAACGGTGTTAGTAAAATATTTGAACATGGGTAGCCGGCATCACCTAGCAATACATACATATTTCATACACTGTGCACTCATTCAATACTCCTCAAGGATATATTAACACTTTTATGAAAAAAACAATACTTCTAAAAATTAAGGTGAAGGACGTTTACATTTTTTCTGTTTTTTTTTTACATTTTTATTTACCTTTTTCCACTGGAAAAACGATAAAGGACTTCATTTATTAAACTACAAACAAAACAAAAAAAATCATGAACAAAAAATAAAATGTTTCATTTATATACTTATACGCTAAAAAAAAAACAAAAACTAAACCTAAATAAAAACTTGAAAACAAAACAAAAAAGACTTCATTCATTACTTACTTACAAGCTAAAAAACAAAAAAAATCACAAGATTTAGAGATCAAACACATGTGCAGCAAAAATTCGAGCAAACCACTGCACAAAAGCCTAAGTAAAAAAAATCACCTGCATGGATTTTTGCTGCACATGTGTTTCGAGAACAAAACGTCAAAACAATAATTAATTCGAATTGTTGTCATCAAGTCCAAAAGCGCCCATTATTAAATCTAGTTTTTTTTTTACAATTTTTGCGTTTTGGACTTCTATATTATCGATCCTTTCTAAAAGTGCCTTATGCATATCTCTTGCTTCCGATATAGCATTTTTATAGGAGGAGGAGGCCAATGGAAGCGATCGTTCTTCACTTTGGTCGTTCATACCCTTGATTTTTTGTCGTTTGGTTGGTGGGGTATCATTTACAAAATCGTCGCCCACCTCAACTCTAAACAAGTCTTCCTGTTAAAAAAGAAATCGTATGAGGAAAAAATCTAAAAAAAAAAATGTTGTAAAGAAACTTACACCAATGGAGAGAACACCCGATTCTGGTGTGACTGCATCGCCATCCACTGCATCGACGCCCATGATAGCCAAAATTTGTTCCTCGAAAGTATTAAGGTCTCGGGGAGCATCTTTGGAACTGCCACCTCCAGTTTTATTTAAAAAATGCCGCTTCGCATTTAGTTGCTTTTTAACAGCAGCCTTAAGATCGATCCAGCACTAAAAAGAAATAAATATTTGGCTGTTTCTAGATCCACTCGTAGTCAATCTAGTAATGTCCTAAATTTTGATTTGAGCTGTCCATTTAGGCATTCTATTTTACTTCTTGTGGAAGTGTGGCTATTGTTAAACTTTTCTTCTTTTCTATTACTGGGATTTCTCAACGGTGTTAGTAAAATATTTGAACATGGGTAGCCGGCATCACCTAGCAATACATACATATTTCATACACTGTGCACTCATTCAATACTCCTCAAGGATATATTAACACTTTTATGAAAAAAACAATACTTCTAAAAATTAAGGTGAAGGACGTTTACATTTTTTCTGTTTTTTTTTTACATTTTTATTTACCTTTTTCCACTGGAAAAACGATAAAGGACTTCATTTATTAAACTACAAACAAAACAAAAAAAAATCATGAACAAAAAATAAAATGTTTCATTTATATACTTATACGCTAAAAAAAAAACAAAAACTAAACCTAAATAAAAACTTGAAAACAAAACAAAAAAGACTTCATTCATTACTTACTTACAAGCTAAAAAACAAAAAAAATCACAAGATTTAGAGATCAAACACATGTGCAGCAAAAATTCGAGCAAACCACTGCACAAAAGCCTAAGTAAAAAAAATCACCTGCATGGATTTTTGCTGCACATGTGTTTCGAGAACAAAACGTCAAAACAATAATTAATTCGAATTGTTGTCATCAAGTCCAAAAGCGCCCATTATTAAATCTAGTTTTTTTTACAATTTTTGCGTTTTGGACTTCTATATTATCGATCCTTTCTAAAAGTGCCTTATGCATATCTCTTGCTTCCGATATAGCATTTTTATAGGAGGAGGAGGCCAATGGAAGCGATCGTTCTTCACTTTGGTCGTTCATACCCTTGATTTTTTGTCGTTTGGTTGGTGGGGTATCATTTACAAAATCGTCGCCCACCTCAACTCTAAACAAGTCTTCCTGTTAAAAAAGAAATCGTATGAGGAAAAAATCTAAAAAAAAAAATGTTGTAAAGAAACTTACACCAATGGAGAGAACACCCGATTCTGGTGTGACTGCATCGCCATCCACTGCATCGACGCCCATGATAGCCAAAATTTGTTCCTCGAAAGTATTAAGGTCTCGGGGAGCATCTTTGGAACTGCCACCTCCAGTTTTATTTAAAAAATGCCGCTTCGCATTTAGTTGCTTTTTAACAGCAGCCTTAAGATCGATCCAGCACTAAAAAGAAATAAATATTTGGCTGTTTCTAGATCCACTCGTAGTCAATCTAGTAATGTCCTAAATTTTGATTTGAGCTGTCCATTTAGGCATTCTATTTTACTTCTTGTGGAAGTGTGGCTATTGTTAAACTTTTCTTCTTTTCTATTACTGGGATTTCTCAACGGTGTTAGTAAAATATTTGAACATGGGTAGCCGGCATCACCTAGCAATACATACATATTTCATACACTGTGCACTCATTCAATACTCCTCAAGGATATATTAACACTTTTATGAAAAAAACAATACTTCTAAAAATTAAGGTGAAGGACGTTTACATTTTTTCTGTTTTTTTTTTACATTTTTATTTACCTTTTTCCACTGGAAAAACGATAAAGGACTTCATTTATTAAACTACAAACAAAACAAAAAAAATCATGAACAAAAAATAAAATGTTTCATTTATATACTTATACGCTAAAAAAAAAACAAAAACTAAACCTAAATAAAAACTTGAAAACAAAACAAAAAAGACTTCATTCATTACTTACTTACAAGCTAAAAAACAAAAAAAATCACAAGATTTAGAGATCAAACACATGTGCAGCAAAAATTCGAGCAAACCACTGCACAAAAGCCTAAGTAAAAAAAATCACCTGCATGGATTTTTGCTGCACATGTGTTTCGAGAACAAAACGTCAAAACAATAATTAATTCGAATTGTTGTCATCAAGTCCAAAAGCGCCCATTATTAAATCTAGTTTTTTTTTTACAATTTTTGCGTTTTGGACTTCTATATTATCGATCCTTTCTAAAAGTGCCTTATGCATATCTCTTGCTTCCGATATAGCATTTTTATAGGAGGAGGAGGCCAATGGAAGCGATCGTTCTTCACTTTGGTCGTTCATACCCTTGATTTTTTGTCGTTTGGTTGGTGGGGTATCATTTACAAAATCGTCGCCCACCTCAACTCTAAACAAGTCTTCCTGTTAAAAAAGAAATCGTATGAGGAAAAAATCTAAAAAAAAAAATGTTGTAAAGAAACTTACACCAATGGAGAGAACACCCGATTCTGGTGTGACTGCATCGCCATCCACTGCATCGACGCCCATGATAGCCAAAATTTGTTCCTCGAAAGTATTAAGGTCTCGGGGAGCATCTTTGGAACTGCCACCTCCAGTTTTATTTAAAAAATGCCGCTTCGCATTTAGTTGCTTTTTAACAGCAGCCTTAAGATCGATCCAGCACTAAAAAGAAATAAATATTTGGCTGTTTCTAGATCCACTCGTAGTCAATCTAGTAATGTCCTAAATTTTGATTTGAGCTGTCCATTTAGGCATTCTATTTTACTTCTTGTGGAAGTGTGGCTATTGTTAAACTTTTCTTCTTTTCTATTACTGGGATTTCTCAACGGTGTTAGTAAAATATTTGAACATGGGTAGCCGGCATCACCTAGCAATACATACATATTTCATACACTGTGCACTCATTCAATACTCCTCAAGGATATATTAACACTTTTATGAAAAAAACAATACTTCTAAAAATTAAGGTGAAGGACGTTTACATTTTTTCTGTTTTTTTTTTACATTTTTATTTACCTTTTTCCACTGGAAAAACGATAAAGGACTTCATTTATTAAACTACAAACAAAACAAAAAAAATCATGAACAAAAAATAAAATGTTTCATTTATATACTTATACGCTAAAAAAAAAACAAAAACTAAACCTAAATAAAAACTTGAAAACAAAACAAAAAAGACTTCATTCATTACTTACTTACAAGCTAAAAAACAAAAAAAATCACAAGATTTAGAGATCAAACACATGTGCAGCAAAAATTCGAGCAAACCACTGCACAAAAGCCTAATTAAAAAAAATCACCTGCATGGATTTTTGCTGCACATGTGTTTCGAGAACAAAACGTCAAAACAATAATTAATTCGAATTGTTGTCATCAAGTCCAAAAGCGCCCATTATTAAATCTAGTTTTTTTTACAATTTTTGCGTTTTGGACTTCTATATTATCGATCCTTTCTAAAAGTGCCTTATGCATATCTCTTGCTTCCGATATAGCATTTTTATAGGAGGAGGAGGCCAATGGAAGCGATCGTTCTTCACTTTGGTCGTTCATACCCTTGATTTGTTGTCGTTTGGTTGGTGGGGTATCATTTACAAAATCGTCGCCCACCTCAACTCTAAACAAGTCTTCCTGTTAAAAAAGAAATCGTATGAGGAAAAAATCTAAAAAAAAAAATGTTGTAAAGAAACTTACACCAATGGAGAGAACACCCGATTCTGGTGTGACTGCATCGCCATCCACTGCATCGACGCCCATGATAGCCAAAATTTGTTCCTCGAAAGTATTAAGGTCTCGGGGAGCATCTTTGGAACTGCCACCTCCAGTTTTATTTAAAAAATGCCGCTTCGCATTTAGTTGCTTTTTAACAGCAGCCTTAAGATCGATCCAGCACTAAAAAGAAATAAATATTTGGCTGTTTCTAGATCCACTCGTAGTCAATCTAGTAATGTCCTAAATTTTGATTTGAGCTGTCCATTTAGGCATTCTATTTTACTTCTTGTGGAAGTGTGGCTATTGTTAAACTTTTCTTCTTTTCTATTACTGGGATTTCTCAACGGTGTTAGTAAAATATTTGAACATGGGTAGCCGGCATCACCTAGCAATACATACATATTTCATACACTGTGCACTCATTCAATACTCCTCAAGGATATATTAACACTTTTATGAAAAAAACAATACTTCTAAAAATTAAGGTGAAGGACGTTTACATTTTTTCTGTTTTTTTTTTACATTTTTATTTACCTTTTTCCACTGGAAAAACGATAAAGGACTTCATTTATTAAACTACAAACAAAACAAAAAAAAATCATGAACAAAAAATAAAATGTTTCATTTATATACTTATACGCTAAAAAAAAAACAAAAACTAAACCTAAATAAAAACTTGAAAACAAAACAAAAAAGACTTCATTCATTACTTACTTACAAGCTAAAAAACAAAAAAAATCACAAGATTTAGAGATCAAACACATGTGCAGCAAAAATTCGAGCAAACCACTGCACAAAAGCCTAAGTAAAAAAAATCACCTGCATGGATTTTTGCTGCACATGTGTTTCGAGAACAAAACGTCAAAACAATAATTAATTCGAATTGTTGTCATCAAGTCCAAAAGCGCCCATTATTAAATCTAGTTTTTTTTACAATTTTTGCGTTTTGGACTTCTATATTATCGATCCTTTCTAAAAGTGCCTTATGCATATCTCTTGCTTCCGATATAGCATTTTTATAGGAGGAGGAGGCCAATGGAAGCGATCGTTCTTCACTTTGGTCGTTCATACCCTTGATTTTTTGTCGTTTGGTTGGTGGGGTATCATTTACAAAATCGTCGCCCACCTCAACTCTAAACAAGTCTTCCTGTTAAAAAAGAAATCGTATGAGGAAAAAATCTAAAAAAAAAAATGTTGTAAAGAAACTTACACCAATGGAGAGAACACCCGATTCTGGTGTGACTGCATCGCCATCCACTGCATCGACGCCCATGATAGCCAAAATTTGTTCCTCGAAAGTATTAAGGTCTCGGGGAGCATCTTTGGAACTGCCACCTCCAGTTTTATTTAAAAAATGCCGCTTCGCATTTAGTTGCTTTTTAACAGCAGCCTTAAGATCGATCCAGCACTAAAAAGAAATAAATATTTGGCTGTTTCTAGATCCACTCGTAGTCAATCTAGTAATGTCCTAAATTTTGATTTGAGCTGTCCATTTAGGCATTCTATTTTACTTCTTGTGGAAGTGTGGCTATTGTTAAACTTTTCTTCTTTTCTATTACTGGGATTTCTCAACGGTGTTAGTAAAATATTTGAACATGGGTAGCCGGCATCACCTAGCAATACATACATATTTCATACACTGTGCACTCATTCAATACTCCTCAAGGATATATTAACACTTTTATGAAAAAAACAATACTTCTAAAAATTAAGGTGAAGGACGTTTACATTTTTTCTGTTTTTTTTTTACATTTTTATTTACCTTTTTCCACTGGAAAAACGATAAAGGACTTCATTTATTAAACTACAAACAAAACAAAAAAAAATCATGAACAAAAAATAAAATGTTTCATTTATATACTTATACGCTAAAAAAAAAACAAAAACTAAACCTAAATAAAAACTTGAAAACAAAACAAAAAAGACTTCATTCATTACTTACTTACAAGCTAAAAAACAAAAAAAATCACAAGATTTAGAGATCAAACACATGTGCAGCAAAAATTCGAGCAAACCACTGCACAAAAGCCTAAGTAAAAAAAATCACCTGCATGGATTTTTGCTGCACATGTGTTTCGAGAACAAAACGTCAAAACAATAATTAATTCGAATTGTTGTCATCAAGTCCAAAAGCGCCCATTATTAAATCTAGTTTTTTTTACAATTTTTGCGTTTTGGACTTCTATATTATCGATCCTTTCTAAAAGTGCCTTATGCATATCTCTTGCTTCCGATATAGCATTTTTATAGGAGGAGGAGGCCAATGGAAGCGATCGTTCTTCACTTTGGTCGTTCATACCCTTGATTTTTTGTCGTTTGGTTGGTGGGGTATCATTTACAAAATCGTCGCCCACCTCAACTCTAAACAAGTCTTCCTGTTAAAAAAGAAATCGTATGAGGAAAAAATCTAAAAAAAAAAATGTTGTAAAGAAACTTACACCAATGGAGAGAACACCCGATTCTGGTGTGACTGCATCGCCATCCACTGCATCGACGCCCATGATAGCCAAAATTTGTTCCTCGAAAGTATTAAGGTCTCGGGGAGCATCTTTGGAACTGCCACCTCCAGTTTTATTTAAAAAATGCCGCTTCGCATTTAGTTGCTTTTTAACAGCAGCCTTAAGATCGATCCAGCACTAAAAAGAAATAAATATTTGGCTGTTTCTAGATCCACTCGTAGTCAATCTAGTAATGTCCTAAATTTTGATTTGAGCTGTCCATTTAGGCATTCTATTTTACTTCTTGTGGAAGTGTGGCTATTGTTAAACTTTTCTTCTTTTCTATTACTGGGATTTCTCAACGGTGTTAGTAAAATATTTGAACATGGGTAGCCGGCATCACCTAGCAATACATACATATTTCATACACTGTGCACTCATTCAATACTCCTCAAGGATATATTAACACTTTTATGAAAAAAACAATACTTCTAAAAATTAAGGTGAAGGACGTTTACATTTTTTCTGTTTTTTTTTTACATTTTTATTTACCTTTTTCCACTGGAAAAACGATAAAGGACTTCATTTATTAAACTACAAACAAAACAAAAAAAAATCATGAACAAAAAATAAAATGTTTCATTTATATACTTATACGCTAAAAAAAAAACAAAAACTAAACCTAAATAAAAACTTGAAAACAAAACAAAAAAGACTTCATTCATTACTTACTTACAAGCTAAAAAACAAAAAAAATCACAAGATTTAGAGATCAAACACATGTGCAGCAAAAATTCGAGCAAACCACTGCACAAAAGCCTAAGTAAAAAAAATCACCTGCATGGATTTTTGCTGCACATGTGTTTCGAGAACAAAACGTCAAAACAATAATTAATTCGAATTGTTGTCATCAAGTCCAAAAGCGCCCATTATTAAATCTAGTTTTTTTTACAATTTTTGCGTTTTGGACTTCTATATTATCGATCCTTTCTAAAAGTGCCTTATGCATATCTCTTGCTTCCGATATAGCATTTTTATAGGAGGAGGAGGCCAATGGAAGCGATCGTTCTTCACTTTGGTCGTTCATACCCTTGATTTTTTGTCGTTTGGTTGGTGGGGTATCATTTACAAAATCGTCGCCCACCTCAACTCTAAACAAGTCTTCCTGTTAAAAAAGAAATCGTATGAGGAAAAAATCTAAAAAAAAAAATGTTGTAAAGAAACTTACACCAATGGAGAGAACACCCGATTCTGGTGTGACTGCATCGCCATCCACTGCATCGACGCCCATGATAGCCAAAATTTGTTCCTCGAAAGTATTAAGGTCTCGGGGAGCATCTTTGGAACTGCCACCTCCAGTTTTATTTAAAAAATGCCGCTTCGCATTTAGTTGCTTTTTAACAGCAGCCTTAAGATCGATCCAGCACTAAAAAGAAATAAATATTTGGCTGTTTCTAGATCCACTCGTAGTCAATCTAGTAATGTCCTAAATTTTGATTTGAGCTGTCCATTTAGGCATTCTATTTTACTTCTTGTGGAAGTGTGGCTATTGTTAAACTTTTCTTCTTTTCTATTACTGGGATTTCTCAACGGTGTTAGTAAAATATTTGAACATGGGTAGCCGGCATCACCTAGCAATACATACATATTTCATACACTGTGCACTCATTCAATACTCCTCAAGGATATATTAACACTTTTATGAAAAAAACAATACTTCTAAAAATTAAGGTGAAGGACGTTTACATTTTTTCTGTTTTTTTTTTACATTTTTATTTACCTTTTTCCACTGGTCGGTAGTTTTGCTGCTGCCTCCCATCGCATTTAAAACTGCCGACAAGGTGTCCCAATCATCCTTGTTTTTTATATTGGAGTTGGGTCCTCCAAATTGGCCCCTGGCAAATTCCAAATGAGTTGACATGTAGTCAACTAATTTTTCTCTTTGGTCCTTAGAAATCCTTTGGTTTTTCTGTAGATGAAATCAATAATTTACTCCTAATTAAAAATCAAAATTAAACAAAATAAATTACCTTTTGTTTATTTTCAGCCATTCTTTCTAGTTGCGATATTGATTTGATAACATTTCTCACATGGTTCAGATTGGTCGATCGATTTTGACTGATAAATCGAGTAATTTTATCGACTTCAGATTTACAGATATAGTTTTTTCGCATTTTTCTAGTGCTTCCAATATTTTTTTCCCATTTTGTTCTTGATCGAGTGAAAAAAAGCTACAGAAACAGTTGGGTGTGAAAAAGAGAATTTTGTATCATTCCGCAGTGTTTTTGTTCTGATTCGCACCGTTTATGCGAAAACTCACTCGATGTGACAGTTACAGAACATGGGTCCAGGTTGGGAGTTGACTTTTGGGTCTTACATGACTCACCATATAAATTACCGGATTTAGCAGCGCAGGATCTCCACATGGTGTGCACATCATGATGGTTCTTGGCTTTTGATAACTTGCTAGACACTTGGGACAAAGATTATCATTAAGGAAATAAGAAGAATGACTAATTAATGAACGATCCTCACATTATTATAAAGATACCCTTTTAATACCTATATTATATCTACATAAATATATATATCTATGCAGTCTACTGAATAAGATAACTTATATCTATCTCACGGTTTGGTTATACTGTATTCTCGTTCTTGCTGGTGGTGTATTCGTTGATGTTCGTTTTTACAGATGTCTTCTTTTCTTCACTCTTTCACAGTGGCTGCTGGTGCATTGACGAGATGTCCTTGAAGTGGTGTCTGGAGTCTCGTTCGTTTAATGTTTTTTGGTTTCTTTTCACGCATGTGCTACTTGTGGCAATGCGTCTGGATATGATGGATTCACGCATGTGCTACTTGTGGTCGACAATGCATTTAGGTGAGTGTTGAATTTTCACGCAAGTGCTACTGGATGTACGTATGACTTTGCGTTTAGCTGAATGGTGATTTTTCACGCAAGTGCTACTGGATGTATGTATGACTTTGCGTTTAGAAGGTGTTCAATTCACGCAAGTGCTACTGGGTGTGTGACTGCGTCTCGTTTATGACTGGATTTTCCCATTTTCTTTTCTGCTGGAGCCATGTTTTTGGTGCTAGCTGATGTTGGTTTGGGTGTGTGTGTTTTCCTGGGTCATGCTTGCTTGCAACAATTATTTTACTTTCCTCTTGTGTTGCTGCTCTAATGGCCGTCGTCGTTATCAGGGCACCACGATTCCTTCGGCTGATGATTGATTTTTACTTTATATGTATGTAAATGCCTGTGGTTGCATGATGCGTCACTTTTTTACGCGACGGTGAAACTTTCTTAATGAATTTGCGATTAAATACCTATGTGAGAAGGCCTGTGGTTAGTTTCCTCACATTTGATAAATAAAAATATAATTTTAACTGTACGCACTACTCAACTAAGTATCTAGATTAATATTTCCTTACCTATTTGGTAGTTTAATTTTGTTTAATTCAAAGCTGAATTTCTAAGTGGTGGATGGAGGTGACTGGTCCCGACGACGGCCATTGTAGAAAAGAATGTTGGCGAGTCGTCGAAGAATTAATTGCATGGCGGACATGCCGTCTACATATCTTTCGTTGACTTTAGGTTTACATGGTTGGTACTACTTATTGAAAGGGCTTGTTTGTAAATTTGTTGTGTGGGTCTGTTCGCTGATGGAGGTGATTAAAAGGGTAATGGTATCGAAGTTGTTCAATATCAATTGGTATATCTCAGAGTCCCTTACAAACTTTCCAAATTTACATTGAAAACAAATGTCGCAGCAGCATGCGATGTTCCCGGTGGATGAAAAGGTTCAGGTAGCTTCAGTACGATTTGATTGCGATCAACGTCCGATATATCCTCGAAAAGTGGTTTATAAAATGTGAATCTTGTTGTTTTTTTTTTTCTCAAAAAGTCAATTTGAAACGAACCTTCGTTCATAGAGATTATTTTTCCAACGTAATATATTTTATCGTATCTAACAAGGACGAAGGACATATTTTCGAACACTTCATTTTCACTGATACTATATTTCTCTAACTTATCACCACTCTGATCGCCTTCGTCACTGTCATCTTCAATCTCCAACCCTGTCGACTTATACTATTACTCTTAGCTAATATTTGATTCATCAGAAGAAATAGAGACTGATCTTTTTGCTCTCTTACTCTTCCTTTTCTTTGAGACATTTACATTGATATGTTTGCTTGGTTTCAATTGTTGGTGATGTTCAGGCTCATCTTTTTGGGTGTTATTGTTATAATTTTTGATTTTCCCTTCCTTGATCTGCAATTTTTAGGGTCACGCGCACCTAGCAACTTGGAAGTGGTCGGATTTGTTCTGGTGTTTTTTGAATTATTTTGATACATCTGGATTAATTTCGTTTAACTCATTCAGACATGTTAAATCTTGTGTTGGTTGAACAAAGTCACTTTCCGAAAATACCACTTTCAGGCGTGAACGCTTTAATATATGGTAGGTTTGATAAAAACGGAATGTCCCATACAGTTATAGTCCTTTCGTGATTGTTCATGGGAAAATCGTGGAAAGCGACACTTAAAAATCTTTTAAATGGAGCCTAAACTGACACATCTAAGGGCTGGAGCTTGTGTGACGTGTGAGGTGGAAATGTTAGTAAATGGATAGCACTTTTCCTTTTCCTGCAAAAATCAATGGCTTCCTCGCTACAATGTGAAACGTGGTTGTCTAGCAACAGCAAAATTGGACTATCAGTAGAGCATTTTGTATGATTCTTTATATGTTTGAGAACATCCAACCACTTTTAATGCATAATGCGATACTTCCTGTAGGCGCACAGTCGAGAAAGCGGCTCTCGAATTTTACCCTCGGCAATACAAAAGCTAAGGGTAAAGACATTCCAGCCGCGTTAATGGCCCCTATTGCGAGTGGCGATTACTGATAGATGAACGACATTTATCTATTGTCAATCGTCGATTGTAGATTTTGGTATTGCGAATGGCAGTCGTGATTGACATTTGTCGTTTGTCTATCGTCGATTGCAGATTTTGGTATTGTGAATGGCAATTGTGATTGACATTTGTCGATTTGACAATCGCTTGTTGTCGTTTAAATTTTTCTGATCGACTGTGTGAAAACGAAAACTAAAATATTGTTTGCAAACATGTAAGTTGGTTAAATATAATTAAAGTGCATATTCTTCTTAATAACACGAATAATTATAGGTCGAAGGTAGTCATCAACAAAAAACAGCTCGAGCAATTGGTGAAATATATGGAAGAAAACCCAAATATTGCTAAAGGACTTTGTGCTAAGACTCCTGCTAAGAAAAGATGGGAGCGGTTTGCCGTACATCTAAATAGTTTAGGACCACCCACACATACCTGGGGAAAAAGGTTGTAGTCAAAACAAAAAAGTGGATGAAGAATGGCTGAAGCTGCTAGCAATGCAAACGAGCGCACAACAAACTTTTCATAGCGATATAATGGATACAATGCGGGACATAAGAACTAGCACCAAGAATATGGAATCGCATATCAAGAGACAATATTATATGCAGAAAGATTACAACAACGAGTTGCTGGCTATAAAAAAAAGAAAAACTTAAAACGTACAAAGATGAGGTCAAAAACCGCCAAAGAGACAGATCAATTAAATTGCAATTGAAGAAACAAACATTGGAGTTACAAAAAGAACTCCGTTACAACAGTTCCTGAATTTGATACCTACTTACTGTTATTTCGAACAGAATTTGTGTTCTTATATTATTTTACCGTGCGTACCTAATTTATTTTTTTATCATATATATCAATGTCATTTGAAATAAAGAAGAGACTGTTTTACTTTTTTAATGAAATCTTTATTGTTGCAAACATCTAAGAATTTGGTTTCTGATGGCCTCAGGTTCACAAATTCCCGAAATTTCTTCACTAACAATATGTGCTCCACTTGATTGTTCATCCTCATCAACGTTAATATCTTCATGTGTATATTCATCGAGAACTGGGACATTATAAGATATGCAAATGTTATGCAAAGCTGCACAAACATTTGTAATCTGTGTAGCTTTTTTAGGACCATAATGCAGTTCTCGTGCTCTTAATAGACACCTAAATCTATTTTTTAAGATACCTATAGTGCGAATTTATTTGTTTTGAATTTTTGACGTTAGCTACTGTCAAGAAACTCTCAAAGCATTTCGTAATTCACAGTAACCCAGATGTTATTCACAATAACTCAAACTTCTGTCGATTGTGTTACACAATACCAACACGAAAATTAATCGACACAATCGACAATTGTCGTGTCGATTGCCAATCGACACTCGCAATAGGGGCCAATGATTCCCACCATAGTAACAAGATTTCCACGTTCGGCGGATGCTACTTGGGTGTTATGTTTGGTGCTTTGCGCGTTAATTAGTATAGAAACGCACGTCTAGACGATTGAAATATTACTCGGTTTTTTACTAGAATTCATTGGTACTCGTATTTATATAGAATGCTAACCCATGTATACGTAAATTAAGAATATAGATTTATACATAGAAGAGCTTTTACACTAATATCATAACATCTTCCTTTCTTTATTTTGTTTAGTTCAAACAATTTCAAGTTAACTTAAACTTTATACAAAAAAAACAATATCAGTTTTCTTCTAATTCATCTGGTTTGCAAGTTTCTCTTGAAGTCGTTTAGATCGTCGGGGAATCTGGTCTTCGGAAATTGTAGGCCCTACTGTATGTGGTAATGCTAACTGTACTGCCGCAGGAGCGTCTTCGACCGACTGAGTTGCATTCGTATCTTGATCAGATTTACTTGCAGTAGATAAGCGGATATGTTGGCGGTTGCGAGTATAGTCTACATCATGGGTGGGCAGACTTTTTCATGTGGCGGACTACTACTAACCTTTTATAAAACGTCGGGGTCCCCTTTGCAATATTAGTCCTAATATTTTATTCAAATTCCTTTTCCTTTTTTTTTTCTTTAGAAATAAAATGGTATCTTTTTTTTTTATTTATTCAGATTTCAGAAAATTTACAAAAAAAAGTTTATTTATCAATTTAAAAAAAAAAATTATTTCTGATACGTATACAGCAGAAAAAATTAAGAAATTCAGCAGTTCTTAGAAGTTGAAGCATGGCACTGCATATCGTCCACTATGTTTGCAAACTGAGGCGTGTAATTGCTTATTGCTAATCTCAGGCAGGCTTCCAAGTTTTCATCAGAGCAGTTACGATGTTTTGTTTTTATAGCATTCATTGTTGAAAATGCTGATTCGCATAAATAGGTTGAACTGAAGAATGACGTTAAATTATAAGTAACCTTTTTTAAGTTCGCATACTTTTCTTCGCTCATAAACTTCCAGAAGCTTTCCTCAGGATCCGAACTTCGAGCCTTGCAGAGCACATCACTTTGAAGAAGCAGAATTTCGCTCTCAATTTCATTTAAATCTAGTGCAAACAAATTGGTAATTTTTCTCGCAACTTCTTCGACATCAATACTTCCATCGAACTTCAGTGTAATACAGCAGGTCCCCATGATCGGACTCGTTTTCTTCTAATTGAGCTCTGAAGAGTCTTCTTTGAAGGCTTCTACCACGGACAGATTTGACAATTTTATTGCATGTATCAATAACATGAGGAAAATTCAAAACTTTGCAGCACAGAGCTTGCTGGTGAATTATACAGTGATAAGATAGAAACCTTGGAATATCATCATCCTTTTTACATAATGCTACGAACCCATTATGTCTGCCCGTCATTGAAGGCGTTTGTAGATTGGAATGGTTTTTTCAAGTATGTATTTTTTAAAAGCAGCATAAATATCTTCACCTCTTGTTTTCCCTTTTATAGGTATAATTGTCAATAATTCTTCTTTTGCAGTTAGGTCTTTAAAAATCATGCGTATGAAAATACAGAGCTGCGAAGTATCGACTACATCAGTAGATTCATCGAATTGTAATGAAAAACAGACACAGACATTGATATCTTTGTTCATTTGGTCAAATAAATTATAGTTCATTACATCCGTACGACGTGCTACAGTTCTACGCGCAAGTTGCATGTCTTTAATTACAGAAATAATTTCATTTTTATTTTTAAAAGAGTCAAAAAGTGAATCGCTAGCTTCTAAAAAGGCTTCTTTTATAATTTCTCCGCCCGAAAATGGCTTTTTATGTTTTGCTAAGACATGACACACGCGGAAGGATGCTTTTGTGGACCCTTCAGATTTTAAAATGGGGCTTACAAAAAATGATTGCTCGGTGGTTAATTGGGATTTTAGTTCCTTTAGTTTTTGTTTGCGCATCAAACTTTTTAGTGGAAAATTCTTATTAAAATTACTATGAATGCTAGTAAAATGTCTTTCTACATTGCCTTTCTTGGGAATCGCTACACTGGACCGACATATCAGACACACACACTTCGATTTTACCATAGTAAATAAAAATTGTTCTTCCCAGTCATCGTGAAAGTGATAGGTTTTACTTTTTTTTACAATGGATTCACTCATTTTTCCGGTAAATTATTTAAGAAATTGAATTCAAAATTAAAGCACCACAAAACACAGATGCAAAAAGCTCACAAAACAAGCAAACTGGTCAGACTGCACTGCAAAAATGTCAACAATCGAAAGCAACTATGTGTGCAACAAGGTTTTACCGTTATGTTACAGTTTGTGAACAACCATTGAAAATTTGCATCTGTCACCTCACAAAACAAGTTTGATAAGCGCAATGATGAATGTGTTCAAAAACAAAGAATAATGAGTGCGTGCAGTAAACATAGTAACAATGAGTGCGTGCAGTGTATTTTATGTTTCAGAAATAAAAATTCTGCAAGAGGAAGAAATTTAAATTTGAACAATAAATTAATTCATATAAAAATTAATAAACTGGAACAAAATAGCTTTAATTTTCATTTGAAAAAATTTCATTACCGTTTTTGCGAGGCGGTCCCCTGAAAATTGCTTGGCGGTCGACCGGTCGATCGCGATCGACCATTTGCCCGGCCCTGGTCTACATCATCCACTCGTACGACCGCTTGTCGATCTGATGGCACGCTCGTAATGGTACCCATTTTCCACTCCTTATTGTTGGTTCTATTGCGTAGCTGCACCCGAACGTCTTGTCCAAACTCTAACTTTGGCAACCTTCGACAGCTGTTATCGTGAAAATACTTCGCCGTCTGCCTCCTCTTCTCAATATTCTGCTTAACGTTTGCCTGCACCCTTGGATATAATCTCTTATAGCTAACAGGAAGACCACACCTTCTACGACGGGACATCAGACGCTGCACCGGACTAAAACCAACTTCATTCACGGTATTTCTCCACTCAAGAAGAGCCTTCCAATAACGATTACTGCGTTGCGCTTTTCTGAAAAGAGATTTCATTATTTTTACACTTGCCTCCGCTTTACCGTTGCCCTGCTGATGGTTTGGTGAACTTCGAGCGTACTGAAACTCCAATTGTTTTGAAAACTCGCAAAACTCTCTGTTGATAAAGGATGTTCCTCCATCAGTAGTAACCACCTCCGGGATTCCGTGTCGACTGAAGTTTTTCTTGCATATTTTGATCACTTGCTCTGCCGTTGCTGCTGCCAGTTCATCAACTTCAAAAAAATCAGAGTAGTAATCTGCTGTTATCAGAATTTGCTTCTTTTTGTTGTTTTCCAACACCTCGCAAATATCTAGTCCTATTCGTTGGAACGGATAGTTTGGAATAACATTACTTTGCAAAGGTAATTTCGCTTGACTGGCTGAAGACTGCATACAAATGTCACAATTGTTGCATATATCGCGAATATTATTTGATATCCCTGGCCAAAAAACGGTATCCCTTGCCCGTCTCTGACACGACTCTATACCTTGATGACTGCAAAACCTTTTTTCGCAAAGTCGCTGGGATCACAATTCGGTCACCCTTGAGGAGATACCCGTCTTGCGATATTAAAAGGTCTCTGCAATTCCAATAAGGTTTTACCGCGTTAGGAACATCATTCTTGCGATCCGGCCATCCTGAGATCGCAAACTCTAGAACTTGCTGGAGAGTTTCGTCCGCCTTCGTTTCTTTTTTTATTTCCAATAGACGCCAATCTTCAATTGCTATATCATTGATTGCATTTATGTTACTCAGATCGTAAAAAATTAGTTTCGGGGACTCTGAACTATCTAGTGAATAAATTTCTTTCTTTTCATCTACCTCTTTGATATTACTCTTAATTGAAGCACGAGAGAGCATGTCGGCAAAAATCATTTCACTACCTTTTAAATATTTAACATGTATATCGTACCTTTGAAGACCGAGTCTCATTCGCTGCAGACGACGAGGACTTTTTAAAATAGATCTCTTAAATATGTTCTGGAGAGGCTGGTGATCAGACTGGACGACAATGTTTGACTTTCCACATATGTATTGGTCAAATTTCTTGCATGCGAATAGAATCGCTAGTGTCTCCTTTTCAATTTGCGCGTATTGTTGTTCTGTTTTCGTTAAAACTCTTGACGCAAATGCAATTGGGCTTTCGTCTTGAAGCAGTGCTTTTACTATAAGCCTTTTTAGCTCATTGAAAGCGTTATCTTGTTCTTGACCCCAATGCCACTTTACATCTTCCACTTCTGACACCATGTTATGTTTGGTGCTTTGGGAAACAGTACGCTTTCCTTTGGTAGATATGACCTATTTTTAGTATGACTTATAAAAGAAGCCAGCTATGGGTAGGTTGTAGGGTTAAAAAAACAAAGGGGACATACCTTAGATGAAGGAAGAACGGTAGTTATTCCTGTCTCGTCTAAATTATATGTATTATGAGGTTTAAAGGAGAATCTCATTGTTAAAAAGTTCTCCAACAGATTCCTTGGTGAAGGCAGTGACACGAGCGAGACTGGTGTTTTCTGGTTTCCTTAAACTAAGGCTTAGATTCCTTTTCATGTATCCTTGAATCCAATCCACACTAGCACATTTGTTTTCAGTCCAAGAAAAAGGGAACTTGGATATCATTGGCGGATGCGAATTCAAAAGCAAATCGGCGGGCCATAGCATATGTGAAACCGTATTGTAAATCTGCGTTTTCTTGAAAATACGCTATCAGTTGTTTTTCTTGTGCTACAGTGAAGATCTGGTTGCTTGAAAACTTGGAGCTATATTGGGTCGTTTTAACACTTGTAACACTCTCCAAATCATCGTTATACAGGCTTGAAAAAGCTCTCCACTTCTTACATCGTTCTCTTAATCCTGTTCGCTTAAAACCATAAAATAAAGCTTCTGCGGTTATGGACACACTTTTATTTATATTATACTTCCACTGCGTCTATTGCTGCTTTTAAAGTTTGCTCGTCCATTTCTGAGCGATTGCTCTTTTTTATGTAGCAGCGTGGCATCTTTTGAGCTGACGAAGAGTATTTTATTTTTGTTTTACTATAAGTTACATCTTGGAGTACATTTGCCATCCTCGATTAAAGGGAATTTCCTCTGGTAAAAGCACCCTTAAGGTGACTTTGCCATGTGCAATAAATATCGATTTTTCGATATTTTAGATTTTGTTAGTTCGACTAAAAAAATCGATTGGCAAAGGTTCCCCCATGGCAAATGCTCCCCCGTCTACCATACTAATATCCTTAGGATGGCAAAGGAGGGAATTGGGAGAGGGAAATGCATCGGTTCGAAAGAACACGGTGACTTACTCAAAAAACTCCCACTTCTTGGCATACCTAGGGACGACAGCATCAGGAAGTTCAACTTCGAGAAGAATTTCCAGATAAAGCTCAGCAATAAGGAGAACTGGAGCAACGAATCCATAACTTATGGACTGAGCAACCACACAACAAAGTGCTATACGGACGGCTCGAGGACTGAGGAGGGAACTGGTGCTGGAGTGTTTGGGCCGGGAACTAAGCACTACGAATCCATGGGCAAATGTACCAGCATCTTCCAGGCAGAAATATGTGCCATAGACAGGTGCGTTCGAATCAACCTCGAGAAAAACTATAGAAATTGCAACATAGCAATAATGTCGACAGCCAAGCAGCTATAAAGGCTCTTGACGCCTACGTTATCAAGTCAAAACTCGTGTGGGAATGCCTACAAGGACTGAATAGACTAGGCAAGAATAACAGAATCTCCATCTGCTGGGTGCCTGGCCATGTTGGCATTACGGGCAATGAGGCAGCGGACTCTCTGGCAAGAAGAGGGGCAGAGGAACCCTTCATAGGACCTGAACCATTCTGCGGGATAGGAGAACACACTATACGCGAAGAGTTCAGGAGACTGGAGGAAGAAACAAAGGCCAAAACCTTTCTCAACCTCCAAGGTCTGAGGCAAGCAAAGAAACTCTTAGGAAATTACAACCAAAAGAGATTCAAAGTTTGTATCGGCCTTAACAAAAACAACCTAAGAATCCTAACAGGCCTCCTCACGGGGCACTGCAGACTCAAGGAGCACCTGAGGAAACTGGGCATATCGGAGGACGGGCTCTGTAGATTCTGCAGTGAAACCGCCGAAACTCCAGACCATATACTGAAATCCTGTGGGGCACTGACCCACAAAAGGATGAAACATTTGGGCAGGCACCAAATAACAGACAAGGACATACAAACCATGGACCCACAGCTCATTCTCAGATTCATCAAAGAAACTGGACTGGACGCTAAGGAGTGTGACCTGCCAAGGATAAATCAGAGCAATACCTCGACACGCTTCACAAAGAAGTATCTAGAGAGGGCTCTGAACGAGGGCAAGCACCTCTCCGAGGCACAAGCAAGGGGACACAATAGACCAATAGGTCGCAGTGTAAGTTACGAAATCCTGTCGAGGATTCTCAAAAAAAAACGAACACCAACCTGAGGTTGGTCCAACGGTTCGCAAGAATTCAAACACAACTATTTAGACTACGTTACAATTAATTCTTTATTTTCTATACGATTGAATATTAACACGACTGCACTCTGTCACGTCCAAACTTAGATTGCCCCACCGCTGTTCAATTCCTGCTTCAGGTGGTATTGTTTCTCATGCCCAATCTGCAGAGTCGCCCAATGCATGCAGCGCGTGCATCCGCCTGTATCGGGTATCCGTCATCGTTGCAATCGTGGGAACATGCTGAGTCGGCTGGAACATGTTTGCGCGTGTCTGATCAGGTTCAGGGTTACGAGCGGTTTCAGGTGCGGTATGCCAGATGGTGATAACTCCTCCCCCTCTGAAAATCTACGGCCCGTAGATCTTGCGTGACCTCAGGGTCAGGCTGTTACTTGTGATAGGTTAGAGGATGATATTGCTGGGATGTCGGGCTTAGCGTATAACTTCTTCCCGATCGTGAGGACTGCCGATGCCACCAAAATTAGGATTGCAGCCTCTGTAAGTATAGATATTTTAAATTCTTGGGTTAAATTACCTAGGCGTTCTATGTTCCGAACGCTGAGATCATGCACGTATCCCAGATCAATATCTCGGTCATGGTAGGTGATGTTCATTAGCGCCGGGGGAAGTGCTTGTAAGGCTGTAGCCAAAGAACTTGAAAATGTTCTGCCCTTCAGCTGGATACTCTCATTTCTCAATTGGATGATGTATGTACCTGTAAGAGACTTTGAAATATTGTTAGCGACTAAATCACCCCTGAAGTTAGTGACAAAAATTGTATCTTCTTTGATGAGTTCGATGACCTCTTCTTTGCTTGTTTGGAAGGTACAAGGCGCGGATCCCCCCTTCAGAAGCCGGGCGATGCAGTCATCTTCGGGAATTTTCTCCAGCGCTTTGTCCTCGCGGATTGTTGAGTTGTTAATTGATAGGCAACTTGCTACGATGCCGTAAGTTGCCCTGTGGTTGACGAGCATCTTTTTGAATTTTAGCCTGATCTGTTTTCCCTTGATAACTGATGGCCTTGTTATTAGTAGGTTAAATTCTTCTTTTCCAACCTTTGGCATTGAGATAACATACAGCAGCATCGATCCATTTGTGAAGATTGATGGCGTCCCATATTCTACTGCCTCGATTTCGTTAGCGTACGGAAGGGTCTCCAACTCGCTGATAACCTTATTGATTTCCTCCGTATTTAGTAGGTTTGTATTGATCAGGCCGCTCTTTGCCATTTGGCAGGCTCGTACTATTTCGTTTATCTCGCCTTTTATCACTATGATTTCGTCCAGTGCATCTTGTTCGAACCTTCCAGAAACCGTGTCCTTAATCCCTTGTTCGTATCTGTCTATCACCGAGTTAATTCTCCTAGTAACGTCTTTCGTAATGTCAAAAAGCTTCTCGTTGATTTGGTACATGAATCACGTGATTTCTGCAATTCAAGTTTTGCATTTCGGGGCAAGAACCGTACGCTTCCGGGAGCGTTTTTGGTTTTTGCATAATTAGCATTCCAGACAAGTCCCCATTGAGGCCTCGTATAAATACGTCAAGCGCGCGATTGCGGTATGTCTCAACTAGTGCACCCACCGTTTCCGGCGAGTAAGATTCTGTTTTTATTTTATTGATTATCAGAGAAAATTGATGGTTGACATTGGCATAGAATTCGTCCAACCTCGACCCCCTCTGCGCGAGTTGGTTGAGTTGGTGCTCCAGCGTCCTTATATCACGCTTATCCGCGTAATGTAAGGACAGAATCCTCTTGATCTCCAGCCAATCGTCGTCGAATATGTTATAGGAGATCAGTGCCGAGTCGGCCTGTCCCCTAATTTTCTGTCTAATGTGCCGCAATATAGCTCGGTACATTGGTTTATCTTTAATTATACTGAAATCCCTCAGTATTACTTCTACATTATGTACCCACGATATGTATTGCGTAGGCTCACCTTCAAAAGTTTGCAGCTCTTTGACACAATCGGGAAGACGACTTATTTCCTTCAGGTCGGCTTCCGTCTTGGGTTCGCAAAGGGTTGCGTCTTCGCGGTTGGTTCCCAATTCATAGTGGTTAACTGCCTCTACTGATCTAAGACGACCGTCAAGATCCTTTAACTGGGCCAGTATAAGGTTTACTGCCCCGGTTAACTCAGTTACCGATTTAGCGATCGCGTCCATTGTTTAAACAATGATTAATTTGACTTTACTTAGATACAAGAGCAATACGCGTGAAAAAAAGGGAGCGTGTAAATGCACTACTTATTTATATTTTATATGATTGACAATGCACCTTACCTTTACTACGGCTACTTATTTCTCCTTAATTTGGTTTCTCACAAATGTTCTCTTTTGTTTTACTTAAAATTAGCTATTTCACTATTATTTAAATCCACAATTTATCGGATTATTTCTCTTTTGTTTAATTACTTTCACTTCAATTGCTTTAATAAAACTTTTATTTTTTAATATTTGAGAATTTTTCTCTTTGCGCTTTAATTAAATTAATTCTCTTTTTGTTTAATTACTTTCACTTCAATTGCTTTAATACAATTTCTTTACTGAATCACTTTAGATTTTTCCTTAATAAGAAATCTTATTATTTCTGGCTGTAGTCACTTTACAAAAAAAAATTTCCAATTCTCCCTATTTTTTGGGTGTAGATTGTAGAACTTTTTACTAATTTTCACTCACAATATCGAGAGGCTGTTCATTGTACACTGTAGTGATTTTTTCCTTCCGTCGTATACTCTGTGGAAAGCAATAATAAAATTTTTTTTTTTTAAAAACCGATTCGATTTTGTTCTAGGAACTGGCCCCGGAAGTGTCGTGTTAGTCCCTTTTAGTCGCAAGCGTTTATTCTTGCAAGCGACCTACTCGCGGCACAATCAATCTTCACTCTCGTATCCGTCCTTCGACGATGACTGTCATGTTCCCATGGGTATGATAATGTTTGTTGTTGGAGGGTTAGTGCCATTACTGTGTTCCCATGGTTACAGCTGTATGCACTCGATAGAGTGTACTAACCTCCTGTCCTGTCTGAAAGGATACAACAATTCGCACTGAAGAAAGGATACGAGTTTTAAGCCAGTCCCTGCTCGGGCGCCAGTTACGAAATCCTGTCGAGGATTCTCAAAAAAAAACGAACACCAACCTGAGGTTGGTCCAACGGTTCGCAAGAATTCAAACACAACTATTTAGACTACGTTACAATTAATTCTTTATTTTCTATACGATTGAATATTAACACGACTGCACTCTGTCACGTCCAAACTTAGATTGCCCCACCGCTGTTTAATTCCTGCTTCAGGTGGTATTGTTTCTCATGCCCAATCTGCTGAGTCGCCCAAAGCATGCAGCGCGTGCATCCGCCTGTATCGGGTATCCGTCATCGTTGCAATCGTGGGAACATGCTGAGTCGGCTGGAACATGTTTGCGCGTGTCTGATCAGGTTCAGGGTGACGAGCGGTTTCAGGTGCGGTATGCCAGATGGTGATAACTTGTAATATACCCTAACCAAATATTATTATTATTATACCATACTAATTTTACAAAAGCTGTCTCAGCAAAAAGTTTTCACTTCGTATCTTGATTCCCAAAATCCATTGATCGCATATTGCCCATTCGTGGCTATTCTAGAAATGAATATATACGACACAACTTCTTCGATTCACTGATATTTATTCACTTCAAACTTAGTTTTAATATTACACACATACAATTCGTTATGTTTGACTTTCTATATTTTAAGAAGGGAGCTTTTTGTTAGCACCAGCAAACAGTTGAAAGGTAAAACGAAGACTGGTAAAATGAAAATGAGAAGGACCGTAGGAAACAACGAAATAAGATGTTCCGAATGAACGCGTTCGAGCTACTTTAGAATGAAACGTATTGTGGGCGCGTTCACTAAAACAGGTAATACTTGCCTTGCAATTCTTTTCCGTGCGATTTAGTTTCCATATTGAATTCTTAGGAACTCTTCCTGCATCATCCTCAAGGCAGATTCTAGGCATCTGTGTCGAACAACAATTGCAGTATCGTCCGCAAAAGCAAAGCAACGCTCTGTTTAAAAACTCGTAGTTCGTTTGCATATAGTATAAAGAGGATTGAACCCAGCTTTGAACCTTGAGGGACCCCGTATTTCTCATTCTTATTCTCGCTGAGTTTTGCATGGTCTAACATGTCGAACGGTTTGCTAACATCCCTGAATAAAACTAAGACATGGTGGCCCTTGTTGAGACTCTCATTAACACAGTTAACGAATTCGGCTAACAATTTGCCCGTACTGTTGTTTTTTTGAAAACCGTACTGACTTGGGTGAATGATAAAAGGCTTATTTACGAAGCCCTTAGTCTTTTAACAATTACTCCCTCCAAGCATTTTTCAATAACTGACAGTATGGATTTCGGTCGATAGTTGGTTAGCTGATTTTTAGCTCCACCCTTGTAAATTGGTCTAACCACAGCGGTTTTAAGCATTGCCGGAATTTTCGATTGCGCGAGACTCAGATTTATCAGCCTGCAAAGGATGGGAGCAAAAATGGTGGCATGGGTTTTTATGTCGACAGCTCGAAATCCAACTATTCCTGGCGATTTGGCTCCTCCCAGTGATCTGATGATCTGCCGTTTATTTCATAAATATTTGTGTCATTCGCAAACATTGTTTCCGTTACGACGATGTTATTGTGATTCGATGTGATCGCGTCACAGTTGTGCAAAATGTTCGACGTCTGCTCATGTATAGGCCATCTCTTCGCTGACACTCAACAACCAGATTCGGCGTCATCCAGGCATTTCGTTTTTCGTTTTTTCTTCGTTGATTTTATTTTCGTAGCTTTTTCATAAATATCTTCAAATTTCTCCACAATTTTTGGGTATGAGCTTTCAGTGTCGTTCTGCCTCATGACTTCATCCCAATCTGATTCACAAATAAGCTGGTTAACTTTTGTGTTGCGTATGTACGTGGCGTTGATTTGCCGCTCTTCTGATATTTCATTGGCGTCTGAAAAGTACAAAATTGGGTAGGGGTCAAATATCGCCCACAATCAATCACAATAGAATTTGTTTCCACATCGGCTCTGGACACAAGTATGTGATCGATTGTGGACTTAGCTCCACTATCTGGATCAGCTCTGGTATACTCATTAATTACGTTCATCAGTCTTAATGAAGCAAGCATTTCTAGACAATTTTTTGTGTAGCTAGAATCTAGATCGCGAGTGTTTATGTTTATATCACCCATCACAATCATTTCTTCGTTCCGTCTTAATTGCCAAACATTATTTTGGAACTCGTCAATGAATGCATTTTTATTAAAACCGGGCGGTCTGTAAATACCCATAACATGTGTTGTTACTTTCCCTTGCATGAGCTAATTTTTAGGCATTCATAAGATTCTGTTACGGAGGGGACGCGTTCATGGCCCAACTCATCTCGAACAAACATTAAAATGCCACCACCTCTACATTTACTGCGATTTACAAAATTCTTTTTCGAAGCCATCGATATTATAAAAAAAAACTTTTTCCTCGCCTTTCCGGGTATCCTACATGACCAAGGCAACATTTCCTTGCCATATCAGACATGGTTTGACTATTACGATGACGTTCCTACACACCCCAATGGTAGCACGTCCTCAAATACACTCCTACCTAAGACGGGCAAAAAGGTATGCAGTATGCTTCGTCAATATTATAATCCAAAAATTACCATGATACAAACAAGACGATTCATGATAGGTGTTATGCCATTGGAACCTCCCGATCACAGACTCCATGAATGTCCCAATGGTTTATTCGAGGGCTTTCTTAGTCAGCAGAAGCGATAGCCATGCTTGCACGCGCGAAATAAATTACTAAGGGCCTTTTTATTAGATAAACAATATACTTTTATTTATGAAAGTACCTTAGGAGCTAACATGTGGTATTTCTCTACGATACAATTATAACTCACTTAAGGAACAAAAATGTTCCTATATATATGCTTTGTCGATATGAGGTATCGATACTGCTTTATGATACCTAAAAATAGATAACGAGTGTTATCTTGTTGCTTGGGTCATCCCTTGTTGTTTCTTTTAATCTCTTCTCAGAAAGATACTTGGGATGTTTGTTCGGTCTGTTGATAGTGAGGGTATTTCGTCACCATCTGGTTGACATGTGTGTTGGCTGTTGGTTGTTATCTCTAACATAACTCATCCCTCCTTTGTCTTTTGTTTCTCCCGAAACAAGTATATTAAAAAAATTGAAATTATTACAACTATAATTAAAGTAATTCCATGCATACTAAGGTTTATGTTTTTGTGTGAATGGAATTTTTCTTCTATTTCATTTATATTATTTATATTTAAATCAGTATTTTTTTAATTTTACATTCGTTATATCATATGGATGTTCTATATCTATAGGGATGGATTGATTAACAATTGCATATTTGTTAGAAAACGTTTGATTATTTATTTCTAATGTACAGTTTTCAAAAGTGATCAAAGCGTTTCTCTTGATTATAATCAATTTTCTTTCGTCACAGTTATTATTTATTTTAATAACGCTAGTTATTGCAAGTACTGCTCCTTTCATTAATTCTACGATTACATTTTTATTATTATTTGTTTTCTTAGTACAATTTCCTATTTTATTGAGACAATTTATAAGTGGTTTTAGATGTTTTATTTCTTTATTTTTTTTTATACACGTAATTACTTCCATTCATTTTTAAAAAAAAAAATCACTTTCAATATCTAATTCTTCGTTGTCTTTATTAGGTATTAAAGTAAAGAAATATTTATCAAGCGTTAACATTTGATCAGGAACTTGGATTACAAATATTAATACATTTTTGTGAAATTCCCCAACTGATAATTTAATTTGTTTTAGTTTAAACAGATCAACATCATACTTATTAATTACCTCAGGTGTTAGAAGACTTTCTACCATTATTTGTAATCTACCAGCTAGTACTATATTTTGGATTTTCTCAATAAGTACGTTTAATGAGTCTAGTCTTCTCTGATATTCTAGAATATTAAGTCTTTGCTCGATAAAATTTAATTTTCCTTTAAGTCTTAACTCTATGTTGACGTCCATTGTTAAGCTTTGTTTCAAAATATTTATCTCTTCTTGAAACTGGTTATTGATTTTTATCTGTTTGTTGTTATTTGTTATGAGGTTATGCTTGTTGTTGTTAATTGTTTCTAACTGATCTTCTATTTTTTTTTGATCTTCATCGTCCATAGTTCCAAACATAAATTTAAAAACTCGTCCGCCGAGGTTTAATAGTCCTCTTCTTGACCTTTTATTCTTGTACCCTTTAATACTTTTTAATTCACTTCGAACTAGATTCAATTCTTTTTCGATTAATGTGAACGATTTGGATTGACTATAGCTAGATGGTATTATTAATTTTTTTATCGAAGTCCATTGTTCGGCTAGTGTATTACATATAGAGTTTATTTCGGTTAAATTTATGATATGTATTATCGAGTTAAATTTATTCACTATTTGTATTTTTCCTAATTTGATCATAGCGTAGCCATCACTATTATGAATCTCTTCAACTTGAATTTTACTATGTACTAAACAGGTAATCACTAAAATTATAACGATCTTCATTCCTGACTTGTTCGATTGGCGTTCACTATTCGACTGATGAATTCTTTTATCTTTTATACTCGTATTTTCGAAGTTGCAGGGCAATTTTTAGTGGTTTGTTTTCTAGTTTGAGTGTATGTGCTATTGGGGTTTGCTTTGATTATATTGTCGTTATTTTTAAATTTTTATTTTCTTTCTTTCTGTATGTTGTTGTGGTGTTGTTTAGCTAATCTATTAAATTTATATCGTGGTTCAGTTTTATGTCGTTCTGTTCTAGAGTTTTTAACAAAGCCTTGGCATCTCTGTTCTTCGTAATTTTAACGGTTCTCATTCCTTTTATTGATGATTTTTAGTTTGTTTGTATGAACGTGTTGGTATATTTTTTCTTTAGAAAAATTACCCTTCTGAATTTCATATGGGGTATGTTTTGTTGTTGAGTGAACCGAGTTATTATAATAAAGTGTTGCTTTGTGTACAGCCATGCGAATTTCGTGTATGTTGGGTGTAGTTTTTCCATTTAAAATAGTACGTACTTTTTCAGCAAGTGTTCTATGAAATACCTCTATATCAAAGTTCCCTGTATGGCTATTGGGTTAGAAAAATGAATTTCAATACCTAATTCTTCTAACATTTTTGCTATTCTGGGGAAGTTGAATTCATTATCCATAACGGCTTACCATGCGAAGCTATTAGTTGTAAAATTGTTTCCTCTAAAGTTTCGTGTGAAACATTGGGTACATATGTGGTTGTGGTTAGTTTAGAAAATTTATCTATGCTAGTTAAATATTTTGTCTTAGCTATACAGTAGATATCCAAATGAATTATTTCGTTAATATCTTTTGGTGTGTCTGATAAGCAGAATTTCTTTTTAATGGGGTGCCTATCGTATTTGCTTTGTTTGCAAATATTGCATGAATTTATCACATCGTTAATTAGTTCTCTCAGATTTTTGAAATAGATTTTTGTTTTTAATCCTTGGTAATTCTCTTCGATTCCAGAATGTCCGGTTTCTTTCTCGTGGTATAATTTAATCTGTTGAACAGCTTCTTCTTCTGAGTTAATGTCTTTTGCGTAAGACATGCATTTTATAAATTGTATCCTATTTCCGTATAATCTAATTAATTGTTGTTGTAGTAAATTGAAATCACTTTCATTTACCACAGGGTTTACATAAATGCCCGTTATTTTGTTTTCTATCAGAGGTATTAACCTACCTTCTATATCTTTTTGTTTTAAAGAATCTATACCTAAGAATATTCTTCGTTTTTTATTTAATATTTTAACTTTCGTTTGATAACCTAGTGTCAGTATTATTTGCTGACTATATATGTTTACGATAGTATCTTTAATCGGAAAATGGTCATTTGCTTCTTCGTGTTGAGAATGGATCGTTGGTTCTACTGAGAAAGTCTGCAACTGTATTGCTTGTTCCTTTGAGATACTCGATTCTCATGTCATATTCACCTAGTTGAAGTACCCATCTCTGAAGTCGAGGTGAAATATCTTTTCCGAGGTTTTTGGTTTGAAGCCATTTTAACGGTTGGTGATCCGTTTTTAGCTCAACGTCTACCATATAAATAAAGTCGCAGATGTCTTGCTGACCAAACAATTGCAAGTAATTCTTTCTCGGTCGTACTGTAGTTTCTCTCATGTTCATTGAGTGTTCTACTAATGTACGTTATTGGGTGACCTTTTTGAGATAATACTGCACCAATTGCATAGTTGGATGCATCTGTCGATAATACGAATATTTCATTAAAATCAGGATATGCTAGTACAGGTTCTGTTTGGAGTGCATTTTTGAGCTCCTGATGTGCTTTTACATAGCTTATATCAGATTTATCAATTTTCGTATCTTTTTTAAGATATTTAGTTATATGTTGGGCAATTTTTACATAATCTTTTATAAATTTTCTGTAATACCCTGTTATACCCAGAAAAGATTTAATTTCTTTTTGTGTAGTAGGCAGTGGTATTCTTTCGATAACTGTAGTTTTGTCAGAATTAGGTTTAATACCCTTGTCAGTAATAATATGACCTAAAAATTTGGTTTCTCTTTTAAGAAAATTGCATTTATCGATTTGAATTTTTAGGTTATATTTCTTTAGTCTCTGGAATACCAAATTCAAATTAATCATGCGTTCTTCGAGAGAAGTACTGAAAATTAGAATATCGTCTAAATAAACTACACAGATTTTATTAATCAGTTCATCTAAGACTTCGTTCATCATTCTTTGGAAGGTGGCTGGGGCGTTTTTTAATCCAAATGGCATACGTAACCATTCGTAATGTCCATATGGAGTTGAGAAAGCAGTTTTCTCAATATCTGACGGATCCATTTTAATCTGATGGAATCCTTTCGCAAGATCTAACGTCCAAAAATATTGGGCTCTTCCAAGTTTGTCCAATATCTCGTCGATATTAGGTATAGGGTGTTTGAACTCGATTGTTTTCTCGTTCAATTTGCGATAGTCGATCACCATACGCCACTTCTGTTTTCCAGAGTTGTCTTTTTTCTTTGGGACTACCCAAATAGGTGCATTATAGGGTGAGGCACTTTTCTTAATAATTCCCTGAGCTAATAAATCCTTAACTTGTTTTTCGATCTCTTGTTCGTGTATTTTAGGATAACGATAGATTTTGCTAAATATTGGACTATCATGTTCGGTCCTAATATTGTGCGTGGTTTGAGTGGTAGATGTTAATTTATCTCCTTCTTTAAAAAATACGAGTTTATTTTTTTCAATAAATTTATTTAAAATGTTTTTCTCTTCTAAATTCAAATCCTCACTAATTAATTGACTCATTTCAGTTGAGTTACAATAGTTAAGTGTATGGATTTTTTTCGAATTCATACGGACATTTGTTTTTATTCGTATAGTTTTCGAAATAAGTTTTTCTATTATTTATTTCTACAAATCCTTCTCCTAGGTCTACATCTGCTTTTATGGGCTTTAACAGGTTTTGACCTATTATCCCATCGAATTTTTTATTTTTTATTTTCATCAACTTCCATGCCATTGTTGCTTCATGTTCGTTGAATTCAACAGGCACTTTAGTTATGATTTCTTCTTTAATGGTACTAATTGTATTGTTGGCGACTTTTACTTGAGTTGGTATCCGTACAGGATTCCGTAGTATTTCTAATAGTTCAGATTCATCCAGTATACTTGTTGTCGAACCTGTGTCTATTAGAATTTTTAGTTTTTTATTATTAATGGTTGCAATTATTATGGGAAGTGCTTCGGTTTCCCTATCAGAGTAAAATTTACCACATGATGTTCTACGTCTACATTATTAACATCCATGGGCTCTTGTCTTGAATTACTAGTTCTAGGATTATTATAGTTATTCTGCCTATGATGATTATAAGGTGGCCTATTTTGGTAATTACTTCTAAGTATATTATTATTATTTGCCCTAATCTGATTACTATTCATTTCTATATTCCTTCTTTGATGAATTTGTTGATTGCTCTGTATAAACTGAGGTCTTTGATTATAATTATTATTTTGATATTGCCTCTGGGGTTGATTTGAATTATTTGGTTTGGGGTTAGGGTTTGATTGTTCACTAAGGTTTTTATACCTTATTAATAATTCATAAGCTTCCCTTATATTTTTAATTCTTTGAGCCATAATAATAGATGCTTGATTAGCGTTTAAATTATTTATAAATTTGTTCATAACTAAATTTTCATTAGTGGTAGGGTTATATATAGGACTTACGTCTAATGTACTCTTTTTGTTAAGTTTAAGGAGGATGTCTTCAGTCTGTCTGTATAGTTGATGGACGTCTCTGCTTTGGATGGCATGCAAATCTTGCAGGATCTCTTCGTAAGTCTCATGTACACCATAATCCTGGATGAGGGCTGCTTTAATTAATGGCCATGTGTGCTGCAATATCCTTCGCAGTGTGTTTATTGCGTTTCCTTGTATTCGATTTCTAATGATGAGCGTAGCTATTGCTTTGTTTGGATCCGTAATGTGAGAGTACACATAATCAATGTACTCTATGAACGCGATGACATCTTCTTCGGGTTTTCCTGAGTATATAGGGACTTTCTCTAGTCTTTCTATAGTCACTTTCTGGTCTGCTATTACTCCTGCTGGTTGAGCCATTTTCGTTGGCTTTCTGGAGAACGAGTAAAGTTGGTGAATTGATGTATCGAGTTGTTTGAATATTTCTTCAAACAGTTGCGATTCTCTGTATCAATTTCCTCTGCGGATTTCGTGTATTCGGCTATTATAATTTGCTCCTGAACACTTTAACACATTCACTGATTTTACTTCGTAGGCTGTAAGTTAATTTTCAAATTTTAACTTTATCACTGGATATTTTCTCTCACTATATTATGCGGGTATAGATCTGAGAAATATCCTACCGACTGCGCCAAATAAATTACTAAGGGCCTTTTTATTAGATAAACAATATACTTTTATTTATGAAAGTACCTTAGGAGCTAACATGTGGTATTTCTCTACGATACAATTATAACTCACTTAAGGAACAAAAATGTTCCTATATATATGCTTTGTCGATATGAGGTATCGATACTGCTTTATGATACCTAAAAATAGATAACGAGTGTTATCTTGTTGCTTGGGTCATTCCTTGTTGTTTCTTTTAATCTCTTCTCAGAAAGATACTTGGGATGTTTGTTCGGTCTGTTGATAGTGAGGGTATTTCGTCGCCATCTGGTTGACATGTGTGTTGGCTGTTGGTTGTTATCTCTAACATGACTCGCGCAAACTAGCTCGCCGGAACGGGGTGGGATCTTGTCCCTACCACTAAGCAGACCGTACATATCTTACATGCCTGGTTCTACAGTAATTCTTTAGTTGGTTCTATAGCTCAACTGTATGTGACTACCTATGGATTTCTCTAAGATGTTATCAATATGTGTTAATCGAAAGCAAAGAGGTGGGGAACCTAAGGTGGAATTCAGACCCCTTGATTGTATATTTGACCCGCCGTCGGCCGTCCATACGAGAAGGCATGGAGGCCCTTTGGTCATTACCCCACTCAAATACAGGTAACGACCCCTTGAGTAACTCAACAGGAATTTACTTCATCGATGGCATTCTGATCATCTGTAAATAAAGAATACACTTCCCCGCACGTTCTGTGTAACTTAAACATCCATGACTAACGACTTAGGCACGGTGGCTGAAATAAAATCCAACAATCAGTCATACTATTCAAACTTTATAATCATTTTATTGACTTATGTATACTAAACTTATATCTTATGTCCTTTATTCTCATTTGGGTTATACGCCGCAAGATTTCTAAATCGAACTACAGGCAGATTTGAATTGAAGATGTAATTTTAATTCACTTTGATTTACAAGAGAATGTTCTTAGCAGATTTGGAAACCTAATCGAAATTTAACTATTCTTGGCAGCTAGCGGGTGGCAATGGTGCAGTAGTAGTGTATTCGCTCACGGAATGGAAGGTCGTGCGTTCGAATCCCGGCCAAGTCCATTACTTTATACCGAATACATGAAATCGTAATCTCCCTAAGCAACTTAGACAAAACCCGTGGAGAAAAACCCTACAACTGCACCCAAACACTTCTTTCCTATCTCTCTATTCTTTCTAATACCAAGTAGCTTACACTGTGTTCTTAGCATTATAAGGGTACTGTAACAACAGAAAAAAATCCCTTTAGCGTAAGCAAATTATAAAAAAAAAAACAAAAAAATACAACAACCATTCGCAATTGATGGTTATCCGATACGACATAAGATCTCGTTTTGATATAATTTATGTTCGCCGGAAACACACTTAAATTATTCGGTGTGATTCTGACCCGTGTCTTGGCTAAGTAATATTCGGAGTAAGATTGCCAAATAATTCGTAAGATGGCGCGATTTACGCTATCAGCAAAGTGTGCTAATTAGAGAATTACTATTTTCTCTTTTTCTAACTAGATGTCTAGAAAAAATAATGGTTCCCATTTGCAAAAATGTATGTAAATTGTTATACCTGGTTTCGGCTATACACATAAAAAAAAGAGATCACAAGAATATAGCCCAAACTACATTCGGCAAAAAGTAAAGTGTGTGCACGAAAATAGAAAAGTGCAAGCTCACACACATACGCATCTGCTCCTGGTAGTCAACAACTAATACAAAAAGCTATTCTTTGACAACCGAAAGCTCTGCAAAAACATAAATAAAGCAAACAATGGAACCTTTTATTTATAATAGGAAGTAAACAAAAAGTGTTTCATGTGCAACAAAATGTATTCAACGATTTGAAGTAAGTAAGTAATGAACTCAGGTAAAACTTATCATCAACAATTCCCATAAATGTCAATAAATAAAAATACAAGCATATCAAATTAGTTTTTCATAACACATTTCAGGCATCTAGCTACATACAATTCACTGGCATTTGCTTTTCGGGTAGGCAAATCAACCATAATAAAATTATATCTGAGGTTTTTGACGTATTATGGGATGTTAATGGGTTGTTGGTTTCGATATTTCTTGGATCAGAGCCATCTAACGATGAAATCATGAACTACCGCAGATATTTTGTGTGAGTGTATTAGTTTGTTCTGAGCTTTGAAAAAGTGTGTTACTTGAAAGTTAGAGGTATATCTAAAGTACAAACTACATTCAACAAAAAGTAAAGTGTGGGCACGAAAATGTTTTTTCTCTTTTCACACCATTTGGGATCTGTAGTTTTCTCTCAACTTTTCAAAAAGTAACTTACTTGAAAGTTGCACTTCCTCCAGTTCCGAGTTTCTGAACTTGAGTTGTTGAATCTCTTCACAAACTACTGAGATGTCTCCCTTAATTAAATTAGATATTTTGTCGTCCAAAAGATTTCCCATGATTGTTGTTAAATCTTGGATTGACATTTGTCCTACCGCCATGGTTGTTATTGTTTTTTGATGTCTTTTGTGTGAAGAAAGTATGTGTTCAGGTGACGTGTCCGCAAGAGATCTTTTGGTATTCATTTACACTTAAATGTTCTATCTTTTTATGTTGACTTTTATGTTTTTTCGTTGTAGCACACAGTTAAAAAAGTTTATATTTCTGTTTTACACAAATATACCTTGTTATTTTTTAATTAAGTAATATTCACAAGAGCTACTAGAAACTAGTTGTCACCTCTAATTCACCAGAGTTGCCATCCAGAGTAAACCAGAGTATATTCATATAATGAGTAGGGACACTTATATTTTTGACTGAATGGTTATTGTAGAGGTTTATAATTTGGTGTAATCATTAACAAAAATAATCAGAAAAACCAGCCATAAACCATTTTAAAAATAAATCAGGTACCACTGCACGTAGTGAAAACTTATACACAACGAGGATCAAGTCGATGCGTCTAAAAGTAAGAAAAACCCCACAATGTTTTGCAGAAAACAACAGGTCAGCTATCGGCAACGAAGCACGTTTTCTTGTTTTTCTTTTGTTTTTATGTTTCGTTGCATTTGGTGTGTGTGTTATCGTCAACGACGCTGGGTCGAAACAGTTTTGTTGCATTCGGTGTGTGTTGCTCGTATACAATGGCATGTATTTTCGACAACCACCACCGAAACACTTCGAAACAAAAACCGGTTTTTTGTTTCGTTTTCTTTGGTGTGTGCGCTCTCATAAGAAACAATGTTCCCTTGTTTCACGAAACAAAAAAAAAACGTTTTGCCTTATCCGGTGTGTGTTCAACCTTAGCGTCAACATCCGTAACAATATATAGTTATGTACACGACCGAGGATAGGGATAAAAAAAAAAAAACACAATTCTAAGGGAATACGTCTTTATTCTGTCACTTTGCAAACTGAACTGACTTTAAAACATAATTACGTTTACCTTGATTTATATCTTTGCTATGCAGCAACATTGCTGCATGTACAATATGATTCGTTTTAATCTGAAATATAATATGATTCCTTTGCATTTGAAATATAATATGATTCGTTTGCATTTGAAATATAAATCCTAGGTTTTGTTTGAATCCAACGTGGGGGTCTAAAAGAACATTTTGTAATCAACTTAAGTCCAACTGTGGGTGTATACTGTATACTCTACTCATGTATACGATAGAGGATGTGTAGATGCACACTTAACTATGTATATAATGTATATGTAAATATAGTTTCAATATAGATGCGTTCAATTATATCTAAATTTAATTATTGTTCAACAGATATGACTCACCGGAATTATTCGGTTACTACCGCTTACACTTGACATTTCACGGTATCCGTTCCATTATGGTGTGCACAGCATGGTGGCTTGGCGCTGGTAAACATGTATCTAAACTCGGCAAAGAATTTGATGATTAGCACATATGTCTCAGATTGATTGAACGACCTTTACAGTTTAATTTCATAAATGGGGATGAAAATTTAATTTATTTTTAAAAAAGGTCTTTATTGTCTGTACCCGTTGATGGTTTTCGTTCTACTGCCATTACAAAAATATATATTTCTTAAACTAATTCACTGGCTCAACTTGCAAGAATCTTTCTCACGGAGCATATTGCATGTGCACATTGAGTTTATACATATAGAGGAATCATGTTGGTTTCCTAATTCTCATAGTAGATGTCGCTACCTTTGCCACATCGGAAAAATCCAATTTGTGTGGAAATAGAGTGAGAGCAAACAGAAATCCACTATTTTAGTCTTATTAAGCGCCATTCAGGTCTTGCACACTAGCTACATGAGATTAGGCTACATTATCTCGGAAAGTTCGATTAAAATCAATATGTCCTAGACATAGGCGCCCCCAGGATTTTTCCCAGGGGGGGGCAGACAAAATATTTTGATGAAATTTTTAAGGCAATTTTAAATTTCATTGACAATTGATTTAATTTTTTTATGGAACCTACTCACCTTTTTTTCTTTTATGATAATAATTAATACTAAAATAACGCTCATTAAAAATTTATTTTTATTGTTTTGAAAACAGGAATTGCAGTTTTCGTGGTTTTTTACCAAAACGATCTATAATTTTATTATAAAAATCCGTATCTTCTTGTATTAAATTTTTGTGAATGTTCATCATGCACAACGCATCAAGCCTTTCATCGCTCATTTTTGACCTAAGCCAAGTTTTTACCTTCCTCAATGTACTGAAAGATCGCTCTGCTGTACATGTAGTGGCGGGAATGGAAAGTCCTATAGAAAGTGCTGCGAAAACCGAAGGAAAAAATTCTTCCGCATTTTTCAACACATCACATACATTGGTATATTGAGTTTGGTCAAAATTCATCTTATTGTAGTTAAACCACATAACGGACTCGGCAGAAAAATTATCCAGAAAGGATCCATATTTACCAGTTATCTTTTGGACAATCGAATTGAAATTGGATGAGTCCATGCTTTGCATATTTTTAGGAGATAACTGAAATATTGCGTATGCGGGCTCATTTTCTTCTGAAAACCGCTCTTTAAGGGACATTATCAGAGAATCCAAGTAAGGAACGAGAATTGATATTCTAAAATAATTTTCTGGTGAAGTCGAAGGAATATTCGATCGGTGAGTTTGTTTCTTTACAATTCTTGGGCAGCTCAATTCAATACCGGATTCACTTAAACATTTTTGAATTGTTTCCCAAAGCGTTTTGAAGGAATTCTCAGCATTCTCCCGATCTTCTTCAAAATGCTTGTTTAAGATAGTGATGTGCTCTTTCACACTTAATAAATTCTGGTCAACTCCCTGTAAAATATTTGCGACTGGTTCAAGTATCGATGAGTAATGAGCCATTATAAACAAGCAGACTAAAAAACTCGAATTAGAGCACGAGTAATACAGTTGAAGGGCACGTTGTTTTGTAACACGGTTTCCCTCGACCGCCAGTTTTTGCAGTGCTTCCATTACAACGAGTATGTTTTCCCTGAATACTCGTATACTTTTGTATTTTGCTGTCCATCTTGTTTCACAGAACAGGGGGATGCTGGGAATACATTTTCTTCGCAAAGGACTTTCCCGGAAAAAAGTAATTATTTCTTTTATCGTCCCAACAGCATTTCTGATCTCGGACACTTCGCTTACATCATTTATCACTAAATTTAATTTGTGGGAGCTGCAGTGGAAAAAATTTGCCTTTGGGTACAAATCTTGTATTCTTTTCCTTACCCCACTCAATTTTCCAGCCATGGTGGAGCACCCATCATAAGCTTGTCCAACCAAATTTGACAAGTTCAACCCGAAATTTGTTAGTGACGATGAAATTGTGTTCGCTATGGTAGCAGCATCCATACTTTCTAGAGTTACAAAACCTACAAAATCTTCGCGCACTTGGAATTCACCTGTTGGCATTTTATGGACAAATCGTATTCCCAATGACAGATGTTCTGTGCCGGATATATCGCTTGATTCGTCCGCTATTACAGAAAAAAATCGATTTTTGTTGACGTCTTCAATTATTTTTTCTCTTAAAATGTCATTGCCAATTTCAATTAACTCATTTTGAGTGCGGTGAGAGATGTACGTTGCGTTAGCTGGTGAATGGAGCAGATGATCTTTCAAAATTAAGTCTCCAGCATCTTCTCTAAAATGCAGCAAGTTGTTAAAAACTGCAGTTTCATCTGTCTTACCCCTTAAGGAAATATTGTTTGTGGCACAAAACACGATTGTTTTAACTATCGGTAAGATTTTATTCCTGTTTGTTTCGATTTGTTTTTCTATCGAAGTGTTGATCAGTTGGTCAACACTTTTGGCCTTGTTGTCTAAAACTTTGCAAAATTCGTTAACTTTTTCTGTAGATTCAGAGTGCCACTTTGATTTCAAATGTTGTTTCGTATGTTCATGGAAGTCTTTGTACCTACTAAATTCTTTCAGAATAAAGCCACCTTGAAACCCGCGATCAACTTTTGGCCTAAAAAGAACACAATAGCGGCAAAGAACACCTCTTAATTTGGCAGAATATGATATAAATGGGTAATCAGTTAGCCACTGATATCGAAATACCCGAGGTCCATCTGTGTCATTCTTAAAATCATATGATTTTGGTGGAATCCATGGTTCTCTCAAGGCCTTCAAAATTTGATCATCGGGTATTTTTGAGTGGTTTACGAAATTTCCAATGTCATATTCATGGTATATTATGTTCGTCGAAGAAGATGCCTTCGGCTCTTTTGGCTTTTCATTGCTTATCTTCGAAGATGCTTTCTGCTCTGGCTTCTCGGTATTAGCAGTGTCATCTTCTACGAGCCGGGGTCGTTTAAAGAAGTTTCTTATGTCCATTTTAATGTTGGTTAAAAAAGTACTAAAAATTAAAAGATAAGAATATTATCCAAACTAAAAATGATATTCAGATAGCCAGATAGCATAATATTTTTATCCTGATCGCAGTAGAACTCGTGTGTGTATAAGCTTGCGATTTGTATATTAGAACTTTACCAGTAAATGCGTCAGACATAAACACAATCACAATTTACATCCACCCGAGTTATATTGAGACACATAATTTCTAATAATAGTGCTGTTTTTTCGTAAGGATTTATACGCTGTTATGAACATGTTAAATCCAACAACACCCTTAGGACAGATGAATTCAATTCCTTAGCAGGGTTTTCAGTTTCGAGATTTGGCGAATTATATTCAAACTGGCGATTTGAAATTTGGTCGGTATAAGATGCAACTAAAAGCTAGAGCGAGTAGGTATAAGATGCAACAAAAAGCTAGAGCGAGTAGGTAGGGTTTAGGCAAGAGGGGCAATTTTCTAAAAAATTGACTTAAGACAGAAAAAAAATTATTTAAAAACAAAGGTAAGACCTGCAATGCCATGCTTTACTTTTTTGGAAAGCCAGAATTCTCTGCTTTAATCCCAGTTTTAAATTAAGTTGTGTTAGTAAATAATTTTTGAAAAAATTATTTTCAAACCCGAAATTTTGAAAAAAAAAATCAAACTAATTTTTTAATTAATAAAAGCATTGATTTTTTATTCAAAAACAGAATATCGGATGCTCATAGGTCTTCTACTTTTTGAGAAAACTAAAAATAACAAAAACCACTTTTTTACGAAACATCTTTATTTTTATTTCTTACGTGACTGGACTCTCAGGTGAATTAACGAATGAAAGGATTAACCTTGTTTTTATTATTTTTTAAATATCAAGTATAGGCCGTCCCAAAGTAAGTGAAAATTTCTTGCGCAGGTCTCTTCACATCAGCGATTTTATTCTCTTAGCGACAACAAAACTACTTTTCCAACCAGAACTACCTACAGCTAAAAAAACATAGGGGCGGGCTACAGTCCGCTTGGGCGCACTGTTGGATACCCTATTCTTATTCCTATCCCTCATAAGTGGGCGTGACAAAAATTTAAACGATTTTATCGAAAAAATGAAGCTTTTGTAAATAAAAACGCTCCCTAGCTCAAACTTTGGTTTTTCAATAAAATTGTTTTATTTAATTATGGGCGTGTCAGTAGGCGGACTTAAAAAAAATTTAAGCATGAGCATAAAGGGCACCTAGAGAGTATATACTATAAATTTCAGCTCCCTAGCTCAATCTTTGGACTTTCAAAAATTAAAAAAAAAAAAATTGTGGGCGTGTCAGTAGGCGGATTTTGAAAATATTTACACATGAGCATAAAGGGCCCCTAGAGAATATATATTATAAATTTCAGCTCCCTACCTCAAATTTTGGTTTTTCAATAAAATTGTTTTATTTAATTGTGGGCGTGTCAGTGGGCGGATTTTGAAAATTTTATGTCATAATAAGTTTTATGGGCCATGGATCATATATAAAAAATTTCAGCTCTCTAGCTCAAAATTCGATTTTTTCCAAAATTTTGTTTTTTTGAGTTTGTGGGCGTGTCTGTGGGCGGATTTCAAAAATTCTTAAACTTGATTATTTCGGGACCCTAGAGAGTATATGGTTAAAATTTCAGCTCTCTAGGTCCAGTTTAAAGGCCTAATTTTTGCCGACGGACGGACGGACGGACATGGCTAGATCGACATTACTATCGATGCTGATCATAAATATAGTAAATTTTAGGGGTCTACGCCCTACGGGCGATATTAAGGTATGTTACAAACTATGCGTCAAAATTAATATACCCTTGGAATAGGGTATAAAAAATGAGTGTGCTTAAGACCACACGACTGAAGTAAAACTTCTTTCGCTCCATCTAATTTAAATTGTGGGCGAATTTTGAAAATTTTAGTTTTCTTGACCCTTAACCCAACCTACTCTAAGCTTCTTGGTGCATCTTATACCGATCACCCTGTATATTTGTCTTTTTTCTAACTTTCACTACCCACCGCACAGATGAAAATTTATTGAAGAATTTCCAACATAAAATTTCCAAATATAAATATAAACACACAATAAAAAAAAATAATATGGATAGGTACATATGAGTATATGTACAAGTACATAACATGTAAATTTCTTGATGCAAAAATTACGAGTTGCTCGATTTTATTTTGTGTTTAAGATTTTTGAATATTCAGCTTTTTTTAACCTGACAACCCTGGTCCTTAGGGGTAAGGATTTATATTCATTTTAATGCAAACAGCATTATTTGATTCAAAGAATAATTAAATTTAATAATATGTTCTGAACTTACTCAATTGAAAACACTGAATGAAAATAAATATAAATTGAAAACACTGGATTAATTAGCTAAATGTATGAAAGCGTGTTGCTTTAAACCACTTTAGTGAACGACTGAGCTTAAATTATTTTACTCTAAAATGAAGATAGATGCACAAGCACAATACTCAGTAAAATCTAACGGCATCCTTGAGCGGCGCGAGAAAATCATTTCTCATTGACCACCAGGTGCACTTGGGACCGACCAAGCAAATCACAACCGTAGCACAATATTCAGTAAAATCTAACGGTATCCTGAAGCGGCGCGAGAAAAACATTTCTCATTGACTACCTGCTGTACTTGAGACCGCAGCAGAATTTAGGGCCTCGACCAAGAAATAATTGCAACAACAAAACCATCTCCGCAACTGATAGTCCAGTTGGCAAAAAAAAAAACAATCGTACCTAATGCAAAAATATTCTGATCTATAAATTCGTATTTAAAAAAGTGACTGTAAGTGGTATTCTTGAGATACTTTTTAACTGTTATACCGAGAACAACTCAACGCTCTTAAAAGTTTTGACAGCCTTTTCTATAGGAAATTTAATTACATATCTTTCTATTTTGCAAAGAATATTTTTTCGTATGACTTAAAAGTTTACAGTTAAAGAGATACATAGGTATAGGCGGTTCGATACCTCACAGTTGCTAGCGGTTGGCTACATCCCGTTTCCCTAATTGTAGCATCTAAATCGTATGCTTTGACATCCATCCATAGGTATATGAACAAATTTTCAACATGAAATTAAAAATGTAATCCATTTTTATAATCAGTAAACAATGTTCATTGTACCTATACAAGGGTTGGCGAAACAATAGAACTTAGAATTTACTAGACCAAAGTCCAGAGTCAGGCGTGGGGCATCCTATGGAAATTGACAAAAAAGTGAAAAAATTACCAATTAGTCAAAATTCCCTATTAACAACTAATAAAATGTTAGTAGACAAAAGTCGTAGCTCAGAGCCAGGGGGGGCAAGTGCCCCCCCTTGCCCCCCCCCCCCCCCCTGCGGGCGCCTATGGTCCTAGACTCGCCTGGAGATCTGTTCTTAAGAATTGAAGTCATGAGGATTTGTAATTCTTAACTTTAACCCAGCGGCCCTCATGAAGTAAAATAGGGCTTATAAAAATGAAAAATGATAAAAATAATCTAATACGCTTTTAGGTAAGTTCCTTGTACTTCTAACTCCTGAGGTGCTTTTTTCAAGTGAGTTCCTGGTGCCTCTCACTCTTAAGGTGCTTTTCACTATACAAATATTTCTTTATTGCAGATGGTTTCACCTTATTAGAAAATTTGTTTTTCGTGTTAATTGTTTTGCTCTCTTTCCTGAGTTTACAGCGCAAACATCAAATCCGAATGCTGTAACCTGAGATACACAATACCTTATTATGTTGCTTAGTTTAAGGCCACTAACGTTGCCAATATAGATTCCAATAGCTTGTTTCCAGTTAGTATTTAGACCAAGCAATAATATTATTAAGGTATGCGTAGCGATTATATTTTCCCTACCAAGATGACCGTGATCAATAAAACCGTAAATAATATCTTCAGAGGTATTATATTCAAACTCTGGTTTTATAGCCATTTCATCTAACAATAGAACTCACTTTCTATCCAATTTTGAAAGCCCTCTTTGTATTCTTGGAGAAAATCGTATATTCATGTGCCACCTTTGAATAGTTGACACGGAAGGTAAAGTAAATTCTAGCCCCAGTAGATATTTATATGCAACTGGAGATTTATAATAAAATTTTAAAAACAAATCCCTTTCTTCATAACTCCATTTAGAATTGGATTTATGGTTTAGTTGTGATAACATAAACGTTCGGACAGGCTCACTCCTATTCGAAAACATGTCATTAATTCTTTTAGTGACTAAATTATCAACAGTATTCGATTTGCGTTTCTTAGGGGACATTAATATAAATTGAAGAGCACGTGACTTTTAAGTGGTTATTTTGGATTTATTAAAATTGCGAGGGTCGGGAAAATGTTCTTCATTAATTTCATCAACATCTGTAAAATGTGAGAAGAAAGTATTACGAAGTGGATTTGAGTAGACTCTTAAACTGGGGCCTGTGGTGAACGATTTTCTTCTAATGAAAGATGCTCATCCTCTAGAAATGAAGAAATATGCAGGGTTGAACTATTGACAGTAATTTCTTGTGTTGCTATTAGATTATTCCTTTGGACCTGGCGTATGACTTTTTGGGGATATTAGGCATAACATTTAAAAGTTGCTTGCACGTGACATCCATATCAGTCTCAACGCAAGTGCAAGCACCATCAAATGGAATTGGATATGAATTAGGACTCAGTATTATTTTTAATGTGCCCCTCTGACATTGGAAATATAAAAATGTTTTTCGCAGAATTTAATCTGCGTTTTTACATTTCTCAATTTTTCCAATAAAACATTGCCTGAGTGTTTTATCCAGATCATCCTTCTACCTGGTAAATTGAAAAAAGATAATTTGGATCCAAAGGCATATCTACTGAAACAATTTTTATAAGAGCATAAATACACGAACTCATATTTTCTTTTAATATATGTATGTCTACACAGGCTTCAGCACGTCCACACTGCAAGAGCAAATAATCACATATATGCGCATTATCCACTGCAGAAAACCCAATTTACCATCAAGAAATAAAATCACTCATCGTCATGTCCAGAACGACCGAAACGCGATACCGTATTTTAAGTATTTAGGTAAATATTTTTAACTGAACTGATATTATTTATAAATATCGGTGAATTGTTTTGTACCCCTTACACCCAACCGCACAAGTGTAGTGTGTTGGAATTATTGTCAACCTGAGGTTTGCGCTTGGAGTGCTGGCTTTTCCGCTCGGATTCGAATTTCCGAAGGTCGGACGAGCGGTGTGCCACTAGATGTCGCGAGGGGTTGTAGAATTATGGGAACTTATTGCTGTTACCCACAATAAAATACTATCCAGAGTTGCTTCTAACTATATATTTATTTACTGTATTAATTTATTCTTATTCAAATTAGAATTGAAAAACGAGTTACAAAACGCGTGGTTTTGAGTAAACAGCAAACCGTTTTTGCTAGCAAACAAAAGTGACAGTTCGCAAAAAAGGGAAATCCCTAAATTCTATTTATTATTTCCGTTGGCACTGCTGATGCCGAAATAGATGGTCGTGTTCCTGGTACAAGCGCTACTGCATGTCATTAATCCGCTACAGAATTAATCTTCGTTGAACTGGCTGGGTGGATGAACTCCAGGTGGTTGAAGAAATTTTATTCTTCGAGTCTTGTCTGGTTGTGAAGAAATTATCTCGTTGAAATGCTGGTGGTGGATGAATTTGTATTCTTCGTGTCTTGGTTGGTAGTGAAGAATTAATCTTCCTTGAACTGGCTGGTGATTGAAGAAAGTGCAGCCGGTATCGCTCCCAGATGGATATCCACGTGGTAAGAAAAGACGATACCAGCAACTTCTAATCTACAATGATTGACATGCCGGGGTATTTTCACCACACATAGATAAGTAATGGAAACTCCATGATTACCTGGGGTTTATGATCAGGCGCTTTGGGCTGGGCCTAGTAATCATTTTGCTGTTAAAGTGAGGATGTTATAGTTCTCTGGCTGTCCTGCCGACAGTGCGGGTGCGCAGGTACTAATTGACCTTAAATCTCTTCCCAGAGTTGTGACGAGCCGAGCGGGGTTCCTCTATGCCTAGCGCAGTGGTTAACTTACCCGCAGTATTCAAAAATACTTTTTTTATTTAGTTTTGTAACTAATTGACTAATAAAAAAAAAACTTTTTTCATTGCTTATAGCAATGGCGGCAGCGACCCGAAACACTAGTGAAAGTCGAAAAGAAAAAACTGTCAATGGCGTCGTACCTTTTATAGTTCTTTCTGATGGTTGGTCCGCATGGTTTCCTCCGTGAAGTTTGTCACGATTGCAAAGATTTGCAGCGGATGCATTGTGTTACTGTGAACATGTTGTACAGTAAGATATGTAATCGTAATCCTATTTGATTTAGCGAAAAGATTTTAAATGCGGACGCTACAACTGATAAGATCAATTTTGATTGTTTCATTTTCAGCGCGTTCCGTTGCAAAAGATAGTTATTTTTTCTCAAGCTCTCATTTAAATAGATTCTCTTCTCTGTGTAAAGTTGCCTGCAAATAGGTGGAATCCTAAATCCCTCGCTTGGGTGTTCCGCCTATAGCTGGGACTCTATAGCACTTGTGCTCAGAGAGTGGGATTTGGTTGCAGAGAATGTTTGTGATGAACTGAAACAACCTTGTTGACTCTCGTGTGGAAAGTGTTTCTTTATTTAAAAATGTAACTTATTTATACTAAAATTCTTCTTACTTCTATACCTATTTCGATTCTTGAACCCTACTGCTTCATCGATAATTATTGCATATGATGCACAATTCCACTTGCAGCAGGTACCCGAACACTTGAGTATTTTTTTGTCTAATCAGCATATTGCTGTGACATGCACGTCGGCTACGGCCGGCGTACCCAGTGTATGTAATTCGAGTATGCTCTGCATATCTTTTGTGTGGATTATTATTGTACTACGGTCAATGATTTATGGCTTGTGCCGGGTTCAAGTATCGAAATAGTATTCTTACATTATTACTTGGGTGGTCGCTGGTGCGATCCCCTCACATCAGATAGTATATTGATATCACGAAGAGATAACGCACTTGCAAGTTATGCAAGTAGTATATGTACATTCACGACTCGAGAGTGAGGGTGAATTGTTTTTTCCACTTCAAATGTTTCTTCAATTCGAAGAATTAACATAGGAAATGATTATTCAGCACTTTTGGTTTGTTTATATCTCGTTAGACAGCCTCTCAGTAAACTATTTTTGTCACGAGGGTCAGTGAATTTAATTATTATTGTGCCATCATCCGAAGAATTCTTCCCTCTCAATGTTAGATGATTTACACTGAATATTGATTGGAGAGGTGGTGTGCAAACGTTCACTACCGTGCATATTTTTTCGAAGGCAGTGCCCGTGTTCTGTAACTATCGCATCGTTATATTTATCACATGAACAATGTGAATTGAAACAAATTTTCATTATATCACATTTCCGTGTTCTGTAACTATGCGATGCGAAAACTATACCACATGGAACATTGTGAAATGAAACTCCTGGAAATATGTGATAAATCGGTGTTCTGTAACTTTCGAATGCGATAAATTATTCACTTCAACTGTCAAAATTTATCACATTTCAATCGTCTTGCGAGAAAGGGATATTGAACAATTTTAAACGGATAGTGGACAGTGAACATTTTTGATTTTTTATTTAACAAAATATACAGTTCGTTGATCAAGTTCAACGTTTAAAAAATTGCAAAAGAAATAAGAAAAAACTAATAAAAACAGTCAGAATTAGTTGAGAAGAATGTAGGTACTGTAAGAATGACCTTATATTCAAATAAAACACAACAAGTTTATATCGTATAATTTAAAATGCTTTTATTATTTATCTTAACACAATCAGCTGTACACAACGAGTGCTTCTTCACGACTGCCTACCTACCCGTTGCAGTCGCCGTCAGTATTCTTTTCTTCTTCTTCTCTCTTTGTATTTGCTTTTGTATTTTTGACAGTGTTGCCACAGTACCTACATTCTGTCGAAAGAATTCAGCAAGCACTTAAATAAGATCCATTTTGAACATTCTTGGAACTGTGTTGCTATAAAAATAAACAGCTTGGTACATCCAACAAGAGAGAGTAAAAGGTTCTTGTTTAAAAAAAAAAAATATTTCATTTATTTTTTGCATAGACAGACAAAATAAATGCAAAATTTTAACTCCATTAAATTCATCAACATAGAACATAGCGTTAGGATCAGATTAATTTCAAAAAAATTTGTCTGAGTCTAGCAGAACGAGCGATCATCATATTTTTGAAAATTCAACAGAAACACGTAATTTTCCGATAATCCGCTAAAAAGTCGCGCACACCGCTCCTATCCCAACGACATGTAAATACACACTGAATGACTGAATTTCCTCGCCAAACTACCCTTCGATTTCCAGTATTTTGACAATCCTTCCAATTTCCCATGATATTAAAAGTTACCAAAGTATATTTTATCGCATAGAGTTACAGAACACAACTTCTTTCCACATGCGATAAACGCTGGAATTTTGTGTTCCAAAGTTTTCGATTCGAAGAGTTATCGCATGAGTTACAGAACATGGGCACAGCATTGAGGTTTTCGTTTTGTGTGGCTGGGACGCCGACCAACATATCATTAGACGCAATTTGCATTCTTTCGAGAGAATCTATGGGCGATTCCAGTTCAGTGCAATGTTGTTGTGACTCATTTAACTTTCCAATTGTAGATGATTCAATGGCATTTGTTAATTTTCTCTTCCAGCAATGTAAAACGTCTTATCAATACGTGCCCACAGATCATCTACATCAGTGTTTTTCAAAGTGTGGGAAATGTTAGGGGCTCGCGAGCTTCAAAATAAAAAATAATACTTAAGTTTAACTTAAAGATATCCTTGAAGAGGATTCCAAAAAAAATCGCGAACTTATGCCCGAAGGCAATCACACTAGTTCGACTTACGATCGAAAGAATTTAACTCACAAATGTTTTTATATGTCTTTATTATTTGCTAATCTTTACAATTATGACTGCACTTGCTTACATCCCCAAACAAACTGACTTCACAATATACCTGACCAGTCGTCGTTACCTTCCATTCCTCCGTTCATAGTGCTGGCCAAGCTATCTTGTCTCGTCATGCCTCCAGCGCGTGTGTACATCCGATATCTAGCGCATGCATTGCGCCAGCTAACCTGCGGCGGATGTGCCTACTCAGCATTGGTTCCCATGCACTGACTGTATAGTTCGTTGTCACCTGATCGGATCCTATTTCGAAGGCCAACGTGTGTCTGGCTCGTGATAACATTCAGTTTCATTTTTATTTCATAATATTATAATATTGACTAATTTGTCAAACAGTGGAGTTATTTTGGAAACGCAAGCGATGAAATCGTCTTCCAGTTTGTAACCTAACCGACTGACTCACCAGTAAACTCTGCGTTACTTCTGCTACTAAGAGTCGTCGCTGACTCTGAGCTACCTTCCCGATCCCCTAGATGTCGCACCGAAGCGATAAAGGAAATAAATGTTCAAAGTGTCAACCGGTCCCCGCTTACAGGCGCTTAGGACCCGGTGGACCTTCGAGATCGGGAAGGGGTGTCCGACCACTGACAGCCAGGCACGATACCTCCCCGCGCTAGCTCGTCGGCGGGAGTGGGAACTTGCTGTCAGTTCGGACGTGGGTCACATTATTAACGTGCCTACCATAAACCTCCTTTCGACGCCACTGTCCCGATGGGCCGACATTGCTGGCCGCTGCCGAAAGGGAAAACTGATGATCGCGGTACTACCGCCACCTCTTCTTGCCGGGGGACCCGAAGTCAGGATGATCCGTGATGGAGTGGTAAGCTCCGAGCGACTAAGGTCCGTTGGTCTGGACTGAGAAACACCCCTCTAGGCTGATCGCCTAGTATGGGGAGGAAAGTTGGAAGTACTCCCCGTGTGCTGACCCTCCCCGCCACGCATATGCGCGGACTCCTTTGGCCATCGCGCCGCACTATTGCGATGGCCCCTATACTAAAGATGGAAGCAGGCCTCAGTAGTAGTTATTAACGCCGTCTTCCATCTGACTTATCTCTCTCTCACTCTCTCTCTCTTCCTCCTCCGATCAGCCAACCCTTCCCTGAACCGTGGCCTATTAATCTTCCATAGTCCGGACGCTAAATCAGGGGATCATGCAGAATCCAGTTACGAAAATATTTTTAAATTCATATTATGCTTTATTACGAATTAAAAAAAAACTTACAAGATGAAATCTGACTTAGGCTTGTTTACATAGTCCTCTTCCTACAACTACCTAACCTGCTTATGCATATATATAGCTATTCATATACCTAGTAGCGAACGAGTATAGAAAAGAAACAACAATAAATCGTCACTATACCTTACTGACTTGTTAAACCGACGAAGCGTTCAAAAGGATCGTCTGTGACTCTTATAATTTAATGCTCTTATAATTGTTACTCTTATAAGTATACTCTTATAATTATACTCTTATGAGTACATTCTTATAATTATACTCTTATAATTATAACTCTTATAATCATACTCTTATAATTATACTCTTATAATTATACTCTTATAATTATAACTCTTATACTTGTACTCGCCTACCCCGTCGAGACTCTTGGTCCCGAACAGTCGGTTCGAAACTTCGCACTAAACGTCGAAGGTTCGGAAAGCTGTACGCGAATGGCTCTTAATATCAAAAAAACTTATACTTCTAACCAGAAATAGAAATTTCTAGACCTAAGAAGACTTGATTAAACGACGACGTAAAATTATTTAAAACACTACGCTTCGGGTAAAACGAAAGATCCGAGCGTTCACTTTACACGTAACTCGACGTAGACACACAAAGAAGCAAAAAAAGAAAATCCGGAGTGAGGAATCAATATCCAGCTCTAATTAGAATCCCCTAAAACTTTAGCACCCTGTCTTAGTCGATACAACTTATTGCTTCCTAAGTGAGAAGAATATTTAAAAGAAACCAAATCTTACAGGCGATCGTTATATCGACCTCTCCTGTACCGTCGTAGGTATGTGGTCACGCGAACTACACTACACCGGGGTGCGTAGTTAAAAAAAACGGGTAGACCCCTAAAGGTTTTTAATCTATGCCGGGTGAGAAGGTACGCAAGAAGACGGAACTAATTTAAAAATCACGATATGTAACTAAATGTTAAATTTCGGGGCATATAAATAGCAATATACTTAAAAGGAATATACTAAAAAAAAATATAATCAATATAATATAATCAACTCACGTGTACAAATTCCCACGATGTGCGCACATAATGACGAACCTGTACCTGTATCCAAACAAAAGTCAATAATAAAAACAAATATAAAGAAATCAATTCCCACAATATGCCCCAGAATTTAATCAAAACTGTGATTACTATCTCGGTGCATCATTAGAATAGGTCATGTACAATGATTGTACGAAACTGCGTATGCTCGGGGTGAAAGACCTCTGAGTACAACTACAAAGCAACTGCACTGTTGCTCGATAGCCTTTGACGCCTCCCAAGTGGGTGGTAATACACAACTAGGTCAGCAGGACCCTTAGTGCACTGGCATACCCAGTAATTAATTACTCGGAAGCGTTATCTACCTCGGCCGGTAATAACTCTACCTCGAAAACGGGATTTAGATGCTATTCCCATACAATTACACGCACCAATCTATTATTTCACAATCACTATGGTTGAACCGAACTGCTTTAGCCCTCGTAGCTAGGTGCTAAATGCTCTGAAGGAGCTGCTTTATTACTTTCAATACCACACTGCGGTGGAGCATCCCCGAATGGGGGTGAAAGTGCTAGGACGTCGTCCTGCCGAACGCAGATCGTACAGATCGCTTAGCCCTTCAAGGACTTAAATAAGAAAAAATTGAAGAGAGCCGGGCGATACCGATAAATTCGCGATAACTTAACTGCCCTAAACGAATGCCAGAAAGAATTGCGTTATTTAAGGCGAGACTACTTCACGTAAATATATAATATGGAATATATACAAAAAAGAATATTGGATAAAAATAAAGAAAAGAATAAAGTAACTACTTGCGAGAGTGGCTATTCCACCCCCGCACTACCACTTTTTTTTGTTTTCAGCTCCGGTGACGTTGCCGCTGATGCGGATTGTTGAGATGGTGTGAGGGCCGTATGTTTCTGTGGACAGTGACGGTGGTGAAAAGGTGCGGTTGCCGTATGTCTCCGTGGACAGTGACGGTGCTAAAGAAGACGTGATGATCTAGATGTGATGGCCGTGTGTCTCCACGGACAGTGACGGTGATGACCGTGTGTCTCTGTGGACAGTGACGGTGGTGAAAAGGTGGTGATTGTACAGATGAGATGGCCGTGTGTCTATACGGACAGTGACGGTGATAAAAAAATTCCGCTGCGCAGCCGCTTCGAATCGCGATGGTCCGAACCTGTATGAGGAATAAAAAGGTGGTGTCAGTGAATGGATTCCTCGTAGTCTGACATGCGCTTCGGGGAATTTCCAAATTCCGAGTCGCGACTCTAAGATTGTAGAGTCGCAGCTCCCACGTTCAGCCTATTAGTAGGGGCAATGGTCTGCTCCCTCTGGTGTGTGCCCCTGGGCTATGCTTTGCCGACCCCGCTGGATCGCCTAAACGACACAATTGTGAAAAAATATTACTATCTGCTGTCTGCCACGCTGCGACAACCAATCTTACCTGCGATAGCCGGTGCTCCGGTCGTGGATGGGTTTGCACGGTGGTGTGCGGTGGGTAAAACTAATTATCCCCACGCGCCTGGCCGTCTTGGGTCCGCTTTTGGAGACTAAATATTCTCCTTTGACGATTTTTTTCCTTTTTTTTTTTTTGTTTTTCCTTTTTCCCTAAGTGGTGCACGTTCGCCGCCCGGGATTTTCTTCGGGAATTCCAGCTGCGACCGCGCACTTACACTTAAAAGTGTATATATATTTATATATATATATTTTCCAACGACGTGCTTTGCACCTCCGTAGAGTGTTTTTTTTTTGTTTTTTTTTTTGGATTTTTCCCAGACAATGGTGCCTTGATTGCGCGGATTAACGTTGATTTATTTTTTTCTTTTGTGCTTACTTGATTATTTGCCTTGTGGCTCTCCTTATGTCGCGTCTTTACTTGTCGGGGTGGCTGGCTAAAGTGACGGCGGATTGCTTTTCCTTTGCTAGGGTTGCATGCAGCCGGTGATGACCGTATTCAGCCGCGAATAGTTCTCCTGTTGCGAGTACTTGCCGAGAGATAGTAGTTTAAAGGTCGTGGTTACACTGGCTCTTCGCGTGGAGGATATTTCATTGACGAAGGGATTTCGTCTTTTCGATTTCCATTGGAGAAACATGGTTCGTTACAAGTTCCAGTCTATTTCTGGCCTTAATCTTAATGTTCAACATTGAAGAAAACGTAAGCTCACCTAGGTAGGACGTATCAAACGGTACTAATAACATGAGAGCTTCTCTTGCAAGATCTGGATACTCGTTCCTTCTTTTTTTTCTTTTTTCCATCCAGAAAAACGTCTATGCCCTGCGAATGGAACTCGATTTTCAACATTCCATCAGCAGAAAGCTCAATGAGTTTTTCCTTCAGTTGCATATTAAGGTCAGCTGAATGTATGCACATAACAAGAAACGGATTTAGGATCCACCTTCGCTTCTTGTCGATTGCAGATTCGCCAGGAAAGTAACTTGTAAGCCGATTTTGTAAGATCTCTAAGCCAATAACCATATCAGGGATATAAGCACCAACATTCAGTGCTTGATCATTTGAAATCTCTTGAACAATCTTTCGAATGGAGGGAAACAATTCAAATACCATATTTTTTGTGTAGTCGCGCTACTTTACTGTTTTGCTATAGTCTGTCTAGTAAATCGTCGATCACCGGTATCGGGTAACTATCTTTTGCAGTCGCTTTATTTAACGTACGAAAATCTATACACATTCTAAGATCCCCTGTTTTCTTTTTCACCAATACTATCGGCGATACGTATTCAGATTCGCTTTCTCTAATATACCCTTTACTGATATATTCGTCTAGCAACGAACTAACTTCGTTTTTTTCGGCATACGACAAACGACACGGTCAACACTGAAACCGTTTTACGTCATTTAGCGTTAAATTCATTTTAGTTTTTATTACCGGTTCCGTAGGGCGATCGTGAAGCAAATAATTTGACCTATACAAGGTGGTGCAAAAGTTGTCATCTGTTTACTTCACAAATGTCAAAGTAAAATTGACATTTGCCGCCATTTGCAAAAATTATAGGGTTATTATAGGGTTTTCAGCCCTTGGGTGGCCTTAGGCAATTCTGTGTGCCAATGTTCTAAATGATCCACGACGTTTGACATCTATCCTATGTAGTTTTCAGTCGGATTGGTGAACGCCACTGGGTGATGATTTTTGCGCCACCTTGTATAATGTTTTAGGCCCACATTATGAGTAGCGAATCGAACGTTCGCCTGGATTCGAATGGTTTAGCGAATTTCGCTTATCACAGTATTATGAATAGCGAGCTTCCACATTCGCTTGAAAATCAATGCTGCCAATGGTTTTCAGACACAAATGACACATGTTAAACGTCAAATTGTATTGATTTTGCATCAGGTATTTTTGTTTGCATCAACTATTTGTGAATTTTCATTTTTGGGAAAACTAAATAAAGCACAATCAAAAAAATGTTAAGTAGTGTTGAATTATTTTTTGAAGATGTGGATGCTGACGAGAGAGCAGAGAAATCAATAATGGTGCGTAGACTGAGAAGAGCTTTAAGAGATAGCTCCAACCCACTTGAACTTCCAGACAGTTTGTACGAACAAAATCATTTCGTCTTGTTCAGTATAATGTATTGCTTTTCTTAGGTTTATTTCATATTTTCGATTAAACAAACATGCGTTTAATTATGTTTTAAGTCAAATAAGTTCAGGTCTGAAGACTTCGGTGAGTTTTGCGATTCCACCAATAATAAAACTAGCATGTGCGCTGCGGTTTCTTGGTAGTGGTAGCTATCAGAATGGTGTGGGGACTGATTTTGAGTTGGGGCTTTCGCAATCTACAGTTTCGGTAGTCTTAAATCAAGTTCTTGCGTTACTTGGATCGAACATTTGTCCGGTTTGGATCAAGGCAGATATGTCCAACATTAAAAAACAAGACGCAAGAAATTACTTTTTCGAAAGAGCTAGACTTCCCATAATAAGTAGGATGTGTTGACGGTACCCACATTGGAATCATCGCCCCTGCTCATTTACAACACCAATATTTGAACAGAAAGGGGTTTTATAGTTTGAATGCCATGGTGGTAAGTTGTTATTATTTTGATTGTTGCTTTTCACTGGAATTTTGTCTTTTCACTAGGCCTGCGACAATAATGGGACAATTAGATATGTTGACGCGAGATATCCTGGTTCCACACATGACTCGTTTGTGTGGAATCAAAGCGAATTGAAGGAACTCTTAGAGAGCTGGTGGTCAAATGGAGAGCGCTCAAGGTACTTAGGTGTGTATTTTATTCTATTTATAAGTGAATGTTGTCCAATTTTAATTAACTACTTTATGTTCTATAGGAGATTCAGGATATCCTCTGCAGCCTTATCTGATTACTCCGTTTATAAACGCAGCTTCAGGCTCAAGAGAATCCCTTTTTAACAAAAGGCATGCAAAAGCCAGAAATATTGTCGAAAGGACAATTGGAACTTTGAAAAGCAGATTTAGAGCAGTTCTTAATGAGCGCAAATTACACTACACTCCAGAAAAGGCTATCAAAATAGTCAAATAGTGTTGTGCACTACACAATATCTGCCGCAAGTACAGCGTTCCAGACCCAGAGATATTGGGAGAAGAAAACATGAATCCCGTGGAGGCTACAGATGAACCAATTGACTTGGGGATAGTTACCATAAGTTCAGAGGGCAACCGTATAAGAAATGAAATGTTGTCTTCTCTATAAGAACTCCCATTCGAAATTGTACTTCTTTCTATCAATTTTGGATTCATATTGCGATAAACTTAAACGAAAAAATGATTATTATTATTCAATTCATCACAGCGTTTCAAATAGGTATATATATAAAAATACTATGAACTTAACTAAACAGGAATTCATTCTATAAAAATAAAGTATATCTTTCAAACTTAACTTATAAACTTTATAAACTAAACAGGAATTCATTCTATATAAATAAAGTATATTTTTCAGACTTAGTTTGTAACTTAATAAAATAAAATTCAATAAACAAAACAATATTTCATCACAAGATATTATGTAAATATTATATATATATGTACATATAACAAAATAAAATTAATTTAAAAAAGAAACAAAAATAAAGTTAAATTAATAGAGAGGAACACAATAAAAAAAGATGGTAAAACCAAAAAATTCAGCATAGCTTTTGAGTTTGTATTGCTATTTTTTTTAATTTTATTTAATCCTTGTGGCGTTGGCTTTTGTCAAAATTCTCTTTTTGCTTTCTTTTCTCCTTGGCCTTCATGAGACTTAGTTTCTCTTTTTCTAAATCATATTGTTTCCTTGCATACTTAGCTATTTCTGACAAACTCTTATCAATAGACTTGGAAACCTCTAGCAGATTTGCTTGTGTGTCTGTCTGACCTTTTAACAACTTGAGTCGTTCGCTTTCCCTAGTATTTACTGTCATGTTGCGGGCTAGCAAGGAACGTTGATCAACAGATGTAGAAGATCCTTGGTCACGTTGCGTTTCTTCACCTACATTCGAAATTAGCTGCTCAATATTTTCATTTGATTCATTCAATATATGTTGAATCAAAGCAGGTTGAAATCCTTCCGATGTATTTTTGTTTACATCAACGGTTTGAAACGAAGTCTATGCCGTTAAGCCACAGCAACTGCCAGTCGGATTAACTGCCTGTTGCAGGCTTAAATGATCGTCAATAGCTTGCTCCAAAGGAGATAAAGAAAGCTGTGAGTAGGGTCCTCCTCCTGTAGCTATAAGACCTTTTTTGTTTGTTGAAATCTTTTGTTTAAGCCTTTGTTTGTAGTCCAACCATACCTAAAGAAAAAGTTTTTCCTCTAGGGTCAATGTGGTTTTTTTTTTAATTTTGACTTCAGTTTTTAATACATTTTCACGAAGCAATTTGACGGAAATCTTTAGATGAAAATATGAAATAATGGCAATTCTTTTGTATAAATATAAAAAAATATTTCCGAAATTGTTTAAATAATTGTCCAAAATGGTATGTTTACAAATACGCCACCATGTTTTTGTTTTTTTTATAAATTCGGGGGTGAATGTAAACAGTTATTTCATTCACTAGGCATGATAATGGAAGCTGCTATAGGGAAAATGAATACAAACGCGAATATATGGCTCTTTGGCAGTGAGAAAGGTACACAAAGTCAGTGTTTACTTTTACCCCAAAAAAGAAGATAAATCAATTTTAAATTATTAAAGATTTATTTTAAAATACAGAAAAATAAAAATTGTTTATGAAAAAGAACAACTATTGTTTATTTTCGAACTTCCTTGACAGGGACATATCCGTCAAATGAATAAATTGTTGTTCCGTCGTCCTCTAATCCCTCCTTCGGTAATGGTAGTAGAGATGAGCTAAGTTGCTATTTTGTATTCGCAGTTATAACTGTGAATGCGATTTCTTATTCACAGTGAATGTAAACTGCTAATGTAAACTGCTAATGCGATTTCGAAATGGAGTCATTATTATAGGCTTTGTGCAGTAGAGTAGGTACCTACTACTATGCGTTTTATGTCATAGTACGACAGCTTTATTAAGGACCCGGAGAGGTATGGAAAAAACCGCAAAGGATACTTCTCCGGGTCCAAAGCTGTGTACAACAGTGGCGCCTCTTTCAATCTTGCTAGCTATAAAACGAATGGATTTTCCTTGTTCCCGGTAAGCTCGAATTTGGCCTATTTCCTCCTTGGTTAAGGTCTTTCCTTTATCCATAGTTGTGGATTGGATGAAGTTTTTTCTTGAACTAAGCCCCCTAATACTCGAAGTATCATTTTATTTGATTTAAAACATGATAACAGGTAGGTTTAGCTACTTTTCGTAATAAAGTGAAACAAAAAACATAGGGACGGGCTACAGTTCGCTTGGGCGAACTGTTGGATACCCTATTCTTATTCCTATCCCCCATAAGTGGGTGTGACAAAAGTCTTAGTATGGTTGAATTGTTAAGAACGCTCTACATATAATTATAATTATAATTAGAGTATAATTTAAAGGATTTTATCAAAAGAAGCTTTTGTAAAAAAACGCTCCCTAGCTCAAACATGGTTTTTCAATAAAATGTTTTATTTAATTGTGGGCGTGTCAGTAGGCGAATTTAAAAAAAATTAACACATGAGCATAAAGGGCCCCTAGAGAGTATATATTATAAATTTCAGCTCCCTGGCTCAAATTTTGGTTTTTCAATAAAATTGTTTTATTTAATTGTGGGCGTGTCAGTGGGCGGATTTTGAAAATTGTATATCCCGAGCAGTTTTAGGAGTCATAGATCATATATACAAAGTTTCAGCTTTCTAGCTCAAAATTCAATTTTTTCCAAAATTTTGTTTTTTTGAGTTTGTGGGCGTGTCTGTGGGCGGATTTCAAAAATTCGTAAACTTGATTATTTCGGGACCCTAGAGAGTATATGGTTAAAATTTCAGCTCTCTAGGCCCAGTTTAAAGGCCTAATTTTTGCCGACGGACGGGCGGACGGACGGACGGACATGGCTAGATCGACTTTACTATCGATGCTGATCATAAATATAGTAACTTTTAGGGGTCTACGGGCAATATTAAGGTATGTTACAAACTATGCGTCAAAATTAATATACCCTTAGAATAGGGTATAAAAACGGGCCTACATTTTATGACCTTTTTGGGAAAAGCTTTATAAAAGTTGCATTTATCTACTTAATCCCATTTTTTTGTTACAATATAAACATAATACATCCTTCATTCCTTGTGCAATTGTTTTTTTTTTTCAAATTAGCGAAGGGTTTGAAAAATATCGTAAAATTAAATCAAAAAACTGCCTGTTCGTAATCAAGTGAGACTGGTGTCAATATTTTAGGGATGATAATATTTTACAAGTAATTCAACATTGAACAGAATAACAAAAGAAAATAGGATGAAAATGTGAATAAGCGAAAGAACAAAAGCAACAAAAAATATTCGAATATATAACAAATAACAATATATAACAAAAATATAATCATTTAAAAAGAATTCAGCACATTTTTTCAAAACAGTACAAAATAAAATTAGGATGAAAATGTGAATTAACAAAAGCAACAAAAAAGGCTTCAAATAAATAATAAAAATAACATAATCTTCTACAATCAATTCCACAAATTTTTTGAAAGCAAAATATAAAGAAAATAGGAAGGAATATTGAATAAATAAAGTAAAAGAGGCAATAAAGAAAAGCTTCGAATAAATAACAAAAATATAATCTTTTATAAATAATTCAGTAGATATTATTCAATATGATAAATCTGAATTTGTATTTAAAAAAGCAACATTTTTAATTTGTCGCTGCTAAGCCGGGTTCGCCTCTCGGTAACGATTTGGCCAGCCTTGGAAAATAGCCTCTCACAAGGAACTGAAGTGGCGATTGCACTAAGTCTCTCCTGTGCTACTTGTGACAGCTGGGGAAACATGTATTTGTTTTGAATCCACCACTCAAGTGGATCCTCTTTCCTAGGATGTCTGTCACAGTCCAGGTATCTCTTAACCTCCTGTATGGCCTTGCTTGTGGACGTCCCGTTTGGCTTATAGTGGGCGGCTTCCTTGTCGAACTCGGCCCAGATATCATCTTCGCTATCCGGATCGATGTAGGCGTCATTTGCATTTGATGTTGTTGGCATTGTATCATTGTCGGGAGTGACGGGTGTTGGATTTTGTTGTGCTGAAAACTTCTCTGACACGAGTGATAAGACATTTTTTTGCACAGTCCGCATTTTTCTTATCCTTGAATGGAATTTGCTTGAAGCGTGGGTCCAAAAATGTTGCCACTGACAAAGTGTTGCTATTCTCTAGCCTGTCAAACCGATCTGCCATCGACTGGCTCAGTTTCTTCAGGACATTTTGTACAGTTTCCTGTAATGGTTTCTTTTCAAAGCCTTTAAAAACTGAGATCAACCCATTGGCTAAAGGAATTACCAATGAAGCTGTGAGATAACGCTCTCCCGATATTGTTTTCGTAACTTTCTCTAATGGTTTTAATCAATAATCTTAATGGATTGCCACAACCTTGGTTTTGTTGGTAAGCTAGAAGTTTTGCTGTAGCAATATGGCTCCTTTTGAAGTGACCGACAACAAGTTTTGTTTTACCGATTATTTTGGAAACCTCTTGTTCCTTTAAACCGTCACTAGCGACAAGATTCAAGGTATGGGCAAAGCATCCAAAATGTTTCCAGCCGAGTTCACTCTGTACAGCCGCTTTTATATTGGCTGCATTGTCAGACACTACCATCAAAAGCCGGTTCTTAACATCCCATTCAGTAAGAACCCTCTTCAGCTCATTTGCCAGATTTTTTGCCGTATGATGAACTGGCAGGCTTGCACAATCTAAAAGAAGTAAAATAAGCTGAAATTGGTAGTTTAAAAAATGGACTGTGACAGCCATGTAGCTTTCCATGTTGGAAGAAGTCCAGCAATCTGTAGTCGCACACACTTTTTTTGCTAATTTTAAAGCATCTCGTGTCTCGTAAATACACTTGTCATATTTTGCTGGTATTAAAGTTCTTGAAATCATATGCCTACTTGGCAATTCATATGAAGGGTTTAAAGATCTAACAAATTTGCGAAATGCACGTTCTTCGACAATGGCAAATGGTTGGTAGCTATCGGTAAAAAGTCCAAGCAGGTCTTCGTCAATATTTTGCTTTATTTTTGGGGTTACACGCCTGGGGATGTATGCAAGCATTTGCGTTTGGCGAGGACCTGTTATTCGAATTGGTGGTGCTGGAGCTGGAGCTGCAGGTGATACACATGAAGAAGTCGAACCTATTTCACGCTGATTATTCCACTGCTTAGATGTACCCAAAGCACTTGCACTTGTAGGAAATGATGCGGTTGCAATAGCGGCTGTACTCGCGGTAGTGCTAGTGCTTGCCGGTAGCTGAGCTTCAGCTTCCTATTAAAACAAAAATGGTTTGTTTACTAATAAAGCCGATGAAGAATTTATCTGACTATACTACTACGCTAAGACTGCCTAATATGAGCACCCCGATCTGGGCATGTTTGTCTGGAATCTAAACGCCCGGACTACAAAAACCAAAAATAAAAGACCGAAAAACAAATAATCAGAATTGTATAATGTATATGTATATGGGGTGGGTGAATCGCTTCACTTTCACGAAAGCCTTTAAATTCCAGTATATTTTCGGGCATCATCATTAAACCAATTTATTTTTTAAAAATATGTTTTTGGTATCAAAATTCAAACATCGCTTATCAACATTTTGAAAATGAACAATTCCGGTATTCTGTTTTCTCGTCTTTAATTTTCCGTTCCATTTCTATGAATCCGCACTAAAGTTTTCCGGTATAAAATTCCAGAACACCCCATTTCTTTTGTAGGTACATACAGTATTACTATTTTGTTCATAAGAACACTTACTTGCAAACCTGGCTCCGATGAATTTCCTAAAACTGTTTGCATACCTGACTCCGATGTACCTGCTGAAACTAAGGATACGGTAGGATGTTTTAGTTCAATGTGCTTTTTTAAGTTCGTAGTACTCGTTCTGTACGATAGTTTTGATCTGCATAAATTGCATTTCGCAAATATATCGTCTACTTCAGTGAAAAAATTCCAAATAAATGTGGCAACACTGAAATACGCACACTCAAGAAAAGGGCTGACCGGTGTAGGTAGGAGAATGTTGTGAGCAGTTAAAATACTGATTTGGTGGCGAGCGGTCGCAAATAAAAGTTGAAAGAGAAAAAAGGTAAATCGTGTTTTAATTATTGGAATTTCTTACAGAAATCAGAAGTGGGATTAGCCACAATACAATAAAGTGAAAATATAAACAATAAATATATCTAACAATAAAAACGAGTGTCCATATATATAAAAAAAAAACAGGCGATATTAGACTATGCGTAGATTATCGGACTTTGAATAAAGTAACATTAAAGGATAATTATCCGATTCCACTAATGGATGATTTGTTAGATGGACTGGTGAATAAAAAAATATTTGCGTTATTAGATCTAAAGAGCGCATTTCATCATGTTCAGATGAGTGAGGAATCAATAAAATTCACTGCCTTTGTGACCCCGATGGGTCAATATGAATATCTAAAAATGCCATTTGGCTTAAAAAATGCACCTTCGGTTTTCCAGCGCTTCGTTAATAGCGTTTTTGAAGATTTACTAAAGGCAAGAAAAGTATACATTTATATTGACGATATAATGATTGCAACGGAAACTGTTGCACAACATATAGAAATAATAAAGGAGGTTTTTGATCGACTTGTGAAAAACAATCTGCAATTGAGGTTAGACAAATGCAGATTCATGGAATCTCAAATACGTTATCTTGGGTATGTCGTTTCAAAAGAGAGTATTAAGCCTGATGCAAGGGGAATAGAATCAATTACAAACTTTCCCGTGCCACAAAACGTAAAGGCCGTTCATAGTTTTTTGGGACTGTGCTCCTACTTTAGGAGATTTATAGAAAAATTCTCTCTTATAGCACAGCCCTTATACAATTTGATTAGGAAAGATGTAGACTTCAGATTTGGAGAGCTGGAATTGCAGTGTTTTGAGAATTTAAAGAAGAAATTGATCGAAGCTCCAATTTTGGCCCTATATGACCCCAGAGATAAAATGGAATTGCATTGTGATGCAAGTTCTCTAGGATTTGGAGCTATACTCCTACAGAAGAAAGCAGATGGGATATTTCATCCTGTTTTTTACTTTTCGAAAAGAACAACTGAATGTGAATCAAAGTACCATAGTTTTGAGCTAGAAACATTAGCCATCATATATGCTTTACGTAGGTTTAGGATTTACTTACACGGTATTCTATTCAAGTTAGTCACTGACTGTAATTCACTAGCATTGACATTGAATAAAAAGGAAATTAATCCAAGAATAGCCAGGTGGGCATTAGAACTACAAAATTATCACTATGTATTAGAACATCGGAATGGGACAAAAATGCAGCATGTTGATGCGCTAAGTCGTGCAACAAATATTTTAGTTCTGGAAGAGAACACCTTTGAGCAAAATTTGTTAATAAGCCAGTATAAAGATGAATCGATAAATAAAATTAGGAGTCAGTTAGAGAAAGAAGAGAGTAGCTTTTATGAAATGAGGAATGGGTTGATTTATCGAAAAATAGATAGAAAGACGTTATTTCATGTACCAGAGGTAATGGAAACAAACATATTGCGAATGTATCACGATGAAATGGGTCACTTGGGATGTGACAAAGTCTTAAATTCGATACTAAAAACGTACTGGTTTCCGAAGATGAGATTCAAAATTAAAGAGCATATCGCGAACCGCTTGAAGTGCATTACATTTTCGCCCAAATTCGGAAAGCATGAAGGCTTACTTCACAATATTCCTAAAGGGAATCTGCCGTTTGAAACAATACATGTGGACCATTTTGGTCCTGTTTTAATGAAAAATGCAAAAAAGAAGCATGTGTTTCTCGTTATAGATGCATTTACTAAATTTGTGCGACTATATGCTGCACGATCAACTGGCACGAAAGAGGTGTTAAGTTGTTTGCGAAACTACTTTAATTCCTATAGTCGTCCCAAAGTATTGGTATCGGATCGTGGTAGCGCTTTTACTTCAAAAGACTTAGGAAACTTTCTAGAAGCAAATAATGTTCGTCAGATAAGGATTGCAACCGGATCACCACAAGCTAATGGGCAAGTGGAAAGGGTAAATAGAAGTTTAGGGCCGATGATAGCTAAGCTGACGAGTGGAGGGATAAATTTATCTTTAGATGCTGTTTTACCAAAAATTGAATTCGCATTAAATAACACTGTTCATAAAAGTACTGGAAAAAGTCCTAGTGAATTATTATTTGGAGTGCTGCAAAAAGGGGTGATTATAGATTATTTAAAGGAGAGTTTGAACGAATACAATTATTGTACAGAAGAAAGAAATTTTGAATCTTTGAGAACTGGAGCGAAAGATAAGATAATGAAGAGTCAAAATTATAATAAAGCTTTTAAGGATAGACGAAGAGTATGTAAGAAGTATAAGGTAGGGGATTATGTTGTTGTAAAAAACTTTGTCAGTACTCCTGGAGTTTGTAAGAAAATGGTACCCAAGTTTAAGGGTCCATACGTTGTACACAAAATGTTACCGAATGATCGATACGTTTTGAAAGATGTCGAAGGATTTCAGGTGTCTCAAATTCCATACGAAGGAATATGGGAAGTGGCAAACGTTAAACCATGGATAAATAATATAAATAAACAAACGTGACGAAATCGAGACGATTGCAAGTTAGGATGGCCGAGTTGTGGCAACACTGAAATACGCACACTCAAGAAAAGGGCTGACCGGTGTAGGTAGGAGAATGTTGTGAGCAGTTAAAATACTGATTTGGTGGCGAGCGGTCGCAAATAAAAGTTGAAAGAGAAAAAAGGTAAATCGTGTTTTAATTATCTTACATAAAGCTTATTTTTCTTCGGCTGTTGCTGTTCCTTGGTACTGGAGGCATCTTTAAGTTTTCACGATTGTTTTTTTTATTTATTAAATACACATAAACTATAAGCACAGTAACACAATGTACATAGGTATATTTTAATATAAACTACTTATTCAATATCCACCAAATTACTTCGACCGCAAGCAAACGCAAAACGCAACTTAGTAACTTATTACAGTATGGTAAATCATATCATATATCACAAGGTTGCGAATGCAATTATTTAGAGTTATGATTCTCCATCTCCTCCCGCAAAAGCAACTTAGCAAGTAGCAACTCAACTAGCAACTACAACCTAACTGCTGTTATATTTTACCAATACCAACTAACAACATTTTGAACCAGCTGCGACTGCGATATGCGAATCGAAATGCAATCCTGTTAATTGGTTTGTCATAGCCATAGTGCCCTGGCCGCCATCCAGGCGCCTGACACATCATAAAAAGTGTCGCCTCGTTTCGTTGGCCTTGGTATATCACATTGTTGCGATAGCGAATGCGATAGCCTCCCTTTCTCCCGCAGTAGCAAATTAGCAAGTAAACTTATTATACTGCTAATAGCATCCAACGAACCAACTTTCACTTTCTTACCAGCTGCGACTGCGATTGCGATTTCGATATACAAAATGCTATTGCTATGAGACGTTCGCAGGTTCCGCACTTCGCACATTACCTACAAAAAGGGTAGGTAAGCTAGGTTGCATTTGCATGGGGTTGAGTAAGAGAGTGACTTGAAACGGGCGATCGATACACCTCTGCTTCATTCCTCTTTACGTTTTTCGTATTAGCCTAACATACTTTTTCGTTTGTGTGTGTAATGCGGGAATGCATGAGCAAATTAAGTTCTGACTTGTGATTTGTGAATGTGATGTGACTCAGAGATACAAGGTGGCGCAAAAGTAATCTTCCTATCGGAAGAAGCATAATTTTTGCAAATGGCGGCAAATGTAAATTCTACTTTGATATTTGTGAAGTTAACTGATACAGAAAAAACTTAAGACACCAATTAACATAATCCAAAAGCAGAATCAAAGTTTTTCATTGATAAAAAAAATTACAGCGAAAGAACATCGGGTGACAACTTTTGCGCCACCTGACAACTTTTGCGCCACCTTGTAGAAGCGAGACAATAGCATTTAGCAATAGCAGTTCATTTATAAGTTGATAGCAGGTTGCGAATGCGAATTTTCATTAGCAGTGAAAAATTAGCAGGTTGCTATTTTTTGCTCATCTCTAAATGGTAGCATTGCAATTACTTGAAATACTTTGATGAAACTCACATCTTTTTTAACTATCTTAAACACAGTTTTGGATGAGTTTGCCGCAGATAACCCTTGAACTTTTATTTCTTTTTCTTCAATATCAAGTTGTTCTACTCGGCAAACGTACTTAAACAAGCTCGAATTTCTCTTTCCACCCTTAAAGGAAGCCAGAACAAATTCTCCCAATTGAAAGTCTTGAATTGGTTTCGGTTCCATCATATCAACTTCATTAGGTCCACTCCCATTTTCGTCTTCGCCCCAGTCTAAATCTACAAGATCATCATCAGCTGGTTCATAGTTGACGGTTCGGGTTTCTTCGTCAGAAGATGAAGATGAAGACGCAATATTTTTCTTTTTCCCTTTTGGAACTTTCCTCTTTGGTTGAAGTTTTTCAATCTTCTTTTGTTCCGCTTCTTTCAAACGCTGGAGAACTTCATCCGTAGTTAAAATCTCTCCATATTGAAACAGCTTTAAACGGGGTGTTACTTTTCGTTTCGGAGTTGCGTTTTGAAGTTGACAAGGAATTGCGATAAAATGGGCCATGGGAGCAACTGATGAAGCAACTAATAATGAAATGAACAAACAAGATATTATTATAGAATAGAATTTAAATTAGAATTTTTCACACATTTGGAAGTTGAAGGTATCGGCGAATAATCGGGTGAGCTCAATATATTTTGAGACAATGGGGACTCCATTTCATTTAGTAAATGTGCGGAAAGGAAAATAAAGGTAATTGAAACACATATACCTTTACGTAATCTTAATCAAGCAAATATTTACATTTGGAGGTTGATGGTGTAAAGGCATTTTCAGAATTGGTATGGATAAATGGTGATCCAACTGATGGAGGTGACGACAAAATGAACCTTTCTATAGCGATGGGGTCTCTGAGACTCAACAATGGGCTGTGTTGGATATTTGGAGATGATTGAGCTATTAAGAATGTGGTCATTATTTGGTTACACTAATTTTCAAGAATTTGAAAATGAAATTACCATTTGAAGTTAGAGGTTGCTTCTGGTGTTCCAGAGATCGAGAGGTTTGAACGGATTCCGTATAAGAAGCATTTTTGTTTTCATATTTTTTCAGCTCTGATTTATTGAAATCTGTTTTCGGGTATTTTGATGGATCAACTGGAAAAACCCCTGTTGACTCAAATCCAGCAATAATATTTTTGGAAAGCAAGGCACTCTTCCAAACTTGTCCCAGTAGTTTTGTAAATTTAGACTTGGATAGTTGAAACAACCCTTTGCCTAACATTTCCTTTCCATGTCGTACAAGGACTTTTTCCCAGGCTGTCTTGACTGGACCAAAAACAGCTTTATCTAACGGCTGTAACTTGTCTGTCAAATGGCTGCGAAATCGAAGCAGTTGAACATTGTTATTCATAGCAGCTTCCACTATACGCACGCTGATATGGCTGGAGTGTCCATCATACAGCAATAGAGCAGTTTGATCAACAGCATTGTTTTGTTCTCTGAGACGCGTCACATGGGGAACAAACCCATTTATGAACCAATGGTAGAACTGTGGCTCTTCCATCCAACCATTCTTTGAAGCTCCATATAAAGTTCCAGGATATGCTTCATCATTTGTCCATCGAGCTTGTACCGCTGCGCCTTTAAAGATAATTAAAGGAGGCAGAGCATAGCCATCTGCAGAAACGCATGCCAAAACAGTGGTTGGCTGACGTCCAGAACCTCCAGTGAGTCTGCTGATTGGAACTCCCTTTTTTCCTAGTGCCTTCAGTTTGTTTGGATCATTACAAAACCCGCTTTCGTCGGCATTGAATATAAAGTCAGATTTTTCGTCAAGCCCATATTCAGTTACAACCTTTTTCAACTGATTATAAAAGTCGTAAATGACTTGGGGCTTTCTGGCATCCTTCCTGCATTTTTGTAGTAACTCCGGTTTCTTTAACGATAGTTCGGGGTGTCTCTTCATAAAGTTTCTGTACCATTCTTGTCCAGGCTTTGAATTAGTAAATGGAGTCTTTATGCTATTTGTAACGACATAGTCATTGATCAAATTTAGAAGTTCCTCTTTATCGCATGGATAACCACATGAAGAGCGTTCAAGAATGCATTTGACAATCTCATTTTCTACTTCCAATGAAAGTGCAATCTTACGTCCTTGCTTAAATTTATCCATTGAGTTTTTTCTTCCTTTGATTCTGTTATAGATGATAGATATTGGCACCCCATATGCATCCTGACCTGCTCTGAACGTCATATTTTTGTTTTGTATGTCGATGACCGCTTTTGCAACATCATCCACTGAATATGGTGGTGGCGGCTTCTTTAGTATGTAGTTCCGCGGCATAATACCAATAGAAATTGACTAAAACTATTTTATTTTTATTTAAACATATCATTTTACCAAAATTATATGTTTACATTTACCACCAGAATGTTGTTCACATTTTCCCATATGAAAAAAATATTCTGGGGTAAATGTAAACACATGAGAATCGACATAAATTTCATGGATTTTTAAGATTTTCTATTTCACGTAGAATCTAAATCAAAATTTAAAACTAAAAAATATTTGCAAATGGTACTTACCCAATTGAATCCGCAAAAATAGTTAATTTTTCAGAAAGACTAACGACTTGTTTGACACTTTTAAAAATATGCTTTCACAAAAAAGGCGCGCGTCAAATGCATTGCCTTTTGACAGCAATGAGTTTGACGTATAAGACAAAAGATATATGGGTCCGCAATTTCTACTTATGTATGTGTCAAAGAGACTTAACTAGAGTTTGTTATGAGCCATGTTTTCATTTCCCCCAGTTTACATTTACCCACATTGACCCTATCACAATTCACTGAAATTTTATGAACAAACCTTATGCCATTCTTTTCCCTCACGTGAAGGAGGACCAAGAGAGTTAAGTTCCAGCGCAAATTCCTCCCAACATTCTTTCTGGTTTTTTTTTGATGACCCAAACGCTCCAATATATTTAGCTATTTGAGGATTCCGCTGCATCAGCTCTACTAGTTTTGAAAACTGATGTGTGTTTGTTCTTAAGATATAAAATATTATTTTCGGTTTTTGTTTAACAAATTATTTGCATCTACCTTTTTCTCGCGAAACTCATTATCAGAAAATGCACAAAATAAACAGACAAGAGATTAAGAATGTTCTAAAGCGCGTACGCAAGAGTTATCACTGAATATTTTAGTTCGCCTAGATTTGACACATTGCGCGAATACATTAGCGATCTGTCGCTACTTGTAATTTACCGAAAATCGAATTCGCTATATTTTTGACATTTAAAGCGAACTAAAAGTTAGCGAATCGCTATTCATAATACTGAATATTCGAATTCGCAAGGCTTTTCGTTCGATTCGCTACTCATAATATGGGCCTTAAGCTTTTCTTTATGACCGTAATCTACGTCTTCACCAACTTCTAAATCCGACTCTGAACTATCGTTATCTTTACAGTTGATTAACATGAGTTGTTTTTCAAAATGTTCACTATCATTGTCTATTTCATTCGTGTAAGTTATATTATCTCTTAACTGTGAGACTAGTTTGAATTTTCACTTTTTTAGGAAATCCCTCCCCAAGCCTCATAACCCGTCGATCCATCGTCTATTACCATAAAATTTACATTTATTCCAACTGTTTGTGAGAAATTAATTTGGTTTAAATTTCTATGATGGCGTGATAAATGTTGGCTTCAAGAGGGAAGCAAAAAAGAATAACTCAACCACGATGAAGATGAAAAACAAGTGTTTATTAATGCAGTGAATGATACAGTACAGTATCTTAGTAGCTATACTTATTTTGTTAAGCGTATTTGTTATATGGCCCCGGAAGGTTAATGTCTTGTCTAGATATACACCGAGATATTTGATGACAGTGGTTAATTTGTAGCTGACCAAGAGGAAGATCACAGGACATTCTTTTCCTACTGAAAAAGATGGCCTGGGTTTTATCAGCGTTTAACTTAACTTTCCATGTTTTGAAATAATTAACAATGGTGTCTAGGGCATGCTGCAAGTTGTTTTCAATTACATGGACAACATCTTTTGAGCTATAAATTGCAGTGTCATCATTGCTATTTTACAATTCAAAATTTCGTCCGCGACATAGATGATATATAGCAACGGGCCCAACACTGAACCTTGAGGTACTCCTGAAGTAATAATTCTTGAGCTGGAGTGTATGTTATTTAAATATACTTGGTTGCAGATTCGAAGAACCTGATGAGAAGTGCTGTGACCTTGCCTTAATCCAAATTGTTGGTCTGGCAGGACATTGTGAGACTCAAGAAAAGCAAGTAGTTTTATTTTGATAATTTTTTCTAATATTTTACTTAGGCTATTAAGAAGACTTATTGGACGATAACTATTTGGGTTGTTAGGTGGTTTACCTGGCTTTAGAATTGGTATAATTTTTGCTATTTTCCATTTACTTGGAAAATAATGCAACTTGAGACAAGCGTGAACAATAGAGGTTATAAAGGTTACTCCAATGATTGGTAATTCTTTCAAATAATCACCGATGCATAAGGACTCTCCATTTTTTATCCACTTTGTTCGTGGTTGCAAACTTTGCAAATACTCCCTAGACCAGTGGTTCTTAAACTTATTAAGCTGTGGAACCCTTAACAAGGCCCAAATATATTTCGCAACCCCAACTCTTAACTATATAAAAAATTAAAAACAACACATTTCAAAATCAATATTTTTATTGAAGATATTTTTTTCAATGTTAGTGTGAAGAATGAAACTGTTTCATTGTTTGATTTATAATTTTTTTAAAATCGACTTCTATCTCCGAAAGCTGTATTCGCATATCTGGGGCAGCGTCCAATCTCGATCTGTACTTAGTCTTTGCATAAGTGTACGCAGAAAAGCCTGCTTCACAGCGATACGTTGTGACAAAAGGGAGCAAATTTAATATAGCCTGTTTGGCAAGTTCAGGGTATTCGCTCTTAATACCAACCCAAAATTCGTTCAGTGATACAGAATCAAACACATGTTTCAATGAAGAAGAACTCTGCAGATCTATAAGAGACTCGTTTTCCGGAATGCTTAGTGTCGTAGGCTGGGTTTTCATTAGAAATGGGTTTTGTACCCACTCGATGTCAGATTTCGTATCTGGAAAGTAATCTAATAAAGATCTTTCTAGACTTATCAATTGTCCAGCGATCATATTGCCGATATCTTCTCTGAGCTCTAGCATGTTTTCTTGCAAGAATTCATGTAAAACTGGAAAACATTGAACATTGTTCTTCTGTACACAGGTAAGTCAAAAATTAATTTTTCTTTTTAAAGCTGCCAGTTTGTCTCTCGCAAAAAATACTGTTATGCATTTTCCCTGCAAAGCAGTAGCAGTTTCGTTAAACTTTTCAAAAATGTCTGCAGGATAAGCTAATTTTGTTATCCATTGCTCATCATGCAATACATCAAAAAGGCTTGCAGATGAAGACATATTTTTGTCCAGTTGGAAAACTTTCAACTCATCACGAAGTTGAAATAATCTAAATAAAGCTTTTCCTCTGGAAAGCCATCTTATTTCCGTGTGCAAAAGAAGTGATTCGTACTGACTTCCCATATCTTTGCACACTTTTTTGAACAATCTCGATTGGAGAGGGCGACTTTTTATGAAATTTACAATCTTCACAGCTTCATCAAGAACTTTTTTTTAAATCAGTTAGCATTCTGCTCACCACAAGTGCATAACGATGTCACCGCATTGACTGCTGTTACTTCCTCGCGCCATGTTTTTAATTTTTGACACGACCCCTTTAACCTTTCCTACCATTGCTGCGGCTCCGTCACTACATAAACACTGCATTAATTGGAAAAAATGTATAAACATAATATGTTGTTTATTCATAAAACAATTTATGGCCTCGAATATTTCTTCACCAGTTGTATTGGTTTCCAAAGGTGTGCAGATGAGCAAATCTTCTTGAATAGATGTGTCGAAGGGATACCTCACGAATACAAGAAGTATTGAAAGGCCGGCAACATCCGTGCTTTCATCGAGTTGCATTGCAAACATATCACAAGCATACAAGCACACAAGACTCTGCAATAGTGTGTGGCTTTCCAGATCGAACTATCCTGTAGCTTAGGAGGAAAGATGCTTCAGTTGCATTTTCGTTGTCAGTTTTTGCAAATGTAGTCAAACTGGACACTGTGGATTCATGCATGTCTTTTTGCTTTTGAAAAAAGGTTATGGCTTTCTCCTTTAAATTTTCGTGAACTGTTTCGAAATGTCGTTTTAGTTTTGCTGGTGCGAGAGAACTATTAACTAAAATTTTTTTCCAAACAAGGCAGAATGCATCAGGTTCTTCGGAACTTCCAACAGGTATAAATCCAAAAGACAAATACGAGTCATCGTATCGCCGTTTTTTTGAGTGAAATTTTCCTTCATTTACTTGTTTATCTTTTGCTGAACTTGCGGCGGCTTTTTCTACATCCTAAAAAATTAATAATGATGAAACAATTTGGTTGAATAATTATTTCCAATGATATATGTATATACGAGTACATAAACATACAAATTTGGTATTGAACGCAAAATTATATTATGAAAGTTTTTTTTAAAAGAATTATAGAAAATTATAAGAAAACAGCGGCAACATTTTTATATACGAATGCTACCCGTTCTGCGCTTCCGGAAAAAAATTGTACCAATATTCTAAAATCTAAATGATTTCCTAGTTGTGGTGGACTCGGTACTTATCTTCTGGTAAGGATTTTTAAATTATTTTAAAATTAAAGTAGGCACCTTTAATATTTGTTACATAGGATAGTATGGGTGAAACATCCATAGAACGCACTTCAAGAGTAACAAAAATGAGAAGAATAAAAACGCTTAAATGAAATCTCATATTTAAATTTCAAAACAAGTCACAATCACAAAACAACACAAAGCAAACTCACAATAAGTAAAAATAACATGGCTTTAACATAACTTGTTACATATGGATTAATCTCCCATAACGCTACTAAATACAAAGAATATATCATAATCGTTAGTTTCAAATAGATTTTTTACTCACCGAACAACCAGCAACAATTTGTTCTATATTTTCTGGAAACTTTGATGTTCCTCCATCATCAGCCCTTGTTTTTGATATTAAGGCCTGCTGTGAAAGGCGCACTGTCCTAAGCCAGTTATCCATAATAATTAAGGTTTTAGAAGTCTGACAAAACGAAAACAGAATTAATAAGTGCACAGTTCATTATTTTAGTTTTAATATTCTATTTGAAAAACACAATGTACTTACATTTATGTATATCAATCAAAAATATTTCACTTTCACTGTTGTTATATATTTTGAAAAAAGCAATCACGAGCAATGTGAAAATAAACATAAACACAAGACGCAAAATTGAATGCTTATTCCAATTTCATTCTGACTAAATTTTCATTCTTTGTGAGATATTATGCAGAAAGTTTATTCTTTGTAAGCTAGTGTGCAGTACCTCATAAAAGCTATGCGCGAACTATACTCAGACGCATGCATACTTCATGGATTGCTGAGCGTAATTTTCTTTGAAAGTGGATGCTGCTGCTCCATTTTTGTTTGCTTTTGAATTTTTGAATTATAGGTAGCTCGCACTTTATTTAAAAGGGAATTATAAACTTCAAACATTTTTTGCGCATAAGTGTGTGTTCGAAAAATAATTTTTGTGTTTTACTATTCTTAGTTCAAGAAAGTCTCGCGGAACACCGAAAACTCTTAAGAACACAGTTTAAGAACCGAGGCCCTAGACGACAGAGTCCAAAATTGCTGCAAGTACCACTGCAACCTTTGATAGCGGTGTAATCTGTTGACATTCAGGAGTTGAAGATCAGGCTCAGGAAAAGCGTTCATTGCGGTACCTATTATTGCAGGCATATCATTGGAATTTTCAGGAACAGGTGTGATGGGCCTGGAATTAAGAATAGACTCGATTTGAATGATTAGAGTGTTGAATTCAAAAAAGTTTAGTTTAGCATTTTGTAAGATTCTTCTAAGGTGAAACTTTGTTGATTTAACAGCGGCTTCCCATAAGCCGCCGTAGTGTGGGGAGCGCGCAGGAATAGTTTTCCATGTTATGCCCATTGAAGAGCATGTAGTTACAATTTGATTTAAGTTCAGCTGGTTCTGAAACAGTTTATATAATTCATGCAGCTCGTTCCGTGCACCGATGAAATTTGTAGCGTTGTGAATCGTTTTAGGGCCGCTAGGAATGCTGTTGTTGTGAGATCCTCCACGAGTTCTAAATGGATTGCTTTTGTTGTAAAGCAAACAAATACGGATACGTATCAGTGATGGAAATCGACTTTTTTCGATTGTACTGAACGCTGAAACAAAATTGTACTGAAAAAGACCAAATTGTAATCGGCTCTTATGGATTAATGTAAACAAACGCACAAATTCAAAAATAAAATTTATTTATTAGAACAAAAACAAAAAAAATTCATTTATTATAAATATTGAGGTAAAAAAAAGCTTAATAAATAACGGTAACACAGTAAAGTAGGATCATTAATCAACATTTATATGAGTTTTACTCTAATCTAAGAGTTCTTCTTTTTGAAGAGGGTTGTTTGTAACATTTTTATTTAAAAGATCTTTATTAATTTTAAAACTGTGACAACATTCATTTTTTATAAGATTTTTGGTTTCTATAAGTGCAGAACACGTTGGAACTTGTAACCGATTTCTTAATTTAGATTTAATTATATTTTGATACGAAAAAATTCTTTCACCCTGAACAATTCGATGAATATTTTGAAACATAAACTCATTGCATTCATTTTTTAAAAGGCCAAATTTTGACCAAAATTCTGATATGGAAAGATTTCTCAGTTGTTTTATATATTCACAGTCAGCTAGAGCTCTATATTCGTTGTTTACAACTTCAATGTTTTTGTGTTCATTAGGAAAAAACTTTAATACAAATTGAACAATAGAGTTAACTTGACCATCCAGCACTGCACTTTGTGAGAAATTTTGAAGTGCGTTTAAGAAAACGTCATCGAAATCCAATCCTCTTCTTTTGTTTTTAACTAAAATATGTAATATGTATCTCTTAGTAATGTAAGATTATGTAAACTACCTTTCCATTATTGCACAGAATTATCCTCGACTCGACACCAAAACAAAACACCAGAACCACGGCAGACGAACGCAACAACCGACTAGTTTCCGTCTTTCGTTTTCAAATTTAAGGGAAAAAACAAATGTCATCGAATGACGTTCAGATGTCAGTATTTAAAATCAAATGGGCGCATTCATTTCATGTAGGGTAGATTTTGATATTGGGTAATTGGGCTTTGGGAATGTTCGCATCGCACATACATTTTTTTTTAGTCAAGGGAGATAAGAGAAAATCAACTGAAGGAATAATATATATCAATTTTAACAGACAATTCAAAATTGTACTGAGATAGGCAAAGATGTACTTGTGTACTGAGAAAATCAAATTGTACTGATACGTATCCTTTGGTAGATGAAATCCTACGACGGCTGTAGTAAATTTGAAACGGGCCGCAGAAGTCAATTCCAATGACATTGAATGACCGTGTTTGCCGGACACGCAATTCAGGTAAATCGCTCATAAGAAGCTCTTGTTTAGTTGGTTTTGCTCGTAGTGTTTAATAGAGTTTGGGGCCCGATGTGATGGTTTATAATATGAAGATGACCGAGGAGAGTATTAGTAAAGAGATGGTTCTTTGGCAATAGAATTGGATGTTTGCTATTATAATCCAGAGCAGAGAATTTCAAACGTCCACCAACTCTTAATACTCCTCTGTTATCGACAAAGGGAGCAAGGAATTTAATGTTACTTCCTGCAGAAAGGATTCCGCCATTTTCCAAAGCAGGTATCTCTGTAGCAAATGATTTGGCTTGAACAATTTTCACGACGATAGTTAGAGCTTCCTGAATTTCATCGGCTGTAAGAGGTCCATAAACGCGAAGTGACTTCTTCTTCTCCATGCATTTGCCTTTAAAACGTAGAATGTATGCAATAACATGTAACAAAGAAGTATAATTTGTTATGGTAGGTACTTTATATCCATGATAAAATCAGAGTTACTATAAATAGTTGCCTTAAGAAATGTTTTAGTTTTCTTTCTTTCCAGCCTATTATCGTCTTTATCCAAATTAAATTCAAACGTTGGCCAATTTTTTGAAGGTGTAGACAAAAATGCTGGTCCATAAAACCACAGCTTGGAATTTAATAAGTCTCTTGGATGAGACCCACGCGATAAAATATCTGCCGGATTAATTTTCGTTGGCATATGCCGCCACTGAGAAAATGTAGAAATGTCTTGTATGATTTCCACTCTATTGCAGCTTAATACGATTGTGGAGTCTGTCCAAAAAGTTATGTTTTCAAAATTAACAAAGTTGAAAATCTCTTTAATTCGTTTAACTAGTTGCGCCATGACAACAGCATCACAAAGTTCCAGTTTTGGAAGGCAGCACTTCTTAACAGGAGCAACCTTCGATTTTGCGCATAGCAAACACTTACTTGGTCACCAGGGCTAATGGATCGAATATAAATCCATGATCCATATGCACTTTCTGAACTATCTGAGAACGCATGCATTTCATATCTCGATTCAGTGCAAAATGCAAGACGATTCACTTCCAAATCGTTCAACTCTTGTAATTGGTTTCTAAAATTTACCCATGGCGCTTGGTATTCTTCGGGAAGTGGATCATCCCAATCTAACTTCAAACGCCATAGTTGTTGCATAAAAATCTTGGATAACACTATGGCAGGATTTATTATACCAAGGGGGTCAAAAAACTGTGCTATCTCCGATAAAACCGTTGTGCAAATTCAGTAACGCATCACTGGCATCATGATGCTTGTTGAAGAGTGGATTCTTTTATCCAACCTGGGTCAATCTTAGGTACATAAACCTAGATTGTGATGAGTGTATAAGTCGATACGTGAATCGATTATACTGCCAATAGTTCTCAAGCAGACTCACTTGAGGTAAATAATTAAGTCTTAGTTCGTTGATACTGAATGACTGATTAGTCCCTTTATTTTCACAACTTACTCTATTTATACTACTTAACACTCAATCAATAGTGCTTAATTACCAATAAAATCGATAACGCTTAATTAACATAACTTAGCTCCATAATGATTAATTAACAAAACTTGACTCATAATGCTTAATTAACAAAACAAAACTCAATAATGCTTAACTAACAAAACAAAACTCAATAATGCTTAACCACAATAGTCTAATTCCATAATGCTTAACCAGCACTTCTTTTATTAATTGTGACATAAACATGGTATTGATTTTTAGAGTTGCGGATTTAACATTCTGCCCGCGTTGAACCGAAGGTTCAAAAAAAAATATATAGTTATCTTTATTAATAGATGCAAAATATTAATATTTATTATTATACATCAATATGAACCTTAAATCTATCCTCATGTATTTCTTGTTGTTGTGGTATATGACTTCTTGGCTTCGGAGTTGGTTGAATGCACTGCTTGTTCCTTCTGGCTTTTATGTAATATTTTGTGACCAAAAATATGACTATTAAGACCGCTAATAATACCCCGGCGTATGCTATGTTGTGGTGGACCTTGTGACTCGGCAATTCTACTGGCCCCGATTTGATGAAATCTTCGATATTCTGTTTCAACATCTTGACTTCCGACATGTGACGTTGGTAGAGATCTTGTGGCGTGGTCAGGGCCACCCCGGCACTTGGGATTACGGCGTCCGTGAGTATTTGAATTGCCAAAGATATAAAGGTTTGTGCTAAGTCTTCTTGATATAGCTCACGGGAGATATTATTGGCCTTGTAAGTTATCTCGGCAATATGGGATGACAAGGTCTCAAATTGTTTTGCTATGGTTTCTTGATCGCGGTTCATTATGTTAATGGTGGCCGCGAGAAATGATGTTTGATTTTTAATGTGGTCCCTTAGTGATTCTGAATTGATCTTGATGCCCTCAATCGTCTTTAAAATTTGGTCGGCGTAGTCTGAGTCCAGGACTCCGAACAATGTGTTGGCTACGTTTCCTACAAGGTTGAGGGCGCCTCGTTTCCTTCGGTTACCGTTTGACGGTGGGATCAATAGTCCATTGGTTCTTATGAGCTCTCCCTCAAGATTTTGTATCTGTATGATTATTTTTTCGCATAGAGTGCCAGACTTAATCAGATGGCATAGATGTTTCAATGAGGAAGTTGTATTTGTTAGTAACTGTAGTTCCTTGGCGTAAATCTCCATATCATAATAGGCTATAATCTTCCACTCACTAGACAATATGCTTGCAGCTCCCATATTTTCGAAATAGATTCCTGATTGTGAGTCGAATGGATTTAGCTCGACTGGAAGTCCTTCATTCAGTGGAAGTGTAAATAAAACCAAAAGAATTGTTGCAATTGTGGAGCCCAAGGATCGCCTTATTCTTTTTTTCGGTGATTCTTCATTGTTGATCGATGGTTTGGTTGCTTCTTGAATCCTTGAAGGTTGCTCTAGATCATCTGGCTGTTGTGGACCTTCATCTACTGGTAAAGGCGCAAGGTTATGTATGGGTCGTTTGAGCATACCATGGCTCGTTTTAACTTCCGCCACCCGCACTAAGCCGTCGCTTCCTCTTATGCATTTTACAATTCTTGCTAGCTGCCACTGCATAGGCGGTAAATTGTCGTCCTTTATGATCACCAGCATACCCGGAAGGATTGTGTTGTTGGCTTGCTTCCATTTGTAACGGTGTTGTAGCTCGTTGAGATATTCATGTGACCATCGCTGCCAAAATTGTGTTTTTATTGCGGTGATTGTCCTCCACCTATTGCCTAACCTACTAACTGTAGGTTCTGCTCGTCCATCGATGCTTGATGTTAATGGCTCTCCAATTAAAAAATGCCCTGGTGTCAGGGCAGTAAGATCGTTGCGGTCAGATGAGACTGAAACCAGTGGTCTGGAGTTAAGTATGGCTTCTACTTTGATTAATAGCGTTTCTAGCTCTTCATACGTTAAGTTGGCAGAAAGAAGGTTGCGTTTCAAGAAATGTTTGGCTGATTTCACAGCCGCTTCCCACAGTCCGCCAAAATGAGGTGCTCGAGGTGGGATAAAAAGGAATTCCATACTTCTAGTCGTGCAGAATGAGGTTATCTTTTCTTTCGATGCCGCTGCGTATATTGAGGATTTAATTTCCATAAGTTGATTTCTTGCTCCGACGAAGTTTGTCGCATTGTCGCAATCAAGGTTTAGGCAGTTTCCTCTTCTTCCTATAAAACGCTTCAACGCGCCTATGAATGCTTCTGTAGTTAAATCTCCTACAACCTCCAAGTGTACTGCCTTGGTTGCGAAACAACAGAAGACAGCTACATATGCCTTTCGAGGTTGCTTCCCTCGTACCTTGAAGTGAATCCATACCGGTCCGAGGAAGTCTACTCCGGCGTTGACGAATGGTCGGGCAGGTTGAACCCTTATGGCTGGCAAATTCCCCATTATCTGCGTCATCAGTTTAGGTTTTGCCCTGGAGCACTGAATGCATTTTTGTACCACTGAACGTGCCATCGTTTTTCCCTTGATGGGCCAGTATTTTTGGCGCATTGCTGCCAGCAGACCTTGTGGCCCAATGTGTAGGTATTTTATATGAGCCTCTTGCATTAACAATTTGCTGACCTTATGGTTGTAGGGTAACAATATTGGATGCTTGGCGTCGTAACTCAACTCTGCTGCCTCTAAGCGTCCTCCTACGCGAAGAATTCCACCTCCGTCCAAAAATGGAATGGAAAAATGGAAACATACATCTAAAAGAATAGTTTGTGTTGGTCATTAATTTTATATTAAAAAAAAAACATTAGCTTTTTACCGCGTTTTCAGAGTTATATTGGTCGGAGCTCTGGTCGTTGTCACCATCTATCAAAATAATCATTGAGACATCTTCCGATTCAGATGTCGCAGTTGATACCTTACAATTACAACCATTCCTATTGCAAAATACAGAAATTTAAAACATTATATTTTGGTAAATCAATGGAAATTAAAATACACTTTTTTTTACCTGTGTCTGCGAAGACGGGTTTCAGCAGTATTTTGAAGATTTTTCCTGCAAACTGTGCAATGTGCTGAGTATTTTATTTATTTATTTATTTAGGGATTTACCTATACACAGTAAGATACAATATCTTATAAACTAGTGAAAGGCATACAATAGTCGAAGCTAGTATAAAAAGCTACGTGAGTTACAAAACGAGGAATTCATGTTGATGAGAAAAAAAAAATAATGAAAATATACAAAAAAATATACAAGATATACAAAAAATCAATACAACATTTTAAGAATTCAAGGAGAGATACGATTTTAATTCATTTTTAAGTTTAGTTGTGTTATTTAAACTTCGGATAGAGTAGGGTAAGGAGTTCCACAACCGTGTGGAGTGGATAAAAAACTGACGCTCAGAAGTTAAGCAAGTATCAATTAGGCAGATCTGCTTGAGGTGGGATATCTTATTTTTTCATATACGAGTATATAAGTCGGTTGATGTGTTAAAAGTATGTCCGAAAACAGGCAAAGAGTTCGAAATTTGAGAAGATTGTCTCGTATTTGTTGTTTGTTTTCACCAAAACAAAACCTAGCTCCTCAAAGGCATTGTTTTTTGGTCGACCAGACATATTTAAAGTTTTATATTTCTGATACACAGGGTTTTAATTTTTAAGAGAAGAAATTCTTTATTTATTCTTAAAAGTGTGCTTTCTCGAATGAAGTTTACAGATGAATGACAGATCTGAAAGGTATTGATGACATTGTCGACATATTGTTGACATTGTCGACATTGTTGACGCAATTGTCTACGTTGAAAAGTAGACAATTAAAGTCGACATGTAGAGGAACAATACTGCACTGGATCCTGACACGTCTCGATGTCGTCACACAAAAAAAAAAAAAAGAATTTTACCTGTGAGGGGTAATGAACTCAAACGGAATGCATAAATGCACTGCCGAAGCTCTCTCTCTCGCGAACTACTTCAAAATAGGCCGAAATAGGCGACACGGAGTCGGTTGACTCAAATATATAGCAAAACTCATTCCTGGACGGCGAATGAGAATACGTATTTAAAACAGAGAATTAATTTACGTTAAAATGCACTCGCGTAGCTGATAAGCAGCGCCTGTCCTACCACATTTTTTATGATAAACTAAGCGACAAAAAGGAAAGAAATATAAATGTAATTTTTTTTTTTATTTTTTTTTTTTTTTTTTTTTTTTATTATTTATTTATTAAACTTTAAGAACTATACAATTGGTAACCTGTGAAGCCACATGGCTTATCTGCAGGAGATTATTCGTTAGTTTTATACTTTTCATACAACTCAATCATCAAAAGAACTTTAGCTTGATTTATTGATTGGAAACTGAACTTTTGAAAAGAATTTAAAAATGTGAGAAAAGGATTAATATTGAAAAGAACTTAGTTTAAGATTCTACTTTAGTGTTTTCTAAGTATACTAACAAGATCAAGATGTTGTTTCTAATAGAAATGATTTTAATTTTCTCTTTCTGACATTGACCTGGTTTATATTTTTCACATGTTGAGGTAGGCTATTAAGTATTCTGGGTACTGTGTACATCAGTCTTCTTTTGCCGTATTCATTTGTAAAGGAAGGAAGTTGGTACATTCCCTCCGCTCGTCGCCTGGTATCAAACTGGTGACTTATTTGTGTTCGAAAGTTCGGGTCATCATAGTATTCCAGCACCGCTGTCATTTCAAATATCTGCTTAACTTTTAGAACTCTTGCGTTTTTGATCATGGTGCCTCTTCTAGATAGTAACTTGATCGCCCTATCTTGGATGTTCTGCAACTTCTCGATGTGTGTTTGTGCTGCACCTCCCCACGCCAGTACACCATATCTCAGTCTGGACTCGATAAGAGCATGGTACACTTGCTTTTGTACACAAGTTGTCGATTTGGTCTGTAGACAGGCCAGCGCAAATAGGGACCCTCTGAGCTTGTTACGAAGACCATTTATATGAGCATCCCAGAAATGGTTATCGATAGTGACGCCTAGATATTTGTATGTATCGACAACCTCAATGTTTTCGAAATCAGATTTAATGGGACATCCAAAAGTCTTTAGTACGATTGGTGACGCTGTGTACTGTGGACTTCATATATGCATAAGTTTAGTTTTTGATGCGTTGATTACTATACCATTATCATGGCACCACTTGTCCACTTCACAAAACTCATCTTGCATCAGCTTTGCTGCTACTTCCACTGATTGATGGCAGACAACTATAGCTGTGTCATCTGCATAGGCAAACGGGAAGCTCCTCTTCAAACATCTTAGCATTTCATTTGTATACAAAATGAGCAGAAGTGGACCAAGCTTTGATCCTTGCGGGACTCCATACTTCACCTTTTGTGCACTGCTACAACAATCCTTGATTTTTACGCGAAAGGTCCGTACTTCTAGGTAATCAGTTAACCAGTATGCTAGTTTTCCCCTAATTCCGGCTTTTTGAACAGCTTCGATAAGTCTGTTATGGTCCAGTGTATCGAAAGCTTTGCTAAAGTCAAGAAATAAAACTAACACGTGGTGTCGCTTACTTAAGCTGGTATTAACCAAGTTTGCAAAGTCTCCAAGTAGTTGGTTAGTGCTTCTACCTTTTTGAAAGCCATATTGATTTTTGGATACTAAGTCGTGCTTTCGGATGAAATCCCTAATTCGATCTGCAACTATTTGCTCCATAATCTTCTCGATGCCTGGCAAGATCGCAATTGGACGGTAGTTTGTTAACTGGATTTTGCTTCCTCCTTTGTATATTGGACGAACAATTGATTCTTTAAGTTTTTTGGGTACTGTTGATTTATCGAAGCTAAGATTTATCAGCTTTGTTATAATGGGAACAAAAATGTCTTTATTTGATTTCAGATCTATCGTTCTGATACCATCTGGTCCAGGAGCCTTTTGAACTTTTAGGCGATTTAATAAGCTTTCTATCTCCGAGCATTCAATATTTCCAAAATATATCGAGTCTCGAAGTATGGCACTGCTATGATTTGATGTTGTTAGGCTACAATGATGAATGATGGAATCTGCCTGCTGCGCGAAAAGGTCTGCAAATTCATCTGATAACGCTGCTGTTTTTATACTACTTTAGAAGTTTTTTTTGAATAGTGTCATCTAAACTCGGCTTCTGTCGTCCTAAAATTTCGTTTATTAACGCCCACGTTTTCCTCGGATCGCATCGTGTTTGCTCAAACTTTTCTTTGTAGAAGTGATCCTTGGTTCTAGAGATTTGTTTGTTCACCCAGTTGCGCAGCTTTTTGTATTCAGTCTCATATGTCACATTGCTACGGTTGCTCTTCCATCTGCGATATAGTACATCACGTTGCTTACATAACTTAACGATGTCACGGGTGATCCACAGAGTACTTTTCCTGTCATTGTTTTCCTTACCAGCGGTTTTTGAGTTTGAATATATTTCATTCATTTTTTCCATTAAAGCGTTAAAAAGTGTTTCGGGTTCTGTTTCTTCATTTATTGGGGCCCAGTTCGTAGCTCTTATCATCTGATTAACTTTGCTTGTCTTTACAATATAACGCAGGGACGTGTCATTATCAATTTGGTGTTGTTGTTGTTTGTAAACCCCATACAATGTGCTGTAATGATCGGATATGTCATTTTCTACAATAGCCGAAAACGCTTTTGTATCGGGTAGATTCACCAATACATATACCAATACAATACAGTGTGCAGCTACCTATGTTCAGATCGATCCTAGTAGCCCCTCTGATAACGTTGCAAAACCCATTTGAAGCAGGCATTTCTTGGTAATTCAGGACGTTACTGCTTAGGTTATCATTTAAATTAATATTTATATCACCCAGAACTATCAAATCGTTTTCCTCTCTTTTTGCATTGTTAATTTTGTTAAATTCATCCACGAATTCACTTTGATTATGTTTCGGTGGTCGATAAATTGCACTAATAATTTTTTGCTTCGCCAATGACAAGGTTTTTATGGTTAGGTTTTCATATGCTAATGTTTTAATATCTAGTCGTTCGTAGTTTATATTATTTTTAATGAACATAGCTATGCCTCCACCTTTTTTGTGCTTCCTATTTTCAAATTCAGCACTAAACCCTGTAATGATATACCCACTTAAATCGCCACTTTTGTAATGAATGATCATATGGCCACACTTTGGTTGCCACTTTTATAATGAAAGTACACCAAATACGGCGCCACTTTTATAATAAAAGTACACCTGTTCGCCTTTCCAACGCCACTTTATAATAATTTAACACCTATAGAAGAATATTCCTTATAAACGAACACCAACGAAAGACATCGCCGGTAGAGGAATATAGAAGGCTCTCGAGTCACCATTGTACGCCAATAACAAAAGGCCGTACAGGGGTGTCAATTCGTAGTGGTTAGATGGAAGGAAATAGAGTGGTTGTATGAAATCCCAACTGAGAGATGTTGTCCTCAGTTAAGTATGCTCCACGAGCATCGTTTGCTCGCTGGGCGCCACTACGACGTTAATAAATTAGGTGTTCCCTTTCCAAATAAATGTCTAGTTAAGACTGGTGGAAAATCGTTCATCTTTGTTTTATTCAGTTCATACTCCTAAACCGCCTAGTTATTCTCCTGAATCAGAAGATACAACAGACTCGTGAACGTTAGTCAGTCATAGTTGAATAACTGAGAGTATAAAGATGTCTTAACTACCTCACCACTATACCAAAGGATCACAGACTCCTTCAGTACATCAGTGAGTATTCAGAAAGGTTGTTCAGACGGAGAAGTGCGGTAGGCATGCTTGCGGTTGCACGAGCTAGATCGCCGGATTGGGGGGGGGGGGGGGGGGGGGGGGGGGGGTACTTGCACATACCTCTGAACTGTTATTACATTTATTTCATGCCTGGTTGTTGGTAGTATCGGGTAATCGTATATGCTGATTATCTGTAAATGTATTCACTGAGTTTCTATTGAATGGCCACAAAACAAGTTAGCGAATTTGGGAAAACCTTGAGATGGATGTTGGTTCCCTTGGGTATTGCCCTCCCCGTAGTCGCCTATCCCTAAAGAGATAGAGAGACTCCATGGTCACCACTCTACCCTATGTTGGTAGTGACCCCTAATCTTAAATCAACTTAAATCAAGTTCACATTAATGGCACGTTCCTGTAACCTATGAAAAGAATAGCTTCCCCATATGCACGAAAAACAAATTAAACAGACATATCTGAAATGTGTCTAACTACAAGTAAAAATATATATATATGTAAGTGTAAGAATGACCTTATATTCAAATAAAACACAACAAGTTTATATCGTATAATTTAAAATGCTTTTATTATTTATCTTAACACAATCAACTGTACACAACGAGTGCTTCTTCACGACTGCCTACCTACCCGTTGCAGTCGCCGTCAGTATTATTTTCTTCTTCTTCTCTCTTTGTATTTGCTTTTGTATTTTTGACACTGTTGCCACAGTTCGGCCATCCTGATAAGCAATCGTCCCGATTTCGGCTTCAGCTACACTTGGACAAAGGTTAATTAAGAAATCTTTAAATTGTAGTGTTTGAACGATCTTCACACATTAGCTATATTTTTGCTCTTTCCTTTTCAAACTACGTATCTCACTATATAAATGAAAAGCCTGGGAGAGTCTCAGGTCTGGTAATGACTGTACCTCACTTAGATATACCTAAAATACGATAAATAACTTATTATCTAGCTCACGGTTCTCCTCGGCGTCCTGGCTCTGCTATGATGAGTCTTGATGAGCATACATATATGTATGATGATGATGTTCACTTGTTGATTTGTAGATTTGTGGATCCTCCTTGCTGATTTGACTGTAACTCTGTTTAAGACTTATCGTCCTAGTTCTGCATGTCGAGATGCTGAATTGTCAGTGGATTACTTTACACTTAATGTGTCTGACGATTCTTGGTGGTTGATTATATCTACCATGTGCTTGATCTGTTGATTTCCCTTATTTAAGGGTTGATGAGCGATACGCACATGTGGGTGATAATCTCGATCGGTGGATTACTTGATTGTGGTGGTTATTTCGGAATTATTGTTGCTTTTTCCTGCGGATAATGTTTGCTTTAGCAGATCATGGTGGTTGTTTGTTTCTGCTGATAATGCTTCATGATGGTAATGTGTGTTGATTTTTCGATTATGATGTTTTTCCTGTTTGGATGGTGGTGTTTTCCCTGTGGAAGGTGTTATGATTTTATTGTGTTTTCCCTTGTTAGATGGTCGCCGTCTTTATTGGCGTCCTTCGTTGCAGATGCGATCACTTCATAGGATTGTTATCTCTATTATGTATATGCGCTTTGTGTTAATTGCGTTTGCCTTAGGGACGAATAACTAATCTGCCTCCAAATGATTTCTATATAATTCCTTGTGGTAGTGAATGATTTACGAAGATGTGTTCTCGACGGCGGCCATCAGTGAAAAAGAATTCAACAATGATGCCGACCGATTATATATAGGTACATACCAGGCACGAGGCGTGAATTCTTGGGAAGCGGAAGCAACAAATGTTAAATTAAAAAAGTCATTTTCTTTTTTTCTTTTTTATTTTTATTTCTTTAAATAAACTTAATCATTTAAAAGGAAAACATTATTTTTAAAATAAAAGATTATATTTTGTACATTAAATTTATTCTTCTTTCTTTTGAGGCAAAGTTATCTATGACATTATCATGAAACTTTCCTCTAGCTTGTATTTCTTTCAACATTTTTTTTTCAATTGAAATTAGAGCTAATTGTGACAATCTTTCTTGCCCACATTTATTTCTTAGAAAATTTTTGATTCTTTTGAGGCACGAAAATGATCTTTCCACCGATGCGGTTGTTACGGGTAAAGTTAACATAAGCTTACATAGATTAAAGTACTCGGTGAAACTTGTATCCAAATCGGTTATAATTAAAAATCTTAATACCTCTTGAAGGTCTTTTTTTGACTTAAAATTCTCATTATTGAAAATAACCTTTAGTTCAGTTTTTAAAGCTGGAATATCAAAATATCCCGGATATGAACTCTGTAGGTTACTGAGCAAGTTAGCAGGAAAATTGTTTTTAAATTATTCATATAATGCTGTGTCCGAAAGTTTTAAAAACTCAAAACATGGCAGGGAACTGAACCGATTATCGATTTCAGAGATGATTTGGTGAACGATCGTTTCTAAAAGAGCTTTATAATGTTCCTTCGTTGGCAAGTGCATTTCAGAACGTCTATTGCTGTTGAAATTGGACAAATTCTCGTTTTCATTTAATTTTTTCCAAAAAGTTTCAAAATTTTTGGATTTTAGTAGATTAAGTATACTGTTTTTGAAACTATTAATTTGATTTAAACAAAATTGAACATCACTGGACTTGGATTGAAGAATTTTAAACAAAATATCACTTTGTGGGAAAAATTCGTTGAAAAAATAGGGAAGAACAATAAATTTTGTATCAGTAAAACAATACATCAGACCTTTCGATAGAACTATAGCTTCGTTGTCCCAATCTTCTTCGTTTTCTATAATGTTTTCGAAAAAGGTTAAAAGGTGTCCTTTCAGGTCAAAGATTGTTTGCACGATGCGACCATTATATTCCCAACGAGTTGGAGCAGCGCTAGGAATTTTTCTTTTTACAACCGCATTAAATGCTGCAACTCTTTTAGACGAATGGGAAAAAAATCTAACGAAGCTGTGTAAACTTTTAAAGAAACCGGCACATGGTTTTATTTTAGACACTGATTGAGATAACACTAAATTTAGTTTATGAGCAAAACAGTGAATATAATGGGCCACAGGAATGATTTCTTTTAATCTTGCTTGCAAACCGTTTGAATTTCCCGACATAACAGCCGCTCCATCGTAGCTTTGACACACCACTTTGTTAAATACATTCTCCTTTTTTAAAAATGGTACAATAAAATCAAACAAATCCTGAGCGGATCTGCCAAGCGAAACATCTACAAAACACATAAATCTTTCAACGACAACCCCATCTTTTCTAACCATGCGCAACATCACTGAAAGCTGTGATTTGTTGGATACGTCGGTGGTTTCATCTAAGAGCAGCCCCACGTAGTCTGAGTTTTTGATTTCAGCCCGTATTTCCTCTAGTAAAGTAGCAGCAACCGATGCAATAAGTTCGTTTTGGATATCACTTGATAAACCAGAAAAAACCGTTGAATTTTCCAAATGATGTTTTAAAATTGGATTGTACGAAGCTAGTAAATAAATCGTCTCTATAAAATTTCCCCTGTTTAATGAATTTTGCGATTCATCGTCACCTCTGAAAGGTAACTCCAAACACGCAAGATGGCAAGTAACATCAATTAAACTTTTTAATATTGCTCGGTTTCTTTTCACTTCTTCATTATATTTGCGAATAGAAAGCAAACGAGATGAATCAATTAAATTTTCTATGCGAACAGAGCCAAACATTTTTAATGAAACCATTGCACTTAAATGTGAACCGCACTCTTTTCCATGCCTTTTTCCGGCTTTTGACATATTGTTCATATCACTAAACCCAGTACTATTCCAAACAGTTTTTTCATTTGAAAACAGAAGGCATGGCCAACAATACAACTTATTTGTCTTAAGACAGCCTGCCAACCAAGAAAAACTTTATAAAACTGAATAGAAAAATGCCTAGTGCATCGTTTTGTAACGGTGTTAATGTTTACCAATGGCTTCGGTCTTCCACCATCTATTATCGTTTTTTTTTCCTCAAACCCTCTAGCCGAAAATGGTTTATTCAAAACACTTTCTATTGCACAATTGCAGTTATTCATTTTTAAAACACTAAACAAATCGAAAAGTTTAAAATAATTAATATCGCCCACTTGAAAACGAAATGAAAAAAAAAAACACGAAACACTAACTTTTCACTAAAGCACTTGATTTTCACGACATAAACAACGCACAAGCCATAAGTGTAAGAAAAACATTTCTACCCCTTTTTTCAAGAAAATTTAACTCATTGACTGTTTAACAGTTAACCACTCAATACTTCTGTATCTGGTCTTTGGTTTTCTTTATTGAATTTTCGTAATGCATGCACTCAACTCATTCCTTACGTGTTGGTCAAATGGTAAGGAAACAGGATATTTTACTTTGACTTTGGTATGCGATTTGAGGTAATAAGGCGATATTGACGAATGCCCAGCTGCTGTGCATTCTAGGCATTAGCAAGCATTATAGCAAGCAAGTTTTTATGAGCATTATTTATAATGGAGTGATGTTGTGCATTCTCAGTTGGATTGGAGTAGAAGGGATTTCTTTTTGAGTTCTAGTTAGCGAAGAGAGATTATGATGTACGGTTTTTTTTTTAGCATTTTTTCTTCAGAGCGAATTTCATAAACAATAATAATGTTTCCATAATGATGTTTTAATTTATAGAAAGGATCAAAGGAAGATTCTTCAGTTAAACCACGACTTATTGCTTAACGGAAGCACTCATTCCACTCAATATATAGAGGCTTCGTCCCTGGTACATACATATGTCGTACATTGGTATCCGGTGTACTTACGTTCTGTTTTCTCTTTTCAATTTTGGTACTACCTGTCAGAGAGTATGTTGCATTTTTATTTCACGACTATGTCCATGAATTGCGTATTCCTTTGGGATGAGTATAATTACTGATTCGGAATTCGTTTTTCTTTTATTAAAATTTCTTTCCTTCCATTTGTCCCCCTACAAGTCCAAATGATACAGACTGTTCTCTTCTATTTTTATATTAATTTCTACCAAGACGATTATTTCAATACAATTTATAATTGGACAGATATGAGCACAAAACATATCCCAATTTTTCCTTAACGATTTAACATTTAAACATAAACATCGGAAATTCATTTTTTTCAGTTCATTTTTTGCTAGACAAAAATCTTGAAATTCCATAAAATTTAAATCGAACAAGGTCTTCCATGTTTATAGCAAAAAAAAAATAAATTTGTTCAACTATACATGCATACACATACATACAATATAGATATTAATTAGAGCGTTTTATTTTGTTTACATCAATCATAGAATGTATAAACAGTGCTTCGGCCCTTTCTTCCCTCCTAGCAAAGATTTTTCCAGCATTCTCCCACACAAATCTCCACCCTTCTTCTTTTGCCTCATGCACACTAAAAGATGCGAAATCGCATTTATATCACTACAAGATTATATATAAAAAAATTGCAGCATCGCTGCTCGACGATGCGGCGCTGTAGGACCCTTTCCATGAGCTGAGGCCGCTGATGGCCGATATACGGTGAGATCCGTTGGGATCTAGTATGGTTGCGGTCGCTGGTGACCGTCTTAACTGCTGCGGCAGCACGTGGCCGTAAAGCTTAGCTCACGTCTGCCGATTCTGGATGGGAGAACAAAGAAATAAGGGCGTCAGACACGGTTCGCTCTAAATTCGATCTAGTTTGGTAATCGGATTTCGTCTTACCTTGATTTAATCTGGGATGTACATCCACAGCGACGCTGTGGCCTGCCTTCACGCGGATGGCCTAATGGGAGGAACGTTCCGTGGAGTGTAGCGGTTAATCCTCGTTGTCCTGGTCGTAGTATCTCGGCGCTGGGGAAAAATCGTCCCACGCACTGGGTCTCTGGTGTAGTGTGGTGTGGTGTGGTGCGTCCTGAGTAGACTCTGGAGTCGGCTCCTCCGTCCGTGGCTTCGGCGTTCGTTGGGCCGCACGTTGGAGTGGATGCCCCGGGTATAGCGTCGGGGATCCTTGCTCCGCGTGCCGATTTGGCCTTAAATCACGAATCGTGCGGAAACTCGGGCGTTTACCGAGTCGCCTTTAGGATCTCGGTCTCGGTTTTAGCGCCTATTTCACCGAACACAATAAAACGATTTAGGATGATGAGGATTTCCTCGGAGTACTTTAATGAATTTATTAATTTAACTGCAGTTTGGTGTTCTTTTTAAAAACACGTTCGAGCTGGTTGCTGGGGCGAAGTAAAATGACGTATTAGTGCATTTCCTGACACATGTAGGAATGTTGAGAATGAGTGCGTCCCAGGCCTCTTAGGTGGTTTTTCCGGTGGTTTGCATGTGAACCTTAGTTTTTGCTGCCGAGGTTGCTATCAGCAGGAATCTGCTGACCCCGTATTCCATTGGGGTGATTGCATGGGAAATTCGTTTTCCTTTGGCCGGTGGCATGGTTTGCTCCCAAGGGAAGAGTACAAATCGGAGTGTAATGAAAATACTTGTTATAATTTTAGCTATTGGCCCGCTGTCTATAGCTGGGCTGCGACCAATAGTAATGTTTATTTGTTTATATAATAAATAGTTTTTATTACAATATTGGCCCGCTGTCCTTAGCTACGCTGCGACCAGTATTATACTATGCTAGAATTACTCTGCCTTGTCTCTAAAATTCCTAGTCCTTTTATATGATTGTAATTTGTTCATTTGGTTCATTCGCATTCCCCTCCAACACACACATTCTTCCGCAACTTCTTGTGGTGCGTTGCTCAACTATGCTGATACAGTCATTAGTTCCTCAATAACCCAAAATACCATCGATATCACAATAAGTCATTGGCGCTTGCCCTAGCTATGCATAGTGCATTATCAGCATAAGAACGTCATTAGTATCAACATGTCATTCGCACTTGCGCTAACTGCACATAGTGCTGTATCAGCATGTGCACAGAACTTGTATGCGGAGTTCCCTTTGACTGTTGCGTCAATAGAGGGTATACCCATTACTCATACTGTTTATGGGTTCTGTCGGCGACTTGTGGGAATGATATGTGATATGTTGACACTGACCTAGTGAAGCGACTTATTGGGAATATCGTATATTAGGCATTTTGTGCTATGCGGTAATATGGCGTGTGGACAGATATGCAGTGATATGCGGTTGGCATGAAGAGTGCATGGCAAGAAGTGGAATGCGAGTGGTATGCGGAACAATGTTTATGTTTATTAATTTATGGTGTTTGCATTTATGAATTTATAGGATGGATGCCAGATGTTGTAGGTACTACATCCTTCCTCCCTTAGAAAAAGAAAATTAACATTGAAAAGGTTAATTTTCTGCCAGATCGTTGACTTTGGAGAGTTTAGAAACAAGGCCATTTAAGATTATTTTGTGTTTACAAACGTTTGACAATGGAAATGTTTGTTTTATAAGCTTATATCTATTACATGAAAACTTATTTTCTATTACAGTTATTATTATTTTCTACTATGTTAATTGATTACAAAATTCTATTTAGATATATGGTTAACAGTATAGTCTTATAACTTAATGTGTATCTTAAGTTTAATTATACAAATTTTTTGATTTTCTCTTTTTTCTTTTATATTTATATACGCGTAACGGAAATTTTTATCCATCTTTTGAAATGTCTAATACAAATTCTGGAGTTTTGTTATACGTATTTGTTTCGCTTAATGTTAGTGTAGGGCGTTCTATGTCTTTTGTTCTTTTGTCTGTTTTTTCTTGATTTTTTCTGACTTTATAAATTTGATATCGTTTGTAAAAAGTTAATACGAGGATTATTGTTATTATTGTGTAACTTGTAAAGAAGCCCAGGGAAAATAATGGTGGTACTTTTTCCTGTAGCAGAGGGTGGCACGCTTGCGTTTTTGCACGGCGACAGCTCGTCGATGGGGGGGGGGGGGGATCTTCCTGCTACTTTCTGGTTACAAAATAAAAATATATACGTGCCATGTGTCCGTAGACACATTAAGAGAAGAATGCCACTATACAGTGACTAAACGTCGTTATCCTGTCCGAATGAGGTTTGCGAACCGCTAGGGTTCACAAGTGATATAGAAAGTTGTAGAAAATGAAAAAAAAACCAATGATTTCGGTACCGAGAGGGACCTATGAGAGAAAATACGAAACAGAGAAGAGAAACGGTCAGATGTTCGTGACCAAGCAGCACTAGGTTGTTGCTGCGTCATCGGCTTTACCCACCCTTTACTGAAGAATATCATCAACAGCTCCGTGGTTACCTTACGCCGGTTACTGTTGAGAGGTAACCCCTTAATGTTGTTGTTACACCAACTCCATTTGCTTCACTTGTCACACCTCACCATCGCCAACAAATATTTCCCTAGCCTATCATAGCTATTAAATCAACACTGTATTGGATAAAGTTAAGCATATTTTTATTTCACTTAAATGTTCTTAAAGTTAAGAACCGGCTACTAAGCCGCTCCAAATTTGTCTTAAATTTATACGAATTAATTTTAATGCACAATAGGGTCTGTGTCAGAATAACCAGGATAAAGATTCTAAGGTCTGAGGTTACCACATATACCCCAACGAATTTACTTAAAAATAAAATGTCAAGCTTAAAATATAGTTCGGAAGTAATTTCGTACACTGTTAGAAGTGACCTCCAACAGCACATTACGCTATACAATTATCTACTAAAAAAAAATAATGGTTGATGCCAAAAGAATAATACACTTAAAGTTATCACTTACGTAAAGTTCGATTGAATTGAGGCTGAATTATATATGTTGATGTCCTTTTTACTTGCTGACTCCGGCTTGTGCGCACAACTCGTTGTCTGCTTGATCTGGACTTCGCTGTTGTAAAATATTTTATTAAAGTATATGTATTTGTATAATTCAAAATGGCATTACCTGTTTTACAATCTTAAATTAACCTGAAACTAGTTCTACTCAACAAAAATAATTATTATACTATGCTTACATACTAGATGTCGCGGATGGTTGAAGAATTTTTCTTCGTTGAAAAGCTGGGTGTGGAAGAAATTATATTCTCCGTTGTAAATCCGGTATTTGAACTGGCTGGTGGTTGAACTGGCTGGTAGTTGAAGAAGTTATTCTTTGTTTTGCGGCAAGTGGATGAACAGGCTGGAGGTTGAAGAAATTCTATTCTTCGTGTCTTGGCTGGTAGTTGATCTGGCCGGTAGTTGAACTGGCTGGTGGTGGACGAAATTATATTCGTTGAAGAAATTAATTTTATCCCCGAGTCTATGCTGGTGAATGATATGTCTGGTGGATGAACTGGCTGGTGGTGGACGAAATAGTATTTCGTTGTTGTAACTCTGGTGTTGGATCTGGCTGGTCGTTGAACTGGCTGGTGGTTGAAATGTCAGGTGGTTGAAATGTCAGGTGGTTGAGTGATTATTATATTATCCGGGTCGGTGCTGGTAGTTGAGCGATCAGTGCGGCAGGTATCGCTCCCACATGGATATCCACGTGGTGAGAAACGTCGATACCCGTGACTCTAATCTAAAAATGGACATGCCGGGGTATTTTCACACACACTCAATAAATAAAATCTCAATAATTACCTGGGATTTTATTCTAAGACGCTTGGTCTGAGTAATCCTTTTGCAGTGTAGGAGAAAATGTAAGATTTCTCTGATTTTTGCCGACTGTGTCGGTGCGCAGGTTCTAATGGCCTTTTTCCTTCAGTTGTGACGCCCGGGCGAGGTTTCTCTTTGCCTGGTGCAGTGGTTACCTCCCCGCAGTATTGAAAAATACTTTTTCCGTTTAGCTTTACACTCTTACAAAAGAATAAACATTTTATTATATTTCATTGCTTTCTAGCAATGGCGGCACCGACCCGAAACACTCATGAAAGTAGAAAAGAAAACGTACAATGGCGTCGTGTCTTTTATAGTTCTTTCTGATGTTTCGTTCGCATGATTTCCTCCGTGAAGTTGGTCACGATTGCACCGATTTGCAGCGGAACCATTGGGTTACAGTGAACATGTTGTACAGTACGGTGCGAAATGATTTTAAAGGCGCACGCTACAAACTTAATATGTAATTGTGCACGTGGTGTGCGTTTAGGGTTGTTAGTGGTTTCGTTTCGTCGATTTCTAGTTCGTGAATTTGTTGTGATATCGATTCTATTTCGTCATGGCTAGAGAATTTTATGACTGCTAAGTCATTTGATAAATTTGAAAAGTTTCTGGGGTTAGGTGTTAGGGATGTTGAGATATTTACTGGGGGAATGAAAGATTTGGAGATTGTCGTGGTTTGCTCATTCGATGCGTGAATGATCATGTCTCTACTTTTTATATAGCATTTGCCTGATATTTCGATTATTGCAGTGTCGTGGAGGGTAAATGTTGTGATGTGTTCGCCACAGATTTCGTCTATAAAGTAATTTTCAAGGGACGAGAATAGCCATTTGTTTTGTTGTGACAATTGAATCCATACCGTTGAATGGTTAGATTGTCTTATGTCACAAGAGCTGGGAATGTTTTTACTTTTTGTTAGCAGTTGGATTAAACAATCTGCGTTTTCGGTGTTTGCATTGAACAGGGGATGTGTAAGGGGACATAAAAATTTGTTATTTTGAGATCTGCATTGGGCTAATTCCTCCGTGTTTAGGGTGCAGTACTGTTCTTTTTTAAAGTCTAATAGGATGTAGTTATAGGTCGGTTGTATGAATACAAAGTTACCTTTATATATAGTTGGTAAAGGAATACTTTTGTATATATGGAAGTTTTCAATAAGGGGTAACGGTATTTTGATTTCGTAAATAATTTTTTTCGTCGTGGATAGCTACACTTGTTGTACTTGTTTGGTACAATGATAGAATATTTTCGTTTTTTTGTAATATAGGGTAGTTTTGTGTCTAACGGCATTTCTAGTTTTATTTTTGTCAGTATTGTTTTTAATTGTTCTTGGGAGATTATGGCTGGGTGTGGTTTACCATGTTTTACATCGGTAACCAAGTCGAGTAAGTCGTCGAGCGTGTTTTGGTATCGTATGATAATAAGGGTGACTAGAGAGGTCAGGGATTCTAGTTCTGAAAAGGTATTGTAATCTGTATTTGCGTTAATAAGTTTGTCCAGTGTCTTTTTCGTGTTTTCTAACTTTCTGTTTATTGCTAGCATTTGATTCTCTATTGCGGATTCGGATTTACTGAATATGTTTTTCGTTGTTTCCAGGATAAGGGTTTGTTTTTTCACCAGCGAAAGAACATGTTGTTCGTCATACTTATAAGTTTTGGCGTCGTCTGCGTCTAGGGTACCAAATAGGGTCTTACTGAGTGTTCCTACAGCGTCGAATAGCGCTCTTTTATTACGGTGTTGTGGGTATAATAAGGCATACTTGTTTTGGATGTCCATCATCAGATGGTTGATTTCTGAAATCGCGCCGTCGCAGATGATTCCAAAGTGCTCCTTTGCCCTCAGAGTTTGACAAAGGTTGTTAATTTCGATGGTAAAGTTGGCGGCGTGTGCTAGTGCCTTGGTGAATTGTTGTAGGTCGTAGTACACAATGAGCTTCCACTCTTGGTTGTATAGTTGAGCTGTTCCAATTTCTTCAAAGTATATGCCTGCCCTTTGTTGGATTGGTGTGATTACCAAGTGTCCATGGGTAGCGCATAATAACCCAAAGATAATGATTGTAAATTTCATTTTCTGAAAAAGATGGTAGTGGTCGTTATTTTACCGATCCTCTTTATAGATGGTGTATTTGTGTTGTGGGGGTTTTTTTTAGTGTAGGGGAATGTTGGTGTTTTTTTTTTTTTTTCGTATGGGTTTTCGAAACTTGCCCACATGTCCTCTTGTTCAGAATTCAGTTCAGGTTCTGTATGAGGGCTAGGGTGCTCGTTGATTTCCCAAAATTCTTCTCGGGTTGACATAATTGGGTTAACCCATTCATGGCCTTGGTGGGGCGGGGAACGTATTCCAAGAAATGTATTATGTCAATGGGGGTGTTTTATGATATATGTGGGACATAATTCCAGCCCGAAATCTTCCTCTTCAATCCCGAAGCTTATTAGATCCCTGAATTGAATCGGTACTTCGTTAAGGCCTATCTTTTCTCCATTTACGTAGGTTCCGTTGGAGTAGATGCAATCTTTTAGCGTTATTTCATTGTTGTCTATGTGCATTATTGCGTGGATTATGGAAACAAGGGGGCTGGGTATCCATATAGGATTCGGGTACCCCTTTCCGATTTTTGTTAATCCTTGTTGTAATGGAATTTCGACACCTGATACTGTGTTTATCAGTATCCATTTGGAGTTTGGTTCGTAGTCGTAGGACTCCATCCTGTGATTTGCAAGAGAACAGAAGGTTTAGTGAAATTTTCTGAATTTTCTGAGTGGGGTTTTGGTTTCAGGTCATACTTGTAGTAATTGTAGGTTGTTGTTGTGTATTAATTTAGACTTGTTTCCTATTTTTATTACTGTATTTTCGTTAGATACTATTTTAGTCACCTCATACGGGCCATTCCATAAGGCTGAAAGTTTGTTTTGTCTCTTTTGGTTTCTCATCAAAACTTTATCGCCTATGTTGAATGTTTTGGTCGTAGTGTTTTTGTCGTAGTAAGCTTTAGCTTGTTCTTTCTTTTTGTGTAAAATTTGTCTGGCTATTTTATAACCGTTTTGTAGTCGGCATCTAAGTTCGTGTGCATAATTGTCATAGTTGTAGAGAACTTGAGGAGTTTTATTGAGTGAGCTGGGAATCCGTGCAGGATAACCGTATAATAGCTCGTAAGGGGTGTATGTCGTGCTACTATGAGGCGTAGTATTATATACGAACATGGCGTATGGCAGCCATGTATCCCAAGTGAAGGGATCTCGGTTAACATAATGTCGTAGATATTCTGCAAGTGTTCTATGACTACGTTCTAAAGCGCCATTAGTTTGAGGGTGATAGGGGGTTGTTTGCAATTTTTTAGTTTTAAGAATTTTACATACTTCCTTAAATAGATTGCTAAGGAAATTCGTCCCTTGGTCCGTAAGGATCGAGTCTGGAATTCCGAACCGGCATACCAAGCGTTCGACTAGCATTCGAGCTATGGTTGAAGCTTCTGCGTTTGGTATCGGTATGGCTTCAGAGAACTTAGTCAGGTCATCCTGAAAGGTTCGGATGTATTTATTGCTATCATGACTGTCAGGAAGTGGACCTACTATATCCAATGCTATACGCTCAAATGGTGTTTTACTTGTAGTAGTTATTTTCATGGGGATTTTATTATTTCTGATTAATTTGTTTTTTTTTGGCATGACTCGCATTTACGAATGTATTCCTTAGTGTCTTTTGTAATTGTAGGCCAGTAGTAGTATCTTTTAATTCGTTTGATGGTTCTGGAGACACCCTGATGTCCACCGAATGGTGACTCGTGGTTTTCGTGTAGTACCTTGGAGATATCATTAGTGTCACTCAGGAAGAGTCTTTCGTCGATAAAGAGATATATTACTATGTCTTGCATTTGGAAGGTTTTTTCAAGAAGTTTTTTGAAGATACTTTTGGATTCGTTGTCGGTTGCTGCCAGACCGAAACCTAGCGACTTATGGTCAGCGAGGTTTACTTTAATGTCGTTCAGACAGGATTCTGAGATTTGTTGGTCTCTTGGACTTCTGAATGGTATGGGTAGAGTTGTGACGAGGAGATTAGTGTTGTTATCTGTTTTGAAAGTAGAAGTTTTGCCCGTATGTGGTTTAATGAAATTAGGTAATTTTTTCTTTAGGATTTCCTCTTCTATTGATTCGCTAAGGGGTAGTATTATAATTTTATGGTCTATTTGTTTGGAGTCGTAAATAGAGCCGTTTTTCTCGTATAAGTTGAAGCTGGAGAGAACTTCTATGTCGTCTGGGGAGTTTGTGTTGAATTGCTGTGTTATATTATTGTCTAGAGTTTTACTCTCGAGTGTCCGTTTTTGGTTTCTAGTTGTTACTAGGACTTGGGTTGTGTTATCATTTTGTACTCGACTAAGTGCGTCTGAATTGGTGTTGTATTTACCCTTTTTATGGATAATTGTATACTCATATTCTTCCATTAGGATTCTCCAACGCATGAGCCTAGATGTGGGGTCTTTTCGTCCAATTAGCCATTGTAGAGAGCTGTGGTCAGTAACAATAGTAAATTTCATTCCATAAATGTATGGTCGAAATTGTTGTAGTGCAAAAACGATAGCTAGTAGCTCTTTTTCGGTAGTGGTGTACCGTGTTTCAGCTGGATTTAGCGTACGGCTGGCAAAGCAAATAGGTTTGTCTTTGCCAATTGGTCCTTGAGACAGGACGGCTCCAACTGCTAGGTCACTAGCATCGGTTGTTACCAAGAACTCTTGACTGAAATCTGGATATGACAAAATGGGTGGATTAATAATTTTTTCCTTCAGCACTCTGAATGCCTCATCGCAGAAAGCATCCCATATGAAATTGTTGTCTTTTCTAAGTAGCTGTGTTAAAGGTTTTGACAATTCTGCAAAGTTGGGAATGAATTTTCGGTAATAGCCTACAAAACCGAGGAAGGACTTGATGTCTTTGGTTTTCCTGGGTACTGGGAAAGTTTTTACGGCTTTAATTTTCTCAGGATCAGGTTTTATTCCCTGTTCCGAAATGATGTGTCCCAGGTATGTCAATTCCTTTCTAATAAAATGACATTTGTCGGTTTGTAGTTTAAGATTGTGAGCGCGGAGACGATTGAGAATTGTAATGAGTTTTTTGTTGTGATCGTTTAGATTGTACCCATAGATGACAATATCATCCATGTAAACAAAACATTCTATACCTTGTAATCCCATCAGAACGTTGTTCATTAGTCGTTGAAATGTGGCTGGCGCATTTTTGAGACCGAAAGGCATACGATTATATTCATAATGCCCAAATGGTGTGCTTAACGCTGTTTTATGTTTATCCTTGTCGTCCATTAATATTTGGTGAAAGCCTTTGGCAAGGTCCAAAGTGCTAAAGTACTTTGCTCTTCCCAGTTGGTCTAAGATGTCCGTTATGTTAGGTAGAGGGTAAGCGTCTCCAATGGTTAGCTCGTTCAGCTTCCTGAAATCGACTACCACTCTCCAACGTTTGGTACCATCTCTGCCCGGCTTTTTCGGTACTAATAACAGAGGCGAGTTCCAAGGACTGAAACTAGGCTGTATTACACCATCCTGCAACATTTCTTCGACTTGTTTATGAATTTCGGTTTTCTGACTCTCGGGGAGACGATATGGTTTAGTAAATAATGGGGGTTTATTTTCTTCTGTTAATATATCGTGTCTTATTGATTCAGTATGTGTTAAGTGATCGCCTTCGATATAAAATAGATCATTATATTCGCGGCATATTTTAAGTATCGATTTCTTTTCTTCCGTATTACAGTGTTCTAACTCTATTAATGCTTCTAGTTTCTTAAGTCGGTTGTTTACTGGATCTGTTTGATATTTTATTTGATTGAATTCATTTAATTGCTTCCATTCAATGTCAATTTTTTCTTGACTTATGTTCTGCTCTGTATCTGAAATGTTTATCAGAAGAACCTTAACTTTGTTATTTTCTGGTCTTACAATCGTGTTGCCGAGAAAAATATTAGAGTTGATTTGTTTCTTCTGTATTACAATATCTCCAAACTTGGGTTTATATGATTTATCTAGAAAGGGGAATTCAATTATTTGCTGACTTCTGGCTTTGATAGTGAATATTTCATTGATATTTTTATCTTTATTATTTCTTCGCTCAGGCTTTTCTATGGCTGAGGTTTTCTTATTTTGCTTAATATTTTCATCTTTATTGTTTCTTTGCTCAGGCTCATCTATGGCTGAGGCTTTTTTATTTTACTTCAAGGGTTGTTTGCGATGGCGGATAGGTGATCGATTATTAGTTCTTTAAGGTTGTTGGCTTGATGAACCCTTCGATCCGGCCCGTAGACAATCGGATTCAAAGATAGGTTCTGCTTTAGATATAACTATGTTTCCCAAACCGGTGTCTGCATGTTGCACTGGTTTGTGTGTGGAACTAGTATGATCAGCATGATAAGCCCCTGTCATTGAACGTTCGGTCCCTTTATTGTTGTCGCTTGTATTCCCTTGGTACTTTATTTTGATCTGGTTATCTTCGTAATCAATGTTGCATCGAAACCTTTTCAAAAAGTCGTTGCCTATGATTCCGTCGTATGCCAGATGTATGTGGTTAGGCATTACTTGGAACGGATGGTCCAGAAGAATCAAGTGGTCTTCTGTTTGGAATTCCAAGGTTCCTGTAATTTCTCCTATTGAAGTCAGTGAATCCCCTGATATTGTTGAAATAGTGCACTCTTTGTTTGCTTGAGTGCCTTGTGTTTCTTCTGTTTTTAGCAGGCTGATATCGGCGCCTGTATCAATCAAGAATGTAAGAGATTTTCTTGTTGAAGGTTTGAATTTTATTCGTATCACCGGGTCCTTGTATTCGGGACAAAATGATACGATTAAGGTAGGATTTAGATAGGGGTTGTGTAGACGTCGCACTGTACCTGCGCTCGAGATAGATGGTCGACAGCATCTTCCCGAGTCAGCTCGTTTCCCGCCTCATTCGCGAGATTGTGCTGGGGAGGACTCCACGGGGGAGTATGTATAATGCTATGATGCCAGGTATCATAACGTGAATCATTGTTTCTCGACCTGTTATTAGGGTTATTATTATTGTTGGGAGTTTGTTCCCGACGTGGATTTTGTCTGGGGGCTTGGCCTTGCATATTTAAGTGAGCCAACCGAGTTCTACATTCACTTTGTGAATGATTCCATCTGTTACAATACGTGCACTTTAAAACTTGTACCTCCCTTTCAACTTGTTGTGGTACGAAGTTGGGTATGGCGGTGTTTTTGTAACATGTTTGGGACGTATGTCCCGCTTTATTGAACGTTTGGCAGACCAATGGTTGATTTCGACGGGTATTGAGGAAGCAAGTGGCAGATGTGTGCCCTATTTTTCTACATGTTTGGCAAGTAAGTTTAAAATGGGGGGGGGGGGGGGGGGGGAAGTTAAGGTGGGACTACTGCTTTCCAATCGTAGAGATTGTTCAGTGGCGTATTCTATCGCTGACCTTAAGGCCTGCGCATTGTGTGCCTTTACCAGGAGTCTTAAGTTAGGGTCTTTTAAGCCGTCCTCAAACGATCGTATGGTTGTCATTCTATTTTCGTCTAATAAAAATGTCTGTACGGCCGCGTTTGAGGTACTGCTATAAGTGGCTCTGTCTAAAGAGTATAGTAGACGTGTCATTCTGTCACCAAAATCTTTTATATTTTCCCTGTTTCCTTGTTTGGCGGAAGCTAGCTCGTTTTGTGCAGCGGACCGCGAAATGTGGTCCTTAAAACGGCCTTCCAATTCGGCTACAAGGTCTGCCCATTTTGAGAGGGTTTTATATTGTACCAACTCGAAGGCTGGGCCCTGGAGTCTAGTTTTGACTATAGCCAGGAAAAGAGCCTGTTGATTTTCGTCTTTGACGCAGGAAAAAAGGATGTTTCCACAAGAGACGAACTTCGATAAATCATTAGGATTGCCGTCGAAAACCGGAACAATCGTGTTGATATCAGCCAAACTGATTTTTACTTCCATGACTGGGAGTTGAGATTCACGAGTCTTTGGTGGGGATTCGTGGAAAGGTAGTGCTTCGAAGAGCTCTACCGCGGACTTTTTCGAGCGAGTGAGAATTTTGAATTGGGGAAATCGACTTAGCGAAACTGGTGGGTGTGTGGTCTCGTTATTTGTCAAAATGTTTTTTATAATATATATATACGATAAAAATAAACTTAAGTAATTTTTCTACCTTAATGCTGGACTGCTGGTTGCTGCTTCTGGTGTTGTCTCCCTGTTGTTGTGGTTGCTGGTATTGTTGTTATCGTTGCGCCAGGCAGGCTTCACGCCCTATAGCTGCAGTTACAGCCTGGTCTTTTGATTCACTGCCCAAATTTTGCCTCCGGCGTCCGTTTAGGAATTCGCCAGGTCTTATAGTCTTGGGACTTTTATATTATATTTTTCACTTTTTTTTTATTTCACTGCTGGTGTGAGCCCCAGTACGCTTCTTTCACTTTTACTTAGTATTTTTTTTTTTTTTTATTATTTTTTTCTGGTATGTAGCTCCAGTACGCATCGAGATCAAGATAGTCTCGTTTTTTGGTAGAGGTGATCCTTTAACGTGGATCCCACCGCTGCCACCAAAATGTTATACGGTTTGTACCGTGCTTCCTTGTTCCCAAGGGAAGAGTACAAATCGGAGAGTAATGAAAATACTTGTTATAATTTTAGCTATTGGCCCTCTGTCTATAGCTGGGCTGCGACCAATAGTAATGTTTATTTGTTTATATAATATATAGTTTTTATTACAATATTGGCCCGCTGTCCTTAGCTACGCTGCGACCAGTATTATACTATGCTAGAATTACTCTGCCTTGTCTCTAAAATTCCTAGTCCTTTTATATGATTGTAATTTGTTCATTTGGTTCATTCGCATTCCCCTCCAACACACACATTCTTCCGCAACTTCTTGTGGTGCGTTGCTCAACTATGCTGATACAGTCATTAGTTCCTCAATAACCCAAAATACCATCGATATCGCAATAAGTCATTGGCGCTTGCCCTAGCTATGCATAGTGCATTATCAGCATAAGAACTGCACATAGTGCTGTATCAGCATGTGCACAGAACTTGTATGCGGAGTTCCCTTTGACTGTTGCGTCAATAGAGGGTATACCCATTACTCATACTGTTTATGGGTTCTGTCGGCGACTTGTGGGAATGATATGTGATATGTTGACACTGACCTAGTGAAGCGACTTATTGGGAATATCGTATATTAGGCATTTTGTGCTATGCGGTAATATGGCGTGTGGACAGATATGCAGTGATATGCGGTTGGCATGAAGAGTGCATGGCAAGAAGTGGAATGCGTGGTATTCGGAACAATGTTTATGTTTATTAATTTATGGTGTTTGCATTTATGAATTTATGGGATGGATGCCAGATATTGTAGGTACTACAAATGTCTCGACTGTTATTCAAGGGTGTTGCATTAAAATTAGAATTTATTAATGTGCTTTTAGATTTAACAGATTCTAATGATGATAAACCAATCTTTTAATTTCATCAATGTTATTTTGCAGGCGAATTGAAAGGCCACTCATTTTTTGTATGCAGTGGGGTATTTATACAATTTTCACACTTAAAGAACATGTTAGCATTTGTTTTTTATAACTTTAACATCGTTTTTATGAATCGAACAACAATTTATGTAGGTATACCTGAACAAATAAAAACCCAGCACCACCATTAAAATTAGTTACAAGTTTATTTAAAAGAAACAAAACATGGGACAACTTTTACTTGGTGGATGAACTCTTATTATCGGACCAAGGGTTGAAAACGAATTCCCCGCTTCTAGCCATCGCCACCATCGTCATCGCCTCCCGTGCTCTTCACAGCCAGTCCCACACACCCAACGTCTGTAGTACGTTGTACTACGTCAACAGTTTCCTCGCCACCATCAGCACAGTGCCCACTGCACATACAGCACCCACTATCACGGCTATCTTCATGGCTGGCATTGTGTTAATTGTTACTTGCAATTGCCTGGCTGCGGCATTTTATATTGTTGTTTATGAGGTCAGCGGCACGATAGTATGTGAAACCTAAATCGCGAGCCGTTGACCCTCGGCGACGTGACGACGGCTGAAAGGAGATATGAAATAAAAGGGCAGGAATGTGCTGACCACATTGCCTGCTGATTAGTGTTACTCACAGTCAAATTACCCTCAAATCCTACATTCATATGTGCGTTTAAATCGCATACACCACAAGATAGGAATTCATTGTTTGTTATTAGATTTAAACATTTAAAGCACATTGAATTCATTGTTATAGAGAGCAGATCAATAACGCGTGCGTTACAGACAAGAGAGCGGCGAATACATTCCCGAAAGTGGGATCTATGTCGTTGCCGAATCGCTACCCGGAATACTGGAGTTGGGCGAGCTTATTGAAGGGAGGGTCGATATTTAATGTACGAGTACAAACCAATAAAATATGGAATAGCAAATGTTATGTAGGTAATGATGTTGTAGAGTTGACCTGTCCTGTGGCCAACGTACTTCTTATGGGTAGAACCCTCTCGCTTAGGCACTCCTGCCTTCAGCTCGAACCTTTAGCAGCGGACTGCACCTAAGGTGAGGATTCTAACAAGTTGGTGGACTGGAGCAGGATTACCTAAAGAATTTCAGCTCGCAAGCAAGTAAAACTCCAATGGTTCTCCACTTCAGGACTTCAAAATACAAGTGCTTTATTTCCCAAAAATACGTATCTTTTATACAATTAATTTTGTATTATTCTGTCAAGTCAGCTCGAATGACCGGATATTCCAATAACCCATATATTGCTAAATTAGCAATATTGATAGTGTGTGTGCCTCGCCAAAATGACAAAACATCTCAAATGTTTCTTGCGTACAACGCTGAATAGACATATTTGTTAGGTAATGTTGTCATACACAAGTAAACCCCAGACGTGCACTTGACTCGCCATCGCCAGTGTGTATTTTTTTGTATTTTCTTTAAAATGCATTGCTTGTGCCGTCATCTATAGGGGGGTCTCCTTGCTTGACCCCACTCCTCGGGGTGATCGTCCTTGACGGCTGTCCTTCCATGTTTAACTTTGTAGATGCGCAATCGTAGACTTGCTTTACGTAGGCGATTAGCTCAGGTGGTGCCCCATAGGACCGCAGGGTTCCGTAAATTGTTTCGTGTAAAACGGAATCGAAGGCCTTTGCGACATCGAGTGCAGCAATGTAACAACTCGTGTGCTTCCGGTGGTGGTGTCGCAGGAGTAGTTCTACTATCGTTACATTTACTGCACATCCGTCCGCTTCTATGAACGCCTGTTGCCTTGGGTCGAGCTCCACTGCGTTTGATAGTCTCCGGGCCATTATTGTATGGAGTTGTCTTATTATGGTGGATGATACTGTAATGGGCCGAAAATCCCCTGGTTCGCAGGAGTTGGTCCCCCACACCATAGGATCAGGTTAAAGACTCTCATCAGGATACCTGCAGGTACGGCTCTAAGTTGCCTGGCCGTCACTCCATCTGGGCCTGGGGATGTTGATAGGCTGGGTCTGCTGGTCTTGATCTCTTCCTCAGCAAGTTTTATACCAGGGCTATATGTGTTGTCACCACTCACGAATGAGTGTGAACTTATTTCCAATTCAAATGTTCCTTCAGATTTGAAGAATAACAAAAGAAATGTTTGTTCAGCCTATTGTATGGCTATGACTGAAAGTCAAAAAATTAATATATATATAGTCAACTATTACTAGTATGACTATATATATTTTGTGGAGTTTCACCCAGATGTGGTGGTTTGGGATCATCAGTGGATTACCACAAACACATCAAATCCATACTCGATTTTAAAAAGTTTTATACCAGGGGTATATGTGTTGTACTCATCCAGACCGATCCAAGGGGTTGCCCTCGGTCCTCATCTTCGGGCGCGGTTATTGGTCGTCTCTCCATAATTTCTCCCCAATAGGGTTCCATGATGTTACTTGGTGGCATCCTTACTTGATTTGGTCCCTCAAGCTGATTTTTGATGCACCTTGCCTGATGCTTCCTCCAATTGATTTGTACCTCGCGATACTCTCTCCGTCTTCGCTGCCGGTTGTTGGTTGGTTCCCCTGCAGGCCGCCGGGTTCGGTGGTTAGGGGGGGTATTGGGGAAGATTTCTCCTCTCAAGTACAGACCAAGGCGCCTCCTGGTTTCGTCTTTGCCAGTATATTCTGCCTGTTGGGTGATGCTGTTGAGCTGCTGATATTGGTATTCCGCTGAATCAAGGGGGCGAAAGTTGCTGAGATAATCAAGGAAGATCCTATCCGCCGTGCTCCTTGCTGGTGATGGTGTTGAGGTCGAGGGTGCAGGTATCGAGGCCAGTTGCTCCTGGTAGTTCCGGACGTCTTGGCGATATGAGGCTTTTTGCCTAGCCTTCTTTATCGCCTCGAGCGTCCTGTGCGGGAAAAGCTCTGCTAAAGACTGATTGATGAAGCGTACTCCACCGCGTTGCTCCAGCTCTGCCTCCTTCCTGGCCATCATTTTAGCCTCCAGCGTGCTTTGACGTCTACGCGTTGTCTTCCTTCGTCGAAGTCGTCGGGATGGGCTCGACGTTGATGAACTCCAAGTCCGGTTTTGTTGCTGAAGGCTCTGGAACAAAACGAACAGTTAAAAGGTGGGGTGGGTTGTTGAAGTGTGTGTTGTTGTTAAGAATATTTATCCGAGGCTGTATATTATTCGTTGGGCCAACAAATTAGGGATCGAAGGGGCTGGCAACCCCAGGGACCCGAAAAGCCTATCTCCGTCGGCCAGATTGGATCTGTTACCGGCAGGAACCATGAGGAGGTGGAGAAGAGGCACTTCTATGATATCTTGGGAATCAGTCCCCAACATTGGTTGGTTTCTCTTCCGCTGTAGGTTACACCTTGGGGAATCGGTTACTGTTTACGCAGAACCTTTGCGTTGAAACAACACCCCAAGGAATTGGTCGCCAGTAGGTTTCCGTTGCGTCACATGTACAGCACCCAAGAGAGTCGTAGTTACTCCCGCAGTATAGGTGAGTATATATACGGAAGGAAAAACGCGTCGGTAAGTATGTGCGTCTGCGTGGCGTGACTATGTCACGTGTCGGCGAGTAACGGGACTTACCTATATCGCACGGTTCTTTTTTTTTTCCTCTGTATTGCTGCGATGCTTATCCCGTTTTTTGGGAGGTTCGGTGCACGCTTTGGTGCAGTTACAGTTTTCGGGGAATGTTTTTCTTTATCTTGTTTCGAAAGCTTATAAGCAGCAGGGATTCCGAAAAAAAGGAAAAATTAACCGGTATTTATATGAAGTGCTTCCTGTGGGAAAGGAATGTACTTGTTTACGAAATATTCATATTTCGTCTGGTTTAATGAAATATGAGTACCTATTTAGTTGTGATTTTGTTTACGTTTTTGGGTCATGGGGAAAAGAGGGTGTAACGGAAGGTTTTGCAATTGTCGGCAAAAGTGGTGGGAACTCGTTATGGGATTTGTGTTTATGCCGTTACGCGAAGAGGGGTGTGAGAAATGATCTGGTAATAGGTTTGTAATGTCTCGCGGCGCAGGGCTACAAGACCAGGTTCAGTCGGGTGTAATATGATTAAAGTCAAAGTCAAATCTTTTACGTTTATACTTGTTGAATGCTTTATTATTACTGATCTTAAAATAAAATCTTTTCTCTTAAAAGGCGTCGCAGCGCCTTTAAGATTAGGTTTATTTAAGTTAAAGAAAAAAACTATTGAATGGAACGTTGTAAGTACAAAGAAAAAAGGCAAACAAAAAAGATCGTCTTCTTCTGACCGTCGTCGGCAGATGATTGATTACTGCTTCTCGCTCTTCTATGCAGAGCCAGTGTTGCCGCAAGATCAAATTAAAAGTCGCTAGGACGACCTCCAGAAGTCGCTAGATTCGCCAAAATGCTGAAGACGAAAAGTCGCTAGAAGTCGCCAGAAAAAAAATTGTACATAGTACTGTTAAAAAAAAAATTTTTTCTTTAAATAACTTTTATTTTTAGGATAACAAAAAACGAAACTTAAAATTAAAGGAATTCAGTCTCATAATTAACATAAGTCTTTATAGGTAATATAAAATACATAAATAGTTAGGCAGGCGTACCTAAACCTATATAGGTACTCGTACATTAAATATCGAATGCATAAGCCGGATTTAATCCGAATCACAAAAACAGTTAAAAATTTCATCATCGGTTTCTTCGATTTCATTGGCTTGAACAACTTCCACAGTATTTTTAAAAACATGTTTTTTAAGTAAAATGTCTGGTAATTCATAATTATAACAATTTTTTTTTAAGTATTTTAAGTTGATTTCTTATAAGCATTATAGAATTAAGAGTTTTGGTTGATAATTTGTTTCTGAGCTTTTTTTTGACTAGATTCATCATGCTGAAGATGCGCTCTACTTCTGCATTGGAATGGGGAAGTGACATAACAGTTCGGGCAAGTTCAAACAGTTCCTGAAATGAATTGCCACCCGCTGCATCTCTGTATTTCAAAACGTCTCCCCAAAATCTTACGCTATCATGAAGCTCTTTCCAATGCACGAAGTTAATATTTTCCCATTGCCTTAAAATTTGTTCTATGTCCTCATCGGGAAAACCTAAACTTTTAGCTAAATCAACAATGGATCGGTCTTTTAAAGGCTTTAAGGCGTTTTGAACCGATAGCAATCGCATTTTTTCTAAAGCAATGTAATTGCTTGGAACTCTTTTTTGTCGCTCTTTTATTAATTTTATTATGAAACTAATACAATTGGTTCTGATAGTACTTATTGCGTCGCATCCTAATCTAGATTCTGTTATTTCAGATTCAAAAACATAGCCCAAATACGGATTTGTCATCAAGTTACTTTCAATTTCACAAGTTAAATAGTCTTTGTCAGTTTTAATAATTTCGGGAATAATAATACCGCTACATAGGGAACGTAGTAGCAAAATTAGAGAATTTAAAAGTTCAAATGGATCACATTATGGATGCATTATCAGTCCCGATTCCTACCATATTTTGCACAGGTATTTTATGAAAATTTAAACAAGTTATCAAAGCAGAAACAATGCCTTTTGCATCGCTACTTTCTTGTAATTCTAGTGCCAAAAACGAAGAAAATACTGCTCCTTTTGATGAACTGAAATACCGAACTACTATTCCCAAAAATTTGTTTACACTGGTATCCGTGGATTCGTCAATAATAACACTATACTTTTTAGCACTATTTATCTCAGTTACATTTAAATCCATAAAATGGGGAGCTAAGCCTTCATTAATTATTACAGTACACTTTGTTTGGTGAATTTTGAGGAGAGCGGCTTTTGAGTCTTTGAAAGCTTCCTTGCATAGTTCACTGAGGTGGTCTATTTGCGAAATCGCTGTATGCTCAGCTATAAAAAGGGCCAACATACCTTCTGCTCTATGAACTGAAAAATTTTCAACTTTTTTAGGGAATTGGATTTTTGAAATTATTTCGGCATGCTTCTTATGCTTTAATGTGCAATGGTGTTTTTTCAAATCACAAGCCTTTGCATATATTTGAATTTTGCAAAACAAACAATAAGCTTTTGTTGGATCATCGGCAACAGGTTTTATCCAATTCTTAAATTCTGGATCATTCTCCCATGATTGTTTATATTTTTGAATGTAGGATTTCTTTTTTAGTGGTAGATCCATATTTTGAGGTAGATAGGAATAGGACATAGGAACTGTTGAACATAAAAAAGTTTACATTAGATAGATATATATTACGAACAATAATAATAATAATTTATAGTATCGGTTACACATACATACCTTTTCTTATGCAGTTTTATATTTGTCGTCTGGGCGACTGGGAATTACATCGGCTGGGTTGGGAAATATATTTGCTGCGTTCTTCACTGCACTTTCAAAGAAATTTTAATAGTTTTAGTTTGATGTTAAGTAAACAATAAAAACCACGAACCTATGCTTACAGTTTTCGGGGAATGTTTTTCTTTATCTTGTTTCGAAAGCTTATAAGCAGCAGCCAGACTTGTGATTTGTGAATGACAACAATTCAATAACGACAAATAAATTTGAAAATGATGACAGATGAGATGAGTTACTTAGATCAGAATATATTTCGCTCACTCGCACTCACATTTATGGAATATGTGGTGAATTTCAGAATCGGGATTGCAAATTATTGTAAATGCCAAGGATGTATAACCTACCAGGGAAGTTATAAGAAAGAAAAAATATTTTTGCAAGACTCCAAAAGTCGCTAGAAAAGTAGCTAGAAATAATCTAGCGACTTCAAATTTTTTTTTGTCGCGGACTGTGTCAAAATTCCGCTAGATCTGGCGACAAAGTCGCTAGAACGGCAACCGTGATGCAGACGGTCGTTGGTAGGGTGTGACGAATTCGTGCTTACGCACAGGGTGATCCCACAAATTCGGCCCTCCTCAGCACTTTTCCGGCTCTGGGAAAGGCTTGGTTATTCGTCTTGGCTGGTTATTCGTCTTTGCTGGTTATTCGTCTTGGCTGGTTATTCGTCTTCACTGGTTATCTCATCTGAATTTACGTCTTGCTGTTCGTCTTTGGTTGGTTATTCATCTTGGCTTGTGGTTATATGGCTTCACTGGGTTAACTCGTCTGATTTTACGTCTTCGATGTTCGTCTTTGGTTGGTTATTCGTTTTCTTCGGTTATTCGTCTTGGCTTGTTACTACGCGTGGAACACCTTCGCTGATTGGCCATGGTTTCATAAAGTCTGCGCTGGTTGTCGTCTTTCTTGGACCCTCGTGGACACCGATCTTGCGTACCTCGTATCTTTCGTTCGGGGATACCTTGGTGACCCTGTAGGGACCTAAGAACTTGGGAAAAGGTTTATTGTTAGTGGAAAATTGTGTTTTTTTGATGGCCACTAGGTCATCTATATTGTATTGGATGGCAGGCTTTCTTTTCGTGTTATAATTTCTTCTATTTTCTTCCTGGACTATGTTGATGTTATGTCGTGCTACTTCTCTGATTTGGTCCCGTTCTTCATCAAAGTTTTCAGAACAGTCATCTCTAATCTCAACTGCATTTCCTTTTCCTTCTCTCGTATCTCGCTCTCCCGTCGAAGTAACTCCAACTCCTTTTCATGATGACGATCTTTGCTTTGGTTATCCACAGTTGTAAGTTGTTCCTGTTTGCGCTCCAGCTCCCGCAGCATATCGAAGAAATCTCGGAAAAACTCTTGGAAACCTGTACTGTTTTTATTTCTCTTCGACATAGTAAGCAAATTTGAACTGCAGCTTAAACGGTTGAGAAAAACTAGGAATAATCTAGTTCAATGTGTATCTGCTTACTCTCCAACTTTACCGACAAAAGCACTTTGGTTGGCGAACGTGCTAATTACAATTGGGTGTTGTTTTGGATAAGCTCTTAGTGACACCTATTGGTGAATGGGGTAATTACGATCAGGCGCTGTCTTGGATACGATTTTGTCGACACCTATTGTTATAATCCAATATTATTGTTTTAAGAAACTGATCATGGATCGCAACCAATCTTTGTTTTTCTTGGTGCTTAGTAGAGATGTCGCCTTCAGTCACCTCCACGATTTTAATTTTTTCCGTAAACTCCAGAACGACGACCACCTCAGCCTCTGTAAAATTGTTAATGCAGCAAATTACTCTTGTTACCTCTTCTTACCTCTTCCCTTTTAATTGGATGGCGCAGCTTAGGTTCTTTTGCGCAATATATCTCCAGCGATAGCAGCAACAGTAACAAGTGCAACAACGGCACTTTCCTCTTCAAGGGCAAACGGTTCGTCTTTTTTTTGTTCTTTTTGCGGCACTGACAACGCGAATTTCTGTTTTTTTCGACGTGAAATGTTTTATTTTTTGTTGCGTTCACTTTAGAGAGTTAACAATCCCGGTTGAGCCCCCAGAGTTGTGGGATTAAAAAAGCAATAGAGCTGTGTCAATCGTGATTGATTCGATCTTTTTGACCCGATCACAATAAAGTATTGGTGATTGCAATCACAATGCCCGAAGTCAATCGTTCATCGAGTCAATCAATACTAATCAAAATATTTTTTGGTATCTATATCTATACGATTTGACATTTGAGCTGATTAGTGAACATATCCATGATGAGAAACAGAACAATCGTTTCTTCTCTTTTTTTTATTGTGGTCTCTGTCTTTAAGTAAACATGATTTGTAGTTTTGTTGTACTTTAAAGCTGTCAAAAATTAAATTATTAAAAAAAAAGACTGATATTGAATGGAGCTCTAATAAAAAATAAACAAACATTCACTCTTCTAAATGATTGAATTGACTGACGTTCGAGATTTCAACACCGGATATGTTTACCTTTACACCTCATCACAGTGCTTACCGAGACCTCTAATCAAATCGATAAAGAAGTGCAAAACAACTTATGACCCAGATTTATCAAGTTCCTCTGAGGAAAGGCGACAGACAGAAAGTGCAGATGGTCCTACTACGGCTGATTTAGTCAATATTACCAGCAGTGATATTGATCAAATCCAATCACTGGTATCAACCGCCATATACATTTTTCAAACAGATCAGAAATACCACAAAGCGATTGCGGATATTAAACACCAACTTGTTATTGGTCTGCATATGGAGCCAACGCAATTCGGTCGCATTAACCGAACATCTCTGCTGGCAGTTGCGACGTCTCACATGGTCTACATCTTCGATGTAATATCTTTGGGATAAATCTTCAAAGAACTGAAGAACATTCTGCAATCACAGCGCCCCAAAAAGATTGTATATTTCTCAAACAAAATAGCGGATAACCTGAAGTATCAACACAATGTCGAGTTAACTGCGGTTTTTGACATATATGTTGCTCACTGTCTGATATCTAAAGAAAAGACTGCAATCAGTTTTAGCCAATGTGTCTCCAAATACTTTCACATCTCGGAGGACTACTTCCAGGAAGAGGATGCTTCACAGAACAACATCTACAGCAGACCTGTACCACAATCGAACTTGGATGCAGTCTCCAAAAAATTTGTATACCTACACAAGCTGTATGAGCACATGTTGCACGATATAATGCTTAGCAATTTCTACAATCAGTGCAACGATTTCTCGTTGACCTTCGCGGCAAATGAGGATAATGTGGAGGTGGTTATGCAAATGAAACCAAACACAGTGCATGGCACAGACTGCATTGGCGACAAAGAATGGGTTAATTTCTTAGAACGAAAACTCAGCTTGAATTCCACATAAAACGCTGAGACCAACTGATATCATTTTTTTTGTAAATTTTGTTCAACTGGAAATATTTCTTCCGAATTGTTATCATAATAAAAAAAATTATTGCTGATCGTTTTTGTTTCTTGTTGTCGGAATAAGGTTTTTTTCCTTAATTTCTCATTCCATAGGTTCATCACATGGTCATCGTCATTGGACAGCGGCTCTAAACAAGCATAAGGAACTACATTTACATTTACATTATGTCAAACGTGAAGATCGTATTAATTCTGCAAACACCCTAAAATCCCTTGACTACAGCATAGATGAAATTCTTAAAAAACCAATGCTTGTATTCATCGAGGGAGCACCATCGCATACAAGTTGTATGATACAACTAATTGAGCAGAAACTGAAAACAAGATTTCATTATTTATTTCATTACAACACACAACATAACAATATTTTATTCAATAAAAAAACGAAAATAAACATTAAATACAAAATTCAAGAATTAACTAAAAATAGGACGTTTATAAATTATAATTCAGAAACAAAGTTTGAGCAACTTTTCCCGGTTTGAGGCTACAGCGTCTATCATCAACTGTCAGTCCCGCTTTTGAAAAGACACGTTCACAGGGAACGCTGGTTCCTACAATACATAACCTTCGACGAACAAGTTTGTATAGCCTCGGGTAAACATGCTTTCGTTCGTCCCACCACTTTAAGGGATCGTCGGTTCTTTTTATAAGTGGTTCATTAAGATATTTGTCAACTTCTATTATAGTCGCAGTATTTTGATTGGGATTTGCAATAACTTGTTTGACCTTGTTATCAAAATCCTCCCAAATAAGTGAAGGCACTGGATCGATGTTGTGTGATGTATATGGTTGGGGACTGTTATCTATATTAAGCGATTAAATTTTTTTTCTAAGGTTATCTAAACACCGTTCAAATTTGAGTTGTGAGGTGAACCCATATCTTTTGAATCGTGGATCGAGTATTGTAGCCTGTGTAACAAGTTCATGTGAGTCTATGTCTTTAAATCGGGATAACACTGATGATGACAATATGCTTACAATTTGGGCTATTCGTATTTCCTCACTTATATTCGCTCTGGACTGCTTTTCCAGATGAATATGAATAGCATTAACCATAAGCATTATTTTCGACAGTGTCACATTTTTTTCAGCTGAAATCTCCTCGGTGATGACATGAAATATTTTAAATATTTCACTCGCTTTTTCTACTATCATCCAATCTTTGGGAGACAGACTGTTTAAATCGGGGTTCTCAATAGCAAGAACGGCGATAACAGCAGTCTTAATTTTTAAACACCTCGTTAGCATGTCGTATGTTGAGTTCCATCTCGTCACACAGTCTTGTTTTAATTTTACTTCAGGGAGGTTTAGCTGTCTTTGCATACGTGCCAACTTGACAGATGCTTTTGAACTTCTTTTAAAATAGGCGACGATGTTCTTTATTTTGGCTATTTGCATCTCAATGACGGCAATCCCGTCCCCTAAAACCAAATTCAAAGAATGCGCAAAACAAGGAAAATGCCTCCATTTGTTATATTTAACAGCGCCAACGATGTTTGCTGCATTGTCTGTAACTACGCATGCTACCTTCTGGTCCAGATCCCAAGCCCTCACTTCTTCCAGCAGCAAATTTGCCAAATTTACTGAAGTATGGGCTTGATCGTATGGAATGCATCCCAAAAGGCAAGATTGCAGCGAGCTACTGCCGTCTACTTCCTGCACAAAGTGAGCTGTAACACCAACATAGCTTTGTTGTGTTCTGAACGTCCATCCGTCGGTGGTAAGGCATACGGCTTCTACATTTTTAAGCATTTGAGTAACTCGTTCCTTTGTTTCATTGTACATGCGGGGAATTAGGGAATTGGATAAAATTTTTCTTGTGGGCATGGAGTAACTGGGACAAAGCATATTAAAAAGTTTCTTCACTTCCTCATCTTCTACCATTTTGAATGGGTAATATTTTTTCACTATTGTTTTTGTTAATTGTTCATCTACTTGTTTTGAAAATGATAGGGATATGGGTCTGCGTACATAAGATGATATATTTGCTTGTTTTAAAACGGATGGAGGTGGTGGGTTACTAACGGTGTTGCTATTGCTGGTTTGTGGATGGTTTTCTTGAACGGCTGCACTATTTATATCTTGATTGTCGGGTGTATTTAGATTTTCTAATGGAGCGCGAACCCTATTTGGCACTCCAGGCACATATATCGCGGCTTCTAAAGACACACCTTTATGTTGGGACTTTATGTGTCTTCCGAGATTGCCTGTTGCACCTCCAGTGTAGCTTAAGACTTTTTGGCAATAACTACATTTAGCCTTACCATTTGAAACATTTCCAAAATGTTTCCAGATTGCACTTCGTTTGTTCCTTAGGTCAGACTCGGACATTAGAGCTCTATAAAAAATTACCTAGGTAAGTAAATAACCTTCTTTTTCTTTTAACAAATGACTTACATAATATTTTATATTTTATTTCGGTAATATATTAAATACAAAGTAAATCCTTACTAAATTTCTATAATTTAATAGAATAAAATAAAATAAAACTGATTAGACAAGTATGACAGATTATAGATTGTCAAATACAATCAGCAGTAGCAGTTTGTTGTTATTGAGTGAGTGTATTCACTCTTACAATCCATTCGAATGTATCTGTCTCTATCGAAACTAAATTGAACGAATGATTGGGGTTTTTGATTGTATTGAAATTGAATGGAGCAATACAATACTCCCATGTCCCATCTGTCATTGATTGATTGAATGATTGATTGAAATGACCGAATCATTTTTTCAACCAATACTTGAACGATTCGATCATTAAATTTGAACGATTGACACAGCTCTAAAAAGCAACGCGAACTATTTTAAGATTAGGTTTATTTAAGTTAAAGAAAAAAACTATTGAATGGAACGTTGTACAAAGAAAAAAGGCAAACAAAAAAGATCGTCTTCTTCTGACCGTCGTCGGCAGATGATTGATTACTGCTTCTCGCTCTTCTATGCAGACGGTCGTTGGTAGGGTGTGGTGAATTCGTGCTTACGCACAGTGTGATCCCACATACATATGTGTGGATTCAGCAACTCGTGCAAAGCTTGAGTATCCGTCGTATCATATTCGAGTGGCATAGACATTCCAACAAAGTATGGGAGCTGATTGTTTATTTAAATCCCATTGCTATGTGGTGTCTAATTGAATATCACCAGAAAGTGTGGGAATGGAATGTTAAGATGGGTTATGCCTTTATCCATCCACACATATATATATTACACGGGCAAGCTGGAGCTGGAAATAGAAAGAGACTTTTTGGGGGTTGCCCTTGTAGAAGCGGGAGGGGTTATGTGTGTGGTTGTCCATTGTAGCAGATTGTGACACGCTTGCGAAAGGGCGGGCAAAAGCTCGTCGGATTGGGGGAGGTTCTTCCTGCTACTCATCCTCGCTACAAAATATATATCGTGCCAAGGTAGCTAGGTGCTACCGAACCAATAAACGAACATCTCTACGAAGTAGATTTGTCGTGACCGAAACATCTATATGAGCCAATCCGAAAGAAGGGTGGTAATCACAGGGACTACCGTATTTAAATTTAAGAACTCAGGAAAAAGAAATACATAACTATTAAAACATGAAAAGAGAATCCCTAAATGAATGGCCAAGATCATGAGAGATGTGGTATACTAAATTTTGCCAAAGTGAAAGATAAAGTTTGGAAGAAAAGTGAAAAGCATGGAAGAAGGAGAAGAGAAAAATGGAAACGATTAGGAATGGTCAGATCTCATTGACCGTACGGTGATAGGTAAGAGTATCATCCTACCTGCCACTGTATCATCGGCTATACCCGCCCTAACTGCTGACTGTATCGGCAGCTCCATGGCTACTTTACGCCGGTAATATTATTAAGTAGCCCCTTGAGTTGTATGTTACGCCTCACCTACGACATTTCCGGTCCCCCTTCTCACCTCGTTATCGCACCAAAATAGTTTACCAAATCATATTAAACAACCATGTAACTATTTATAATTCAAGATGATATGATACAGTTTATTCATTAAACGCTTTTGTTTTAAGAAGAGACACAAAAATACTCTCTTAAGAAATCATCCCGCTAAAAGAGCGATGGATGGGCATAATAATGCAATCATTAGAAGGCCTTTATATGAAATTTAGAAATAGGTATATAGATATACGGATAAAATGATAGGTTATTTTAATATGTATATGTAAGTACCCAGGGTAGATAGCTTTAATTACTTTTAAGCAATAATTGACTATAGATAAATAGGTAAATTGAGTAGGATTAATAATTATGATAGGATATTTTTAACCCCCGACTGTATGTATATAACTTTTAAGCAATAATTCAATAGATATAAGTAGGTAAATAAATTGAACAAATTGAGATCAAATCAATTAATCTAAAGTTGTGTGCCAAAAGAAAATACAAATTTTAAAACTCACTTACTGCTTGAATGTTTGATATGAGATTATGTTCTGATGAAATGTTGCAATTTTACGAAAACAGCTGACTCCTCTTGTGCGCACAATTGGTGGTCTGGTGTTTGTTCTCTGTTGAAAGTTTTCTATTGTAGGTATGTTATGTATGCATGTTAGCTGTATGGGATAAGACTTAATTAGATATATGTATGTTTGTATGCTCTTTATGGCATTACCTGGGTGCGAGTCGGTCTTACAATGTTAAGAATTAAAAAAAAAACAATAGGGTATCTACTATCTACACTTAAACTAACTTAAACTAATATTCAGTTTTCTCTGGATTGTCGTGGGGTGCGCATCTGTTTGAAACTAATAATCTTTTTAACAAAATGAATTGCTCTATATGTATGCAAAAAATTGATCGCAATTGTTCAACAAGAATAAATTGTAGTGACTGTAAGCACTTCTTTCACTATTCATGTGCAAAAATCACGGAACAAGATGCGGAATTTATAAAATCAAGTGGTAATTCTTTTCGATGTGACAAATGTGGTGTTCTACGACGTCGCTCGTTGCATTTGCCTGTCTCGGCCGAACTGCAGCAAAACAACAACAATGCTCAGACCAGCGTCAACAAAAACAAATTGGCAAGAGGCTGCACACAACAATCAGCAACAATAGCCAAGCAAAACAACAACAATGCTTTTGGCAGTAAAAATCAAACTGGAAGTGGCTGTGCACAATCAGCAGCATCAGACTCTCCTAAACCTATCGAGGACAACGGCAGTGAATGTACTCTTCAAATGATTTACTCAAAGCTCTCCAGTTTGGAGGAACAAAATCATCGTTTTCTACAACAACTGAACGAGTTACGTACTGAAAATGCAGACTTAAAATTGAAAGTAAATATCCTGGAAAGTAAACTTAACTGGCAGCAACAGAGTCTTCTTAAGAATTTTATTGAAATTACTGGTGTGCCCGATGTCAATGACGAAAACGCCTTGAGCAAAGTCAAGCTTATTTTCAATTAAGCTTTGTCCGTCAATGTTTCTGACTGTAAAATTGAGAAATGTTACGTGAAAAAAGTACAATCAAAAATGTCCAAGGCGAAATCGATCATCTGCGTTAAGTTTCTTGATTACAATACCAAACAACGAATAATGACCGCTAAGAGGATGAAAAAAAAAAATCTCTGCACTCAAGTGACTGGTATCGATGGTGTTGTCAACAGCAACAGCGGTAGTAACAACAACAACAATAACATCGCTCCCAACAAGAACAACAACAATAACAACAACACCGGCACTGGGATTTATATAAACGATTCCCTCACGAAGTACACGCAAGCGCTTTTCATGAAGGCGAAAGAGACAGTAAAGCAGAAAGGCCTTAAATATGTATGGTATAGAGATAACAAAATTCTTGTTCGTAAGGTGGAGGGAGGAAAAGTCATTTCAATTAAATCATTTTGTGACCTTGCACTTATTTAGCGCATATTATACTTAGTGTATTTCAATTCCAAATGAATGATGATAATGATTTAATCAATCACTTTTCTATCCCCTCTCTTAGTAATTCCAGCTGCAATAGCGTCTTTACAAATATCTCTTATTGTGATAATAAATTGTTTACTGTTCACCAGAATATTAGAAGTTTGAGAGAAAACTTCACAGCTCTTGTAACACATCTAGATTCCTTTGAGTGCATTCCAGATATTGTCTCTGTCTCTGAAATTTGGATCTACAACTTTGAAAAAAATGATTATGTTATTCCCGGGTTTAATTTTTTTTGCTAAGACTAATGAGAATTATGCGGCAGGTGGTGTTGGGTTTTTTGTGCGTGATAAATAAAAGATTCTCGATGTTCTATGTCCTGACTTCTTAAGTGCTGATGTTATTAAAGTTTCCATTGTAATTAATAATGACGTGTATGTCTTTCTGTGTGTATATAGACTTCATATGTTTAATGTGTCAATGTTCATAAAAAAATTTTCGGATCTTTTGGAGAAAGAAAAATCAAAAAACTTAATCATTTTGGGAGATTTTAATCTGAATATTTTGGAAAGTAGTGAGATAATTTCGAGTTATTTAGCAATGCTAGCATCTTATGGTCTGGCGTGCTTTATTAATCAGCCTACTAGAACTGCATCTGGTAGATGTTTAGATCATATTTACGGCCGTTTTAGTAATATTTGCGTAAATAATTGTGAAAAATGCGTCTTTGATTTGATGATAACCGATCATTCTATGATAGGGCTCATAGTATATGTTTCGAGTAGACCCAATGAAAACAAAACTAAAGCCTCGAGTAAAGTTATGAAAATTAACTACACACAGCTCAAAAACTATCTTTTTTACGAGTTTTGGGAAGATGTATATTCCTGCAGGGATCCTTCAACTTCTTTTACATTATTTATTGATACCCTGAAGAATCATATTGCAAATTGTTCCTCCTTTTTGCCATCCAAAAAAGTGGTAAAAAGGCTTAAACCTTGGATTTCAAGGTATTTATTGAATAAAGTTAAAGGCAAAAACAATCTTAGAATCAAGTGTAACAAGTACCTTAGGAATATGAGTCTTCAAAGAAAATACAAGAAACTGTGCGCTGAACTCAAAAAGGAGATTCCTCTCTGTCGGAATAATTATTACCGTTTTCAGTTGAATTCTGCTAAGGGAAATTTAAGAAATGAATGGCGTGTAGTCAATAATATTTTGAACAAATCATCGTTCTCTAAAAAACCTACTATTATTCAGATTAACGACTCAGAAATTTCTGACAAACTTGTAATTGCTAATGAATTCAACAGCTACTTTACAAATATATCTAGCAGCTTTCAATCATGTAATGACCAAAGGATTTGTTGTACATGTTCGTCTTCTCGTAGAAGTGCTATACATTTTCAAACAAACAGTTTTGTTTTTATGCCTATAACTCCTCTTGAGGTTTTAAAAGTTATAGGAACCTTAAAAAAATCGAATTCGTGTGGTGCTGATGGTATTTCGAATATAGTGGTAAAAAAAATTGGATGTTACATACTGGAAGTTTTAGTTAATATTTTTAATAACTGCATATTTGCTGGGGTATTCCCGGATGAGCTCAAATGTGCCGATGTGGTACCACTGTTTAAAAAAGGTTCTTCTGTTGAAGTCTCAAACTATAGGCCCATATCACTTCTTCCTGTTTTCAGTAAAATCTTTGAGAAACTTATAAAAAATAGAGTAGTGAGTTTTTTAAACGCAACTGACTATTTTAATCCATCTCAATTCGGATTTCAAAAAGGAAAATCGACTGAAGATGCACTACTACAGTTTTGTAGTCAAATAATGTCTAGCCTCGATAAGCAAAAGTGTACTGCAGGTTTATTTATTGACATCACCAAAGCCTTCGACATGGTTAACCATACTTTATTGTTAAAGAAATTAGAAAGTGCTGGCTTTCGTGGATTTATGCTTAAATGGTTTGGGTCTTATCTTGAAAACAGGTCGCAAAGGGTGAAGTTGGACGACGTTAGGAGTGCAGTTCAGTTCATCAAAATGGGTGTACCGCAAGGCTCTGTTTTGGGACCAATTTTATTCTTAATTTATGTTAACTCACTAATTTCACTCAATTTCAGGGGTAGACCTACGGCTTTTGCAGATGATATTGGTTTTTCGTATGGCTGTGACAGTCCTTTGGATCTGATTTCAGGCATTAACTGGGATCTTAACTTATTAAGAAACTGGTTCGGTGAACACAGTTTAGTGATAAGCTCGAAAACTAAAATAATGTTTTTCAGTTTGTCTTCTTTAAACAATTTTGACGCAAATGTTTTTTTCCATGCTCCCGAATGTCAACGATATAAAATGTCAGTTTGTAATAATTGTGTGTTTAGTTGTTCTTCTCCCTCCTTTTGTAGCAGTCTAATCTGTAGTAATAATTGTTTTTTAATTGAAAAGGTCGTTGAATTTAAATATCTGGGTCTAATTATTGAATCAAGAATGAGTTTTATGAATCACGCAGAAGCGTTGAGAAGCTATTTCCGACTCACTCTTAGACATTTCTTTTATTTGAAAAATATCTGCTATAAAAAACTTCTTAAAACAATTTACTATGGAATCTTTCATTCCAAGTTACAATACGGAATTGTTTGCTGGGGAGGTGCGTATTTTAATAAAATACAGCCTCTGTTAACTATGCAGAAGTATGTCTTAAGGAAAATATGTCAAAAGCCGTGTAGATATCCTAGTTTTCCTCTGTTCTGTGACTTGAGTATTCTACCAGTTCGTCATTTATATTGATTTAAGGTGTTGAAGACTTTCTTTATGAGGTCTGGCAATCGTAATTTTCGTTTAATCTCTACTCATAATTTACGTGGAAATTTTTCTAACTTGTTATCTGTACCCATTGCTCGTACCACTGCTTATCGTAATTTTTTTTTCCGTTTCATCGTATCGCTTATTTAATAAACTTCCACAGTCGATCAGGGCAATATCTGTTCATTAAAAACGTAAAAAGTTGGCTCTTTAATTTTGATAATGTCAGTTTTGAATCTTTTTTTAGGTTTTGATTTTGGGGTTTATCTCAATCTACTGATATTCTGGTTTAACTCTAATTTTATGTCCATTCTGTTTAATTTCATTTTTGCCACATTCGTCTTGACTTACGTTTGGTTCTTTACTTATTGCTGTTAAATGTAAATTTTTTAAACTTTGTTCAATCCATCTTGTTTACAAATTTTTGTTTGATTTTTTTGTTTACAATTTTCTACAGTGTAGGGTCACCCCACCCAAATAATTTAATTTAATTTTATATCGTTAAAGCTCTGATATGGCATTTAATACTATTTTTTCATAATTTTTATTCAAAAATATAAAATGTCTTCAACTTTCTTATTATGTTTATACTTAATATTGAAACTTGAACGTTGTTAATTTTAAACAATAAGAAATAAACTTAATAAACTAAAACTAAAACTAAAACTATTCCTGTTGATCCTGGGCCTCGACGGAGTGTTTGGATCCCCGTATGAAGTGATGATCAGATTTTATGCTGATACACTAGGTTATGGCTGGATGAGGTATTTGCATATGGTTTTGACACGTGGAGTTTAATTTGTGACGTCTGACCAAAGAGACGTGGTATTGTATCTCTCAACGTATATATCCCGAGCGGTGGTGGTATTAAGACTACTTTCTCGCAATCCTGCTATGGAAAACGGGAATTGCGGGAGATTTATGAAATGTTCCCCTGCAATCTAGCGCATTGGCCTCGTGGACGTGGTGGATATTGAATTTAATTTACGAGGGCGTAAGAGTGTGGTAGATGGTCTGACGATGTGCAAGAGCAAGCGAAAACTTGGCTAACGTTATGGTTTTTTTTTTTTTCTATGGACGTAAAGTTACATCCGAGAGTGGAGCGCTTCGCGAAGGATGGTCACTTTAGAACAGAAGCTTATGGGTGTATTTAAGACAAGTGCGGTTTGTCCTAGGAATAACACAAATGAATGAGTTGTCCTATCACATCGAAAAAAAAAACACTAAAACTTACCCTCACTAGCGATATAATTGAAACAGTTTGTTAAATAAATATCGCTGAATTTGTGCAATTGATTATATCAATAAATGTTTTTTTTATTCTTCTTCTTTTCTTTTACAAAGAATCGATTACGAATACGGACTCGATTAAATTCGCGGGAACTGATATGCTCACACTCTATGACGCTTGGCAACTAAAAAGATCGAGCGCTCGTGCACAAGGCTTTTTATAGACGTGAGGTGTGTAATGGCAATTAACTCTCCAATATCCGTCGCGTTGCGCTTTAACTTTTGTACAGTGGCGCTTCCTGTAGGAATGCGCCATATTCTTGATGATAACGTAGTGTGTCAGTTATTATTTAAATTTATAGATGAGAATAAAATAATGATTATTTAGTTTGATGAGGTTTGTAGTGTTACGCTACACCCTTGCTTCGGCTATTGCGCCAGTCAGCAGATTCCCTGCAGCAGTGACCTGCTACGTGCGGGAGGGACTTTCTTCAGGAATCGAACCTAAGTTTGCGCTGCGAATCGCAACAATAAAACTAAGGTTGTCTTGCTAAGAACTCTGGGTAAAGAGTTCACTTTATTAATCACAATTACGGAGTTTAAATACAGTTTTTATTGCTGCCTATGCTAAAATATCGAACCCATCATCGAAATATTTGTATTTAATGTTATTATTAAATGCTGGCTATTACTTCCATACAAAGTCTCATGCCCGCTTCACACATCCATATGGAATTGCGTACTCAGCACATCGATGGCCCCATGCAAAAAGATACTAAGTGCATTTATGTTACTTTTCAGGAGAGGCGTTTAAAGTTTTTTGATCATAACTTTTTTTCTTTTTAACGGATTTTTAAGCCGATTGTTTCATTGTTCTTATAATTTATACACAATTTTTTAGATATATAGTTAAATCTGCAATACTGTGTCTTAATATGCTAAATTGCAGTAAGTATTGTTTTGACTGCCGAACTCAAACTTTTGTATATACTATTTGATGTTAGTTCTTTTTTACACGGAACAAAATATATCAAACACTATTTTAAGTGCACTTAGAGTCATTGTGGCTGGAGATAAATAAAAAAAGGGACGAAATTGGAAGATAGCATTGTTTTTTTCTTTACTTACCTACTTTTCAAATTTTAAAATAGTAATAAAATAACGAAATTAAGTTATTAAAGAGTAACTTTTTTATTTTAACAAAAACAACAGAACTCTAAAGTGCAATTCGCATGTTCCAGTTTTATCAGTTTATTCGTCGGATTCAGACTCTGATAAAACTGGAACATGCGAAGTGCACTTTAGAGTTCTGTAGAACGATTGATATAGTTTTGGAATCAGATTTTGGTCACAAAGCCAAACTAAATCCAAATATTTTTCAGTTGAAATGGAAATATGTCCTTTGTAGGCGGAATGAAGTATTTCCGGTAGGCGGTTTTTAGATCGGCTCTTGTTTTTTGTTTTCTTTTCAACATATAATAATATAATAGCTTTATATTCGTTTTCGAATATGTTTGTATTTCATTTGATAAAGTTCTTCAGCATTAAAATATACTTCGCGATAATCGAATACCACTCAGTTGGGGTGTACACTGTTTTATTTTTTTGGAATTTTTCAATCATGGCGTGTACACTGTCGCCCTCGTTTTGGGTGTGTCCTTTTTCTAAAAACCGATGAGTGATGTTTATCTTAAAGTTTGTTGAGGCCCATGCGAAGAATCCGAATACAACTTTGTTCTTATTTTGTCCCCCACAGTTGTCTGACCAAAAGTTAAAGTTTTGCACCCCTCTTGACCTATGTGCTTCAACAAATTTGTGAAGGCAGCTTGACACCTCTTGAGCACCCTTTTTCGCGATGGTTTCATCCCAAACGTAACACCTGGCTTCATGAGAGGCTAGCTCAAAGATTGTAAAATTATATACCTGCAACTTTCTTTTGTAGTAAAAACAACTAGCATTGGCAGTGGGAGTGGACAGAATTTTTTCAATATCGAAACAAGCAGTTGCAGTATCTGCAGATGCCTGGGCAGCTAACTTATCTGCTTGTTTTAACACTCTAGCTTTTTGTTTATTGTGTAAATGTTGAGCATTTTCATTTTCTGCCGTTTTTCTTTCTTCCGGGGTCATATTTTGGAATTTTATACATATGTTGCACTGGTCTTTTTTTGGAACATAAAAGCCTATGTTTAGACACTGGTTTTAGATTTTGGGCACTCAGTTTAATCTCGGCAAAAACACAACTTATTCGCTTGGAGGTCGGTTCAAGACTGCCTCTTTGCCTCTTTCTTTATTCTTTCTTTCTTTTACTTATTCTATTATCACATATTATTGCATCAGTGTGGCCACTGGGCTTAATTACTACATTAACTACTACAATTGGGCTTAATCACTACATTAACTACTACAATTCGGCCATTCTGACCACATAAGATCACCTGATCTTTTACAATTTATTGGACGTTTTATGTTTGGCACCTCGACTTCCGAACCACGGTCTCATGTTACTGACTGCCCACACACCTTGATATGGTAACCGTGTTTGTTGAAAATTTTCCACATCTTTGATAACATACCTATCGTTTCGCAATACCTTTGTTATTTGATATGGTCCCTTAAACTTTGGTAACAACTTTTTTGATGTACCAGGATGTGAATCAAAGTTTTTGACTAACACATAATCTCCTGACTCATATTTTGTTGGCTGTTGTCGCTTTTTATCTACATACTTTTTATTATACGCCTGTGCTCGTTTTTGTGTTAGGACTGCTTCTTGTCTTATCTCTTTGTGACTCTTTTGAACTATCTTTTGTTTAACTTCCGCTAAGTTGTCTCTCAGTTCGTCTATCACTTTTCCTTTTTGATTTACCCCAAAAAGCATAACGCTTGGATGTTTTCCTATCATTCGATTTATGGTGTTGTTCAAAGTGAATTCGACAGTTTCTACGACGTGGTCCCAATAAAACCCTTCTTCTGGCTTGACCAGCTTGGCTATCATCGGACCTATACTTCTATTGACCCTTTCGACCTGGCCATTGGCCTGTGGTGATCCTGTCGCAACTTGTATGTGTTTTACGTTATTTTCTAACAAAAAATCTTTTAACTCACTAGATGTGAAAGCACTGCCTCTATCTGATACTATACATTTTGGCCTACTGTACGATCGAAAATAGTCTGCTAGCGCCTTAACTACCTCTTTTGTGTTAGTTGTTTTGGTGGTGTATAATCTAACAAATTTTGTGAACGCATCGATCACCACTAAGATATGCTTTTTTAAATTTCGGGAATGGTCCACCGGTCCGTAATGATCTATGTGCACCACTTCGAACGGTACATCACCTTTAGGTATGTTATTTAAAAACCCTTCTTCCTTTCCATGTTTGGAAGAATAAACCATGCATTTTAAACAGTTCTGTATATGACTACTTACTTTTTCTCTCATTTTCGGGAACCAATAACTTTTTTTTATAAGTTCTATCATTTTGTCGGTACCTATGTGCCCCATTTCATCATGGTATCTATACATAACCTGACTTTCCATACTTTCCCGGACGCAAAATAAAATTGTTCCATCATTTTGTTTTTTATAAATAACACCATTCCGCATTTCGTATAACTGATGTTCTGACACTAGCAATGAATCTTTAAGTTTTAGTAAAACGTCGTCTTTACCTTGAGATATGACCAGGTTCTCTTCAAAGGTATTAGCTTCTAAAACTAAAATATTCGTTGAACGGCTTAACGCATCCACATGTTGCATGCGTTTACCGGCCCTATGTTCAAGTTCGTAGTCGTAGTTTTGAAACTCTAGTGCCCACCTTGCTATTCTTGGATTTAGTTCTTTTTTGTTAAGTGTCATCGTGAGTGAGTTGCAGTCTGTTACTATTTTAAAGTGTTTACCTTGTAAATATACTCTGAACCTTTTAAGTGCACTAACTATGGCCAAAGTTTCCAACTCAAAATTATGATACTTCGCTTCGGTGTCTGTCGTTCTTTTGGAGAAATAGAATATTGGGTGTAATTTTCCATCATCTTTTCTTTGTAAAAGTATAGCTCCTAAACCTATTGCACTTGCATCACAGTGTAGTTCTGTATAGTCCTTAGGGTTATACAACGCTAAAATTGGAGATTCTATCAACTTTTGTTTAAGTATTTCAAATGACTTTAACTCTTCTGCACCGAAATGAAATAATTTGTTTTTTCTTGTAAGATCATAAAGTGGTTTAGCTAATATTGAAAAGTTTTTCACGAATCTACGAAAATATGAGCATATACCCAAAAAGCTTTGAACTGAATGTACATTTTGTGGTAGAGGACATTTTTTTATCGACTCCAACCCCTTATCGCCTGCTTGTATGCCTCCACCCGTAATAGTATAGCCCAGATATTTTATCTTTGCCTGGAGAAATTCACATTTGTCTAACCTTAGTTCCAACTTGTTTAAAACTAGTCTTTTGAAAACTTCCTTTAAGAACATAAAATGTTCACTAAGATCCCTTGTCGCTATCATTATGTCATCAAGATATATTATGACTTCGTCTTTTCTTATCATGTCTGCAAAAATTTTGTTCACGTGTCTTTGAAAAACTGACGGTGCATTTCTTAACCCAAACGGCATTCTTAAGAATTCGTATTGTCCTACGGGATTCTTCGTGCATATACACATGAAAAAATCCGTTCTTTAAATCTAACTTTGTAAACACTCGTTTGTCTGGCAGGCGATCTAACAAATCATCTATTAGCGGAATCGGGAAACTATCTTTTGTTGTCACTTTATTTAAAGCTCTATAGTCTATGCACATTCTAAGGTCTCCGGTTTTTTTCTTGACCAACACTATTGGAGAAACAAACTCTGACTCACTTGTTCTAATGTAGCCCTTTTCTAAATATTCGTCTAACAACTTATTCAATTGTGACTTCTCTGTGTATGACAACCTACGAGGCGGTCCATAAAAAGGTTTAGCAGAATTCAAATTCAACTTCATCTCTGTTTTTACTAGTGGTTCTACGGACGACGAGGCACCAAATAACAATTTTTGTAAATGTCACGCAAATATTTTTGTGTTGCATGATCTATATTTTGTCCAATCGTCAAAGTTTCTTCCTCGTAAACGTTGTGATCATAATCTATCATTAGTGAAGACTTTTCAAAACTTCCGTCTTTCTCTTCATCACCTTTTACGTTGCTCTTTGTTTTACAACTTTTATTTATAACTAGTTCGTTTACGTTTTGGTTACAAACTGATTTGTTAACGTTTTCTATATATTTTCCATAATTTTGTTTAACTTTATACCTATCGTTGTTTTCACATTTGTTGTTACAATTCGAAACTAACTTAAAATTGCCAGCTTTTAAAAAATTTCTTCCCAGAACCACCTCATAGCCAGTCGACTCTTCGTCAACTACGTACAACTCCACTGAGATCTTTACGCCTCCCCATTGAACAAAACACCAGAACTTTCCAATAATTAATAATTTACTTTTATTTATGCCGAAATAAGATACACCACTTGTATTTAGGTTTAACTCTACTCCATTGGGAACACACGATTGTTTCGCGAAGCTTATGGGGCTACCGGTGTCTATCAGGCATTCTAGGAAGAAATTTTTTGGTTTATTACCTACTCTTACTGTTAAATACAAATAACTTACGAAGTCTTCATTTTCTTTTTCCAGCAGCTGGACCGTGTACTTCTTCTTGGGGCACGCCGTTAGTCGATGTTCCATCGAGCCACACCCGTAGCATGCTTCATATTCCCGTTTCGTTTTCCTACACTTAGAAGCGATGTGTCCAACACAGTTGCAGTTGTAGCACCTAGGCCCCTCTTTCTTTTGCTGACTCATCGTTGACGTTGACGTTGACTGTACGTTGTTTGGTTTGGGTTGTTCCACCTTACCCAATGTCCGTAGTAAGTGCGAACGATCTTTGAAGTCACTTACGAGTGCCCACAGCCTTAAATTCGTATCGCTGATGCCTTCCACCACGTATTCAATAAACTCTTCCTCATCAATGCCCATTCCATTTGACAACACCGCCTTTTCGTTGAAATAGTCGTGGAACGATTCATTGTATCGCCATTTCCGTGCTTCGAATTTTCGCCTTGTCGTCAATTTGTTCTCCTTGCTGCCGAACATCTCCGTCATCTCACGGAGCAAATCATCAGAAAGTCTCTTCAGCAAACCTTGGTTTTGAAAACAACCACTGCTGGGCATTCCCCTTCACCTTGCTGACCAGTAACTTTCTTAGCATTTTCCTTTCGATGTTATACGCTTTTTCAGCGCTTCTTAGTTGTGCCAGCCAAGTTTCGAAGTTTACTCCACCATCGTAATCGGGCAGCATATTTTTTGTAAGTGTTGTATCTTCTTTCTTCTTTGTCATCTGTGTCTTCGTTTCGTTGTCTATCATTTGAGTTCGTTTCTTTGTCTTCAACCGTTTGTTTTTTTTTCAACTCCATTTGTTGTTTTAAGAGTTCATTTTCTCTAACTAGTGAAATAACCGACATAAATTGTAATAATCACTTTCTTTATTTGGTAACTAAAAAAAAATGGCGGATCCCTTTACAAAAAGCGTGTTTCTCCTCCTTTTTCCTTTTCAACAGTGAAGTCAGCCACGGCTACTTCGTTTTACATCTCAAAAAAACATCCAGGTGGCGCAACCCGAGTTACAAAAAGGGTGCGTCCACCAAGTGTATGATAATCGTTACTTTACATTCTTACAGTTCGGCCAATCTACATAACAATCGACCTCGATACATATACACACATTTCTGCTTAAGACTAAGTTATCATATACCCAGTGTTGCTTTCAAAAACTGCTTTAAATCTCATCATCGTTTTTACTTTCAACCCATTTCCGCATTCGAGCGGCTTCAATGACGTTATTATATGGTCGCTGAGTCATTTGACAGTTCTCGACATCGCGAACAACGTATCGATCATTTCCCAACACTTTACAGACTACATACGGACCGCGATATTTAGGGATTAACTTTTTATTTGTCCCGGGGGTAACATCCACATTCCGAATAACAACAAAATCGTTCACCGCGTACTTCTTTGCCGGAGAACCCTTCTTAGCCGAATATTCCTCGTTATAGGCTTGTGATCTTTGGATAGCATGGTTTGCATCTGCACGCATAGTTTTTAAATCGCGAGCAACTGCGGGGCCAAACTCCGCCTGAAGATATTCGGAAAATTCATCAACAACCTTTCCACGCTGTGCCACCCCAAAAAGCAACTCACTCGGTAAATGTTTGGTCGAGCTATGCCTCGAGTTGTTCAAAGCAAATTCTATCGGTGGAAGCATCTGGACCCAATCGGCATGGCTAACTGGCTCGCACATTTTCCCCAACATGGCCTTTAGAGTCCTATTCACGCGTTCCACCTGACCGTTGGCCTGCGGGGACCCGACCGCGACCTTGACATGCTCGATGTTGTTCCTCTTGAGGAAATCAGCGAACTCTAAACTAGTAAAACAGGTGCCTTGGTCCGAAATAATGCGACGGGGTCTACTGTAGTATGAAAAATACTTTTCAAGACAAATCAGAACCTCCCGGGTACTAGTGGAGTTAACGGCGTAAAGCCTAGTGAATTTCGTGAAGGCATCAGTGACTAACAGAATATGTTTTCGCTTCGAATTTATGGATGGGAGTGGACCAAAATGATCTAGATGAAGTGTGTCAAATGGCTCCTGCTTCTTTTCAATACTATATAGTGTCCGCTCAGACGACCGAACAGGGGCGGCGTACAATATGCAGCGAATGCAGTTCTTAATAAAATTGCAAACTTTATCCCTCATATTCGGAAACCAGTAATGCCTACGGAGGCCATCAACCGTCTTATCAACCCCCAAATGACCTAATTTCTCGTGCATCAGCCTTATGACATTTTCCTCCATCTCACTCGCTACGTATAACAAAAGTCCGCCCCCCTCGTCTACCTTGAAGACGAGACCATCCTTCATCTCAAAGTCATCCATCGGGCCATCCTCTAGCTCTTCTCGCACCTTCACGATGCGTTCATCACGGCCCTGGGTGAGCTGTACCCGGAAACAGACTTCGTTACCATCAATCGCATGGATGGTACGACAAAACATATTTGGGGACGCCTCGTCACCCCGGACGCACGAATCATTAACGGCTAACACATCATTAGAATCGTCAAGCGGACTCACGGGCCTCAAAGTTTCCTTGGGGCTAGGATGCAAACGACTCAAAGCATCTACATGCCCCATAGCGAAACCATGCCGGTGTTGCAAAGTGTAATCGTAAGCTTGCAACTCAAGTGCCCACCTAGCGATCCGGGCGTTCATCTGCTTACGCTCCAGGGTCAGTTTAAGCGAATTACAATCAGTAACGATTGTAAACTTCAATCCCTCCAAATAAACTCGATAGCGCCTAAGGGCATATATAATAGCTAACGACTCTAATTCGAAACTATGGTATCGTTGTTCCGCTGGGGACGCTGTCTTTAAAAAAAACGAGACAGGATGAAACTTCCTATCGTCCTGCCTCTGCATCAGCACTGCTCCGAAACCTAATGAACTAGCATCGCAATGGAGCTCAGTCTCCTTGGTTGGATCATAAATCGCCAGAACTGGGCTATTTATCAGCTTGTCCTTGAGCGCATCAAACGCACTTACTCGCTCTGTAGTCATTGCAAAAGGAATGCCTTCACGGGTCAATTCAGTCAGCGGCTTGACTATCCTACTGTGTCCCTCAACAAACATCCGGAAATAGCTAAACATTCCCAAAACAGAGCACAACTCCTTCAAGTTACGGGGAGGCTGCAATCTTTTTATTGCTTCGATATGGTCATCATTCGGGCGTATGCCGTCAGAAGTGACCGAATAACCAAGGTATTCTATCTTGTTATAGGCAAACATACACTTGGATAAACGCAGAACTAAACCCTTCTCCGTCATTCGTCTCAAAACCTTCTTCAACAATTTGACATGCTCATCTAAGGTTACCGTAGCCAGTCTATGTAAATCGAGATCTGCCCAGAGGATATTAGGTCTGAGAAAATTTCACATATGTATCGCTGAAAAATGGCAGGGGCGTTTTTCAAACCAAACGGCATTCGGATATACTCGAACTGACCATGAGGCACCACAAATGAAGTATATTGAATCGAATCAGGCGCCATCGCCACATGGAAAAATCCATCTCTCAAGTCTAAGGTGGAAAAGTATGTCTTTCCCCCGAAATACCCCAAACAATCTTCTATCAGCGGTACCGGGTAATTATCCCTAGCTGTGACTTTATTGAGTGCCCTGAAGTCAACACACATACGGAGCTCTCCCGATTTCTTTTTAACTAGGACCACCGCCGACGCATACGGAGATTGGCTTGGCCTAATAACCTTTTGTTCCAACAATCTGTCTAAAATTTTCTGTACCTCTATCCTCTCATAGTATGAGAGACGTCTAGGAGTTGTGTGAAATGGCGTCTGATCCGTTAACCTAATTTTCATCTCAAAGTCATGCGGCTTAATCTCTATGTCGTCAGGGCCCAAATATTGTTCATAAATAGTGCGTCTAATTGCATCTACCTCTTGCTTTGTTAGTGAATCATTAATAGCTAATAACTCCTCTGCATCAGCATTATCACTCAATTCGACTGTGTGCACCTCGGGACAAACAAAAATATCTTCTTTAACCTTCACACCATCATTACTGTCAAATAACACAGACGTACCAACTTTCGCCACCGATGGCTTTTCTAAACCTTTGCCTTCTGTTGGTGGGGGTTCACCTGGGTCAAAAATGCAAAAATGCGAACTTTCGTTAAGAATATTTTTATTGGCCATATCGCTGCTTACATGAGCGAAATTTTTGTTCAACTGACATAATTTGATGTTACATTTTTCTAGAAAGTCTCTACCCAAAATGAGTGGAATATTAGTTTGTTCGTCAGGAAGTATTATTAGTTTATGCTTAAGGTACATTTTTCTAAATTTAATGATGCAGTCGATACAGCCAAATGATGAAAGAACCTGATTCCCCAAGCCTCGAAACGAAGTCTTTTGCTTCTTAGATGAAATGGGTTTGTTGATTGTAGAGTACCGGACAAAACTAACCGGACTACCGGTATCAAACAAAGAAAGAAAATTCGTAAAGTCGCGTTCGAAAGCAGATTCAGAATTGAAAACAACACTTACCCAGTTAACAGACCCCAACACCCCTATATCAGCAACAGCAGCACCATCCGGTTCAGTGGTATCCACAGCAGCAGCCAGATTTCGGGGTGTCAGAAGCTTCGATGGATTCGGACAACGTCGGTGGTCATGGCCCATTTGCCAGCATTTGAAACATGCGCCTGGCGGACGTACTTCGTATGGGCATTTACTTTGATAATGCCCCATCTTACTGCAGTTAAAGCATCGAACTGGTTCGCCGGATCTCTGTTCCGGGCTAGCAGCAGTAGTAGTGGGAGCCGATCGCATCGATGGCCGAGGTCGGACTGTGGTCAGTCGTTTAATGTGATCCATGATGCGTTCCCGGTGTATCCCAACAGCGGCCTTCAGTTGTTCGATCGTAGTCGTACCACTCAGCAGCAAAACAGTGTCCTCAGGTGGCAGATGCATCCCATCCACGATTATACCCACTATCTCGTATTCGCGTAGTTGGCTATGCTTAGCCAAACCATTCATTATGAGAACGTAGTGATGCATTTCCTCAGCGTCCCGATTCCATCTGCGCCCACGCAGTCGCTTGATTAATTCGGTGTGACTCAAGACGTGGTCGAACTCTTGGGTTAGAACTGCTTTTAGGCCACGGAAATCTCGTTCATCACTCTGCTTGGCGCAGTCAGCAGCAGCACCCGTCAACAGACTGCGTAGGCAGATGTATTTGAATGCATCGTCACATCTGTATGTTTGGCAAATTTGTTACAGGTCGTTGATGAAATGCTTGACGTCATAGCCCGACTCGCGATCACCACTAAATTTTGGTACCACCCGCACGATATCTTCTACTCGAGCCCGGTTAACAGGTTCAGGACTCATTTGTTCTAATTGGCGTGTGAGTTGAATGATCTCTTGCTTCCTGCGCAGTATAGTTAACTGTTGCTCCAAAGCGGACAGCTCAAAATCGGCATCGCTTAGTGCTGGCTCTCTCTGTGTAGCAGACGCAAACGTGTTCCAGGCAGTGGCTCCACCCATAGCCCGAGAGTCGGCAGCATCTGTGGTCGTACGGACATTCTTAGCGGTAGTGGCAGCGGAGGCGGCAGTGGCGGCGGTGGTGGAAGTAGCAGCGGTGGCCGCAGTGGTAGCAGTAGCAGCAGTGGCAGCAGTAGCAGCAGTGGCAGCAGTAGCAGCAGTGGCAGCAGTAGCAGCAGTGGCCGCAGTAGCAGCAGTGGCAGCAGTAGCAGCAGTGGCAGCAGTAGCAGCAGTGACAGCAGTAGCCTCAGTGGCAGCAGTAGCAGCAGTATCAGTAGCGGCAGTGGCAGCAGTGGCGACCTTGGCAGCGGTGACGGCATTTGCGGACTCGACCCCAGAAGTACTCGCTGCAGCGGAATATGATGAATGGCCTATCTCCGAACAAAGCTCATCCCCAGCCTGCGCGTTATCATCTTTAGCTAACGTCGAGTCCAGCAATGCCCGTAATTGGGATACGGTGGCCGACGCAGGAAATTCGACCTCGTATTCCCGCAGTATTTCCATTAAATCGGATTTGCTTTGTTTAGGCATCTTGAATATTCGTATTTGTGAGAATACCCCACATCTGATGTTGAAATAACCGACATAAATTGTAATAATCACTTTCTTTATTTGGTAACTAAAAAAAAATGGCGGATCCCTTTACAAAAAGCGTGTTTCTCCTCCTTTTTCCTTTTCAACAGTGAAGTCAGCCACGGCTACTTCGTTTTACATCTCAAAAAAACATCCAGGTGGCGCAACCCGAGTTACAAAAAGGGTGCGTCCACCAAGTGTATGATAATCGTTACTTTACATTCTTACACTAGCAACTCTTTTTCCCTTTTTATCAGATTTAATTCTCTCATGAGGAGCTCATTTTGTTTCACCAACGTTGAATTCGCACCACCACTATGACAAAATTCATTCTTCTCCTCATCGTTGTCACCATTCTCGTCGTCGTCGCCGCCGTTGTTTTCATTTTCGTTGTCTTCGTTTTCTTCATTCTTATTCTCTTCGTCGTCTGAACTTTTTGCGGTATCGTTGTTTGTCTTGGGGTATTCTCCACGGTCTTCTGTGGGTATGTTGTTAAGACGCAAGAGTAACCTCGATTTGGTCCCGTTGCTTGGCATTCCCAACCGTTGTAGCCACTCGCGCAGCTGGGCCACCGAAAATTCACTCGATTCCAATGAAGTGCTCATAATGAATACGGTTTTGTGAATTATTTAGGCGGAGAGAGGAGGGAGAAAAAAAAACCACAGCACCAGGTAACGGTCGATACAAAAAAAAGTAGGTATACGGATGGCAAGTAAGAGTCGCGCATACGATTGTCCACGAACTTTTATTTTTTTGTTTTGGAACGTTAAATTTATTACCGAATGTTTGTTGGGCTATTAGGGCTGTAATCCCACTTTTGAGATTTTAGACACTGGTTTTAGATTATAGGCACTCTCAGTTTGATCTTGGTAAAAACACAACTTGTTTGCTTGGAGGTCGGTTCAAGACTGCCTCTTTGCCTCTTTCTTTATTCTTTCTTTCTTTTACTTATTCTATTATCACATATTATTGCATCAGTGTGGTCACTGGGCTTAATTACTACATTAACTACTACAATTGGGCTTAATCACTACATTAACTACTACAATACTTACGTTATCATGCCAGCGTTGCTAATTTACACCCACCTGAAAATAGTAATAAAAACCAAAAACGATATTTTGCTTTGATGCCTTTTTTTAATATTATCTATTTCCTTTTTTTAAGTTCATACATATTACAATTATATTTATTAAAATTATTTGTGGTTACATTTTTAGTTAGGAAAGTTATTGTTACAGTTTTTAGTTATATAGTTATTACAATTATAATTTTGTTGTAGGTACAGAAATAGTTTTAAAAAAAATTTATAAAAGCAAACCGCTGGGCCCATCAAACTCATTATTTTTATATATATAATAAATGTCAGTTGGATTATAAATTTCGAATGCATTAAAATGATCGATGTATTCTGAAGTTTCTAATTTTTCGCAAATAATATATGGACAGTTGTGAAATATTAATAAACATTCTATTCGATAAATATTTACTGTTAAAGTGGATATACTACACGGAGAAAAAGAAGTTGTTGAAATTGTAACGGAACACCCGTACTGGTGGGTTCGTTCAGGAGCCTAATCGTCAGACTCGACTCGACCCCGAGTCGACTGTCAACGTGGCTTGGTAGAGGACAGCCTCACACCACAAGAACAGAACAGACAGAACTGCTCTATGCCACGAGAACGCCACCTATACGAGCGCACCTCGTCCGGCCCCATTCTATCTGCCTTGAAGAGCGCCCGGTCACAGGACTCCGGAGCACCTCCGAGGAGCTGGATGGACGAGGGCATTTGGCCGCCAGCAGCCAGGCATGGGTCCTACATCCCCGCGCTAGCTCATCGGTGGGAGTGGATACTTGCCGCTGGTTCCAAACTGGGGTTACCATTATTTACATGCCTGAAATTGGGATAATAGTTAGGGTATCTTCCTTGGTCGCTTTGATGATACGCGGCCGTAACCATACGAAGGCCGATACCCGGAAAGAGAGAGACTTAAGTCCCTCCCGACGGATGTTGAGCCAGAAAAGTGTGTAGATGTGTACGTATATGTAGCTTCGCAGACCTTAGTCATCCTGAGACCTCGCAATGCTAAAGTGGGAGGGGGAGAGGAAGCTAGAAAAATGCCTCCCCCTCGAGCTGGCCCACCCCGCCATGCCTACGCATGGACTTTGATGGCCATCGCGCCGCTCCATTGGCGATGGCCCCTATATTGAAAAAGGCAACTGACCCTCCTAAAGGATCGGTTACCCTGGATTAACTTCCCCTTGATGTTCCTCCATCCGGATCTGCACTATCCCCTAAGGGTATTCTATTCCATCGGCATGACTGCAGGAATCTGGAATACCGGAGCGGAACAGATAACCGCACGAAAATACAAGACGCTGTTCAAAGATAGGGGCTAAATTTTATTAAACTATATTCTCGGGACCAAAAACGGGGTCCTCGATATCTTATGACTAACATAAGGGGTCCTTAGATCTAATTAATTATCTTTAACTTATAATATAATCTCTACGGCGAGAATTCTTAAAAATACTCTCTTCGATGAGAGGTGTCTACGCGCTTAAAAATATTTTCAATGTCCCAACGGGCTCTTCCGAAAAGCTCGAAACGTGTATGAAGAGGAGAAATAAATATTGTCGCGGCTAGGCCGGGGAAGGCGATCTCAAGACGTTAAGATGGTGGCGTATGGTTTTCGAACGACGTCATACCAATTAAATAAACGAACTAAGTCTCGACCGCACAAAAGGACAAGCCGACAGAAGGTCGGATCGGGCGGCGTGATGGAATTACCGAAAGCTGACCGGTAAGTTATGCAGCTCTGGAAGGCGAAAGTTAAACGTTCGGTGTAGTATCAATTCGACTCCCGAGTCAAATGGGATAATACCCGAGGAAGATGGTTTAAAAATACCCGAAATGAATGTTCGAAGCGGTTAGTACGAGTAGTTATATAGGCATAGAATATGTGTTACCCAAAATCAAAATAAAATATAATGGATGTAGTTGCTAAAGTAGCATAATAACTTACCGAGAGTTCTGTCGTTGTTGTGCGCACAGCTACGATGCTTCTCGATGCGATGCAGGAATCTATACGCTGCTACGTAGATGTTGAACTATGGAATAAATATTTTATTCTGACTTATCACACTCCTATACTATCGTGAAAATGGACCGATTAGAATTCACTCGCCGGATGGTGGGGTTTGCGCCCTCTTCTTCGCGAAATACTACTGCCTAGCGAAGGCGGGTATCTACAACCGATAACTATTTATTCCAATTGGAATGTTTATCTAATTATTATTAAATCGCGAAATTCTACTTTAAAAGAGATCTTCCTCTAAATACGTTTAGGATTTGATTTTATTCTAAATGTAACTTATAATTATACTTATATTCTAACGTGGAGTTATTCTAGAGTGCTGAATGTATCCGAGATTCGAGATGACGAAATCCACCCAAGTCCTACCCGTGTGCACTAGTGGTGATTTGCACTAAGGCCAGAGTTGCCTATTTGCCCGGGCTGGCTTCGAAAATATATTCAGGGCCTGCTCCTTACCGGGATTACGATGTTGAAGGGACGACTATGCACCGTACCTTGCAGCACTGAGCTCAGAAATAATTACTAGGGATGATTCCGCCCCGGGGCGCTAAGATTAACTGCACCCTCGCGGGGGTATTTTAATTAATTAATTCACCGAGTGCACGAAATCGCTATTTACTTTCTAATAAGAATTTACACTTTCTGTTTTCCTATATAACTAAATCACTATCACTGCTGCTTCTGATGCGGGGATGTTGCACGGTGGTCGTCCGGTCTCCTCTCGGGAGCGGGACTCGGGGGGTGTTAAGCAGTTCGGACGCATTTAGGCGCGCTGGTAGAGACGTTGCCCTTGCGACGACGCAGTGGGGGAAAAAGTTATCGCACGAGACAGGCGCTATATGGCTCTGCCTCGAACTCGAGTGTTGTGGTATAGGTCCATACCGTCTACTTCCTAACCAAAGCTGGGTGGAATACAAATAGATTAGAAGATGGACTTAATTCCTACCGAGACCGAAGATTTCTTACCTGGGATGCAATGGTTTTTCGACTTATGTTGCCGAATCCCTGCTGCCACTTGGTCGCGCCCCAGTGCTGGGACCACCGGCCAAAAATTGGGCGTGGACGCAGGACGACCACGAGTTCTTCGTCCGCTTGACAGGGGGACGGTGTTAGCTTAGCGTGCCGCGGTCCAGCGTCCTATGGTGCGCTCTTGCCCGCGTTGTAGGGACGGTCGTGCCGGTATCACGCCTCTGATTGCCGTCGAGGGTGCGACTGTTTCGCTGGCGGCTGATGACCTGTCTGATGTGCCCCGACCTGCGGAAATGCCAACGTCAGGATGGGAGAATTACTTTCCCCTGATTGTCCTGGGCTCACCTGGATTACGTCTCCCACGCGGATAAAATTGGCCACTGCACCGAATTGGTGGGGAAATTGCCTCACGGGTTGGTATTGAGGACTTACACCGGGTATCTCCGTTCCTCCTGCGTTTTGGGATGTTATAATGCCCAGCAGGGTGTTTGGCACGTCCACCTCCTTCCACTCTTTCAAATAAACTGCAATGGCCGACTCGAAGATGCCGGAAATCGGATGCAGATTATTTTCTTGACAGCTCGTGTGAGTGACGTGGACGCGTTCAGAATTCGGATTTTTAGGGAGGTGTTTGGTTATTTCGACTAACGTATGGTGTCGGCGCCACTTGCTAGATGGCGCACTACCAGGATTTCCTACAAAATTACCGAAAACGACAGTCAGTTCAACGTTTTCCGGTCTTGATTTTCAGCTAATAGCATAAAATGTTGAATTTACAATTTGACTGAATCGTTAAATCAACTACAAATCTGTTGAGTTTATCGTGTAATGTGCATTGGAAAATAACAATTATAATGGTTATCCCAACATAATTATATGTTGCTATTAAAACTCTTTCAGTAAAATCAACTATTCATAAGTCACAAAATCAACAACCAGTTTGTTGAATTTGCAGTGCAAACTGCGTATGTTCGAGCCGTTTAAGAGATGAAGTAATTCGCATTTTCTAGTAAACTAATTTTATTTCTGAGTTCATTTTAATATATGTATTTACATTAGAAAAAGAATAAACTTAAAAAATTGCTTTAATGCATCTCACGGCCAGAAAGGAACAAAAAACGAAAGCAAAAATGTGGCGCTTAACCTTTTTTTTTATTATTACTCTGCTATAAGTTGGCTGCCGTGGGTGGTTGACTTCAGTCAATTTGTTCCAATGGAAGTGTTTGGCAACACTCCCCCCTGGTAATCAGGGCAGGATCTGTCGCTCTGGTTACCATTATCGCCAAACCGCCGTACGTCCAAGGGGGCTAGCTTCGCTATGGGCCGAGTAAAGACACCAGACGCTGTTTGTATAACAGCACTCCTACAACGCCCGTCTCTTCCCGTCATAAGCTTAATGATTTTCGCTTTCGGCCAAAAATTTCTCGGATGACATTCGTCGACGACCACAACAACGTCTCCTTCCTCAAGGTTCTTTGTTGGATTAAACCATTTCGTCCTTCTCGTCAAAGTTGGCAAATAAGCAAGAACCCACTTTCTCCAGAACTGGTTCGCGTACTGCTCGCATCTCTGCCAATATTTCCTTAAGAACTCGCTTTCGTCACTGAACTCCCCCACTGGCTTTTCGCCATTACTTGAACCGAGCAGGAAATGGTTTGGGGTTAAAGCCTCTTCATTGTTATTGTCTAAGGGAACGTAAGTTAAAGGTCTAGAATTTACCACACTTTCCACTTCCGCCATCATTGATAAAAGAAGTTCGTCCGTAGGATTTCTTGTTATTCGTATCGCTGCTAATGTCTGCTTTACTGAGCGCACCATGCGCTCCCACGCACCACCCATATGCGGCGATGATGGGGGAATGAACTTCCATTTAATCCTGTAGTCAACGAAGTCTTTCGCTATATCCTCATGCTTAATGTTGGGAACCCTCCTTCTTAACTCCTCTGACGCTCCTCTGAAATTAGTACCATTATCCGTCATTATTTCGACTGGTGTTCCTCGTCGGGATATAAATCTCTTCAGAGCGAGAATACAGGCATCAGTGGTGAGGCTATGTGCGATCTCAATATGAATTGCTCTTATGGTTAGGCATGTCAACAATACTCCCCATCTTTTTTCCGTGTGGCGTCCTACTGTGACATACAACGGCCCAAAGTAATCCATACCTACATAGGAAAATGGTGCTGTAAAGGCCTTCAGCCTAGCTGCTGGAAGTTCGCCCATCATCGGGAAAATTGGCTTGGCGTTCATGTTTTTGCATTTCTGACAGTTATTTTTCACTTTTTTTAGCAACACCCTTAAGCTTGCAATGTAATATTTTTGTCGTATCTCGTTTACCACTGTTTCATTGTGCTGATGGTGGTATCGTATATGGAACTCAGTAATTACCAGGCTTGTAATTGGATGACCTTTAGGCAACACTATCGGTCGTTTCACGTTGAATGGAATATTTTCTACAGCATCAATTCGTCCTCGTACCCTTATAATGTCGTCCTCATCCAAATACGGCGATAACTTGTATAAAGGACTCCGTCTATCCACCAGTACCTCAGTTTTTTCTATCTTAGCCCTTTCAAACAAAGCCTTTTCTTCTGTGAACGATTCCGACTGACACAATCTATGCAAATATTTTTCCGCTGTGATGATTTCATCTGGCTCTAAAGACGGTCTGTTAGAAATATTTTGAAGTTCCCGCTTGGCTTTTTTACAAAACCGAATCACATACGCTGTTACGTGAATTAACTTATTCCACCTTGAGAAATTTGAGTACCAGTGCTTTGCGGTTTCTTTTGTTTCTATGTGTACTAGTTGTGTCATAACCTCTTCTTGAGTAGAAAGATTTTCTATTGAGCAAAAGGGCCAGTCAGATTCTGGTAAACCTAGGAACGGTGGACCGCAAAGCCACCTTGACGAACTTTGAAAGTCTGGATTGGCCTTCCACTTCGTAGCATCGTCGGCTACATTATGCTTGCTCGGCACCCACATCCAATCTCTTTCATTCGTTTCTTCTAAAATTTCGCTTACCCTCGCTGCGACAAATTGTTTATACTTCCGTTCTCTGGAATTTATCCACGCCAAAACAGTTTTCGAATCGGTCCAAAAACGAGTATTCGATATTTTTATCGAGTGACCTTCAATAATTGATCGCGACAATCTCACACCTAGAACAGCTGCCTCTAACTCCATTCTTGGTATAGATATTCCCTTTAAAGGAGCTACTTTGGTCTTCGCCCCAATTAATGCAACCTCCGTGTGATTGTTTGCCGAAACACGAAAATATGCTGTCGCTGCGTATGCAGCTTCACCAGCATCTACGAAGACGTGTAGTTGCACTACAGCGTCTTTAAAAAACCTACATTCACTTAAGTAGCACCGCGGGACTGAAATATTTCTTACTTCTGGTAAGTATTCTAAAACCTTTTTCCATTTTATATACTGCTCGTTGTTAATTTGTTGGTCCCATTCGACGCCCGAACGCCATACTTCTTGCAAAAGAATTTTGAGGAGTATTGAAAAATTTGCAATCAAGCCGAGGGGGTCAAATATTGACATTAAGATTCTTAACAGTTCGCGCTTTGTAGGACACTCTTTATTTATCAGAATCTCCTCAGTATGGCTCTTGCCTTTTAGAGAAAACGAAAAGCAGTCGTATACTGGTGACCATAACATCCCTAGAATTTTTTCGACAAGCATTAATCCTCCATTATTGGTAAACATTTTATTACACAGGTCAGGCTCTTCCTGCAATTCTCCCATAACTTCTTTGCTATTGCTTAAAAATTTACAAATTTGAAATCCTGCGTTACTGTGTACAAATTTGACTTCATTTGCTAATTTAATTGCCTCGCTTATTGTGTCAACGCTGTCAAGCCAATCGTCTACGTAATGTTTGTTGATAATAGCATCGACTGCTCTTGGAAACCGCTGGCTATACTTCATGGCATTGTGATTTTTGACATACTGCGCACAACTTGGAGAACATGTAGCACCGAATATCAACACCTGCATAACAAAAACCTCCACTTCGTTCGTGTTGGGATTTCTCCATAAAAAACGTTGAGCTGATTGATCGTCTTTATTTATTTGGACTTGGTGGAACATTTCTTTAATGTCTCCACATAGAGCCACCTTTCGTTCTCGGAACTTGTACAATACCGAAGTGAGCGATGGCAGTGTGTCTGGTCCACGCATAAGCATCGAATTAAGAGAAACTCCATTGGTTTTGGCTGCTGCATCCCACACCATTCTCACTTTATTTGGCTTGTTGGGGTTCAGAACTGGGAACATTGGCAGGTACCAAACCATTCTGCTTTCTTTTAATTCTTCAGCTGTTGAGAGTTTGCGTGAGTATCCTTTTCTTACATAATCTTCTATTTGTTCGTTTAATATATTTTTCAATTTACTCGTAGGTTCTCTGGACAATTTCTTTTCCAAGAGCTCAAGTCGTCGCTCTGCCGCTGTTCTGTTATTTGGCATCTTTCCTTCTTTGTACCTCCACAATAGTGGGACAGTGTACCGGTTATTTTTGCACGTAGTAGTTGTTTCGAGTATCCTCAAGGCTTCTTCGTCCTCTTTGGAGAGCATTTTCGTCTTCTTCTTGATATTCTCCAGCGCGAAGTATTCCTTTACTAAGTCGTACATCTTGCCATCCAGATCTTGTTGGCATTCACACAAATCACAGCTATGAACACTATGGAAACTTTCGTATTCGCCACTTGAACTATCTCGGCAGAAGTATGGTCCACTTATTGTCCAACCTAAACGACTTTTTGTTGCTATAGGTTCTTTGGTGGAACCCTCTTTGATACGCCGTGGAACTGACAAGTGCAAGTGTTCTAAACCGAGTAGAATGCGTGGCATAGCATTTTTATAAGATTCAGCTTGAATTCCTTGTAGATGGGGATACTGTTGACACAGCGCTGCGACATTGAGTGTTTGCAATGGTAAGTCCAACGATTTTACCGTACGGATATTGTTCACTTCATACGTTTTATTTGACCCTACAGCTGAGATCTTTGCACTCACTCGTTTGGACTCATATTCAGATCGATGTGTATTCGACGTCCATCGAAGGCATAACGGGTCATCAATACCATTTAGTTGAAGGTACTCCGCTACTTCCGCATCCATAAGTGTGACTGAGGATCCTTCGTCTAAAAATGCATAGGTATCATAGTGCGCATTTTTATTAGACATTGTTATTGGAACGATCCTGTAGAGCATTGTTGCATATTCTATTTCCCTATGAACATGTGTGGCTTGAATATCGGGGCCCTGATGGTTTGGGTTTTCATTTGGCTGTGGATTGCCGTGTGTGTTCGGAATTGCATGTTCTGTTTGTCTAGTGTCGCGTGCTCCTGATGAAACGTTGGCATTTGTATTCTGCCGTTGATGTTTATGCAGCAACCGATGGTGTCTATATTCGCAACCATTTTCACGACATTTCCTATCAACGTTGCACCGCTGATTTCTGTGGTCATACAGGCAGGTGCGACAAAGGCTGTTATCTTTAACTACACGCCACTTATCATTTAAGTCCATATCAACAAACAGCTTACAGTGTTGCAATGATCTACATTCTCCATTACACGCCTTGCACTTCGTTGATTTTCTAGAATGATTACTTTCCTGTTTGTGTACATTAATGAACCCTTTCTGCTTTGCCTCAGATCGTTTGTCTACTTGTGTACCTGTCGACAAATCGGAAGCGGCTAGTGCTAATTGGTATAACCATTTACTTAAATGAGTGAGGTTAACTTCGTCCTGACTTTGTTTATAAATTCCCCAGTTTAGCTTAATAGATGCGGGCAATTTGTCAACCAATTCTTGAAGTAAGCATGGATTATTTAAATGGTTTTCAAGTTTGTTTGCTTCCATTATGGCGCAAATGTTTTGCACTGATAAAGCGAAGGTGACGACCGTGTCTAGTTTCTCAGCTTTGGGTGCAGGGTCGTTTCGTATTTTTGCCAGTAGTGACGCGATAATTTTGTCGGGCTTTCCGAAAAGAACTCTTAAGGTTTCAATAACACCTTGAACTTGTTGTGGAAACATGAGACGAAAACGAACAGCTTCTAACGCTGTGCCTTTAAGACACCTTTGCAATCTAACTAGGTTTTCATTATTTGTGTACCCACAAGTACGTGTAGTGTTTTCATATGCGTTAATAAAAAGCGGCCATTCGTCGGGCTTGCCACTGAAAGACGGCAGTTCTTTAGGCATGACATGGCGTGCTGCCAGTTGTCCTGCACTTGGTACAATGTAGGGTATATTTTCTGCCCTTAATAGTTCTTCTGCTGTGTTAAATATGTTCTTTGTCTCCCGTTTGGTTTCAGTGTCTAATGCCCCACCCCACGTGTCGTTTAGTTTTATATTTTCTTCCGTTTCGTTCGGATTTTCTCCACGCGACTCTACTTCTTTTAGCCAGCTGTTAACTTTCTCCCTAGATTCTGAATGCATACTGGAACACTGACTTGATCTCGACATTTCTTCTTCCAATATTTGATATTTCTTGGATATATATTCTTCTTCACGTTGTTTTCGTAAGTTTCGTTCTTCTTCCAAACGCTTTAGTTTTAGCGATACCATTTTGGCAGATGATGATGATGATCCGACTGCGGACCTTGGTTTTGTTTGTCCTTTTGGTTCGGTGGCGTATAGCGCAGATGCGCATGCTTGTTCAGGTATATCAAATGCACCTGTTTTTGATTCGTTCCCACTTACGAATTTGATGGCAGTTGTTGCTGGGTGTAAAAGGTCTCCTTGAATTTTCCCTTGCACTGGTTGATTTTTTACAGACTTAGCATCCTTGCCTGTTTTACGAGAAGATTTCCGTCCGGTTTTCTTACATGTAGCGCAAAGGAAATTCTTGAACCTAATATCGCTGGTGACGCCTACACATTTCTGATGGAACCACTGGGGACAAAGGTCACACTGGACCATGTCACCTGCGCTGTCTGGTTCTTCACATAATTTACAATTATGCTGAGACGTAGTATCATTCAATGGCGGAAGGGGTTTTGTGGATAGTGGTCCTAAACCTTTTGGACTTTTATTAGACATTTTAACGACTTACCTTACGTTCCCTTGAGTCGAGGTGATGGCAGATGCGCTGGTATGTACTTCTTTGTCGTCTGACAGGTGACTGCGAAAATTATATAAGCTTGACTTATTTTGTCGCTACTGATGGGATGTAGTGGTCGTCGTATTTTCCGGTAGTTGGGTGACGTTACGAGGTCCTTGCTTGGGAAGGTGTGCATAAGCAATTTAAAGAGCAGCTTATTTTTTGTTGCTTTGTGCTAATGCTTGTGCATGCAAGTGTGCACGTGCTTTTTTTTTTTTTTTTTTTGTCTAACACAATTTTTTAAGAGTGTTCGAGCCGTTTAAGAGATGAAGTAATTCGCATTTTCTAGTAAACTAATTTTATTTCTGAGTTCATTTTAATATATGTATTTACATTAGAAAAAGAATAAACTTAAAAAATTGCTTTAATGCATCTCACGGCCAGAAAGGAACAAAAAACGAAAGCAAAAATGTGGCGCTTAACCTTTTTTTTTATTATTACTCTGCTATAAGTTGGCTGCCGTGGGTGGTTGACTTCAGTCAATTTGTTCCAATGGAAGTGTTTGGCAACAGCGTAGTAAGCTCAATATATTAGCAGTTGTTTCAACATACTTGTGTGTTGATAAAACAGCTTCTCTTGTAAAATTAACTATGTCATAATGTTGAATTAACCGATTTAGAAGGCTTAAAATCGTAGATTCAACAACCATTTTTGTTGTTTGTCGCCCCTTTTTGCAGCCCTTTTTGGGCAACATTTTACTTAAAATGCGTTGCATATTTTATCTAAAAAAAAAATATAAAACACACACATCCAAATATTTGTTTAATCTAATTTATTTTTTATGAATTTAAGAATTTATGTGTAAGCAAAGCGTTGAGACACAACTAAATTTAGCTTTGCATGTAGGTATAGCAGACAAACATTTTATATTAACAAATAAACGCCTATGAATTAATTGAACCCATTAAACTGGCAACACATGAAACTGGTTTATCGTATATAGTTTGTATGTTGTAAAGACATTTTTGGATAAAATACCATACATTATAGCAATCCCTTGGATAAGAAAGATTAAGTACATGAAATATGTTAAAACAAGAATTTACGGCACTGAGAACAGAGTGGTGCTTATATAAAATATCGTCAATATTGGTAAAACAAGCACTTATAATATTGCCTTCAAGAACAATTATTATTAGAGGTTGAAGAGTTAAGCCCTTACTTTTATTTTCCTCACTTCTCCTATAAAGTTTTACTTTTACCTCAATTTCTGTCGCGGCCACTAGGAACATAGCATTAATTGAGTCTTGTATAGAAGGCTTGCACATGGAAGAACCGGAAGATGTTTATAGTTTGTAAATGTTTCCTGGTGGCAGCAGGTAATGTAATGCTTCAAATATCTTGAAGTTCTTCACATCTAAAAGTAAAAACAAATGTAGAATATGTAAATATGTACATATGTTTGTATCACTTTGTGAGCTCGCATTCTTATCTTCATTATCGTCATTTTCTTAGTTTTTGCAGCCGCAGTAATTATTTTTTGGCTTTTATTTTTCCACTCAGAATATAATCTGCTGATTGCTTCATTATGCGCACAATTGAAATCTATTTGAATCTAAAAAAGAAGAAATAAGCTTTGGTTTACATATTCTATTTTTTAAATTACCAATCTTTGCCCATACGCATGTTTTAGTAAAGGCCACTCTTTAAGAATCTGAGTAACATTTGACTCAGAAGACTGACTTAGTTCCTTTCTTCTTTGTTCCTATGTTAGTTTCCATTTGCTTTCCACAGTTGGCCAAGGTTCTTGATTATACAATAGCCAAAGTTTGTCGGAATCTTTTTGTGTGTCGGTTATCCTTTCAGTTTCTATAAAAAAAGCTATAGTAAATGAAATACGACATTTTTAAGAGTTTTTTACCAAAGTCTCAGTGGCGTAACTAGGATTTTGCTCTGGGGGGGGGCAAAAACATTTTTTTTAGATGAAAAATAAAAACAAAACATTTGACTGTTCTGATTAATATAACTATTATTGAGAACTCGCATAATATAAAAACTCAGGATTTAAAAATTACAAAATTATGTCAATTCGACGATTTTTCTTTTGAGCAAGAATATCGATGATCCGATTGACATCTACTGTACGATTGTCGCTCACACTGATCATTGCTAAGGCTGTCAAGCGGTTCTGTAATAAAATGTTTCCAGTTAACTTTTTTAAAAATAAATTTTATTATATAAAGTGTAAGTACCTGGCCTATAGAATTTCTTAAATATGTTTTTATGCGCTTCAGAGTAGAAAACGACCGTTCGCTTGTTGCAGTGGATACGGGCAGTGTAACCATAAACTGTAAAAGCCTAAACACATTTGGAAACATATCCTTATCGCAGTTTCCGATTGCATCAATTGCACTTTCATAAGTTTTAGTTCCGCATGATTGATGCCAAAGGGATATTTCAGCTCTGACAACTGTTTTATTATCCAAGAACGGATCTTCCCTATAAAACTCAAGAAGATCATCTATATTTTGGAATTTTTCATCTGAAATTCCAAGTAGATCAGAAAAGCCAGTAAATAGCTTCCGATGTGATGAAAATCTGCCCTTAAGCATTGAGAGGAAAGTGTCAATAAAAGGAAGGAAAACAGTGATTCGAAAATAACTTTTGACGTCATTTACTTGAGGATTGTTACGATGTTGTTGGCGTTTTGCGATTCTTGGAAGCGAAATGGAAATGTCGTGCTCTTTTGCTTTAGCCTCTACTAAGTTGAAAATGTCTGCGAATTTTGATTCTGAATTTGCACGCATGTTTTCAAGCACTGCTAGTAAATTGTCAGCATGATTCACAGCTGCTTTTAAATCAATATTTTTCTTCTGCAACAATTTGCTAAGGGGCAAACCAAACGCGAAAATATGTGCAACAACATGAGCGACGATTAAAAATTCTGCAGACATTACTGAATTTAAAAATGCCATTGCATCCCTAGCAGTCTCTTTATCATCCCATAAGTGTATTATTTCTAGTATTCAATTACAACATCGTACAGCTCCAGAAAGTCTTCAACCGCATGAAAACGTTCAATCCATCTTGTTTGAGAAAGCCGTTTTAAAGACTGAGCTCTCAAATTCATTTTTTCGATGCAATTATTTAAAACTGATTTGCGTTTTGGCGAGATGTAGAAGTTTCGAACAGACTCTATTGTGCTTAAAACATTTCGAATAATAGGAACGGAGCAAGCATCGGAGACGACTAAGTTGAAAGTGTGTCCCATACAATGAACATAAGGAGCCATGGGGTGTGTTTGAATTATTAAAGCTTGGACTCCTTTTAAACGTCCTGACATCGCAGCGGCACCATCGTATCCTTGTCCTCTTAAATAACTTAAATCAACATTAATATTTTTAAGACTGGTTAATATAGTAGTTGCTAAGCCATTTCCAGTAAGATCTGTTACAGGTACAAACATAGCAAACTCCTCAAGTAACTCGTTCTTTTCTATATCAAAGTACCTCAAAGCTATGGTAAGTTGTTCTGTACCGCATATATCTGCTGTCTCATCAGCTAATACAGTGAATGATTTAGCACGATTCACTCGGCTCACCAAGTCTTGTATTAAAATTGAATAGGCAGCATCAATGACCTCATTTTGCACTAGAGGACTTAAGTATTTGTTGCGATCTGTCCCTTCCAAAAACGCACGAAGCTCCTCATCACCTTTAGCTCTATATGCTAATATTGCACGAAAATTACCCTGGTCTTTTGTGTTATTGTTGAGACTTATAGGACCACTATCTCGATGTCCTCGTAAGGCCAATTCTTGACGACCACAAAGCAAAATGGCTTCAATTATTGGGACAAGCTGTTTTCTATTCCGGGCAATTGTGTTACACTTTTCTTGATCCAGCTGTATACTTACTGCAACCTGTTTCCCTTCAACTGATCGATTTATATCATTCGCATTCAAAAATGCGTTTCGATGGTAAATGAGTTCTTCATGCTTGCGAAAATTTTCCAAAGCTTTCTTCCACAAATTGAATGGTTTGGTGCAAAATATTCCAAGTCTCTGATTATTTATTCCTCCTTCCTTAGGGCCGAAAAAAACACAGTATTTGCAAAAAACACCATTTCCTTTTTTGGAGTAGCATAACCAGTTGAATTCGCTCAACCATGCTACTCGGAATTTTCGATTGTTTCCGGACAAGTCTTTGTTAACTGGGAAGTGGAATGAACTTATTGGAACCCACAGTTTCTTAAAAGTTTCAACTTTTTCTAAACGGTCCATACTTTTTCCTACGAAATTGCCTATGTCAAACATATTTGTATCGGTAGAGGTAGATTCATATGTGGGTTCAGAAATTTCAAAGCCTGGATGGATAAATCAATAAAGAAAAAGGAATTTTCAAAATTGTAAATTTACAAATATAATTCTAACTTTCAGCAAACTTAAAGAATCAAACCAGTCAAAAAGCACTCGTAAGGATACAACATTTTAAATCACTGCTGATTTAAGTATCATAGTTGAAGCCTTTTTTCGTTTTAAACGACTTATTGTTGTTGTCTTTTATTCAATTGACTGCATTTTCAACCCTTAAATAGGGCCACTGGGTTTACAAACTTGACATATAAAAACTTTATTTAATTAAACAAAGAGTCCAACACGGATTAGTCTGCATTTTGAAATTTTAATTTCAAGCAAAAAACATGAAATTTGCTTTTGTTTATTAGATCTATCTACTGTTTTGGTAATTAAATGTACCTCTTAACTTTGTATTTACTTTTCATTAAACGGGTATAGGTAGTTGCCAAAAGATAATTTTGTATAAAAGAATAATAATTGTTATCAGTTGTTATTAACTATTAACTAATGATTCAACAATAAATTGTTCATGAAACAAAACTTAAACAAACTTACTTTCTTTATTTGCATCAGATGGGACACTTTCTGCATGTTCAACAATGATATCCTCTTCATTATCTTTGGATTTTTTTTTTGAAGAATTTATCTATTGTTGTAGTTTTCTTTCTTTTGTCTGCCATCACAATTAACTAGGAAGTTGTTAAAATAAAATTTAATCACGCAACAACGTTCTAAAATAACAAACCTTAATCACAAAAGTTCACAACTTTTCAATTTTCTCTTGTACACCAATAACGTTAACATTCAGAAGAGGATTTTTTTACTTAAAATTCATGGCTTACTTATTTTTTTTTAGCGTTATCAGAGTTTTTAAATTCTATGAGCCACAAAGTATACTACAAAAATGAGAAATGGAAAACATGCATTTTTCAGCAGAAGTAGTTCGTGCTATTTAACATTTTTTCAAAAACTAAAAGATCTTTGGGCATCTAGTTTGCAATTTTGACTTTGAATTGATAAAACCGTTGAACAGTAAAAACGATAGTAGTACTTAATAAAGTGACATTTTGAAAAATGGAATCAAAGTTATAACGAAAAATAGGGAGATTTCAACTGTTTTCAATAACGTTTTATCTATTTTAAGACTATTTTTCATAAAATTGCCCCCCATCCACACATACTATTTTTTTTTTGAAACCAGAATTCATGCTTCAGCTGTTTCATGCATCTTATGCAAATCACCCTTTAAATGGTGCCTACAAACAAAAATTCTTGAGGGAGCAAGCTAGCTATTATAAGTATAATGGAGGAGTTTTGTTTACAGTTTATAAATAAGTTAGATTTGCAGCTCTATTTTTTTAAAACTTTAATTTGGAACAATGTCCACAAAAATAGTTTAATACAAAACATTTGAATAGGTATTTTGTATAGTTCTGGGGGGGGGGGGGGGGGGGGGTGGGGGGGGGGGGGGGGGGGGGGGGGGGGTGAGGGGGGGGGGGGGGGTGGGGGGGGGGGGGGGGGGGGGCAATTGCCCCCTTTGCCCCCCCCCCCGTAGTTACGCCACTGCAAAGTCTGATACACTTTCTTCCAACTTTCTTTTATAGCATTTGTTTTTCCTTGAAATTATTCCTTTCTCTCTTAACTTTCTTATTGCATTTTGATATTTGTTGTATAAAGCTCCTCTTGGATGAGAAGTCTCTGTCCTTTCAATAAAATATGATGCCTTATTTTCATTTGGGAAAAAGTCTGTAATCTTCACTGCTATAATGGAAAAGTCTTCAGTGCTGCAGCGGATGTTTTTTTTGGATAATATGGTCGCAAATAGCACTTATAATATCCTTTCTGTGCTCATTTTCTTAGTGCTGATATTTTTCATAATAACCAAAGACTTGTTGTGCCAAATAATGTCCTTTAAGAATTACTTCAATATCCTAAATAATTTGTAGGTAGAATAGTTATTTAATTATACTAGTATAGTTATAGTACACCTCTTATGACGTAAGATGTATTGCTCGGGTTGCAGCTTCAATAAATAAAAGAGGAGACAAATTACCACAGCAAACAGATGCACTTGGTGAGTTAGGGCCAAATGACGGCGGGCTGGAAATGGATTCCTCTGAAATTGTACTTTGTTTTTTTAGCCAGTCAGAAAAATTTTGTTTAAGTGTTTTAAGTTAATAAAAAATATATTTGCGCTCTCGTCAGAGAGCGACATCAAATAAAAGACTTTATTTAATTTTAATAACTTTTTATTGAAGTCAAAGCTTCAGATCCCTTACCCTTGGTGGGGGGAAATCTTCCGCTATACGAAGTGACTGTTGGTATGGTAGACTTAAGACTTAACAACTTGAGATACATCGATCCCCTTTTATATTGCTTAATTGCTAACGCAGCATTTTGACTGCGGATATTCTCGCACCAGTTGCTAAAGGCAAAAAGTGCTGAGTCACATTTCCTGCTCATATTTTATAAACATTGAAGCGATGGATCTTTAAAACATAAACATTGATTAGGACAAAAAGTGCTGACTACAATTATTCTTTCTCATAGCATCTTTTTGTGTACATTGAAAGTATGGCAAAATGTTTACTTATTTGAATTTGAAATCTAGATGCGCACAAGTGGGTTCCGATATAACAGAAATAGAGGAGCTAATTGACAACGTTTTCGTAAGAGCTGTTGGATTGTACCCCTATGAGAAGAATTTGTTTAATTGAAACATAATTAAGTAATAAAGTGTTCTTACCTTATCAATTCTCCATTTAATTAATTTTTTTTAAATTTTGTACGAAGTCCTATTACCGGAATAAGCTCAATAATGTCATTCTCGGATATGTGGGCAAAAAACATCTGTATCTACTTTATGCTCTATAATGGTAACATTTCATATAAATAACATGGGTTAATAATAATGAAAACATACTGAAAAATATTTCCGCTAGTTCGTCGAATAAACCCCACTGCTTGAGAATTTCGTTTATATTTGGTAGTAAAGAGATTGCAGTAATATCATTTACTGAACCCACTTGTTCAATATCATTTCCTTCCCAAAATTAATACAAAATTTTCCTGATTCTCTTCAGGATTGTAGGCTATGTTATTGAATTTTGCGTACGTTGGTGGTCGCAATATTGGTGCTATTTAAATTGGTCATGCGTTCGAATCCCGGCCAAGTCCATTACTTTATACCGAATCCATGAAAACGTAATCTCCCTAAGTAACTTAGACACCACCCGTGAAGAAAAACCCTACAACTGCACCCAAACACTTCTTTCCTATCTCTCTATTCTTTCTAATACCAAGTAGCTTACACTGTGTTCTTAGCATTATAAGGGTACTGTAACAGAAAAAAAAATCCCTTTAGCGTAAGCAAATTATACAAAAAAAAAAAAAAAAAAAATTAATCACCCTCGAATATTTTTTTAATACTTTTCACATTTTGGAATAAATGGTTGAAACCAGAGGCAAGATATGCTCAGACCCATATTTCGCAATAAATTTTGCCAATGGTCTCCTTTATTCACGCACGACAAAAATTTTAATGAAATATGTTAGGGCGAGTGGGGTCTCGTATACCTTATCTCTGGTTGAAACTTCGACACAAATAGTTATATCGTCGGAACGCGGCACAATTTATTTAAAATATAATTACCGATGCAGTTAAACCACTAAGTCACAAATAGCTAGGTAGGTATATGAAATGAGTTTAGTTTTATTTTACGCTCTTCTGGAGCCAATAACTTTAAATGCACAGTAACTTAAAACATGCACTTTGCGACATAAACTTTGCAGCAGACCGACGATATTATAAGAAAATTATTTATAAAGATTACTTACATGTTAATACATTGCTTTGCAATAGTTCTTCGTTACCAGCTGATTTCGGATCCATTTAAACTGTTTTACTATTTTTACAATTTATTATTCGTCCACAAACACGACCGAACTCTTTAAGCGCTTCGAAAAGTGATGCATGAAGGCAGACAAGAAACTTAACACCGAAAACTAACGGTGATTTGATAAATATCTACAAATACTTCGGCAGTGACAACTGACATATCTGTAGATACTGCTGATGCACGTGACAAAATCGGTAAAATCAACAAATTTCTTGCACACTGCAGCTGCAGGAATAGTCATGCATAATTGAGTCTGAACTAAAAGCAACTAAAAAATGAGTTGAATCATCGTTTTGGCGGAAAGAGTATTTCGGTAAAATCAACAAACTCTCGGTTGCTTTTACTGAGCCTATAGTTATGGAAATCAACCAATTCATCGGCGAAATTTACCTAAAATTGGCAATTACAACAGTTCTTGCTGTTGACACATATTTTTGTAAAATAAATGTTACCGATTCGCGTTTGACAACTTTGAGTTGTTGAATTTACAATTTTTTTTTTCTCCGTGTACTCATTATTTTTGTAAAGCACTTTACAATAAGTAAGCTCAGTGTAACACAATTCTTCACGAAAATGTTCATATGCAAAAACGTTTCGTATTTTTGGAAAATAAGCTTGATCTCTAAGTAATATTTCACTTTTAGATACTTTAGATATCATAGCCGGAATTAAAGAATTAGAAATCATTCTTTGACAAAAAATTAAACATGATTTTATTCCTAAAGATAAAGGTAAATTTCTACGAGATGTTGTGTTATTACAATAACATTTTAGCACTTTATGTTTTGATTCAAATCTGAATGACCAAAAATGTTTTAAAGGCCCGAGCATTTGCATAACATAGGGATAGTGAATCTGGCATTATTATTGATATGCTCTGCAAAAATTTTTTTAACCAGGTCTTCTAATAACGCTTTAACATTATTAACAAGCGACTCGGATGGATCTGATGGAATAATGACGCCCTAAAATTAAAATGAGACATTATGTAAAGATATATGATTCCAATTAAGCTTGATGGCTGTATTCACATTATCTCTTCGCCATTGGTAAAGTTTTTGTTTAAACTCTACCCTTGTTCCAAAGGGTCTATTTGAAAATAATTCTTTTAGATCGTCATTATCGATGAATTTTAATGTATTAACATTCAGCTTCAAACTTATAAAATAATCATACAAGTCAACAAAGCCCCAAAAAGATAGTAGCTGGTACATCTCAGCATCAACAGTGTGCGATTCTTCATCTTGAGGATGGCTACTATCAATATAAGCATTATCAGCTGAATGAATGAGTTCGACATATATAGGCGACTGACATATATCATGATTTTTTGCAGCTGACCCATTATTTATGTCTATTTCTCCCTGGACTCAGTCTCTTCAAATTCCATCATAGCCCAAGACTGCCGATCATCACTTTCGGAGATGGCAGAGCAGTTCAATATTCACCTCTGTTGGGTGCCGGGGCATAGGGACATTACAGGTAACTGCAGGGCAGATGATCTCGCCAAAAAAGGAACCACATTACCTCCTTTACCTGATAAAGGTTCCCTAGGTATACCAATCGCTACTTGTAAACTCTTGTTTAAGCTATCCGCAATCGAGAGAACAAACCTTAGGTGGACGAGTAGCAATACATGTCCAGCGACTAAGCGGATCTGGCCAAAGCTGGATCTGCGACGCTCTAAGTGTCTAATCTCATTAAACCGACTGCATATTAGCTCCACTATAGGTGTTATCACAGGTCACTGCTTAATAGGCAGGCACGCATCTAGACTCGGTGTGTGCTCAAATGACTTCTGCAGAAGCTGCATGGACGAGGAGGAGGAGGAGACTGTACTTCACCTTCTCTGCACGTGTCCTGCGCTCTCCCATAGAAGAAATCTCCATCTAGGGGACTTCTTGTTCAATGACACAAGCGACTTAGCCAGCACTGGCGCTAGAAGTCTTTCGCGCTTCATAAGAAGCTCCTACTGGTTCAACGAGCAGTGAGGGTAATCCCCAGATCTGTGTGGTACCACAATGGACCTATCATTGGTCTAAGTGTGTTGGCCTTGGCTGACAGCCACGTCAACCTAACCTAGGTCTATGTTAATTTTACTTGAATCAAATATAATATCTTCTTCATATAGAATATTTCTTAGGTCGTCCATATTTAAAAACAAAAGATCTAGTAAAAGAGAATTTAAACATAAAAATGTATTAAATTGATTAATTCAGATTTTGAATGGCTGAATTGATAAGCTTTCGGAAGTCATTTGATATTTACAAACGGGGAAGTGGAAAAATACCTTAAGGTTTAATTTGCTCGCTTAGTAGTTCAGCAAACTAAATTGATTTGAGTAGGTATGCATTTTACAAACCAGCTTTTATTTTGCATATTTCTCAAACTGCGATTTATTTATATTTTTTTTTTTTTTTTCATGGGCAAATGTTAAGAAACCTTTGAAAGAAATCTGCTGGTTGAATTTAATTACGACTTTTATGTTGTACATATGTACAGGGTGGGCCAAAGGAGATCACCCTATTGGAAGATGCTGTTATTTTTGCAAATAACCGCTAATGTCAAATCTGTTTTGACATTTGCGGACTAGACAGATGTAGAATACAAGTGAACAAGCCATGGAGCGATACACTCCCCAAGAACGCGAAATAATCGTGTCTATTTTTTGCGTAACAATTCGTCTGTAGTGTTGGCGCAGCGCGAATTCCGCCGCAGATTTTTTTTTCGTGGGGTTTTTTAAAGTCCCGTGTTTACGTGAACAAGCCCGAGACCCTAGAAGCCCTCAAGGACAACATACGACACGAGTGCGAGAATCTGTTCGCCCGAAGTTCTCGCCAAAGTGATAAAAAATGCCATAAAACGAGCCCGTATGGCAATCAATCTCGACTTGACCAATAAAATTCTTAAGGTTCAAATAAACATAATCAAAAAACAGAATCGAAGTTTTTCATTTAGAAAAAAAAATGAGAGCCAAACAACATGACATGGATGGCTTCTTTTGGCCCACCTTGTATTATGGTTGCCCTTGTTTTACACGAAACTAGATTATGGAATTATCGTGTTCGATTATTTCCCTAAGGCCCTAGTTATAGCCATACGTAAAATGCAACCGAAAAAGCGTGAAAATGATTTTTTACGTTTAGGCGGTCACAGCAAAAATTGTCAGAACAAACCAACCACCACTGATGGGAATCCATCAGAAAAATGTTCGTACGAAAAAATGAATAAATAATTTTTCTAGAAAATTTAAAGATTATTTTTTTTTTTTTTTTTGATAAACTAACTTTATAATACATAAGGAACAATTAAAGCCAAAGATTGTGTTCAACCGTTAGGTTTAAGTCGTCAAAAAAAGCAAAAGAAAATTTGTACGGTTTCGTTTTACGTATGGCTATAACTAGGGCCTAAGACCGAAAGACAATTCTAATGCACTTTATTATATCTATTAAAATTATTACTTACCCAAACGATGATGGTAAAAGCTATGTTTTTTTATTTATACGTATGATTCCACGCGCTCAGAAGTGAATTACAAAAAGAAACAGAGTCGTTAATAAACAAATTACAAGCACGTCAACTAGCGGTCTAGCACATCTGAACACTCTCACTTATTCCGGCGCAATGGGTATTTTTGCAAGAAACATATAAGACAAACGAGGAAAACCCCGTTATCGACGCCGACACTTTCGGGGTTGACTGCGTATTTGATTATATTCGTGTTAGTTTCACCACGTTCGTGTTGCTTTAACAATGTTTACCCTTGATTGCATTGTTTTCGTGTTGGATCTAGAACGTCTGTGTTTCTGCAACAATGTTTTATGCTTCATTGAATTTAAACATTATTACTTTAACATTTTCGTGATGCATTGACAACTATCTATGTTGATCAGCTAACAATGATTTTCATCGATAATGGATCAGTGTTGTCGTTAGCAAAGACAATACTTTTATTCAGAGTATATCCATTATGAGTAGAGACACTCTTTCTTTATATGTATTTCCTACTACCACAAATCAAAATGCATACAAAAAGTACCATACGTGAAAAAAGGTCAAACGAATGTTTTTAAACCATATACAATGACTAGGTACTCGAGAAGAAAAGGGTACATTTTACCTGGACCAATACATGCAGCTTGATGCGTAAGGCCGGCCATTCACTACACAAAATAACTGCGCAAATTGACGTGTATGCAGTGCATTTGCATTGTGAATGGGGGTGTTTGTGCAATTAACTGCGTAAAAATCAAAACGATTTTAATTTTTGCTCAAACTTTAAGATTGGCGCAGTTAATTTGTGTGGTGAATGCGAACAATTGCGTAATCATCAGTTGTCTGAAATTTTTGGCGAGTCCACATCGACGGGGAATATTTTACATCAGTAATGGGTTTTGACGATCAAAAATTCTGAAGCGAATTTCTTGAGCTGTACAAAGAACTGGCTGAATGGATATAGTTTTTCTTTCAGCGTCATAAAACAATAAAGAGAATGTTCACAAAATAATGTCATACAATACCTAGTTTTTTCTCTAATTTCGTTTTTCAATAAAAATTCTAAAAGAATTGCCCCCAAAACTCAGAATTATTGTTCCATTCAAGAAATTCTTTTAATCACTTGTAATACTGGGAGAAACTTAGACCATGCATATCATATGCCAGATTTTTTTTTTTGTTACTACTTTTTATTATACTTTTGTAACGTTAGCACATACGTGCATAGAGTTAGGCGTAGTACGAGTAGGGATGAAACGATACCTTCAAGGTATCGAGTACTTGTACTCGATACTAGTATCGAAAAAAAGTATCGAAAGTACTCGGGTATCGGATGAAAAGTATCGATACCTACTTGAATCGAATGAAAATTCCAGATTAAAACACAATCATTAATTTTTCAAGTTTTTATTTTTCAGAAGAATAAAATACATTTTGTGGAATATTTCCTAAAAACATCAGTTTTTCTAGATGTTTTCCACTTAATCGGTTTCTGGTTTTGCTGATTGTTGCCCCCGCCTTGGAAAACAATCTTTCACAAGGTACTGACGAAGCAACAACCACCAAAAACATCTTTGCATGTTTATATAAAGAAGGGAAAAATGCTTTCATATCTTCCCACTCTTCGAGTGGATTGGATTTCAAGTTAGAAGAAACAGGAGAAGGCAAATATGATGTAACGAAATCATTTTTAACAGACGTTTTTTTTCTTTTCTGATTAATTACGAGTGCCTTGTGATGCTTCCAAAAATGGAAATCTTCTGGCGTTTCGTCGATATCTGAGTCACTACTAGAAATGGACATATCTGCTTTAACAAGTTCGTTTAGCTTTTGGACGGCTCTTCCACAAGCACTGGGGTCTCGAAAATGTATGTTTTTGAACCTAGGGTCCAACAACGTTGCTAATGCTACTTTCTCATTATATTCGATATTCTGAAATCTGCGATGCAATTCTGTGTATACGATTTTATGCACACAGTTCACACTATCATAATTTGAAGAGAATGTTTTTAATTCTTTTTCCAAACAGTTCAGCATTGGAATTATTTGAGAGACAGTAGTATACTTTTCACCCGAGGATTCTTTAGTTACATATTCAAAAGGCTTTAGTAACTTCACTAATTGCTTGGATATTTCGATTTCTGTACTATTCAGCATTTCAGGGCTGGAACAATCATCAAGAAGAAGGTCAGAACAAATTTTGGAAAGTTCCAAAAATCTTTCTATCATATAATAGCATGAATTCCATCGTGTGCACACATCCAATAAAAGTTTTTTCGTGGAACCTTCAGAAACTCCAGAAATAATTTGAAGCTTACGAAGTTTATCGGAGTTCCTAACGCTATTTTTTTACCCATTTCACGATGGTTCTTATCTAAAAAAAAAAACAGAATTTCGTATTAAAATATTGGGGAAAAAAACTCGAGAAGCAAAAATACCTTCGTTATTATAGGTTTGATTGAATCATTCTTTATTCCAGCTTCGACGATCAGGTTTATTGTATGTGGGAAACATGGTAGATGTTTTTCCCGGAAGCTAAATTCCTTATAGCTGCGACCATGTTTGTTCCATTGTCTGTTACAAAACATCTTATTTTTTCGATCGGGATTTTCCATTCACTTAAGATGTCTTCTAAGATTTTTTTAATGTAATCGGCTGTGTGACTTTCACTTAGCTCTCTTGTAGCTATGTTACAATTTACAACCGAAATTCCCTCAAAGAAATGCAATGTTACGCCTAAGAAACTTTTTTCTTGCATAGTCTCTGTCCAAATGTCCAATGTTACACAAAAATCACTAGCTTTTTCAATTTTTGTCTTATATTGTAATACAGTCACTTCATATTTTTCAGCAAGCCTTTTTTTTAAATATGTGCTAGAAGGAACTTTATACGAAGGTGCAGCTTCCTTCATAAGTCTCAAAAATCCCTCTCCTTCGACAACGTTGAAGGGACGCATATCTTTGCATATGAAAAATAAAATACCCAATGTTAGTTTTTCACACTTTGATCCTCCATCTAAATAAGAAACAAAAAAGTTATAAAGTTGTACTTGTTCAAATTTTGCATCTGTTACCCCTATGACAGATAATTCTATTGAACGAAGACTTAATGGCGTTGTATTCTTCGTCTTGAAACTTTTGTTTTTTTCCAGAAGATTCGGCGTATACTTCTGCTGCTTCTTCTGTTGCAATCGCTGCAGATGACGTTGAAGCCGGCGAATCTACGTCTTGCGACATTTGATTTGCAGAATAATCAGGATCTGAATGTTCTTTCTGTAGTCGCCTTAATATAATATAAAATTATAAATACAAAATGCAAAAAAACTGATTAATTAACTTACTTTGATAATACGTGTTGTTTTGTTAAAATTATATGGTGGCTCCTCAAATGTTTGTGCAAATTGGAAGTATTTCCGCAGTATTTTACTTCTTTAAAGCATCTTTTGCAAGTCGCGTCAACTTTATTTTTTTTCGTAAAATATAACCATATGTCTGAAGTTGGCGGGCTCATTTTTAATAATTTATTACTAAACGATTGAACAAAAGCGACCAAACTCACCACTGACAAACGATTTAAGACTTTAGAATTTACGACTTTAGATAAAAGCTCTCTAGGAATACGTTTAGTTAATTCCATTTTGTAAACGAATTCATAAAGGCTGTAAGAGTGTGCGTAAAGAGAGATAAAATGCGTGGTGTTTGTGTTTAAGTAATGCAAGAATTCGTATGTGTGTGAGGAAACTGTGTGATTTCTGTTTTGTGCTAAGAGGAATACAAAATTGCATGAACATTGAGTATGTGTGTGAAACTAGGTTGCGTGTTAAGTCAAAGTGAAATATTGCATTCGATGCAAGTACTTATATAAGATATTTACTTGGTATCCCAACCAAAGGTATCGATTACCAAAATACTTGGTATCGAATCAAAAGTATCGAGTATGTACTTGTATTTACTTGTATCGATTCATTCCTAAGTACGAGGTTACCGCACCGGGCCGCAAGTGCAATCCCAATGTCACTGCGAACTAACCCGCTTGATGACGGATAAGTCGATTCGGAATTCCACGTTCGCGCCACCTGTACGCCCCTAACTCTAACCCTCTCTTCCTTATAATGTCAGTGCTGGTCGGGATTACCCCGGGACGCTAGGACGTCTTGCCCCCGCTTACAGGCGGCCAGGGCGAGACGGCCCGCTGATTGAAAGAGAGGGGTTGTCCGGCCGCTCGTAGCCAGGCATGGTCGCTCTCCCGCGCTAGCTCGTCGGTGGGAGTGGGATCTTGCTGCGAGTCCGGACAGGGGTTACATTTATTTTACATGCCTGAAGAATCTTCACAAAAAAAGAACAAAAAAGGAACAGAAGAATACCCGAACGGATCTTCCTCCTAGGTCGAAGGTCGAAACGAGTACCAGCGGCGAAGATGGACTGCCGCTGCAACCAAATAAGTACCCGCTCTGACTGCCCCGCGGATGCGGGCCAATAGAAAATAAACAAACGGGCCCGAAGGCCCACGCCTCATCAACTTCACACACGGTTGTACCTTCGAAGACCACCTGGATGACCTCGGAAGAAGAAGGAGGGGGCGGATAGGATGGTAAGTATCCCCCTCTTTAGAGCTGTCCCTCCCCGCTGTACGAAACGTACAGACACCATGGCCACCACACCGCTCCGTTAGTGGTGACCCCAAACGCTGACGGGAGTAGCGACCTCTCCCTCTATGAGACGGTGCCTACCCCAAGCTGCTCCTTCATGCCCCCATTGGGTCACGCCCCTTTATTACCACCCTTCCGTCCCGGCTTCCCGGGTCTGAGGTGCTAGCACATGATCCCGCCCGGATCCGTGCGGTTTAGAGAGATAGAATAGAAAGACAAAACGTATCGACTCTTCGATCCCGAGGTCAATGACCCAATCGATATAAAAAAAAACGAATTCAGAAGTTCATTTTCGGATCCATACTAACTATACAATTTTATTCAATGAAAGTTGTCACTAAACCTAATAAGTATTTCTAAAATCTAAACTTAGGTTAATAGCGCCTATGCGCGTAGCCGCACGCAGGCTTCGGCATATACTGCCATGGAGGCACACTCCAACTTAAAACTACGGAATCTATTCATTCGAATCCGAATCTTACACACTAAAAACCGAAGGAAATCTCCCCGAGAAAAGATTATCTCCTCTATGAAAGCGCTTACGGGGTAATCCTGCCCTTAATATATAGCTTGGACGTACTCCAGAACATGAACGTCGGTATATGTACATGAATATATATATTTAGATCTCATGTATATATGTCGTCGAAGCGTTCATGGATACGCTTATTCGCGCGACCACTAATACTAAATTAACAAGTACATACAATTACAGACGAAACTTAACGATAAAAGAAGATTTCAAAAATTAAAAGTTATAAACGACACGCGACGAAACAAAAGTACGATTAAACGGCGGAATGACTTCTAATTCTAGGCGAGAGGCATTGGTAGAGCAGAGCGACCTTAAATAGCCGCTTGACCCGCATTTGTAGCCGATCTTGATCGGTAATCCCAGGTCCGAACGAGTAAAGGCCCAGCTCGGCTAGTTAATCTAGGCGAACGAGTCGAAGATACGGGAATCTGCGACGTATCCGTCTCGTTTTGACACCCTCTCAAAGACACCATGCGCATCCCTAGTAATGGGGGCGTGATGGCTGAGCGAACGGTGATTCGTCGAAGGGTTCGTGGGCGCGGATTTCAGATTCGGGAACGCGGACCGAAGAGTACTGTACATCGGGGTCACAACGATGACCCGAGCAGAACGATAACACTGAGGTTCGCGTGGTAAGATAACTCTAGGTACTCCGGCCCGATGCCGTCATACGATTGTAGGTGGGTGCAGATGCTAACTGGTATATATATGGTTTCGATGGTAATATATAATCTTACTTCATGTATATAATTGAGGGTATGTGAATGAATATAGTTATTTAATGAGAAAAAAAAACTTACATGGATTCCGCTGTCGATGTGCGCACAGGACCGCTTCTCCGCTGTTAACTGTTAGTAATGAGTAAGAGTGTATATTGCTGCAATGATGAGTACCCTACCACTACCAGTGAAGTGAAAAGATACCGCGATGACAAATCCTCATGTACCGACTTGGGAAAGTATATATGCCCGACCGAAACACTATATATGAACTACACAATCGAACTCACTGGGTTCGAAGCACTGCAGAGGTGCTTACTTTAATAAAAAAATGAACGAAATCTGATAAACGATCGAAAAGATATCAACTTGACTCGATAGATTACGCGAGGGTGTGATGAACAATCGCGATCTAGTAACCATGCGAGCAATACTTGTAAGGTAATACATAGACATGCCACGATAGGCGGATTCTTTGTTACAAAAATTGCACTAGAGCCTTAGCTGATCTAATAGAACTACTAGACTTATTAAAAGATAATCGCTATTTATATCACTTAGGCTACGTTTGCTTTTACACTATCCGGGCAGATCCGGAATTATAAATTCTGCTTGCTGTGGCTGCTGGTGGGATGCTCCGAGCTGTTGTTGTTGCTGCTTGTCTGTTGGTGTTGGTGTTGGTGTTGAGCGCTCTTGCCTGCGCGTTTACGACTTCGGCCCACCACACCACGTATGGTTCCGCGGTCGTGGAGAGCCTATGGTCGATTGCTGAGGGGGAAGATATCCCCGACACCTGTGTGGAGAGAAATAGAGCAAAAGATGTATGAGCACTTCGTTGTGTCGTGAACAATCGAGCTTTTCTTTCTTTTTTTATGCTCGTGGATAGGGCACGTGGAGTGAGGGTAGGTGAAGGATTTGACGACTGCACTCACCTGCTGCGTTCCAGGGCGTAGTTTGTCCACGTGAGACGTCTCGTTACACGTAGAATTTAGAAGCAACGTGCTTCGACACCCGTGGTGCGGGATTTGACGAATCTGCGTCCGTGTCGCCTGCCACAAGTTGGGAATCTCGATGCGACGACTGCGTCCGCGCCCTCGAAGGGATTCGCAGTCCACTGAGCCGACGGACCTGCGTGGTGGAGGACGATTTAGTCGAGTATAGACTCGGTTTTGGGACTCTTCTCTGTCCTAATCCTGCTGCCGTGCTTACTCTATGAATTTCCATGTAATACTCACGCTTTTTCCTTGTACTGGGTGTATAAACAAAATAAATACAATAGCTTCGGTCGTGTGCAACGATCTCCAGCCGAATTGTCGGTTTTCCGTCCTTTTCCTCTGTGTATCGGGGTGACGGAATTTTATTCCACGGAATTTTAATTTTGGTGTTATGTGCTCGTTCGCGAGTGGATGTATTTTCTTTTTATATTTTAATGTTAACTTTTCTTTACTTTTCGTGTCGTTCGTATTTTATAATTTGCTGTTTCATATATATGTGACGTGATGCCCAATGTTAATTTTTAATTGTGCAAGTCTCAGGTCTGTACCTCGCCACAGCCAAAATGTAAAAGATGGTGGCTGGCTTGTTTCAAATTTAATTCCTGTGCGAAAAATCTCCTTTCTCTTTCGGGTAAGGCGTTTCTGCTCTCCTCTAACGTTTCCATAAAAGTTAGAAGTATGGCATTTTATAGATGTCGCCGGATGAACGCGTTCAGCTCTGCCTAAGGAACTCGTATTCCTTTGGGAACTGTTCGATTGCGTCTCGGTTTCCTTTGGGGAGTATTCTCCTCGGAAATCCGTTGATAAATTTGATGACAGGGGTTCGTTACACTTTTTACAGTAAATATGGACGGTTTTATAAATCAAGTCAAAGTTTTTAGCTACGATTACACATGTCAAAATTAATGTACAATTTTGACGTGATAACGTCACAGGAATTAGATTTAAATCGGCCCATAGACACTACACTTGTGTCTGTACCGGTGTACTGACATCGATGTGGCATTCCGCCACACACGTCACACCAAATAACGTTTGTCCCAGAACTGCGCAAACGAATTTAGAATGTATTGATTTTGTCTCTCTTAAAACGACAACACTGCTCTGGTGGCAGTACTGTGCTTGCGGTCAATTTGGTTATTCTCGTGGTAGTTTAACAAGGTTTGTGTTTCTTCAGCAATTTTTATGCTGGATCAAAATTAAGCATTCTCACTTTAACATTTTTGTGCTTTGACTATATTCGTAATAGTTTCACAACGTTTGTGGTTCTTTAGCAATGGTTATGCTTGATAACATTATTGTTTTAACATTTCGGTTATACATTCATAACGTATCTATTCCTACAACAATGTGTTATGCTTGATTGATATTAAACATGATAACTTCAACATTTCATTGTTAGATAAACATGTCCGCAGAAACTTCTAACATGTTAATAGTTCTTTAACAAGGAATACGATAACTGAGTACTAGCGCTATTCTACTTTGAATATCTTTCTGCTTAATTGCACACCACTCGTAGTACTGAAGCTACGAATATGTTTAATTTATAAGAAATATGTTTCATTTCAATTTTTTGACCATATTTGTGTTTAATCAAAAACGCTTGACATCAAATTGTAAAATCCCTAAGTTTTAACTTTATCACATTTATTGTTATTTAACAACTAAATCAACAATTAAATTGTGTGCTAACAGTAAAACAATGTTTGAAACAAATTCAAACATTTTTAAATTAAACATATCTGTGATACTTGCGAACGTTTTTATCAACAACGCCAAAGTAGTTGTTTCAAAAATGTAGCCTTGTTTGTTTCAAATACTTACGTATTTGATTTGAAAATTTTAAGTCCATTTTCGGTTAACAATGAAACATTTTTGATTCAACCAAGATTTTTTCTTCCGGTGATGCGGGTGGGTAGAATGGTATGTTGTGCGGGTCACAACAGTTTCCTAATTTACCAAGTATATCGTCCATATTTGGTATTGGAAACTTATCGTCGATTGAAACTTGGTTCAATTTCCGAAAATCTATTACTATTCTCCATTTCTTTTTCCCAGATGCATCTTCCTTCTTCGGAACGACCCAGATAGGTGAGGAATATGGACAGTTACTTGGGCGTATGATACCTTGTTCGAGCATATCATCTATTTGCCTAGATACCTCTGCTTTATGAATTTCAGGGTATCTGTAATTTTTGGTATAAATCGGGATATCGTTGACCGTCTTTATGTTATGTTTGAACGCATTAGTGAACGATAAGTCATTTGCGTCCTTATAGAAAATACTGAGACACAAGTTCTAATATTTCAGTTTTTTCTATATTATTCAGGTGTTTGATTCTTGTTATGTATGATGATACATATCTCAGAAATTAAAAATACAACTCGTCTCCAAGTTTATTTCTGAAGCCTCGATGCTAGCTTAACCTACTTGATACATTTCTATATACCGTACATTATATTATAAATTACACAGACTACTTAATAACTACATATATATTTTTAGAGATAGAGAGAGTAAACGGTTGCTATATGAGTTGCGCTGTGTATTGGTTTTGCATTTAAGAATTACAGTCATTTAACAGACTGTCTAACAACTCAGTATACAACAATTCTGATGTGATCAGAAATGGGTTTCCTACTTGTTTCTGTGTGATAGATTTCTAGCTGTGGGATTTCTTTTTCGTATTCTTCGTTTTTATTAAAAAGAATTGGTATTTCTGCTTCATCTATGAGCAAAATTTTTCTTTTGAGGTTAAGGGTTGCTTGCAATGGAAGGAGGATATTATTTCCTATCAATCCATCGAAAACTTCGTGAAATTGAAATTCTAAAAATTCGTCTGTTTTATCTTTTCGCAATTCTTTGAATAACGGAATTTTAACTTTTTTATTTATGAATAATGATGTACTTGTAGTTTCTATTTCGATAGGGGTTTTGAGATTTGTTGCCCATTTGGGGTGACAAATTCCTGGATTTATGATACTTGTTTCGGAACCTGAGTCTATAAGAATTCTAAGGTCTCTAGTATTGGTTTTTACAATTATATAGGGTAATTGGCCTGTGGGCTGGTTCCCCGAAAATCCGAACGCTGTAGATTAACTTGCCTCTGGTAGGAGGCGGAAAGGGTGTCCATTGGGTCCCTGTCATTAATGTTGTAACCCACCCCACATCTGACACCATGTTGTAATCTGTGTGATGAAATAAAAAAGACTGTGCCGTTTTTCTAATAGAAGTCTTTATTCTATGACGGACTAAATTCAACTCCACTTATAACTAGCTTAACATTATATATATAGTTTTTATAACAGTGTGTGTGTTTACATGTATGATTATTCTATGTTATTGAATTATACTTTTCAGTTCAACTTAATACTACAACAATTAACATGGTTATTTCAAAAATTTCTCGGGTTGTTGTTATGGTTCGAGTGGTTTGTTGTATTTTGTGTCTGCCTCCTATATTGTCCAGGGTTTCTAAATGGATTTGGGTTGTTACTACTAGGTGTTCCTGGAAGTCAGCTGTAGCGTCTTCGTCGATCCAACTTTGCGAGCTGTCTTCTGCTGTAGGTTTACGTGATTCTTGTGGTGCTTCTGCTCCCTTTTGAATATCGATTTCCTCTGTTAGCATTCTTCAGTCACTGGAGTATATTTTTCCTTTATCGGAAGTTGTTGATTTATACACACACTTTTAGAATTGCACTATTTTATTTTATTTTTCTTTTATCCTTATGTGGATTTTGTTTGTACCTTCCTCCTTGATCGGAGTGTTTAGGTTACTTATTTATGGTTCACTCGAGTCGAATAGTTAATACCAACCGCGAATTCTTCTTTTTTCTTTAAGCGAATTTTAAAACTTCCAAAAAAAAACCTCGCGTACTCGAGAACTGCCGACTGCGCCAATTACGTTCGTTGCCGAGCGTTTAGAATTAAAAAAAAACACAACGGTTTTTTCTCTTCTTTTATTTATATATTTTGAAGAAGTTTTATTTTTAAGGTTTTTCTTTTATTCTTTATTTTAAATTGCTTATCTCTACTTTATTTGACATCTGTCCTTTTAGTCTTTTACAAAATGATCAGCCTTATTACGATTGTCAAAGATCAATTATTTAACATTTGATAAAATTTGTCAATCAATTTGTTATTCGGTATTATGAACAACGATTGACAAATTTGTGACTCATTGTGAATATTTAACAAAAACTAAACGTGAATAGTGCGCACTTCGTTTGACATTTCAATTTATTTCATTAGTTCTTCATCTTCTGAATACTTAAATTTAATCCATTTAGAAGAAAAATGCCTTTCCACGAAATTTAACACTTCCTTTAAAACAACCGACACAATTGGTTGCGCCATGCCAATATTATAATCATTCCCAACGCTTAGTTGGTAGCGTAGTGGCGGACTAAGCCCGTCAGAGGCCCGGGGCGGCAAAGATTCGCAATTGCAATTTAGATTCGAATTAAATTATTTAGCCTTTTAGTGTTTCTTTGCACGCGGATATAGGGATGGCATCAGAAAACGACCATCGCCGCTTAAGAATTCATAAAAAAAAAAAAACTTGGCAGCACACATGCACCTATGACGTTTACTAGTGACACAGCTGGAAGTTGAGTTAAGAACGTTGTATTGAAAATCGTTAAATTCAAAAATATTAATTTCCGACAATTGAAATTAATGCCAAACATAATTCTAAAATTATAAAAAAAAAGTTTCACATTGACAGATTTACTAAATTTTGAAAAAAATAATAATAATAAAATCCCGAACAAAATATTCAGCGGGATGTGTTAGTGGTCGGCGGGATGTCAAAATTTGACATTTCCTGAAAAATTCATCGCACCGATTCATCAGAAACGAAAAAAATGGAATTTGGAAGCACTGTTTATCTCCGCTAAATGACTTAGCGGCGATAGCTATTCCCGCTAAAGTTAGCGTATATAGGATAAGTTGATTTTACATGCAAATTTCAAATTATCCCTATATCCGCGTGCAAAGAAACACGGCTATAGGTACCTACAATATGGTATGGATATGGGTGAGAAAAATAAAATACGAATCGATCGACACAAAAAAAAAACAGATAAAATAATTCAAATTTTTTTTTTATTTTTTGTAGCGTGTTATATGTGTTTTCTTGCCTTAAGTTTACTGAACTCCTCCATAACTTCTGTGAAATCGATTTCTTTGGATATTTTTCTTTCTATTGGAAGCACGGCTAGATTAACCAGTCGCTCTTGATCCATTGTAGATCGAAGATAATTTTTAATTAGCTTAAGTTTCGAAAAACTCCTCTCGCATGATGCAACTGAGATGCAAATGGTCAAGAAGTATTGAAGTATGAGCGATATACAGGGTAACGATTCACTAAAGTCCTTATTATAAATTGAAGGATTTCTTGGGCTCTCCATTTGGCAGCAACGTCCATACTCGTTTCGGTGGCTTTTACATGCCTGCGGTACCTTATTATTTCTTGGGAAACGTGCTCCTTGTCAAATTCACCATAAATTTGTATCAGATTGTCAATTGCTACAGCCAGAGCGTCATCTGAAGCTTCTAGCATAAACTTGGTTTCAATAATTTGGAAAATATTATTGATTTGTTTCATGGCCCCGTATCGTGTCGACAATTCTTGTATAAATCGGTCTATGCATTCATACATTGACCGACGTATTTCTTCTTGAATTGATAATCCAGCATCATGGGCTGATTCACCCGGCATCGTTCTTTTTACCTTCCTTCTTCCTCGTTTTTCGATTTTGATGTCCATCTCATTGCATTTTTGTATGCCAAAAGTTACAGCATTTTCTACTATCGTGGTTCGTTCGGTTATTAAATACTCATTCAAGGCGTTTAGTTTGGTGATTCCTGTATCCAGAGTCATTTTTGGAGACTGCAAATATTGTTGAGCTAAATTTACTTCCTCCAGTACAGAAAGCCAGAATTGTATATAGGTTAGAAAGGTAAAATCACAAACAGCCGGCAGGAGCAGGGTTGCTCCTGATCTTGTATCTAGATTTGCTTTTGTTGGATCTTGAAAATGTTCCAAACTACTCACAATTGTCTCTATGTTTTCTTTTACAACTTTTACTGACTCGTAATGAGCGCTCCAGCGAGTATCCGATAAACGTTTTAAATTTTTTCCAGTTTTCTCTTTCAGCAATTGCCATCTCTGTGTAGATGACGAAAAGAATGAATATAATTTCTCTACTGTTCCAAAACACGTGACGCTGGAACGAACGCATGCAAATGCATGAACTCCACAAAGATTCAAGGAATGATTAGAACAAGGACTGAACAGTGCCTTTGGATTTACTTCTCGGATTTTTCGTTGCACCCCTCCATGGACACCTGACATTGATGCGGCATTGTCATAACCTTGGGCCCTGTCAAAAATTATGTAAAACTTCCGTTCGTCTATTAACACTGCTCTGTAATTTAAATAATAATACATAACTTTCTTGCTGTTTACATCCATGTACATTGAAAATACATGATCTATATAAATTTTCTTTGTATATGTAAATTGATTCAGTTATGATCTCTTTCTTTCTTTATACTTCAATTACAGTATTAGTTTCAATTTTGCAGTCATCAAATTCGGTAGCTTTAAAGGATTGTAAACTTAATTAATCGAATAAATGCACTATACTGAATTTTAACAGAGCGTTTGATTAATTTATTTGGATTCGGGTGAACGTTTTTAAAAGGCCCTGCACAGTGCACAACGCAATATCCAGTCCATCTTTTTCCAGCTGTTGCTGAATGTCTTTTGACATATCCTCAGCAGTTTTTCCAGACATTAAAAAAGAACGATTCTCGTACTTCCACAATGTCATTCTCTATATGAACGAATCTAATGATTTGACTCATTTGGTCTATTTTACTTTCATCAGGAGTACTGTCAAAAATGATTCCGTAATACTTAGCCTTTTTAATATCTGCAATAATTTTTTGCCTTACATGATCAGGATCACCCAAACATTGAATAAATTCATTTTGTATTTCTTTTGACAAATAAGATGGTACTCTCTTTGACCCACCAGCAGCCTCTTCTAGTTTCAAGCAATGCTCTTTCAACACCGGATCATATTTCGCTAACAGTTGTACTAATTCTAGAAAATTTCCCCTGTTTTCCGAAGAAATATCTTCACGGTGGCCTCGGAAGGGAAGATTTTGTTGGGCTAAGAATAGCGTTATATCTAAAAGGCGATGTAAAATGTTTCTCCATTTCTTAGTTTCATCTTTAATAATCTTCAAGTTGTCTTTATCAATAGTTTTATTGAGTTTCAAGCCCATGGTCAATGTTTTCCATTTTTCTAAGTTTGATAAATGTTCATGAGACGATTCATGCTGTGATATTCTTGGATTTAATTTCCACCACTGACAAAAACCAGAGACAAATTTATTAGTGTGATTTTCACCATCAGATGCAAATAACCGGCAGCAGTAACAGTATAATTTCTTTGTTGATGGTGAGTATAGCATCCATTTCCTTAAATATTTAGTCTCGTTTAAATGTGAATAAAACCACGGCAAAGTTAAACAACGATGTGTTCCCTTAGTGCTTTCACCTGGTCTTTCTACAGATTCAAAAGGTCCGTCCTTGTTTTGAAATATTTCACTGCCCTTTTCGATAATCGAAATTCTGATACGCTCTGGCACAGGTATTGGCCAATGTGCGGCATCATTGGATGATAAGAACTCCAAGTTAGAAGCGACGTATTCTTCGGCTTCCTCAGTATTTTTCGTTAATTTATTATTTTTATAGTCCTGTATTTCAGTGTCAGTCACGTCGAAGTTTTTATTAAGATCACATTTAGTAGACTCTTCACCAATGTTTGCTGTCTCAATATCAATGATTTGTATATTAGATCCCGATTCAATAGTTTGATTAGTTTCTTCGGCAACGCCACTTTTCTTCTCTTCAGATTTCGACAGGTATTTAGATAAAGATCCAGCAAGCGATTTTGCCGCTTCAGTCTTTGTTTTTTTTAGCCTCCTTTTCTGAGAGCCAGATGGTTGAATCCTTTTCACTAAAAATAATGAGATGACTAAACTAAACTAACTAAACTTTTACAAAAGATAGCTAAATAAAGCCTCATTATTGATTTGACGATGTAGATATGTAATGTACAGCGCTGATCAAGAGTTCTGACCGCCCTAGGCTAATTATGAGGACGCGCCCCCAACAGGTGTGTTACGGCCTAAAAAGTAGTAAGTGAGTAGAGTAGTAGTGTGCAAATGTTGACATGGTTCATAGTACCTATAAAAGTTTTCAGATCGATCTGCAAGCGAAACTAACGTTGTCCTTTAATCCTGATGACATTCAACCTTACGGTGGCAAACCATTTTTTAAGCTGACCGTACATAAAGGCAAAGTACCTCACGCATTATAAGACCAAAATCATGACAAGTGACTGCAGGCTACCAAGTAGAAAACCAAATCCATGTCGTGTTTGGCCGCATGACTTGTATTTTCTTAGTTTCTATAGACAACTAAGTTGCAATCACAGACTACCTATACTAGACAGTCAACTGAGAGGAATTTTTTTCGGATTGCCTACAAGCTGAAAAACTCCACTAAATGGCTTATCTGTATTAGTGTTTGCATGCAAATCAAATGGGAAGCTTGCACACAGATAGGATATTTAGTGGAGTCAGGTGTGAAGTTGGCAGCAAAAAAGAAAATTATCGAAATCCTCTCTTAAAATCAATTCAAAAAATAAATCAAAATAAAAAACAAAATAGTTTTTAAAATCACTACAAATCAGAAATAATTAGATCGATTTCATCTTCATCACTTTCATTTACCTCAATATCGGAGGCATTTTTAAAATTATTTCTTAAAAGAACATTTTTAGGAATTTCGTATTCATTCAGAATCAAAATAAATTTTTGTCACTAAACTTTTAAAAATTCCACTAGATATAGCAACAAAGTCATTAAGACGGCAACCGTGGAAAGAGGGGTGTGGGGATCTGGCCTGGAATCGCCTAAGGTGATAGTTGATTGTCGCTTTTTGATTGTCGTTTTTGATTGATTATCAACTCCTCTTTGCTCTGCGTAAAGCGATCACTAAAAAATGATTGATTAGTGGCAGCACTTAGCGTTTTAAACGCCACTTCCTTGCCGACTGTCATTCCGAGCAGCTGATGTGTGTTTATTGGTTTATTTTTCATGATTTCTATTTCAAATATGATTTTGTTGAGTCCTTAGGCAAAAACTTTATCATAAATGGACAAAGTATTGACTGCATTTTTTTAATGACTGCAGCAGTAATTTCAGCCACCGTACTTTGACCCATTGCATTGGTGCAGCCCAGTCAGCCCCAACTTGTCTTTGATAGCCACTACCCCCAAGAAGATTTTAAGTTGCAGCCAATTGAAGGATGGGTGGAACATGCGTTGACCTTATTCCAGTTGGTAAATCAAGCAGTCCCAAAACAAACACAAACGCTTCTTTTGATAAACGAAAGTTTTTCAAAAATCTAAAATACACAATAATAAATGATAGCAATCAACAATGAATATTTATAATTCTATGAATTCTTTCATCGGGTTTTTAAGTTCCAAGATATTTGCTTTATAATATTTCTCATTTTTCATCTTAATAGTTGGACATTTGTGTAATTATTTTCTTCATTTGTGTAGAAAAGTTCTAATGAAGTAAACATTGCACTTCACTAATTTTCCAATTTCACTTTTTTATTTGAATTTATTTAATACGAGTATATATTCTTTTTTCACTAATGCATTTAATTTATTTGGAGTTGAAGCCGAGGTGCATACCTATGAAAATAACAAAAATGTGTGAAAGCGACACCTAAATAGCTGTCACATGAAATTGATGGCAAAAAGGTGATTGTCAATTTGATAATCACCTTACGTGGACGTAAAGGTATGATTTTGATTGTCAACTATCAACTATCGCCTTAGCCGATTCCACCCCTGGTAGTCTGCTACGTAACTATTATTTGTCCCCTTAACACATCTCATCAGTGTACTTCTTAACCGTGTTATAGCGACTTCTCACACTATTCCTTGACACGATTGGATCTCAATGGATGCCGGTTGAGCCCCCAAATGTAGAGAACTTGAAATATCTGCGAAAAAACTCATCATTTTCTCGAATAAAAAAACCAGACTTAATGAAACTTTTAAATTTTTTATTATAATGCAAAATTGTAATGCAAAAGGGTGTAAATTCCTAGCAGTTGACTATGGGCGCAGTGGTCTAACCAAATGCAATGATTATCTGTCAGATTAAGCCTGGTTATTTGTGGATAAATGTGTCATTTTGTCATGAATATTTTTGGCAGTTGCCATACAGTGAAGTGAATCGCATATACGGCGTTTCCTACGATAGCGGTGAATTCCTCGGTTTGGCTAAAACTTAGAACGACAAATAGGTCATATTCTTACTATCTCAGACTTTTTTGTCGACTTTGAACAGATCCGCCATATGTTGTCCAAAAAAAAAGTCATAGAAAATTATGCAATTATATTTCATATTTTAGAATGATATTTTATAAAACAAAGTTATTCGAACTCATGCCTACATAGGGCGCTATTATTTTTAATCTTAACTTTTTGTACCCTATATTTAATATTTTTAAAATTGAAATTATATAAAGCCATCCAGTCAGTTGTAACTTCAAAGATTACGTGACGGAGTCTCAACTAATGCATTGAGCAAGTTGACTTCTGTCAAATTTGAGTTATCGATTCCGTAATGTTTAGCAAAAACTGCGTCGAACGTTTATGCGAAACACTGTTTGTTTGTAAGCGTATCGACCAGATTGTTTTTCTTACGCTTAAGTCGCACAGTTGTATTTTTTTTTTATAAATGGCTGAATTTATTTTTTAAGACATAAACTAAATCTTGAATAGAAATGAAATCATATTTACTCTGTATTAATGAAGTATATGATATATATTTGAAAATGTTAAAAGTAATGTAATGAAATGTAGCGTCATACTGACCTTTCATTAAATCCGCCAGGGAGAATACATCCGCAAAATTCAATCGTCAAAAACGTATTGATGGAAGCTCTCCATACAAACTTAGATATTTCTTATGCGCATGTAGATCGTTGCGGATCTGAGATTCTCCCCGGGGGATTTAGGGATAGGGGTCATACTAATGAATATAAGAATAAGTTATCAATGTGCAACTTATCCACAGTACTTTTTTGTAAATCAATTGTTGTTTTTTTTCACACATTTATATAAATAAATAAATAAAACATAAATAGAATATCTCCTTTACTCTCATAGTAACTTTGTCTCTTCATATTATGTAGAATTTGTTAAATTGAATATAAAAATTAATAAAATGTTTGTCGCGCCCGCCTGAGGGTAAAATTAAAATTCTAAAACTTGTTTTACTAATAATTGTCTCTTTGGGACGGATCATCGTTTCGTAAAAAGGGACTCGATTCAACAAGAGCTTGAATATCGAAACGCTTTTCATGTTCACCACTTAAAATGAAACAGGTATGTATTTGTTGGCGCAGTGGCTCAGTGGTAAGTGTATTGAACTACTAATCTAAGGGTCTCAGGTTCAAATCCGTGGCCAAGTAACACCTAAACCTTTTTTCCGCTATACCTTTTACGAACGTCTGACAAACATCCAAGAGTATCAGTTGAATTCCGAACTAGGCAGGTCACTGCGGTATAGAAGGTAACGAGCTAGCCGATGCGCTGGCAAGAACAGGAGGGAATTTAGATAGCACTGAGGCAGTGTTTATCAAAACGCCTCTGTGCTTAGCAAGGAACATTATACGAGAGCAAATCTCAAGGCTGCCGACTTGAGGTGGGCGAGCCTACATCAACACAGAGTATCCAAGGCATTATGGCCACATTTTGACCACAACAAATCTGGGGAAATCCTTACATTAAGCAGAGTGCAGCTTAAGACACTGGAAGGTATCCTGTCAAACACTGTTTCCTGGGGAAGCTTGCTAAGCTACTCAGACTGACAGATATGAACAATGCAGATACTACGGCGATCTGCAAACAGAGGAGGATATAAAACACTTGCTGTGGGAATGCGAGATAGTATCGCAAAACCGATGGAGGTTCCTAGGAAGGTAATTCTTTGAGCAGTTAGAGGAAATAGACCTCATAAACTATAGGGGACTGACCAAATTCTGCAGGGAAATTAGGATTTTCTAGAATGAAAGCGTTTAGGTTTTGTATTCCGTTTGATTTTTGGACAAATTGGTTCTCCAGCGATGACGAAAGGGCCAGTCTGGTGCCTAGTGTGGTATGAGTTTTCATACCCCCATATAACCTTACCTAAGCTATAAGTTCACTCATGCCAGATCTTCGATCTTGGGATAATTCCCTATTTGTGGAATTTCACGTCTAAAATAAGCTAAGAGGGAAAAAGTGATTTTTCGAACGTCGGACCACTTTATTCTCGAATTATCTCAAAAATGATTGCGTTGTACCTTTTTAAAAGCTATGTAGTCGCCTTTTTCAAATCTACTCCTGTTTCTTTTTCAGAAGTTGGTTTCGATTTTTTGTGAGAATTTCCACAGCAGGCCCTTTTTCAATTCCAAATATGGATGAAAATAGGGGATTTCTCTTCATATTCATGTTCTCCGATTTTTATCAACATCTACGAGTACATACTGAGTAAACTATTAAAAGTTATTAATAAGAGCTTTTACTGTATCTAAGAACCGGAAACTAGTTGTGACATCTACATGTCGGGTAAATTATTAAAGCTTGTGGTATATGAATTCCAATTATCCGAACCTTCAGTACAGTCATGAACCACAATTGGAGCGACACCTCTCGTACATTTGGAGTAGCTTCAAAAAGCGCCGCCTGGAGGCCCATTTTTTAACTAAATTTTATGATGAAAATCGAAGAACACGAATAGAAAGAGGAATCACCTATTTGGTTCTGTATTTGGAATAGAGAGGGTTTGCTGTTGAAATTCTATCACAAAAAATCGCATGACATAAACAAATCTATCTAGGATATTTCGCATTGTTAAGCCCAAACTACATTCGGCAAAAAGTAAAGTGTGTGCACGAAAATAGAAAAGTGCAAGCTCACACACATACGCTTCTGCTCCTGGTAGTCAACAACTAACCCAAAAAAATATTCTTTGACAACCGAAAGCTCTGCAAAAACATAAATAAAGCAAACAATTGAACCTTTTATTTATAAAAGGAAGTAAACAAAAAGTGTTTCAAGTGCAACAAAATGTATTCAACGATTTGAAGTAAGTAAGTAATGAACTCAGGTAAAACTTATCATCAACAATTCCCATAAATGTCAATAAATAAAAATGCAAACATATCAAATTAGTTTTTCATAACACATTTCAGTAGTGTTAATAAAACATCGATAGTTTAATCGATTGTTTTAAACTATCGAGACTATCGATAGTTTGGAAAAAATATCGATAGTCGTCCAGTTGATGTGTTTATGTTGTTGGAAAAAAAAAATGTTAAGAAAAACTGAGAATCGTTCTTGGATGACAAAAATCTGAACTGAGCTAAAGTTCAGTTAGTTCTTGAACGTACCCTAGACCCTACTCTATTAACACTGTTCTGTTATTGACAGTTCAGTTCACCTGACCTAAACTTCACTGCTTTAAAAGGGGAAGTCCCGCATCGGCATTTCATTGCAATACGGTTTTTTCAAGTTGTTCGACGTTCGTGTTTTCAGTGTCTCTGTTTATTGGTAAAAAAATATGATTAGAAAAAACAAATCGTCGGTTTGGAATTGTTTTAACAAAAAAGGGCAATTTTGCACATGCAATTTCTGTGGCCAGGAGTATTTTTTTTTTTTTTTTTTTTTTTTTTTAAAGGAAATCCAAATCCCAGAGCACTCAGACTCGGTAACGGTCCATTGTACTACCGGGCAGAAATCCTCCTTTTGGTGTAGAGGCATGTGATTGGGTGGCGTATGTTGTTGTTCCCATGGGGATTGAACCTGCACCGCACGGGTCACAAGCCAACACACTAACCTCTACACCGTCGCGTCGCCACCCTGGCCAGGAGTATAAACACTCAGGAAATACGTCCAATTTACGAGACCACTTAAAAAGAAAGCATGGTGATATTATTAATATAGAAGTAGAAGGTGAGGATTCATGGGATGCTGATGCTGATGCTGATGCAGATGCAGATGGTGATTCCACTTGCGACCGTGCCAATGCCACCCAAAACTTCTAGAAATTCAATCAAAAATTACTTCCAAAGGAGTCAGAAATTCGATGAAAATACAAAAATTAAAAAGCAACTTGATTCTCTCTACGCACAGATGATCGCTATTGATATGCTTCCATACAGGACTTCTGAGCACAAAGGCTTAAAATTATTTATCCAAGCACTTAACAACAGGTATGAGTTACCTAACAAAAAAACACTGAAATGTAAACTTATTCCTCAACAATATGACGAGTTAAAAAACAAAATTAGACGAAGCTCTATCAAGATGTCAATATTTAAGTGTTACAACAGATATGTGGACAAGTAATGCAAATGACGGAATTTTAGCATTGACATGCCACTTTATACAGGACGCCAAATTGGTTTCAGCGTTTTTGAACGTGAGAAAAATCGAAGGTAGTCATACTGCGGAAGCGATGGCAAGTGTAAGTTTTTTTCAACACTTCGTTTGTCCTATTATCCTATCACATCTGTCTATAAAAAAAGAACTTTTTTTAGGCAATCGACCAAACGTTAATGGTATCTATGGTCACGCACAATGCTGCAGCTATGAAAAAAACTGCCGAAATACTAAAAATTCAACATCCCTCATGTTTTGCACACTGCATCAACTTAACAGTACAAGACTGTTTTAAAGTGGAATCATTCTCAGAAGTTTTAACAAAAACAAAGGCTATTGTGGCTTTTTTTCACAGTTCTACACTTGCTAGTGACAAACTTCGCATTGCTCAAAAAACATCTAATAAACAGGAGTTAAAACAGATACAAGAGGTATCTACACGTTGGAACAGTTCTTACTTCATGTTGAAAAGAATTTTGGAAATACGAAGTGAGGTCGCAATTGCAATAAGCAAATGTCCAAAAGCACCTTTTAATCGCACGGCAGAAAACTTTACAGCTATAGAGGAGATTGTAGGACTTCTAGAACCTTTTGAAGTCGCAACCACTACAATCTCAGGAGAGTCTTATGTCACTGCATCTTTAGTTATACCTTTTATACGAGGTATTTCTGTAAAAATGTTAAGTTTGCAAAATAGTTTGACAACTGTTAAAGGACGAGAGGTCTTGCATTCCTTGAATAATTCAATTAACCAGAGATTGAAACCGTTTAATACCAGGACTATAAATATGCTTTCGACATTAATTGACCCCAGATTTAAAAAAAATGGATTCAGGTCGTCTCAAGAAGCAGACAACGCATACCAACTTCTACAAAGATAGTATGCTGGTATTATTGCGTCCTCAGCCACTCAAAGAACAGAAGTGCCAGCGTTAACAACTACAAGCTGCTCTTCAACTGACAGGTTGAACTCAAACGATTTCCTCTTTTTACCTAATCAGCAACAGCATCAAATAGCAACACCAGTAAGTGACTCAATAATTGACCTTCGTCAATATTTTGAAAAACCTGTAATAGGAAATAACCAATGTATATTAGAATACTGGGACAAAAACAACAATAACATGCTATGTGTAATGGCAAATAAATATTTGTGTTGTCTAGCGACATCTGTTCCTTCTGAAAGGATTTTTTCGAAAGCTGGCCAAATCATGAATGTCAAAAGAAACAGACTGAAAAATAAAAATTTAAATACATTGCTATTTATACATCATAATTATGATACTCGTATATTCAAGTAAATTTGTTAAATATAAAATGCATATGTACCTACGTATCTGTTTCGTACCTATGTATTTAAATGTGCTGTGAATTAAGATATATAAAATCTTGTAAAGTGAAATCTATTTTAAAATAAATATAATAAATTATTTAACTTGATTGTGAATTTCATTTAATTTTTTATTTATTAGTAAGTTTTGGATTCGGAAAAAAATTGAGCTCGGGGTAACGGTCAAACATGGAAAACGGCCACGGATTATTTTTTGGGGTTCGATTTTCACATAAGCCTTTTAGCCGGTTGAAATGAAATTTGTTTACCAAAAGGTTTTATATGAACACTTATATTAAAGACAGCATTTTAAAAAAGAAGTAATTAACGTCTTTTTAAAAATTTGAAAAATGTTTAAATTTTTGTAATATGAAAATGTTATTTAAAGAATTTGAAATTGTGTTATTTGCAAAACTTTTTTTATTGATTATTTATATTAATAACACTAACGATTGTTAATCGATCAATCGATTGTTTTTTAACAAACAATCGATACTATCGAAAACTCCAACAATCGATGTTTTATTAACACTACATTTCAGGCATCTAGCTACATACAATTCTCTGGCATTTGCTTTTCGGGTAGGCAAATCAACCATAATAAAATTATATCCGAAGTTTTTGACGTTTTATGGGATGTTAATGGGTTGTTGGTTTCGATATTTCTTGGATCGGAGCCATCTAACGATGAAATCATGAACTACCGCAGATATTTTGTGTTAGTGTATTAGTTTGTTCTGAGCTTTGAAAAAGTGTGTTACTTGAAAGTTAGAGGTACACCTAACTTTCAAGTAAGTTACTTTTTGAAAAGTTGAGAGAAAACTACAGATCCCAAATGGTGTGAAAAGAGAAAAAACATTTTAGTGCACACACTTTACTTTTTGCCGAATGTAGTTTGGCCTTAACTTTCAAGTAAGTTACTTTTTGAAAAGTGGAGAGAAAACTACAGATCCCAAATGGTGTGAAAAGAGAAAAAACATTTTAGTGCACACACTTTACTTTTTGCCGAATGTAGTTTGGCCTTAACTTTCAAGTAAGTTACTTTTTGAAAAGTGGAGAGAAAACTACAGATCCCAAATGGTGTGAAAAGAGAAAAAACATTTTCGTGCCCACACAGGCTTTTTTTTACACACTCAAAGCTTTACCACTTCTTATATCTAGATAGATAGGTTGGTGCGTATCCCAATTTGTGTATGAAGATGAAACTTCCCATTGAATGGAACACAGGAACATTATGCAACGTCAAATACCCCTGCTTGCTTTTTGGATGACCTGATTGTTGGAATTGAAAAACTTTCAGTTTATGACCATTCTTATGTTCGTAATTGCGCAATTGTCTGTGAAAGACAGAGACTGCTCGTTGGTATGTTTGCAATATTACAGAAGACTACAATGGGATGCGTTTCCCGAGATACACGCAGCCTTTTCCGCTTTCAACTTCAGAGATAAAGTATTACTGGCTGAACACAGCTCCAGCTCCAGCATACTTGGCAGCCAGTTAAGAACTATGTTTCGGACTGTCTTTAATTACTGAGGACGAGCGACTGCTAAACAAATACCAACTTGTATTTTCTGTTGTATATGGTGGGCCAATGGCAGTAAACTAAAAGTTTTTTTATTTTTTGAAAAGGCTGCTGAACATTTTTTGGGAAACTGAGTTCATGACTCAGATAATATTTACGCCAGGTGGTGTTGTCTTGGTTTAGTTCGGGTAAATCAGGGGTACACATAGAAGTCTTAAGAGTCTTCCCCTAGCAAAGCAGCATCCCGGAGATGATGTTGCATGTGTTGCGTAAGGATGTCTAAATTTTCTTTGCCTTGGAATTATTTGTTTTAGCACTTCCAAACGTGTCTGATGGTAGGTAGAGGTCAACGACAAGTCAACGAAAAGTCATCGATGAGCTGGCGGATGGATAAGGCATGCCAATAGGGAACCTTTGAGGTCCATTTCAGTCAAGTTCTTTTCGAATGATTTGCACCGGCACGTTTGTCCGTTGATGCCCGTCGTTGTATAGTCCGTCGAAAACTGTTTTTCATAGGAGTTTTGTATCAAGTAATTTTGAATGGACGCCACTCCCCTTTTACCTGATCAGACCACAGCATAATGCATTCCCAACATGCATCCTCTGCGCCGTAACCCTGAGTTTTAAAAAAAAGGTTTCTTTATTTACGAACAATGTTTTTGAATTACGCTTTATATGAGGACGAATTTTTTTGTGAGAATGTCCTGTAAGTATTTTTTATTCAGGTGCTGCGATGACAGTCGCTTGTGTCTGACGAGGAAGTTTTTTCTTATGAAATTGGTACGCTAGCTGTTTCGTTTGATGCCCTAATAAAAACGTTGCGCGAATCAAAGATTCTGAATATTTTCTACGCTCGCCACCTACATGATGTTTCATAGCACCGATAGGTTGTTCTCGAATGGCTCTAACCTTTGTATATAAACTTTATAGTACATATTATCACTTCGTGAATTCGACGATACGCCACCAAACGACGTAAGTTCGTCATTAAAAAAAGCTACATTTATACTAGCTAGCATATTGTAGAACCTTTTCTACACCTTTGTTGTCGTCCATTGTCTTCCATTCTCGTGACTGGGAATATGAGGATGGTGTGGCTGATGCTTGATGTAGCATGACGTTCTCATCGGGTAGATTTATCGTTGTGTATTTGTTGGCTCTGATGAGAGTATCAGCAGAATATTTTTATTTGGTTTCACGCAAACAGCTAATTTTTTGTTCTTCTTCATGTTCGTGACTATGTATATGAGAAGGAAGATGACACAGGTAGCGTTTGTGGTTGACGCTTGACGGTAGGGCGGAAAGGTGAAGGAATTATTATCGGGTAGACTTATGCCATATTATTTGTTTGATCTGATGGAAGTTTGGGGTAGGTTTTGTTTTCTGGTATTTAATACAATGGGTAATTGGTATGCATGTGTATGATCGTTGAAGGAGAGTCGCATTCTGCGGTGAGGATTCTCAAATGATTTTTTAAATTTTATATTTGCAAGTGAAAAATGGATATTCATATTTAAAGGCAGGGGCGATGGTGGATAAAGAAAGGTGGGAGAATTGTCGTCGAGTAGATTGATGGTATAAGTTATAGTTTTATCCGCGGGGTTTGTGTAAAAAAAATACTTTTTATCCGGTCTATGACCGTTTGGAATGAATGCTTAATTTGAACTCTCTTCTTAATCTAAATTGTACAAGTATTTATATCTTATGAACTACTGCAGCAATCCAACGTAGACATAGCGTCAGCAGAACGGATACGTTTCCAATTCTACCTGTCGTTGACTGGACGTGGGAAAGTGTTGAGTATGTGGGTTATGGATGGCGTGTTGTGTGAATCTATTTGTAGGTAGCTGGGAAAGTGCTGAGTAGGTGGATTATGGATGGCATGTACTGTGAATCTATTTATGGGTAACTTATATTATTTGTTGGCTTCGATGGAAGTTTAGGGTAGGTTATGGCATATTGCAATTAGACCATCCCAGTCACCTGTAACTTGTTTCTTTGTATTCAATACAATTGGTGTGTGTGTTCAGATCGCTGAAGGAAAATCGTAAAACAAACTGCTAGGAGTGTCAGCAGAAAAGCATTACTTCGACGTTGGCAATGGAAGGATTTTTAAGCTGTACGATTATCCGCATCTCTTCAAGAGCGTGCGGAATATATTGTTAAAGCACAATATCATAATTTCGGGAGAAATTATAGATTGCAACATACTTGGTAAGCTGTATGAAGAAGACTCAAAAGGAAAAAGGTCTTCTTCAAGCTAACATAGAGTCATGTTTGCCCAAATGGTTTTGAAAAACTATCGGTAAAACTCTCAACACAAATATTTACCGCTAATGTAGCTGCTGGAATTTTGTATGCATTGAATGCAAACTGCTACAAAACAGATGAGGAAAAGAAGGTTGCCGAATCAACCGCAACTTTCATACATAAAATTAATGACTTGTTCGACAACCTGAATAGCGATAGACTGAGTTCCAGGAATCCAAGTCGACAACCAATTTCAGATTCGACCGACACACTTAAGTCGATACGAAATGCACGCCAGTGGATAACAACGTGGGAATATACTGGAAGAATGCAAAAATCTCCTTGCTTTTCCGGCTTGGAGCAACTTATTTTTGTGAGTCTATCCCAGGAAAATATCACCGGCAAAATTTTCTCTGCAAAAAAATCTCCCCTGATCCCATGATACTCGTAGTACCTGGATGGATCGCTTAGCTGGTAAAAGGTCTTAAAACTGTGATATTAATGTTGTTTTTTAGTGATTCAACGATTAGAAAAAATAATATCATTGCAAGAAATGGGGTGGCTGACTACTAGCGCCTGATATAAAGCAAATTTCAATTTCAGGAAGACCGAGTACCAAAGTTATGGATTTGGCCGGTGATTGAACGCCCGACCTTCCAATCACTAAGCGAATACACTACTACTGCACCGTTGCCACCCGTCGCCCATAATAATGAAAGTTAGAGGTACGCACCCAATGACTTTAATAATCGAAAAGCAGTTGGGCCGAACAAGATACCCTCTGGAAAAAGATGGGAGACATCGGGTCTAAATGGCTCATGATTCTCATCTCTAAACTGATGAGTGGCGATCCAATACCTAACCCGTGGAGGGAGAGTTTTCTTCTTATTTTGTACAAAGGACAAGCCGATATGCGAGTCTGATAACTACCGTTCAATCAAGCTGATGTCACACACCATGAAGATCGTTGAGCGGGTATTAAATAGCCGAATGCGGAAAATATTACGGCTATCTGAAGACCAGTGGCGGTTTGTCTCAGTTAAATTAACTACAGATGCAATCCAAAGTATAAGAATCATGGTCGTGATTCTTTAAAGGATTTGCATATGCTGTTGGTTGTTTTTGAAACGGCCTGTAATAGACAACCAAGGGATCTATTATGGGTGGCGCTTAGACAAAGAGGAGTTCCAGAAATCTACGTAGGTACACATGATCATGGACATGTATGAGAGTAAGATGTCCCTTTGGCGTCACCGAGGAGTTCACAATCAAAGTAAGTAGGTGTACACCAGGGAAGTGTCTTAAGTCCATTGATGTTGTGCTTGATTATCCAATTGAAGGAAAAGTGACGGACTCCAATGTGCAACAGTTATTTTTTGCTAACGATAGATTAGCGAGGTTCAAAGGTCCCTGCAATGAGCAACGAGTGCCAGTTCTAAACAAAACTTCATAACAGCGAAATATCGGCAAAATAACAAAACAAAGGGTAATAGAAAAACAATGAGTTTAATAAACAAAAATTAAATTAAATAGATTGATTATTTCTTTTAATGTCTATGTTTTCCTTTTTGACGGCATTCGAGAAATTTGTTTTTGATAAAAAGAAAATATTATAAACAGAAGGCGAGGATACAGTCCTATTCTTCAATTTGGTAAGATTAAAAGAAGGTACCTGCAAGTTCAGTAAAGTAAATGCTAAGATCGAATTTCCAAACTCACTTTAGAAATGAAAGACTTTGTTCATACCGTACTGAAGCAATTTGTAAATGCTTTTACTAAACTGCTGCCTTTTACTCAAAGGAACTGCTAGTTCTTATTCATACGAACCATTGGCCTAAGCATTTTAAAATAAATGAATAATAACATTTGAATAAAATAAATATAAATCGTATAGGTAGGATCCTATTGACCCATAAGTGGTTGTTCAGCATGGCGCAATACTGACACAAAGTAATATTACTATATCTTAATTTATTAGATTGAATATTTCTGAATCAATCAAAAAGAAATGATACAAATCGGAACATTTTTCGACAAGATATAGCCAAAATGGTGACAGTCTTAAAAGCGATAAACTCCTATTTTCTTATTTGAGGAAAAATACTAAAATCTGATTTTATTAAATTTTTGATTTCAAAACTATTCGTCCCTTCCATCATCCCCCTCTCAACAGTCTTCATACATGCTACTTGCCGACGCGACGATGCGAATCGTCAAAAAATCTCCTTGCTCATGCTCCTTCTTACAAAGAAAAATAAATACTTACCTACATAATATCAAAATGATTCGATAAAGAGAAACAAACCAGTTTATTTGGTTTTCTTACTCCGTTTTCCTTTACCTGTATCCTCATACCATCATCAAATTTAAGACACAAACCTCACAAAACCTTCAATCGCTACCCGTTTTGTTGCCATTTTCGTGGAGGTCGACGTCTCCAAATTCCTGTTGATGATATTACTATAGAGTCTATATACAAAGCTCTAACTGAAAGCCATGCCGATGCCAGTAAGGGGATAATCTTACAATCAAATATGGATGCCAAGTACTGAAAGGCTTGTCCAACTCGCAGCTCTCCTCAATGTCTGAAAGCAAAAAATGTTTGTCATTGAACTCATGGGGAAATGCAGATCGGTACCGTTGATGGGCGCAATCTTTGGAATGAAGCTACAGATGTGAGAATGGCAGCCATTTGTTCCGGCTTGGTTAGTATAAATCGCCCTAGATATGGTAACGAAAATGAGCGGCACCTATGGAACGATGCATTGAAGAATGGCAGCCATTCAGATTTGTCTTTTGGTTCCGATTGATTGGCTACGATAATGTTGGGAAGGGGCAGCGTGTTTAGTGCAAAGCAACATATCTGACGATGGCAGCCATTCAGATCAGTCTACTGGTTCGGATTGATCGCCCATGATATGGACGCTAATGGGGTGAGCCTTGGTAACGATGCAACTCAACTAAGGATGGCAACCTTTCAGTATTGTTTAATCCGAAGTGACAGAGGACGGAAGCCAGTCTGTTTCCTTTTCTGATGCCGATGTTCAGCGTCTTTGGGAGAAATCAACAAATCTGATAGTGTTCACAGCATTGGGCTGCGACTTTGGAACATAGCAACTCATCTGAGGATGGCAGCCATTCAGATTGGTCCCCTTGTTCCGCTTGATACAAAGCAAGTCATTTAAGATTGCAGCTCAGTGCGACCATTTAGTTGCGTCTTCTGGTTTCCATTCAGTGCCCACGATGGTTCGATTATAGGCAGCAATGTATTGTGGCCTTGACCCCAATAATAAGATGCAAAATGCAATACAGAAAGCTAATGATACCAGGAATGGATTCGTTTCTCATTACCTTCCCCGTTCGACGGGCCCCAGTTGCACAATTTATTCTTGGCAAAAATAAATGCAACTTCGCACAGACAGGAGCGAGACCTCTTTGTGTCGAATATTTATTAGTTTTGTAAAGCAAGCAGTCCTATTGGGTATTCGTTTATAGTCTCCCTGACTTTCATGCTAAAGTTGATTCCAATTTAAAACGCAAGCGAGATGTGATGTCCAAGTTAATAACCTCTCCAACTCGTATCCTTTTGCTGTAATTCAGCAATAACCAAAACAGGAAAAATGATGGCTGAAATGTGTATGTCCAGCATTCATTTTCTGCAGACTTCGTCACTTCGATTCTCATTTGTTCTTTGCTTCTCTTTAAGTGAAAGCTTAGCAATGTCAAGGGTCAAGACTTTTCATTGACAATATCCTTAGCGTTTTTTCGTGATCCCTGTTAAATTAATGATACACGGTTAAAAATTTTAGCATATTTTTTAATACAGCACTTGTATTACAGCCGTATGTAATACAGTAAAAATTACTTTTTAATATTTCATAAATATTAAAGACTTTTTGTAATTATTTTGTATTAAAATTAAATAGTTTTAAACTTTTTATTCATAATACAAAAAATATTAAAATGTAATCGAACGGATTAAAATATAATCTTTTGATATTAAAATATAAACGAAAGTATTAAATAAAAACCTATAATATTAAAATGTAATACTAAAATACCTTATTTAAAACTTAATCCTAAAAGAAATTAAAATTCAATATTGAGTTGATTAGACTCTGACTCTATGTAAACTTGTATTTTAATTATTCCAAGGTTTTTTTTTAATACATAGAGGTATTAAATTTTAATTTGAAGAAATTATTTTTAATACTTGAAGATAAAAATTTAATTCGAGTTGCATCGACTTTCTCAGGCCATTTTTTTCCATTTATTTCCTTTTTGAGGAACAGCTATAAAAAAATGTGTGCCTAAGAACAAAATGTAAGCCTCACTATATTAGTTTATTTAAATGAAATACCGCTGCATAATTTGAATTTCGTCGTATTATATTTTAATATAATTTTATTATAATATATCCTAAATGAATTGAAAACTATATACACATATTGAATTTTAAGTTTGTATCTATGTATTCAACAAGCAAACAAAGCAAACAAAGATATATTAAATACAATACTTGAGTTTACTTTAAAGAAATACTGGGCAATTAAAATGTAAGTAATCCAGTATTAGATTTAAATACCACTGTATTCAATTTTAATACCGCTATATTAGATTTTAATTCCGTCGTATTATATTGTAATATAATTTCATTATAATATAACCCAAATGAATTGAAAACTAATACACTCATATTGAATTTCGAGTTTGTGTCTATGTATTCAACAAGCAAACAAAGGATGCGTATTGCGTCATTCTCAAAAGTATCACCATGGAGTTAAGTATTCATTTCGGGTCCGAAATAAAAGTGCGCAATTTTCGAACAAAAAAAATATCATTTGTGAAAATTAGAAATAAAAGTGAAAGTTTTGGTAGTTGTTCTGAAGCAATTCCAACCGAGGCAAATTCAACGGATATTTTACTTTCAGGTACGTAAAATATTGTTTTGAAATACATTAAGTATATTAGTAAAATTTTCTGCCGGGTGTGTCACAGGTAGGCGTCATATTGTATACATATATGTACATATTTTTGTTGGCGCGTCGCAACAGCAACATCAAGCGACAAAAGTGTGAGGGTACATATGGCAAATCAAAGATTTTAAAAGCAAGCTGCAATCAAAACATCATATTCAGCGATGAGCCGGAGATAGCGATTTTTTTGAAAATTGTTTAGCAGTGGAACAAGAATCTGCAATAAAGGAGCGTTTTGTTAAAACTCTTGCTAAAAGGAAAAAAATAAAAAATCACGATGAAGACATTTTTAAAAAGTATTTATAATTCAAATTTGGTAGGTAGGTACCTTTTTAACTTTTACATTTGAATTAAATTTGATTTATTTCTAATAATACGAGTATTTTTAGATTCTGTTTGACTTCCAGCTTAAGTATCCAGGGAAAGAAGGGAGTCTTTTAGATAACTGGAATGATTATTCCCCATACATAAAGGAAATTTACAAACAAACAATAAGTGATGACGTAGAAATAGAAGGTTTGTTATATTTGTTTGTGGAACTACAATCAGTCCTTAATATTTATTTATTTTTTTAACAGATTGGAACAGTGAAATAACTTCATTTTTGTTGCTGCTTAAACTGCTGCCCTCTACTGCTCAGGGGCCTAAATCTAAGGAGAAAAGAAGGGATAATCATGAAAAATCGGTCCAGAAACTAATTTCATTTGAAGAGGTAATTATAAGAAGGAGGTCTCCATAGTCTTTTAGATTCATTTTTTTTTTGTTTTTTTAGATAAATACATTGAGAGAGACTTTTCAAAAACAAAAACAGCCACACATAATTTGTGTCGGCCCGAACAGGCAAGCTATTTCCCAATACTAAATTGTTCTGGACCGTAACATTTCGTATAGTAATTTAAGTAAAAAGAAGCCGTATGAAGCTTACTATTTAAAAAATAAGACTTATATTTTAGTGCCGTATACAACAATGTTAAAATAGTCGACTTATGATTGTGATACATAGAATGCAATTATTGTTTTTTTTAAGTTTATTCAATGGAATTTAATATATTTGTTATATGTTTGTTATTGTTATGAAAAACTTTCGTGTAATTTGTTAATATAAAATAAAGAATCATTACTTTGAATATGCCTTTTTCTTTTTCATATATTTTTTTTTTGAAGGATGACACTTTTACTCTGGTTGAGAATAGATCTGCAAAAGAAACTGGTTTGTATACTTCTTCAGAATTAAACATTGAATACTCTTTAATCATATATTGAATTTCAATCAATGTGTGAATAAAAGTTAATATTTAGCGTTTTATTAATTTTTAATTCAATTCATATTAAACTAAACGAATAAAAAAAATATTGAATTTAAATACAAAACAGTTGCAATGTAATATAACATTTTATTAAATTTTATATAATTTTGGATTAAATTTCATTAGATTCTAAGAAAAAATATATTAAATTATATTACGTGAGGATATTAAAAAGTAATACCGGATATTGAAAATTGATACATTTTGTATAACTTTTCAATTCTTCAGGTATTAATTTTAAATATTGAACTATTAAAAATCATGAACAGGTTATATTGACTTTTAATATATCGTGCGTTATATTTTAATACATTTGTAATAATTATTTAATTAAAATTATATTAGAAATTAATACAGCATTGGTGAATGCTAACAAAGAAAGTATTAAATTATAATACGATAACATTATAAATTAATTAAGTTTTTATTAAAATTAAATATTTTTGTATTAAAAGTATTGTATATTTGCAATAGAGTTTGTATTAAAAGTTAATATAATCTTATTAATTCTTGTAATATGATTACATTAAATTCTAATATATTTTGTATTAATTTCATAATTGTAATATTTGCGGTGTATTAAGTTTTAATAAAATTTTGGTGTTGTCATATATGTAACCCTAAAAATATTAAAAAGTACCCCAAAATTTTTAACCGTGTAGATATAACTATCAACCTGAAAATTGAAAAAAGAAAGCAAAAAACAAATTGTCTGTAGTGCAAAACTAAATGCACTTGCTTAAGAGAGTTTTCACAAAAGTTCCATCGGCAATTGGGATTTGATGAATTTACGCTCCGAGGACTGAATGTGACTATATCCATTGTCGGGGGGATGCATTTATTCTTCATTCGTAGTGGTGGCGAGGCTATGCTCAGGTTTTAAGAGATCACACGCATCCCACTTTACTGATTCCTATTGGTCTGCCTGTGGGGTTCGCCAGTTCGACCTTCCTGCTGGGATTGTTTTTTTTTTTTTTTTTTTTTTAAAGAAATCCGAATTTCAGAGCACTCAGATTCGGTAATGGTCCATTGTACTACCAGTCAGAAATGCTCCTTTTGGTGTAAAGGCTGGAGAATGGGTGGCATATGGTTACATTCCCACAAATCCCACAACTTGACTTTTAAATCAACTGAAGACAAAGTCTTCATAGAAATTGTATTGTATAACATGTAACAACCGCCACATTAATCCACTGAGGACTAAGTCTTCATAAACAAAGATATAAAATGTAATCTGATACAAGACATAAATAATGGCAGTGCCAACTTCATTTGTTGACACAAGTGTACATCTTCAATGTATCACAATAGCAAGATCTTTCTTGTGTCGAAAACTAATAAACTACTATGTCTTGAATCAGAAGTAATAAAGATGAAATAAATGATCTTCAATCAAACTGCTGACCCAGCAGATATTTCACTATATAAAGGGTTTCTTTCTGAGATTAATTTTATTATTATTATTATTAAAATTTATTAACATATAATTTAAATTACATGCTAAATATTGAGAGCACTAGCTGCAGAGGCTTTCGGCTCTATTGGTTTGATGTTTTTTTTTTTTTTAAATGTTAATATTTGAGCGTTTTATAAGATTAAATATTTTTACAATGTTATCGTGGCTGGGATATCTTAGGGTTTCGTAGATTGAGTGCTGTGAGCGGGCTAACGGCTGGTTAGTTTGGATCGAGGCAAGGCATCCCCCTATGACTAAGATATGGTTTATATCGATGGAAAAGTTGCATGAAGGGCAAATAGGTGGATTTTCCTTCTTGAGGAGATGTTCGTGGGTGAGCGCTGTGTGACCTAATCGTAATCGGACAAAGGTCGTGTTCATCGTTTTAGAGGAAGTGGTGGGATAAGTTGGATGCGATCTATCGGCGTTTATTCTTGAGTAATGGTGGTTATAATTAGTCCAATCCAGAAGTTGCTTTAGTTTGATTTTGGTTTTGATGAGTCGTAAAATGTCTTGCTTGGTGTAGATGGCGACTTTATAGACCGGAGAGCGATGAGCAAGGTTAGCAGTGTTGTCCGCAAATTCGTTACCTTTAATTCCAACATGACCAGGAACCCACATGATTTTTAACTTATTAGGCATTCTAATGAGGCAATCTCTGATTTTGTTAATGATTACAGCGCTATTATTAGGATTTTGTACGGCGTTTATAACTGATAGACTGTCTGTTCCTATGACGAATTTGCCGTGCGCCTTTGTGGCTGAATCCAGGGTTTTCAGGATAGCTGTTGCCTCGGCGGTGAAGACGGATGCATTTTTCGATAATATTCCTATAGCAAGTATGTTGCCATTTTCGTGTGTGGCAGCAAACGAGGTGCTGTCTTTTATTTTTGATCCGTCTGTGAATAGAAAAGTCCAACCTCTAGACCTTAGGTCTGAGGTGATAGCGGCGAAGATGGAGCGGTATGAAGATGATGCTGTGCTTGCCTTAGAGTCTTTTACAAGTTCCATGATAAAGGATGTGGGCGTAATGTGCCATGGTGGGTACAATTGCACATACTTACATTTATTATTTATTATTTTATTTTATTTATTTTTTTCATTATTCTTGTTTACAGCTATGAATTTAACAATTTTAGCAACTATATATTTAATTAAACCTATAAAATAGCAGTAATAGAATAGTAAGTAACATTTTTATTTATAGAAACAGAGATAATGTTACTTTAACCAGTAGTTATTCTTTTGTGGGGTGAGCACTGAGCAATTTAAAATAAAAAGAGCGGGCAAAAAAATAAAAAGAATTGAAAATTTATACATAAACGAGTTGTATCAAAGTTATAAGGGTACAGTAAGTTGGCAAAAGTTTGAATAGTTTATTTGTATCTAGAACCAAAATCTATTAATGCCAGTTTTTAGATACTTGAATCAAGAATTCAGCATATTCGTTAGATCGCTGTAGGTCAACTGGTTTGGGAGATATCGAAGAAACCGTGCAGCATCTGGATACCAAAATTAAAAAAAATTAACTTTTTTATTTGTATCTAGAACCAAAATCTATTAATGCCAGTTTTTAGATACTTGAATCAAAGAATTCAGCATATTCGTTAGATCGCTGTAGGTCAACTGGTTTGGGAGATATCGAAGAAACCGTGCAGCATCAAATGGTTGAACTTTTTTATTTGTATCTAGAACCAAAATCTATTAATGCCAGTTTTTAGATACTTGAATCAAGAATTCAGCATATTCGTTAGATCGCTGTAGGTCAACTGGTTTGGGAGATATCAAAGAAACCGTGCAGCATCTGGATACTAAAATTCAAAAAGTTGAACTTTTTTATTTGTATCTAGAACCAAAATCTATTAATGCCAGTTTTTAGATACTTGAATCAAGAATTCAGCATATTCGTTAGATCGCTGTAGGTCAACTGGTTTGGGAGATATCGAAGAAACCGTGCAGCATCTGGATACAAAAATTCAAAAAAATGAACTTTTTTATTTGTATCTAGAACCAAAATCTATTAATGCCAGTTTTTAGATACTTGAATCAAAGAATTCAGCATATTCGTTAGATCGCTGTAGGTCAACTGGTTTGGGAGATATCGAAGAAACCGTGCAGCATCTGGATACTAAAATTCAAAAAGTTGAACTTTTTTATTTGTATCTAGAACCAAAATCTATTAATGCCAGTTTTTAGATACTTGAATCAAGAATTCAGCATATTCGTTAGATCGCTGTAGGTCAACTGGTTTGGGAGATATCAAAGAAACCGTGCAGCATCTGGATACTAAAATTCAAAAAGTTGAACTTTTTTATTTGTATCTAGAACCAAAATCTATTAATGCCAGTTTTTAGATACTTGAATCAAGAATTCAGCATATTCGTTAGATCGCTGTAGGTCAACTGGTTTGGGAGATATCGAAGAAACAGTGCAGCATCTGGATACAAAAATTCAAAAAAATGAACTTTTTTATTTGTATCTAGAACCAAAATCTATTAATGCCAGTTTTTAGATACTTGAATCAAGAATTCAGCATATTCGTCAGATCGCTGTAGGTCAACTGGTTTGGGAGATATCGAAGAAACCGTGCAGCATCTGGATACTAAAATTCAAAAAAATTAACCTTTTTATTTGTATCTAGAACCAAAATCTATTAATGCCAGTTTTTAGATACTTGAATCAAGAATTCAGCATATTCGTTAGATCGCTGTAGGTCAACTGGTTTGGGAGATATCGAAGAAACCGTGCAGCATCTGGATACAAAAATTCAAAAAAATGAACTTTTTTATTTGTATCTAGAACCAAAATCTATTAATGCCAGTTTTTAGATACTTGAATCAAAGAATTCAGCATATTCGTTAGATCGCTGTAGGTCAACTGGTTTGGGAGATATCGACGAAACCGTGCAGCATCTGGATACTAAAATTCAAAAAGTTGAACTTTTTTATTTGTATCTAGAACCAAAATCTATTAATGCCAGTTTTTAGATACTTGAATCAAGAATTCAGCATATTCGTTAGATCGCTGTAGGTCAACTGGTTTGGGAGATATCAAAGAAACCGTGCAGCATCTGGATACTAAAATTCAAAAAGTTGAACTTTTTTATTTGTATCTAGAACCAAAATCTATTAATGCCAGTTTTTAGATACTTGAATCAAGAATTCAGCATATTCGTTAGATCGCTGTAGGTCAACTGGTTTGGGAGATATCGAAGAAACCGTGCAGCATCTGGATACAAAAATTCAAAAAAATGAACTTTTTTATTTGTATCTAGAACCAAAATCTATTAATGCCAGTTTTTAGATACTTGAATCAAGAATTCAGCATATTCGTCAGATCGCTGTAGGTCAACTGGTTTGGGAGATATCGAAGAAACCGTGCAGCATCTGGATACTAAAATTCAAAAAAATTAACCTTTTTATTTGTATCTAGAACCAAAATCTATTAATGCCAGTTTTTAGATACTTGAATCAAGAATTCAGCATATTCGTTAGATCGCTGTAGGTCAACTGGTTTGGGAGATATCGAAGAAACCGTGCAGCATCTGGATACTAAAATTCAAAAAGTTGAACTTTTTTATTTGTATCTAGAACCAAAATCTATTAATGCCAGTTTTTAGATACTTGAATCGAGAATTCAGCATATTCGTTAGATCGCTGTAGGTCAACTGGTTTGGGAGATATCGAAGAAACCGTGCAGCATCTGGATACTAAAATTCAAAAAGTTGAACTTTTTTATTTTGTATCTAGAACCAAAATCTATTAATGCCAGTTTTTAGATACTTGAATCAAGAATTCAGCATATTCGTTAGATCGCTGTAGGTCAACTGGTTTGGGAGATATCGAAGAAACCGTGCAGCATCTGGATACTAAAATTCAAAAAGTTGAACTTTTTTATTTGTATCTAGAACCAAAATCTATTAATGCCAGTTTTTAGATACTTGAATCAAGAATTCAGCATATTCGTAAGATCGCTGTAGGTCAACTGGTTTGGGAGATATCGAAGAAACCGTGCAGCATCTGGATACTAAAATTCAAAAAGTTGAACTTTTTTATTTGTATCTAGAACCAAAATCTATTAATGCCAGTTTTTAGATACTTGAATCAAGAATTCAGCATATTCGTAAGATCGCTGTAGGTCAACTGGCTTGGGAGATATCGAAGAAACCGTGCAGCATCTGGATACTAAAATTCAAAAAAATGAACTTTTTTATTTGTATCTAGAACCAAAATCTATTAATGCCAGTTTTTAGATACTTGAATCAAGAATTCAGCATATTCGTTAGATCGCTGTGTTAACTGGTTTGGGAGATATCGAAGAAACCGTGCAGCATCTGGATACTAAAATTCAAGAAAATGAACTTTTTTATTTGTATCTAGAACCAAAATCTATTAATGTCAGTTTTTAGATACTTGAATCAAGAAATCAGCATATTCGTTAGATCGCTGTAGGTCAACTGGTTTGGGAGATATCGAAGAAACCGTGCAGCATCTGGATACAAAAATTCAAAAAAAAGAACTTTTTTATTTGTATCTAGAACCAAAATCTATTAATGCCAGTTTTTAGATACTTGAATCAAGAATTCAGCATATTCGTCAGATCGCTGTAGGTCAACTGGTTTGGGAGATATCGAAGAAACCGTGCAGCATCTGGATACTAAAATTCAAAAAGTTGAACTTTTTTATTTGTATCTAGAACCAAAATCTATTAATGCCAGTTTTTAGATACTTGAATCAAGAATTCAGCATATTCGTTAGATCGCTGTGTTAACTGGTCTGGGAGATATCGAAGAAACCGTGCAGCATCTGGATACTAAAATTCAAGAAAATGAACTTTTTTAATTGTATCTAGAACCAAAATCTATTAATGCCAGTTTTTAGATACTTGAATCAAGAAATCAGCATATTCGTTAGATCGCTGTAGGTCAACTGGTTTGGGAGATATCGAAGAAACCGTGCAGCATCTGGATACTAAAATTCAAAAAAATTAACTTTTTTATTTGTATCTAGAACCAAAATCTATTAATGCCAGTTTTTAGATACTTGAATCAAGAATTCAGCATATTCGTTAGATCGCTGTAGGTCAACTGGTTTGGGAGATATCGAAGAAACCGTGCAGCATCTGGATACTAAAATTCCAAAAAATTAACTTTTTTATTTGTATCTAGAACCAAAATCTATTAATGCCAGTTTTTAGATACTTGAATCAAGAATTCAGCATATTCGTTAGATCGCTGTAGGTCAACTGGTTTGGGAGATATCGAAGAAACCGTGCATCTGGATACTAAAATTCAAAAAGTTGAACTTTTTTATTTGTATCTAGAACCAAAATCTATTAATGCCAGTTTTTAGATACTTGAATCAAGAATTCAGCATATTCGTTAGATCGCTGTAGGTCAACTGGTTTGGGAGATATCGAAGAAACCGTGCAGCATCTGGATACTAAAATTCAATAAAATGAACTTTTTTATTTGTATCTAGAACCAAAATCTATTAATGCGAGTTTTTAGATACTTGAATCAAGAATTCAGCATATTCGTTAGATCGCTGTGTCAACTGGTTTGGGAGATATCGAAGAAACCGTGCAGCATCTGGATACTAAAATTCAAGAAAATGAACTTTTTTATTTGTATCTAGAACCAAAATCTATTAATGCCAGTTTTTAGATACTTGAATCAAGAATTCAGCATATTCGTTAGATCGCTGTAGGTCAACTGGTTTGGGAGATATCGAAGAAACCGTGCAGCATCTGGATAGTAAAATTCAAAAAAATTAACTTTTTTATTTGTATCTAGAACCAAAATCTATTAATGCCAGTTTTTAGTTACTTGAATCAAGAATTCAGCATATTCGTTAGATCGCTGTAGGTCAACTGGTTTGGGAGATATCGAAGAAACCGTGCAGCATCTGGATAGTAAAATTCAAAAAAAATTAACTTTTTCATTTGTATCTAGAACCAAAATCTATTAATGCCAGTTTTTAGATACTTGAATCAAGAATTCAGCATATTCGTTAGATCGCTGTAGGTCAACTGGTTTGGGAGATATCGAAGAAACCGTGCAGCATCTGGATACTAAAATTCAAAAAAATTAACTTTTTTATTTGTATCTAGAACCAAAATCTATTAATGCCAGTTTTTAGTTACTTGAATCAAGAATTCAGCATATTCGTTAGATCGCTGTAGGTCAACTGGTTTGGGAGATATCGAAGAAACCGTGCAGCATCTGGATAGTAAAATTGAAAAAAATTAACTTTTTCATTTGTATCTAGAACCAAAATCTATTAATGCCAGTTTTTAGATACTTGAATCAAGAATTCAGCATATTCGTTAGATCGCTGTAGGTCAACTGGTTTGGGATATATCGAAGAAACCGTGCAGCATCTGGATACCAAAATTCAAAAATATGAACTTTTTTATTTGTATCTAGAACCAAAATCTATTAATGCCAGTTTTTAGATACTTGAATCAAGAATTCAGCATATTCGTTAGATCGCTGTAGGTCAACTGGTTTGGGAGATATCGAAGAAACCGTGCAGCATCTGGATACTAAAATTGAAAAAGTTGAACTTTTTTATTTGTATCTAGAACCAAAATCTATTAATGCCAGTTTTTAGATACTTGAATCAAGAATTCAGCATATTCGTTATATCGCTGTAGGACAACTGGTTTGGGAGATATCGAAGAAACCGTGCAGCATCTGGATACTAAGATTAAAAAAAAATGAACTTTTTTATTTGTATCTAGAACCAAAATCTATTAATGCCAGTTTTTAGATACTTGAATCAAGAATTCAGCATATTCGTTAGATCGCTGTAGGTCAACTGGTTTGGGAGATATCGAAGAAACCGTGCAGCATCTGGATACTAAAATTCAAAAAATTAACTTTTTTATTTGTATCTAGAACCAAAATCTATTAGTGCCAGTTTTTAGATACTTGAATCAAGAATTCATCATATTCGTTAGATCGCTGTAGGTCAACTGGTTTGGGAGATATCGAAGAAACCGTGCAGCATCTGGATACTAAAATTCAAAAAAATTAACTTTTTTATTTGTATCTAGAACCAAAATCTATTAATGCCAGTTTTTAGATACTTGAATCAAGAATTCAGCATATTCGTTAGATCGCTGTAGGTCAACTGGTTTGGGAGATATCGAAGAAACCGTGCAGCATCTGGATACTAAAATTGAAAAAGTTGAACTTTTTTATTTGTATCTAGAACCAAAATCTATTAATGCCAGTTTTTAGATACTTGAATCAAGAATTCAGCATATTCGTTAGATCGCTGTAGGTCAACTGGTTTGGGAGATATCGAAGAAACCGTGCAGCATCTGGATACTAAAATTCCAAAAAATTATCTTTTTTATTTGTATCTAGAACCAAAATCTATTAGTGCCAGTTTTTAGATACTTGAATCAAGAATTCATCATATTCGTTAGATCGCTGTAGGTCAACTGGTTTGGGAGATATCGAAGAAACCGTGCAGCATCTGGATACTAAAATTCAAAAAAATTAACTTTTTTATTTGTATCTAGAACCAAAATCTATTAATGCCAGTTTTTAGATACTTGAATCAAGAATTCAGCATATTCGTTAGATCGCTGTAGGTCAACTGGTTTGGGAGATATCGAAGAAACCGTGCAGCATCTGGATACTAAAATTCAAAAAAATTAACTTTTTTATTTGTATCTAGAACCAAAATCTATTAATGCCAGTTTTTAGATACTTGAATTAAGAATTAAGCATATTCGTTAGATCGCTGTAGGTCAACTGGTTTGGGAGATATCGAAGAAACCGTGCAGCATCTGGATACTAAAATTCCAAAAAATTAACTTTTTTATTTGTATCTAGAACCAAAATCTATTAATGCCAGTTTTTAGATACTTGAATCAAGAATTCAGCATATTCGTTAGATCGCTGTAGGTCAACTGGTTTGGGAGATATCGAAGAAACCGTGCAGCATCTGGATACTAATATTCAAAAAAATTAACTTTTTTATTTGTATCTAGAACCAAAATCTATTAGTGCCAGTTTTTAGATACTTGAATCAAGAATTCATCATATTCGTTAGATCGCTGTAGGTCAACTGGTTTGGGAGATATCGAAGAAACCGTGCAGCATCTGGATACTAAAATTCAAAAAAATTAACTTTTTTATTTGTATCTAGAACCAAAATCTATTAATGCCAGTTTTTAGATACTTGAATCAAGAATTCAGCATATTCGTTAGATCGCTGTAGGTCAACTGGTTTGGGAGATATCGAAGAAACCGTGCAGCATCTGGATACTAAAATTCAAAAAAATTAACTTTTTTATTTGTATCTAGAACCAAAATCTATTAATGCCAGTTTTTAGATACTTGAATCAAGAATTCAGCATATTCGTTAGATCGCTGTAGGTCAACTGGTTTGGGAAATATCGAAGAAACCGTGCAGCATCTGGATACTAAAATTCAAAAAAATTAACTTTTTTATTTGTATCTAGAACCAAAATCTATTAATGCCAGTTTTTAGATACTTGAATTAAGAATTAAGCATATTTGTTAGATCGCTGTAGGTCAACTGGTTTGGGAGATATCGAAGAAACCGTGCAGCATCTGGATACTAAAATTCAAAAAAATTAACTTTTTTATTTGTATCTAGAACCAAAATCTATTAATGCCAGTTTTTAGATACTTGAATCAAGAATTCAGCATATTCGTTAGATCGCTGTAGGTCAACTGGTTTGGGAGATATCGAAGAAACCGTGCAGCATCTGGATACTAAAATTCAAAAAAATTAACTTTTTTATTTGTATCTAGAACCAAAATCTATTAATGCCAGTTTTTAGATACTTGATTCAAGAATTCAGCATATTCGTTAGATCGCTGTAGGTCAACTGGTTTGGGAGATATCGAAGAAACCGTGCAGCATCTGGATACTAAAATTCAAAAAAATTAACTTTTTTATTTGTATCTAGAACCAAAATCTATTAATGCCAGTTTTTAGATACTTGAATCAAGAATTCAGCATATTCGTTAGATCGCTGTAGGTCAACTGGTTTGGGAGATATAGAAGAAACCGTGCAGCATCTGGATACCAAAATTCAAAAAAATTAGCTTTTTTATTTGTATCTAGAACCAAAATCTATTAATGCCAGTTTTTAGATACTTGAATCAAGAATTCAGCATATTCGTTAGATCGCTGTAGGTCAACTGGTTTGGGAGATATCGAAGAAACCGTGCAGCATCTGGATACTAAAATTGAAAAAGTTGAACTTTTTTATTTGTATCTAGAACCAAAATCTATTAATGCCAGTTTTTAGATACTTGAATCAAGAATTCAGCATATTCGTTAGATCGCTGTAGGTCAACTGGTTTGGGAGATATCGAAGAAACCGTGCAGCATCTGGATACTAAAATTCAAAAAAATTAACTTTTTTATTTGTATCTAGAACCAAAATCTATTAATGCCAGTTTTTAGATACTTGAATCAAGAATTCAGCATATTCGTTAGATCGCTGTAGGTCAACTGGTTTGGGAGATATCGAAGAAACCGTGCAGCATCTGGATACTAAAATTCAAAAAAATTAACTTTTTTATTTGTATCTAGAACCAAAATCTATTAATGCCAGTTTTTAGATACTTGAATCAAGAATTCAGCATATTCGTTAGATCGCTGTAGGTCAACTGGTTTGGGAGATATCGAAGAAACCGTGCAGCATCTGCATACTAAGATTCAAAAAAATTAACTTTTTTATTTGTATCTAGAACCAAAATCTATTAATGCCAGTTTTTAGATACTTGAATCAAGAATTCAGCATATTCGTTAGATCGCTGTAGGTCAACTGGTTTGGGAGATATCGAAGAAACCGTGCAGCATCTGGATACTAAAATTCAAAAAAATTAACTTTTTTATTTGTATCTAGAACCAAAATCTATTAATGCCAGTTTTTAGATACTTGAATCAAGAATTCAGCATATTCGTTAGATCGCTGTAGGTCAACTGGTTTGGGAGATATCGAAGAAACCGTGCAGCATCTGGATACTAAAATTCAAAAAAATTAACTTTTTTATTTGTATCTAGAACCAAAATCTATTAATGCCAGTTTTTAGATACTTGAATCAAGAATTCAGCATATTCGTTAGATCGCTGTAGGTCAACTGGTTTGGGAGATATCGAAGAAACCGTGCAGCATCTGGATACTAAAATTGAAAAAGTTGAACTTTTCTATTTGTATCTAGAACCAAAATCTATTAATGCCAGTTTTTAGATACTTGAATCAAGAATTCAGCATATTCGTTAGATCGTTGTAGGTCAACTGGTTTGGGAGATATCGAAGAAACCGTGCAGCATCTGGATACTAAAATTCAAAAAAATTAACTTTTTTATTTGTATCTAGAACCAAAACCTATTAATGCCAGTTTTTAGATACTTGAATCAAGAATTCAGCATATTCGTTAGATCGCTGTAGGTCAACTGGTTTGGGAGATATCGAAGAAACCGTGCAGCATCTGGATACTAAAATTCAAAAAAATTAACTTTTTTATTTGTATCTAGAACCAAAATCTATTAATGCCAGTTTTTAGATACTTGAATCAAGAATTCAGCATATTCGTTAGATCGCTGTAGGTCAACTGGTTTGGGAGATATCGAAGAAACCGTGCAGCATCTGCATACTAAGATTCAAAAAAATTAACTTTTTTATTTGTATCTAGAACCAAAATCTATTAATGCCAGTTTTTAGATACTTGAATCAAGAATTCAGCATATTCGTTAGATCGCTGTAGGTCAACTGGTTTGGGAGATATCGAAGAAACCGTGCAGCATCTGGATACTAAAATTCAAAAAAATTAACTTTTTTATTTGTATCTAGAACCAAAATCTATTAATGCCAGTTTTTAGATACTTGAATCAAGAATTCAGCATATTCGTTAGATCGCTGTAGGTCAACTGGTTTGGGAGATATCGAAGAAACCGTGCAGCATCTGGATACTAAAATTCAAAAAAATCAACTTTTTTATTTGTATCTAGAACCAAAATCTATTAATGCCAGTTTTTAAATACTTGAATCAAGAATTCAGCATATTCGTTAGATCGCTGTAGGTCAACTGGTTTGGGAGATATCGAAGAAACCGTGCAGCATCTGGATACTAAAATTCAAAAAAATTAACTTTTTTATTTGTATCTAGAACCAAAATCTATTAATGCCAGTTTTTAGATACTTGAATCAAGAATTCAGCATATTCGTTAGATCGCTGTAGGTCAACTGGTTGGGGAGATATCGAAGAAACCGTGCAGCATCTGGATACTAAAATTCAAAAAAAATTAACTTTTTTATTTGTATCTAGAACCAAAATCTATTAATGCCAGTTTTTAGATACTTGAATCAAGAATTCAGCATATTCGTTAGAACGCTGTAGGTCAACTGGTTGGGGAGATATCGAAGAAACCGTGCAGCATCTGGATACTAAAATTCAAAAAAATTAACTTTTTTATTTGTATCTAGAACTAAAATCTATTAATGCCAGATTTTAGATACTTGAATCAAGAATTCAGCATATTCGTTAGATCGCTGTTGGTCAACTGGTTTGGGAGATATCGAAGAAACCGTGCAGCATCTGGATACTAAAATTCAAAAAAAATTAACTTTTTTATTTGTATCTAGAACCAAAATCTATTAATGCCAGTTTTTAGATACTTGAATCAAGAATTCAGCATATTCGTTAGAACGCTGTAGGTCAACTGGTTGGGGAGATATCGAAGAAACCGTGCAGCATCTGGATACTAAAATTCAAAAAAATTAACTTTTTTATTTGTATCTAGAACCAAAATCTATTAATGCCAGTTTTTAGATACTTGAATCAAGAATTCAGCATATTCGTTAGATCGCTGTAGGTCAACTGGTTTGGGAGATATCGAAGAAACCGTGCAGCATCTGGATACTAAAATTCAAAAAAATTAACTTTTTTATTTGTATCTAGAAGCAAAATCTATTAATGCCAGTTTTTAGATACTTGAATCAAGAATTCAGCATATTCGTTAGATCGCTGTAGGTCAACTGGTTTGGGAGATATCGAAGAAACCGTGCAGCATCTGCATACTAAGATTCAAAAAAATTAACTTTTTTATTTGTATCTAGAACCAAAATCTATTAATGCCAGTTTTTAGATACTTGAATCAAGAATTCAGCATATTCGTTAGATCGCTGTAGGTCAACTGGTTTGGGAGATATCGAAGAAACCGTGCAGCATCTGGATACTAAAATTCAAAAAAATTAACTTTTTTATTTGTATCTAGAACCAAAATCTATTAATGCCAGTTTTTAGATACTTGAATCAAGAATTCAGCATATTCGTTAGATCGCTGTAGGTCAACTGGTTTGGGAGATATCGAAGAAACCGTGCAGCATCTGGATACTAAAATTCAAAAAAATCAACTTTTTTATTTGTATCTAGAACCAAAATCTATTAATGCCAGTTTTTAAATACTTGAATCAAGAATTCAGCATATTCGTTAGATCGCTGTAGGTCAACTGGTTTGGGAGATATCGAAGAAACCGTGCAGCATCTGGATACTAAAATTCAAAAAAATTAACTTTTTTATTTGTATCTAGAACCAAAATCTATTAATGCCAGTTTTTAGATACTTGAATCAAGAATTCAGCATATTCGTTAGATCGCTGTAGGTCAACTGGTTGGGGAGATATCGAAGAAACCGTGCAGCATCTGGATACTAAAATTCAAAAAAAATTAACTTTTTTATTTGTATCTAGAACCAAAATCTATTAATGCCAGTTTTTAGATACTTGAATCAAGAATTCAGCATATTCGTTAGAACGCTGTAGGTCAACTGGTTGGGGAGATATCGAAGAAACCGTGCAGCATCTGGATACTAAAATTCAAAAAAATTAACTTTTTTATTTGTATCTAGAACCAAAATCTATTAATGCCAGATTTTAGATACTTGAATCAAGAATTCAGCATATTCGTTAGATCGCTGTAGGTCAACTGGTTTGGGAGATATCGAAGAAACCGTGCAGCATCTGGATACTAAAATTCAAAAAAAATTAACTTTTTTATTTGTATCTAGAACCAAAATCTATTAATGCCAGTTTTTAGATACTTGAATCAAGAATTCAGCATATTCGTTAGAACGCTGTAGGTCAACTGGTTGGGGAGATATCGAAGAAACCGTGCAGCATCTGGATACTAAAATTCAAAAAAATTAACTTTTTTATTTGTATCTAGAACCAAAATCTATTAATGCCAGTTTTTAGATACTTGAATCAAGAATTCAGCATATTCGTTAGATCGCTGTAGGTCAACTGGTTTGGGAGATATCGAAGAAACCGTGCAGCTTCTGGATACTAAAATTCAAAAAAATTAACTTTTTTATTTGTATCTAGAACCAAAATCTATTAATGCCAGTTTTTAGATACTTGAATCAAGAATTCAGCATATTCGTTGGATCGCTGTAGGTCAACTGGTTTGGGAGATATCGAAGAAACCGTGCAGCATCTGGATACTAAAATTCAAAAAAATGAACTTTTTTATTTGTATCTAGAACCAAAATCTATTAATGCCAGTTTTTAAATACTTGAATCAAGAATTCAGCATATTCGTTAGATCGCTGTAGGTCAACTGGTTTGGGAGATATCGAAGAAACCGTGCAGCATCCGGATACTAAAATTCAAAAAAATAAACTTTTTTATTTGTATCTAGAACCAAAATCTATTAATGCCAGTTTTTAGATACTTGAATCAAGAATTCAGCATATTCGTTAGATCGCTGTAGGTCAACTGGTTTGGGAAATATCGAAGAAACCGTGCAGCATCTGGATACTAAAATTCAAAAAAATTAACTTTTTTATTTGTATCTAGAACCAAAATCTATTAATGCCAGTTTTTAGATACTTGAATCAAGAATTCAGCATATTCGTTAGATCGCTGTAGGTCAACTGGTTTGGGAGATATCGAAGAAACCGTGCAGCATCTGGATACTAAGATTCAAAAAAATTAACTTTTTTATTTGTATCTAGAACCAAAATCTATTAATGCCAGTTTTTAGATACTTGAATCAAGTATTCAGCATATTCGTTAGATCGCTGTAGGTCAACTGGTTTGGGAGTGTTGTGTTCAAATTAAGTCAATTTAAGTCAATTAAATGTTATTAATCTATGTAGTGCAACTTGCCCATTCTGGTTAAAATTTATGTTGAATATCAGAATATTGTCGATTATGAGAAATGTCATTTTGCTAATACTTTAATAATGTAAAATTAGTCATTCGTTTTCCAACCACTAATAAATCAAGTTGCAACCCAAGAAGTGCTTAATACTTTAATCAAATACGAATTCAAGTTATTAAAGTCATCAAACAACATTTTGGTCGCTTCAAGCCGGATTTATTTTACACAAATCGACAATTAGTTTTTACAATTTGCAACTTCAAATCATTTGTGCTGTGGAATTCCTGGGATTGCTGTTGGAGTCTCATCCCGTTGCAGTTTCGTGCCGTTGTATTGGCATCCCGTTGAAGAACCGTCCCGCTACATCGTTGGAACTGTGCATTTGGTGTTCAAATCCAAATCTGCCTGCTGGAATTGTTAGACAAGTTAAGTTGAGTTGCATCCAAGTGGAGTCCGAGTACCTGCCAACAAAGGAAAGGCTAATTAAACAAAATTCATGTGAGTACGTCGTTGATGTTCAATGCATAAAATAATCGTCCATATAAACTTTATTTGTGCTGTGTTTTACGTACGTCGTTTGGAAGCTTATCCCGTGTTGGAATATCGTCCCGTTGGATTGACGTGCCGTTCTTTATTCATCGTTGGAGTCTTGTACCGTTGAAGTCTGTGCCGTTGTCTTGCACCGTTGAAGTGAATACAGTTCCAGTCCGTAACATTTTGAGTGTCGTCATTTGTACCATTGGAGTCCACAGTACCTGAAGACAAGAAGTCAAGAAATCATTAAGGGAAATTTAAAGTGAGTGCGATTTTACTTACATTTTTATTATTCGTCCATAAATTAAACAAATTAAAATGAGTGCTGTTTCAATGAAAATATTTAAGAGATTGTGCAATCTAATTGGCAAAGAAAGTATAAGCTTCGGAAAAGTGAGTGCTGAAATTAAGACAAAAAATTATTTGATTAGTAGATTAAACGTTTTAGAGGATAATTTAAGGAAAATATGTGACCATTACGATGAAATGAATTCTGAGGATAATGAAGAAATTTCGAACGATAGTGATGAATTATACGATGAAGCTATGGAAACTTACTTTCTGTATAAAACAATGTTATTGAATGAGCTAGATAGGTTAGATAGTCTCAACGAAAATTCGCGAGTTGAGAAGACAGCCAAAACTCAGAAATCTAATTCAAGCAATTCCGACAAAACTTCATATTCGCATGAGATTAGACTTCCATCCATCACTCCTCCGATTTTCTCCGGTGACTATAATAACTGGCGTCCGTTTCACGATCTTTTCGTCACATTGATACATGATAATTCGTCATTGTCTAAAATCGAGAAGTTAACATATTTAAAATCTTGTTTGAAAGGTAATGCTGCGTCATTGTTAGATTACCTCGAGGTCAACAACGATAATTATGATCAAGCATGGTCAATTTTAACCACGCCTTACGATCATAAGCGCATTTTGGTTAGTACGCAGTTGAAAATATTTTTCGATCAACCAATTATCAATTCTGAAACCGCAGATTCTATTAAGGGTTTACTGGATAAGTCAACCGAGGTGCTGCATTCGTTAAAGGGCTTAGGTGTTCCAATCGAGCATTGGGACACAATAATAATATTTACCTTGCTTCAAAGGTTACCTAGGTCTACACAACAAATGTGGGAGGAAAAATTAGGGATGAGTAAGGATTTACCAACATTTAAAGAATTTTCGATCTTTTTGGAAACTCGATTTCGTTCTTTGGAAGTTGTGTGTCAACAAAAGGTCATGTCAAGGACATCATTTCAAGGAGATCAGAACAAGATGAAGTCAAGGGTGATGCATGTCAACTCCATTCATAAGGAAAAGCACAATTGTTCTGTTTGTCGTAGAGGTCAACACTCCCTTCGCTCCTGCTATGGTTTTTTGAGGTTAGACATTAGCGCTAGGGTTAAGATGGTGGAACAGCTAAGAGTTTGTGAAAATTGTTTGGCTTACAACCATAAGACCCAACAATGTCCAAGTCAGAATCGATGTTACCACTGCCAACAAAAACATCATTCGCTATTACACTCCTCCAATGAACAAAATCGTGTTCCATATAGTCACAACTCACACGGTCAAAACTCTAAGCCTAGTCATTTGCCACATTCAAAGCCACCATCTGCACCCGCTCAATCACATTCGAATTTCGATCCACAGCCGTTTATACCCAATTCCAACAACCAGTCATATCAGGCCTCAACCCAAGTTAATCCCAGCGCACCACCATTCAAACCATCGCATGATCAAGCTAGTACAAGCAGGGCTGCTCGCAACTACCACATTTCGCAACACAGAAACACACAAATACTGCTAGCGACAGCCATTGTGATGATACAATCTTCAACCGGAGACTACATCAAGTTGAGGGCGTTGATAGATCCAGGGTCGGAGGCCACTTTTATCACCGAAGCAGCTGCACAACAACTAAGGCTTAAGAAACGTCGCACATTTACTGAAGTCACTGGATTGGGTAACACTAAAAGCGGGTCTTGTCAAAACTACGTTGACTTTAAACTCAAATCAGCACAAACCGATTTCGTTACCGATGTTAGGGCGTTAATTTTCAAAACTTTAACAGGTCTGCTACCAAATAAGGAATTGGTTCCAAACAAATGGAGTCTTATCCGAGGGTTAAAATTAGCTGATCCCTCCTTTCATAAGCCAAGACATGTTGATTTGCTCCTAGGTAACGACATCTTTTGCGAAATAGTTTTACCCGAAATAGTTCGAGGAAATGAGCCTATAGCTCCAATTGCTCAAAATACTCAGCTTGGGTGGATTGTTCTAGGTAGGGCCCCGATTGAGACCTGTCGAGTTCATCTGCAGACTTTTGACGTAGACACACAGATACGTAAATTTTGGGAAATCGAGGAGTCCCCGTTTAAGGAACCTGAGACGAAAGAAAACGCTGTATGTGAAGAGCATTTCCAGTCACACACTAGACGTCTGCCAGGAGGACGTTTTGAGGTTTCCTTGCCATTCAAGGACGGTATTCACCCAGCACTAGAAGAAAGTCAACAGGGAGCGCTACGCAGATTCTACCAACTGGAAAAACGATTTGAAAACAACCCATCGCTGCACACTCAGTATAAGAAATGTATAGGAGAATACTTACAGCTGGACCAGATGATTGAAGTAGATGTCAGCCGAGATGAAGTTCTTAAAACACCGTTCAATTACGTTGTGCCACATCATGCTGTGTTTAAGGAGTCCAGTACTACAACAAAATTGCGGGTGGTTTTCGATGCTGCCTTTAAAACTACAGACGGGACTTCCTTAAACGAACATCTTATGGTCGGACCTAAAACGCAAGCAAACATTATGGACATCATCTTAAAATGGAGGAAGTACAGGATTACCTTAACAGCTGATATCGAAAAAATGTACCGGCAAATTAAGATCAGTCAAGCAGATTCTTACTATCAGCTAATTTTCTGGCGTGAGAGCAGGATGGATCCTATGAAGATGTATAGACTGAAGACCGTGACCTTTGGAACAGCCTCTGCACCATATCTGGCTACTCGCACTCTAAACAAGTTGGCGGATGACGAAAAGGAGACTTATCCATCTGCAGCGAAAATGATACGAGAGGACATGTATGTCGACGACTTAGTCAGCGGAGCAGACACAATTCTGGAGGCCCAACAGAAATTAACGGAAATCAGCAATTTACTTTCATCGGCTGGCTTCAATTTACGCAAGTGGGGAAGCAACTGCGAAGAAGTTTTAAGTCTCGTCGCACCCCAAGAACGAGAAGTCAATTTTCTGCTGCCGTTTGAGGCTTCGGAACATATCAAGACATTAGGTATAAAATGGCTTCCTTCTAGCGACTCATTTTCTTTTCAGTGGGTTCACACCGAATCTTCTGACGTCACAAAGCGAACCATACTTTCAACAATTTCCAAACTCTTTGACCCACTAGGTTGGATATCTCCTTGTATAATCTCGGCAAAAATATTTATGCAAAAGTTGTGGCTGAAGGGTTTGACATGGGATGTACCGGTTCCAGTTGAGGTCCAGGAGGAATGGCTTTCTTTGCGATCACAGCTACCATTGCTGGAAAACATTCGTATACCACGTTGGATTTTCACTGAAAGGCAAAACAAGGAACTACAGCTACATGGGTTTAGTGATGCTTCTATGAAGGCATATGGGGCTGCAGTGTACCTAAGGGTTTTAGATAGTCAGAATAGAACTCACACTCAACTCATAATGTCAAAGACCAGGGTTGCACCACTGAACACCGTTTCACTACCTCGGCTTGAGCTCTGTGGAGCTGTTATGCTAGCCCGACTTTTAAACTACATCGTTGAAGTTTTGCAGTTAGGGGACGTTGAAACCTTCGCGTGGACTGATTCGACTATCACGCTGTGTTGGATAACAGCGCCACCATCGAAATGGAAAACGTTCATTAGTAATCGAGTCGCAGAAATTCAGAGACTGACCAATACCAATATTTGGAAGCACGTTCCTACGCAATATAATCCAGCGGATTTGGCTTCTCGAGGAACATCACCATCGGACCTACAAAACAACAGTCTTTGGTGGAAGGGACCGGATTATCTACAAACGAATTGGTTATTTTCTCCCCCAAGTCAACCATCTACGTTGGAAACGGAAGAAGAGAAACGCCCTGTTAAAACACACACACATTGCATCGCTGAAAATAAGAACGAGTTAATGAAGCAAATCTACAAGCATTCAAATCTACAAAAATTAATCCGAATCGTTTCATATTGTCGCCGAATCGCCTTAATATGTCTCAAAAAATCTCCCTTAAGTCAAATTGCGGCACCACTTTCTCCTTCAGACATGCAGGCTTCAACTCTGATTTGCATTAGGCTTGGTCAAAGAGAGATGTTTTCAAAGGAGATCGAGGAACTTACCAAACAACCATCCTCATCAAAATATGTTGGATCTCTTAATCCGTTCATCGACAGCTAGGGCATTTTAAGGGTTGGAGGCAGATTGCAAAATTCGACTCTAGAATACGATCAACAACACCCGATCATCCTCAAACCTGAACATCATTTTGCCCAACTGCTCATCCGAGATGCACATGAGAAGACCTTCCATGGAGGAGTCCAGCAAATGGTTGCATATCTACGCACAAAATACTGGATTTTAAACATTAAACGAAGCATCAAAAAATGTATCCATCATTGCGTCATCTGCTATCGGTACAGGGCAAGGCCCATGCAACAGTTGATGGGAATTTTACCAGCACCTCGCGTAAGGATATCGCGACCCTTCACACACACCGGAGTCGATTATGCTGGACCAATAGAAGTCAAGGCTTGGAAAGGACGCGGAGGCAAAATATACAAGGGATACTTTGCGATATTTATATGCTTGGCAACAAAGGCAATTCACCTTGAGGCAGTTAGTGACATGACCACTACAGCGTTTTTAGCAGCCTTCCGGAGATTCACTGCACGTCGAGGAGTTTGTTCGGAGATCTATAGCGACTGCGGCAAAAACTTTGTAGGAGCAAACACCGAGCTACAGAAGATGCTCAAGGCCGCAAACATTGATTGGACTGAGATAGCCACAACCACAACGAACATCGGAACAAAATGGAATTTTATTCCTCCTGCTTCTCCCCATTTTGGAGGACTATGGGAAGCAGGAGTGAAATCCGTCAAATTTCATTTGAAAAGGATCGTCAAAAACGAAACACTGACCTTCGAGGAGCTCAGCACGTTTCTTGCTCAGATAGAAGCGTGTCTTAATTCGAGACCTCTATGTCCGCTTACCGATAACTTCGATGATTTTTCAGCACTAACACCAGCACACTTTTTAATAGGTACCTCAGCTCAACTCATACCACAAGCCGATCTATCAACAGACAATGCGTCGTACATAGACAGATGGAAGAGGATTCAAACCGCCGTTCATATTTTTTGGAAGCAGTGGAGCGGAGAATATTTGTCTCGTCTACAACAACGACCGAAATGGTTAAAAACCGAGTCACAGCCCAGGGTCGGCGACTTAGTTTTATTGAAGGATGAACGTTTACCACCCTCGAAATGGATGCTTGGCCGTATCACCTTACTATATCCAGGAACGGATAACTTGGTTCGTGTTGTCAAGCTTAGAACGCAAACAGGAGAATTTAAAAGACCTATCACCAAAATATGTCGTTTACCATCTAACACGAGCACCGTAGAAAACACAGTTATCTAACAAATGCCAAAAATCTAGCATTCATTCAACACACGCGCTCAGTTGCACAGATTCATTTCATTCTAACAAGTCAACTCACTCATTTACTCACAAGGTCACATTATTCAAATACTCATTCAACTTACACGCTCACAACAAATCATCAGAATAATGATACCAAACTCATTAAAAACAATCACTCAAACTTATGTGATACTACACTCATTAGAAACAAGTACTCAAGACACTCAAATGATATCAATCACATTACACTAATCAATACACTCACTCCATGCACTCAATTGATATCGAATTCACTCAAAACATTTACCTAAATACTTAGCATCATTCACACTTTAAACACTAATACGATGTCACATTTATTTAAATGCATTTAAAACAATCACACTTGAATTCAAAACAATTACTACTTAGCGACCACTCACATTCTTAACTTACCAGCACTCAACATTAACTATTTTTAAATCTACCACTCTATAATACTACAAAAAAAATATATTAATCATAAAAATATCGAAACACCCTGCACAAGTTGGCCAGCGCAACACTTATACACCTAGCAACATTTACTCATCTGGCAACATTTATTTGGCAACATACATCCGCAAAATAAAATAATAATAATAACATGATCGTTATCATACATATAATACAGTCCACTAATTCAATTATATATAAAAACAACTCAGTACGAATACTCCGCACCGCAACCCGCAAACACCCACGAATGCAACCATCAACAAGAAGAAGGAACGTGCAAAAGGGGAGACGACAAAAATAAAAATTCCATTGACAAATGGGCACACACACAAACACATGCAATTGTAATGGAGCTCATTTTCGCGAAATTAAAACACAATTTTTTCATCGAAAAACCTTAATAAACTGATATAAACTCACCTGAATCCTTCATTGCACACTAAAACCTCTACCTTTAATAAATAAAATGACACTACACGCACTTTAACAAATAAAATGTTTCAATTAAATACAGTACCGACTCGACTAAAATTAACAACACAACGAATTTACTACGAGAAACGCTAGTTACAGCAAGAGTGTTGCACTTTTAGTCAGCTATTGTGCAGTATGGGAAGGAAGGAGATGGAATGTTTTGTTGTTATTCTCGTCTCCGTACTCAGTTTTTGTCATATACATGTTTCAATTTCTATGTTATAATGTTTTCTCTATTTACATGTGAGCTGAAGAAGATAACCAGACACTTACTAGTTGAGAAGATGCTGAAGACAATGATCAGAGGTGGCATAAAGGCGATCTACGTAACGTGACGTAACTGAGGAAAATTGCGAACGTCGTTCACAGGCGGGGAGAATGTTGTGTTCAAATTAAGTCAATTTAAGTCAATTAAATGTTATTAATCTATGTAGTGCAACTTGCCCATTCTGGTTAAAATTTATGTTGAATATCAGAATATTGTCGATTATGAGAAATGTCACTTTGCTAATACTTTAATAATGTAAAATTAGTCATTCGTTTTCCAACCACTAATAAATCAAGTTGCAACCCAAGAAGTGCTTAATACTTTAATCAAATACGAATTCAAGTTATTAAAGTCATCAAACAACAGGGAGATATCGAAGAAACCGTGCAGCATCTGAATAGTAAAATTCAAAAAAATTAACTTTTTTATTTGTATCTAGAACCAAAATCTATTAATGCCAGTTTTTAGATACTTGAATCAAGAATTCAGCATATTCGTTAGATCGCTGTAGGTCAACTGGTTTGGGAGATATCGAAGAAACCGTGCAGCATCTGGATACTAAAATTCAAAAAAATTAACTTTTTTATTTGTATCTAGAACCAAAATCTATTAATGCCAGTTTTTAGATACTTGAATCAAGAATTCAGCATATTAGTTATATCGCTGTAGGTCAACTGGTTTGGGAGATATCGAAGAAACCGTGCAGCATCTGGATACTAAAATTCAAAAAAATTAACTTTTTTATTTGTATCTAGAACCAAACTCTATTAATGCCAGTTTTTAGATACTTCAATCAAGAATTCAGCATATTCGTTAGATCGCTGTAGGTCAACTGGTTTGGGAGATATCGAAGAAACCGTGCAGCATCTGGATACTAAAATTCAAAAAAATTAACTTTTTTATTTGTATCTAGAACCAAAATCTATTAATGCCAGTTTTTAGATACTTGAATCAAGAATTCAGCATATTCGTTAGATCGCTGTAGGTCAACTGGTTTGGGAGATATCGAAGAAACCGTGCAGCATCTGGATACTAAGATTCAAAAAAATTAACTTTTTTATTTGTATCTAGAACCAAAATCTATTAATGCCAGTTTTTAGATACTTGAATCAAGAATTCAGCATATTCGTTAGATCGCTGTAGGTCAACTGGTTTGGGAGATATCGAAGAAACCGTGCAGCATCTGGATACTAAAATTCAAAAAAAATAACTTTTTTATTTGTATCTAGAACCAAAATCTATTAATGCCAGTTTTTAGATACTTGAATCAAGAATTCAGCATATTCGTTAGATCGCTGTAGGTCAACTGGTTGGGGAGATATCGAAGAAACCGTGCAGCATCTGGATACAAAAATTCAAAAAAATTAACTTTTTTATTTGTATCTAGAACCAAAATCTATTAATGCCAGATTTTAGATACTTGAATCAAGAATTCAGCATATTCGTTAGATCGCTGTAGGTCAACTGGTTTGGGAGATATCGAAGAAACCGTGCAGCATCTGGATACTAAAATTCAAAAAAAATAACTTTTTTATTTGTATCTAGAACCAAAATCTATTAATGCCAGTTTTTAGATACTTGAATCAAGAATTCAGCATATTCGTTAGATCGCTGTAGGTCAACTGGTTTGGGAGATATCGAAGAAACCGTGCAGCATCTGGATACTAAAATTCAAAAAAATTAACTTTTTTATTTGTATCTAGAACCAAAATCTATTAATGCCAGTTTTTAGATACTTGAATCAAGAATTCAGCATATTCGTTAGATCGCTGTAGGTCAACTGGTTTGGGAGATATCGAAGAAACCGTGCAGCATCTGGATACTAAAATTCAAAAAAATGAACTTTTTTATTTGTATCTAGAACCAAAATCTATTAATGCCAGTTTTTAGATACTTGAATCAAGAATTCAGCATATTCGTTAGATCGCTGTAGGTCAACTGGTTTGGGAGATATCGAAGAAACCGTGCAGCATCTGGATACTAAAATTCAAAAAAATTAACTTTTTTATTTGTATCTAGAACCAAAATCTATTAATGCCAGTTTTTAGATACTTGAATCAAGAACTCAGCATATTCGTTAGATCGCTGTAGGTCAACTGGTTGGGGAGATATCGAAGAAACCGTGCAGCATCTGGATACAAAAATTCAAAAAAATTAACTTTTTTATTTGTATCTAGAACCAAAATCTATTAATGCCAGTTTTTAGATACTTAAATCAAGAATTCAGCATATTCGTTAGATCGCTGTAGGTCAACTGGTTTGGGAGATATCGAAGAAACCGTGCAGCATCTGGATACTAAAATTCAAAAAAATTAACTTTTTTATTTGTATCTAGAACCAAAATCTATTAATGCCAGTTTTTAGATACTTGAATCAAGAATTCAGCATATTCGTTAGATCGCTGTAGGTCAACTGGTTGGGGAGATATCGAAGAAACCGTGCAGCATCTGGATACAAAAATTCAAAAAAATTAACTTTTTTATTTGTATCTAGAACCAAAATCTATTAATGCCAGATTTTAGACACTTGAATCAAGAATTCAGCATATTCGTTAGATCGCTGTAGGTCAACTGGTTTGGGAGATATCGAAGAAACCGTGCAGCATCTGGATACTAAAATTCAAAAAAATTAACTTTTTTATTTGTATCTAGAACCAAAATCTATTAATGCCAGTTTTTAGATACTTGAATCAAGAATTCAGCATATTAGTTATATCGCTGTAGGTCAACTGGTTTGGGAGATATCGAAGAAACCGTGCAGCATCTGGATACTAAAATTCAAAAAAAATAACTTTTTTATTTGTATCTAGAACCAAAATCTATTAATGCCAGTTTTTAGATACTTGAATCAAGAATTCAGCATATTCGTTAGATCGCTGTAGGTCAACTGGTTTGGGAGATATCGAAGAAACCGTGCAGCATCTGGATACTAAAATTCCAAAAAATTAACTTTTTTATTTGTATCTAGAACCAAAATCTATTAATGCCAGTTTTTAGATACTTGAATCAAGAATTCAGCATATTCGTTAGATCGCTGTAGGTCAACTGGTTTGGGAGATATCGAAGAAACCGTGCAGCATCTGGATACTAAAATTCAAAAAAATGAACTTTTTTATTTGTATCTAGAACCAAAATCTATTAATGCCAGTTTTTAGATACTTGAATCAAGAATTCAGCATATTCGTTAGATCGCTGTAGGTCAACTGGTTTGGGAGATATCGAAGAAACCGTGCAGCATCTGGATACTAAAATTCAAAAAAATTAACTTTTTTATTTGTATCTAGAACCAAAATCTATTAATGCCAGTTTTTAGATACTTGAATCAAGAACTCAGCATATTCGTTAGATCGCTGTAGGTCAACTGGTTGGGGAGATATCGAAGAAACCGTGCAGCATCTGGATACAAAAATTCAAAAAAATTAACTTTTTTATTTGTATCTAGAACCAAAATCTATTAATGCCAGTTTTTAGATACTTAAATCAAGAATTCAGCATATTCGTTAGATCGCTGTAGGTCAACTGGTTTGGGAGATATCGAAGAAACCGTGCAGCATCTGGATACTAAAATTCAAAAAAATTAACTTTTTTATTTGTATCTAGAACCAAAATCTATTAATGCCAGTTTTTAGATACTTGAATCAAGAATTCAGCATATTCGTTAGATCGCTGTAGGTCAACTGGTTGGGGAGATATCGAAGAAACCGTGCAGCATCTGGATACAAAAATTCAAAAAAATTAACTTTTTTATTTGTATCTAGAACCAAAATCTATTAATGCCAGATTTTAGATACTTGAATCAAGAATTCAGCATATTCGTTAGATCGCTGTAGGTCAACTGGTTTGGGAGATATCGAAGAAACCGTGCAGCATCTGGATACTAAAATTCAAAAAAATTAACTTTTTTATTTGTATCTAGAACCAAAATCTATTAATGCCAGTTTTTAGATACTTGAATCAAGAATTCAGCATATTAGTTATATCGCTGTAGGTCAACTGGTTTGGGAGATATCGAAGAAACCGTGCAGCATCTGGATACTAAAATTCAAAAAAAATAACTTTTTTATTTGTATCTAGAACCAAAATCTATTAATGCCAGTTTTTAGATACTTGAATCAAGAATTCAGCATATTCGTTAGATCGCTGTAGGTCAACTGGTTTGGGAGATATCGAAGAAACCGTGCAGCATCTGGATACTAAAATTCCAAAAAATTAACTTTTTTATTTGTATCTAGAACCAAAATCTATTAATGCCAGTTTTTAGATACTTGAATCAAGAATTCAGCATATTCGTTAGATCGCTGTAGGTCAACTGGTTTGGGAGATATCGAAGAAACCGTGCAGCATCTGGATACTAAAATTCAAAAAAATGAACTTTTTTATTTGTATCTAGAACCAAAATCTATTAATGCCAGTTTTTAGATACTTGAATCAAGAATTCAGCATATTCGTTAGATCGCTGTAGGTCAACTGGTTTGGGAGATATCGAAGAAACCGTGCAGCATCTGGATACTAAAATTCAAAAAAATTAACTTTTTTATTTGTATCTAGAACCAAACTCTATTAATGCCAGTTTTTAGATACTTCAATCAAGAATTCAGCATATTCGTTAGATCGCTGTAGGTCAACTGGTTTGGGAGATATCGAAGAAACCGTGCAGCATCTGGATACTAAAATTCAAAAAAATTAACTTTTTTATTTGTATCTAGAACCAAAATCTATTAATGCCAGTTTTTAGATACTTGAATCAAGAATTCAGCATATTCGTTAGATCGCTGTAGGTCAACTGGTTTGGGAGATATCGAAGAAACCGTGCAGCATCTGGATACTAAAATTCAAAAAAATTAACTTTTTTATTTGTATCTAGAACCAAAATCTATTAATGCCAGTTTTTAGATACTTGAATCAAGAATTCAGCATATTAGTTATATCGCTGTAGGTCAACTGGTTTGGGAGATATCGAAGAAACCGTGCAGCATCTGGATACTAAAATTCAAAAAAATTAACTTTTTTATTTGTATCTAGAACCAAACTCTATTAATGCCAGTTTTTAGATACTTCAATCAAGAATTCAGCATATTCGTTAGATCGCTGTAGGTCAACTGGTTTGGGAGATATCGAAGAAACCGTGCAGCATCTGGATACTAAAATTCAAAAAAATTAACTTTTTTATTTGTATCTAGAACCAAAATCTATTAATGCCAGTTTTTAGATACTTGAATCAAGAATTCAGCATATTCGTTAGATCGCTGTAGGTCAACTGGTTGGGGAGATATCGAAGAAACCGTGCAGCATCTGGATACAAAAATTCAAAAAAATTAACTTTTTTATTTGTATCTAGAACCAAAATCTATTAATGCCAGATTTTAGATACTTGAATCAAGAATTCAGCATATTCGTTAGATCGCTGTAGGTCAACTGGTTTGGGAGATATCGAAGAAACCGTGCAGCATCTGGATACTAAAATTCAAAAAAATTAACTTTTTTATTTGTATCTAGAACCAAAATCTATTAATGCCAGTTTTTAGATACTTGAATCAAGAATTCAGCATATTAGTTATATCGCTGTAGGTCAACTGGTTTGGGAGATATCGAAGAAACCGTGCAGCATCTGGATACTAAAATTCAAAAAAATTAACTTTTTTATTTGTATCTAGAACCAAAATCTATTAATGCCAGTTTTTAGATACTTGAATCAAGAATTCAGCATATTCGTTAGATCGCTGTAGGTCAACTGGTTTGGGAGATATCGAAGAAACCGTGCAGCATCTGGATACTAAAATTCAAAAAAATTAACTTTTTTATTTGTATCTAGAACCAAAATCTATTAATGCCAGTTTTTAGATACTTGAATCAAGAATTCAGCATATTAGTTATATCGCTGTAGGTCAACTGGTTTGGGAGATATCGAAGAAACCGTGCAGCATCTGGATACTAAAATTCAAAAAAATTAACTTTTTTATTTGTATCTAGAACCAAACTCTATTAATGCCAGTTTTTAGATACTTCAATCAAGAATTCAGCATATTCGTTAGATCGCTGTAGGTCAACTGGTTTGGGAGATATCGAAGAAACCGTGCAGCATCTGGATACTAAAATTCAAAAAAATTAACTTTTTTATTTGTATCTAGAACCAAAATCTATTAATGCCAGTTTTTAGATACTTGAATCAAGAATTCAGCATATTCGTTAGATCGCTGTAGGTCAACTGGTTTGGGAGATATCGAAGAAACCGTGCAGCATCTGGATACTAAAATTCAAAAAAATTAACTTTTTTATTTGTATCTAGAACCAAAATCTATTAATGCCAGTTTTTAGATACTTGAATCAAGAATTCAGCATATTAGTTATATCGCTGTAGGTCAACTGGTTTGGGAGATATCGAAGAAACCGTGCAGCATCTGGATACTAAAATTCCAAAAAATTTAACTTTTTTATTTGTATCTAGAACCAAACTCTATTAATGCCAGTTTTTAGATACTTCAATCAAGAATTCAGCATATTCGTTAGATCGCTGTAGGTCAACTGGTTTGGGAGATATCGAAGAAACCGTGCAGCATCTGGATACTAAAATTCAAAAAAATTAACTTTTTTATTTGTATCTAGAACCAAAATCTATTAATGCCAGTTTTTAGATACTTGAATCAAGAATTCAGCATATTCGTTAGATCGCTGTAGGTCAACTGGTTTGGGAGATATCGAAGAAACCGTGCAGCATCTGGATACTAAGATTCAAAAAAATTAACTTTTTTATTTGTATCTAGAACCAAAATCTATTAATGCCAGTTTTTAGATACTTGAATCAAGAATTCAGCATATTCGTTAGATCGCTGTAGGTCAACTGGTTTGGGAGATATCGAAGAAACCGTGCAGCATCTGGATACTAAAATTCAAAAAAATTAACTTTTTTATTTGTATCTAGAACCAAAATCTATTAATGCCAGTTTTTAGATACTTGAATCAAGAATTCAGCATATTAGTTATATCGCTGTAGGTCAACTGGTTTGGGAGATATCGAAGAAACCGTGCAGCATCTGGATACTAAAATTCAAAAAAATTAACTTTTTTATTTGTATCTAGAACCAAAATCTATTAATGCCAGTTTTTAGATACTTGAATCAAGAATTCAGCATATTAGTTATATCGCTGTAGGTCAACTGGTTTGGGAGATATCGAAGAAACCGTGCAGCATCTGGATACTAAAATTCAAAAAAATTAACTTTTTTATTTGTATCTAGAACCAAACTCTATTAATGCCAGTTTTTAGATACTTCAATCAAGAATTCAGCATATTCGTTAGATCGCTGTAGGTCAACTGGTTTGGGAGATATCGAAGAAACCGTGCAGCATCTGGATACTAAAATTCAAAAAAATTAACTTTTTTATTTGTATCTAGAACCAAAATCTATTAATGCCAGTTTTTAGATACTTGAATCAAGAATTCAGCATATTCGTTAGATCGCTGTAGGTCAACTGGTTTGGGAGATATCGAAGAAACCGTGCAGCATCTGGATACTAAGATTCAAAAAAATTAACTTTTTTATTTGTATCTAGAACCAAAATCTATTAATGCCAGTTTTTAGATACTTGAATCAAGAATTCAGCATATTCGTTAGATCGCTGTAGGTCAACTGGTTTGGGAGATATCGAAGAAACCGTGCAGCATCTGGATACTAAAATTCAAAAAAAATAACTTTTTTATTTGTATCTAGAACCAAAATCTATTAATGCCAGTTTTTAGATACTTGAATCAAGAATTCAGCATATTCGTTAGATCGCTGTAGGTCAACTGGTTGGGGAGATATCGAAGAAACCGTGCAGCATCTGGATACAAAAATTCAAAAAAATTAACTTTTTTATTTGTATCTAGAACCAAAATCTATTAATGCCAGATTTTAGATACTTGAATCAAGAATTCAGCATATTCGTTAGATCGCTGTAGGTCAACTGGTTTGGGAGATATCGAAGAAACCGTGCAGCATCTGGATACTAAAATTCAAAAAAAATAACTTTTTTATTTGTATCTAGAACCAAAATCTATTAATGCCAGTTTTTAGATACTTGAATCAAGAATTCAGCATATTCGTTAGATCGCTGTAGGTCAACTGGTTTGGGAGATATCGAAGAAACCGTGCAGCATCTGGATACTGAAATTCAAAAAAATTAACTTTTTTATTTGTATCTAGAACCAAAATCTATTAATGCCAGTTTTTAGATACTTGAATCAAGAATTCAGCATATTCGTTAGATCGCTGTAGGTCAACTGGTTTGGGAGATATCGAAGAAACCGTGCAGCATCTGGATACTAAAATTCAAAAAAATTAACTTTTTTATTTGTATCTAGAACCAAAATCTATTAATGCCAGTTTTTAGATACTTGAATCAAGAACTCAGCATATTCGTTAGATCGCTGTAGGTCAACTGGTTGGGGAGATATCGAAGAAACCGTGCAGCATCTGGATACAAAAATTCAAAAAAATTAACTTTTTTATTTGTATCTAGAACCAAAATCTATTAATGCCAGTTTTTAGATACTTGAATCAAGAATTCAGCATATTCGTTAGATCGCTGTAGGTCAACTGGTTTGGGAGATATCGAAGAAACCGTGCAGCATCTGGATACTAAAATTCAAAAAAATGAACTTTTTTATTTGTATCTAGAACCAAAATCTATTAATGCCAGTTTTTAGATACTTGAATCAAGAATTCAGCATATTCGTTAGATCGCTGTAGGTCAACTGGTTTGGGAGATATCGAAGAAACCGTGCAGCATCTGGATACTAAAATTCAAAAAAATTAACTTTTTTATTTGTATCTAGAACCAAAATCTATTAATGCCAGTTTTTAGATACTTGAATCAAGAATTCAGCATATTCGTTAGATCGCTGTAGGTCAACTGGTTGGGGAGATATCGAAGAAACCGTGCAGCATCTGGATACAAAAATTCAAAAAAATTAACTTTTTTATTTGTATCTAGAACCAAAATCTATTAATGCCAGATTTTAGATACTTGAATCAAGAATTCAGCATATTCGTTAGATCGCTGTAGGTCAACTGGTTTGGGAGATATCGAAGAAACCGTGCAGCATCTGGATACAAAAATTCAAAAAAATTAACTTTTTTATTTGTATCTAGAACCAAAATCTATTAATGCCAGTTTTTAGATACTTGAATCAAGAATTCAGCATATTAGTTATATCGCTGTAGGTCAACTGGTTTGGGAGATATCGAAGAAACCGTGCAGCATCTGGATACTAAAATTCAAAAAAAATAACTTTTTTATTTGTATCTAGAACCAAAATCTATTAATGCCAGTTTTTAGATACTTGAATCAAGAATTCAGCATATTCGTTAGATCGCTGTAGGTCAACTGGTTTGGGAGATATCGAAGAAACCGTGCAGCATCTGGATACTAAAATTCAAAAAAATTAACTTTTTTATTTGTATCTAGAACCAAAATCTATTAATGCCAGTTTTTAGATACTTGAATCAAGAATTCAGCATATTCGTTAGATCGCTGTAGGTCAACTGGTTTGGGAGATATCGAAGAAACCGTGCAGCATCTGGATACTAAAATTCAAAAAAATGAACTTTTTTATTTGTATCTAGAACCAAAATCTATTAATGCCAGTTTTTAGATACTTGAATCAAGAATTCAGCATATTCGTTAGATCGCTGTAGGTCAACTGGTTTGGGAGATATCGAAGAAACCGTGCAGCATCTGGATACTAAAATTCAAAAAAAATTAACTTTTTTATTTGTATCTAGAACCAAAATCTATTAATGCCAGTTTTTAGATACTTGAATCAAGAATTCAGCATATTCGTTAGATCGCTGTAGGTCAACTGGTTGGGGAGATATCGAAGAAACCGTGCAGCATCTGGATACAAAAATTCAAAAAAATTTACTTTTTTATTTGTATCTAGAACCAAAATCTATTAATGCCAGTTTTTAGATACTTGAATCAAGAACTCAGCATATTCGTTAGATCGCTGTAGGTCAACTGGTTTGGGAGATATCGAAGAAACCGTGCAGCATCTGGATACTAAAATTCAAAAAAATTAACTTTTTTATTTGTATCTAGAACCAAAATCTATTAATGCCAGTTTTTAGATACTTGAATCAAGAATTCAGCATATTCGTTAGATCGCTGTAGGTCAACTGGTTGGGGAGATATCGAAGAAACCGTGCAGCATCTGGATACAAAAATTCAAAAAAATTAACTTTTTTATTTGTATCTAGAACCAAAATCTATTAATGCCAGATTTTAGATACTTGAATCAAGAATTCAGCATATTCGTTAGATCGCTGTAGGTCAACTGGTTTGGGAGATATCGAAGAAACCGTGCAGCATCTGGATACTAAAATTCAAAAAAAATAACTTTTTTATTTGTATCTAGAACCAAAATCTATTAATGCCAGTTTTTAGATACTTGAATCAAGAATTCAGCATATTCGTTAGATCGCTGTAGGTCAACTGGTTTGGGAGATATCGAAGAAACCGTGCAGCATCTGGATACTAAAATTCAAAAAAATGAACTTTTTTATTTGTATCTAGAACCAAAATCTATTAATGCCAGTTTTTAGATACTTGAATCAAGAATTCAGCATATTCGTTAGATCGCTGTAGGTCAACTGGTTTGGGAGATATCGAAGAAACCGTGCAGCATCTGGATACTAAAATTCAAAAAAATTAACTTTTTTATTTGTATCTAGAACCAAAATCTATTAATGCCAGTTTTTAGATACTTGAATCAAGAACTCAGCATATTCGTTAGATCGCTGTAGGTCAACTGGTTGGGGAGATATCGAAGAAACCGTGCAGCATCTGGATACAAAAATTCAAAAAAATTAACTTTTTTATTTGTATCTAGAACCAAAATCTATTAATGCCAGTTTTTAGATACTTAAATCAAGAATTCAGCATATTCGTTAGATCGCTGTAGGTCAACTGGTTTGGGAGATATCGAAGAAACCGTGCAGCATCTGGATACTAAAATTCAAAAAAATTAACTTTTTTATTTGTATCTAGAACCAAAATCTATTAATGCCAGTTTTTAGATACTTGAATCAAGAATTCAGCATATTCGTTAGATCGCTGTAGGTCAACTGGTTTGGGAGATATCGAAGAAACCGTGCAGCATCTGGATACTAAAATTCAAAAAAATTAACTTTTTTATTTGTATCTAGAACCAAAATCTATTAATGCCAGTTTTTAGATACTTGAATCAAGAATTCAGCATATTCGTTAGATCGCTGTAGGTCAACTGGTTTGGGAGATATCGAAGAAACCGTGCAGCATCTGGATACTAAAATTCAAAAAAATTAACTTTTTTATTTGTATCTAGAACCAAAATCTATTAATGCCAGTTTTTAGATACTTGAATCAAGAATTCAGCATATTCGTTAGATCGCTGTAGGTCAACTGGTTTGGGAGATATCGAAGAAACCGTGCAGCATCTGGATACTAAAATTCAAAAAAATTAACTTTTTTATTTGTATCTAGAACCAAAATCTATTAATGCCAGTTTTTAGATACTTGAATCAAGAATTCAGCATATTCGTTAGATCGCTGTAGGTCAACTGGTTGGGGAGATATCGAAGAAACCGTGCAGCATCTGGATACAAAAATTCAAAAAAATTAACTTTTTTATTTGTATCTAGAACCAAAATCTATTAATGCCAGATTTTAGATACTTGAATCAAGAATTCAGCATATTCGTTAGATCGCTGTAGGTCAACTGGTTTGGGAGATATCGAAGAAACCGTGCAGCATCTGGATACTAAAATTCAAAAAAATTAACTTTTTTATTTGTATCTAGAACCAAAATCTATTAATGCCAGTTTTTAGATACTTGAATCAAGAATTCAGCATATTAGTTATATCGCTGTAGGTCAACTGGTTTGGGAGATATCGAAGAAACCGTGCAGCATCTGGATACTAAAATTCAAAAAAAATAACTTTTTTATTTGTATCTAGAACCAAAATCTATTAATGCCAGTTTTTAGATACTTGAATCAAGAATTCAGCATATTCGTTAGATCGCTGTAGGTCAACTGGTTTGGGAGATATCGAAGAAACCGTGCAGCATCTGGATACTAAAATTCAAAAAAATTAACTTTTTTATTTGTATCTAGAACCAAAATCTATTAATGCCAGTTTTTAGATACTTGAATCAAGAATTCAGCATATTCGTTAGATCGCCGTAGGTCAACTGGTTTGGGAGATATCGAAGAAACCGTGCAGCATTGCAGGTGGCAATGGTGCGATGGTAGTGTATTCACTAAAGTGATTGGCAGGTCGTGCGTTCGAATCCCGACCAGGGCCATGATTTTTATAAATTGAATACACACAACAAAAACTGATCTCTCTAAAGCAATTTAGGCGCCACCTGTTGAGAAAAAAAAAATCCCATCGCACCAAACTTCTTTCCTATCCTTCTATTCTTTCAGTAAGTAGCACCCAAAAATAGGCAATGAATTGCTGGGAGCTACTTGCGCAACAAACTAAATGCCTGCGCTGTGGTGTTACCATTATAAGGGTACTGTGTCACTACAGAAGTAAGAAATCCCTTTAGCGCCGGCAAATTATAAAAAAAAAAAAAAAGCATCTGGATACTAAAATTCAAAAAAATGAACTTTTTTATTTGTATCTAGAACCAAAATCTATTAATGCCAGTTTTTAGATACTTGAATCAAGAATTCAGCATATTCGTTAGATCGCTGTAGGTCAACTGGTTTGGGAGATATCGAAGAAACCGTGCAGCATCTGGATACTAAAATTCAAAAAAATTAACTTTTTTATTTGTATCTAGAACCAAAATCTATTAATGCCAGTTTTTAGATACTTGAATCAAGAATTCAGCATATTCGTTAGATCGCTGTAGGTCAACTGGTTTGGGAGATATCGAAGAAACCGTGCAGCATCTGGATACTAAAATTCAAAAAAATGAACTTTTTTATTTGTATCTAGAACCAAAATCTATTAATGCCAGTTTTTAGATACTTGAATCAAGAATTCAGCATATTCGTTAGATCGCTGTAGGTCAACTGGTTGGGGAGATATCGAAGAAACCGTGCAGCATCTGGATACAAAAATTCAAAAAAATTAACTTTTTTATTTGTATCTAGAACCAAAATCTATTAATGCCAGATTTTAGATACTTGAATCAAGAATTCAGCATATTCGTTAGATCGCTGTAGGTCAACTGGTTTGGGAGATATCGAAGAAACCGTGCAGCATCTGGATACTAAAATTCAAAAAAATTAACTTTTTTATTTGTATCTAGAACCAAAATCTATTAATGCCAGTTTTTAGATACTTGAATCAAGAATTCAGCATATTCGTTAGATCGCTGTAGGTCAACTGGTTTGGGGGATATCGAAGAAACCGTGCAGCATCTGGATACTAAAATTCAAAAAAATTAACTTTTTTATTTGTATCTAGAACCAAAATCTATTAATGCCAGTTTTTAGATACTTGAATCAAGAATTCAGCATATTCGTTAGATCGCTGTAGGTCAACTGGTTGGGGAGATATCGAAGAAACCGTGCAGCATCTGGATACAAAAATTCAAAAAAATTAACTTTTTTATTTGTATCTAGAACCAAAGTCTATTAATGCCAGTTTTTAGATACTTGAATCAAGAATTCAGCATATTCGTTAGATCGCTGTAGGTCAACTGGTTTGGGAGATATCGAAGAAACCGTGCAGCATCTGGATACTAAAATTCCAAAAAATTAACTTTTTTATTTGTATCTAGAACCAAAATCTATTAATGCCAGTTTTTAGATACTTGAATCAAGAATTCAGCATATTCGTTAGATCGCTGTAGGTCAACTGGTTGGGGAGATATCGAAGAAACCGTGCAGCATCTGGATACAAAAATTCAAAAAAATTAACTTTTTTATTTGTATCTAGAACCAAAGTCTATTAATGCCAGTTTTTAGATACTTGAATCAAGAATTCAGCATATTCGTTAGATCGCTGTAGGTCAACTGGTTTGGGAGATATCGAAGAAACCGTGCAGCATCTGGATACTAAAATTCAAAAAAATTAACTTTTTTGTTTGTATCTAGAACCAAAATCTATTTATGCCAGTTTTTAGATACTTGAATCAAGAATTCAGCATATTCGTTAGATCGCTGTAGGTCAACTGGTTGGGGAGATATAGAAGAAACCGTGCAGCATCTGGATACAAAAATTCAAAAAAAATAACTTTTTTATTTGTATCTAGAACCAAAATCTATTAATGCCAGTTTTTAGATACTTGAATCAAGAATTCAGCATATTCGTTAGATCGCTGTAGGTCAACTGGTTTGGGAGATATCGAAGAAACCGTGCAGCATCTGGATACTAAAATTCAAAAAAATTAACTTTTTTATTTGTATCTAGAACCAAAATCTATTAATGCCAGTTTTTAGATACTTGAATCAAGAATTCAGCATATTCGTTAGATCGCTGTAGGTCAACTGGTTGGGGAGATATCGAAGAAACCGTGCAGCATCTGGATACAAAAATTCAAAAAAATTAACTTTTTTATTTGTATCTAGAACCAAAGTCTATTAATGCCAGTTTTTAGATACTTGAATCAAGAATTCAGCATATTCGTTAGATCGCTGTAGGTCAACTGGTTTGGGAGATATCGAAGAAACCGTGCAGCATCTGGATACTAAAATTCAAAAAAATTAACTTTTTTATTTGTATCTAGAACCAAAATCTATTTATGCCAGTTTTTAGATACTTGAATCAAGAATTCAGCATATTCGTTAGATCGCTGTAGGTCAACTGGTTGGGGAGATATCGAAGAAACCGTGCAGCATCTGGATACAAAAATTCAAAAAAATAACTTTTTTATTTGTATCTAGAACCAAAATCTATTAATGCCAGATTTTAGATACTTGAATCAAGAATTCAGCATATTCGTTAGATCGCTGTAGGTCAACTGGTTTGGGAGATATCGAAGAAACCGTGCAGCATCTGGATACTAAAATTCAAAAAAAATAACTTTTTTATTTGTATCTAGAACCAAAATCTATTAATGCCAGTTTTTAGATACTTCAATCAAAAATTCAGCATATTCGTTAGATCGCTGTAGGTCAACTGGTTTGGGAGATATCGAAGAAACCGTGCAGCATCTGGATACTAAAATTCAAAAAAATTAACTTTTTTATTTGTATCTAGAACCAAAATCTATTAATGCCAGTTTTTAGATACTTGAATCAAGAATTCAGCATATTCGTTAGATCGCTGTAGGTCAACTGGTTTGGGAGATATCGAAGAAACCGTGCAGCATCTGGATACTAAAATTCAAAAAAATGAACTTTTTTATTTGTATCTAGAACCAAAATCTATTAATGCCAGTTTTTAGATACTTGAATCAAGAATTCAGCATATTCGTTAGATCGCTGTAGGTCAACTGGTTGGGGAGATATCGAAGAAACCGTGCAGCATCTGGATACAAAAATTCAAAAAAATTAACTTTTTTATTTGTATCTAGAACCAAAATCTATTAATGCCAGATTTTAGATACTTGAATCAAGAATTCAGCATATTCGTTAGATCGCTGTAGGTCAACTGGTTTGGGAGATATCGAAGAAACCGTGCAGCATCTGGATACTAAAATTCAAAAAGTTGAACTTTTTTATTTGTATCTAGAACCAAAATCTATTAATGCCAGTTTTTAGATACTTGAATCAAGAATTCAGCATATTAGTTATATCGCTGTAGGTCAACTGGTTTGGGAGATATCGAAGAAACCGTGCAGCATCTGGATACTAAAATTCAAAAAAATTAACTTTTTTATTTGTATCTAGAACCAAAATCTATTAATGCCAGTTTTTAGATACTTCAATCAAGAATTCAGCATATTCGTTAGATCGCTGTAGGTCAACTGGTTTGGGAGATATCGAAGAAACCGTGCAGCATCTGGATACTAAAATTCAAAAAAATTAACTTTTTTATTTGTATCTAGAACCAAAATCTATTAATGCCAGTTTTTAGATACTTGAATCAAGAATTCAGCATATTCGTTAGATCGCTGTAGGTCAACTGGTTTGGGAGATATCGAAGAAACCGTGCAGCATCTGGATAGATACTAAGATTCAAAAAAAATAACTTTTTTATTTGTATCTAGAACCAAAATCTATTAATGCCAGTTTTTAGATACTTGAATCAAGAATTCAGCATATTCGTTAGATCGCTGTAGGTCAACTGGTTTGGGAGATATCGATACTAGAATTCAAAAAAATTAACTTTTTTATTTGTATCTAGAACCAAAATCTATTAATGCCAGTTTTTAGATACTTGAATCAAGAATTCAGCATATTCGTTAGATCGCTGTAGGTCAACTGGTTTGGGAGATATCGAAGAAACCGTGCAGCATCTGGATACTAAAATTCAAAAAAATTAACTTTTTTATTTGTATCTAGAACCAAAATCTATTAATGCCAGTTTTTAGATACTTGAATCAAGAATTCAGCATATTCGTTAGATCGCTGTAGGTCAACTGGTTTGGGAGATATCGAAGAAACCGTGCAGCATCTGGATACTAAGAATCAAAAAAATTAACTTTTTTATTTGTATCTAGAACCAAAATCTATTAATGCCAGTTTTTAGATACTTGAATCAAGAATTCAGCATATTCGTTAGATCGCTGTAGGTCAACTGGTTTGGGAGATATCGAAGAAACCGTGCAGCATCTGGATACTAAAATTCAAAAAAAATAACTTTTTTATTTGTATCTAGAACCAAAATCTATTAATGCCAGTTTTTAGATACTTGAATCAAGAATTCAGCATATTCGTGAGATCGCTGTAGGTCAACTGGTTGGGGAGATATCGAAGAAACCGTGCAGCATCTGGATACTAAAATTCAAAACAAATTACTTTTTTATTTGTTTCTAGAACCAAAATCTATTAATGCCAGTTTTTAGATACTTGAATCAAGAATTCAGCATATTCGTTAGATCGCTGTAGGTCAACTGGTTTGGGAGATATCGAAGAAACCGTGCAGCATCTGGATACTAAAATTCAAAAAAATTAACTTTTTTATTTGTATCTAGAACCAAAATCTATTAATACCAGTTTTTAGATACTTGAATCAAGAATTCAGCATATTCGTTAGATCGCTGTAGGTCAACTGGTTTGGGAGATATCGAAGAAACCGTGCAGCATCTGGATACTAAAATTCAAAAAAAATTAACTTTTTTATTTGTATCTAGAACCAAAATCTATTAATGCCAGTTTTTAGATACTTGAATCAAGAATTCAGCATATTCGTTAGATCGCTGTAGGTCAACTGGTTGGGGAGATATCGAAGAAACCGTGCAGCATCTGGATACTAAAATTCAAAAAAATTAACTTTTTTATTTGTATCTAGAACCAAAATATATTAATGCCAGTTTTTAGATACTTGAATCAAGAATTCAGCATATTCGTTAGATCGCTGTAGGTCAACTGGTTGGGGAGATATCGAAGAAACCGTGCAGCATCTGGATACTAAAATTCAAAAAAATTAACTTTTTTATTTGTATCTAGAACCAAAATCTATTAATGCCAGTTTTTAGATACTTGAATCAAGAATTCAGCATATTCGTTAGATCGCTGTAGGTCAACTGGTTTGGGAGATATCGATACTAAAATTCAAAAAAATTAACTTTTTTATTTGTATCTAGAACCAAAATCTATTAATGCCAGTTTTTAGATACTTGAATCAAGAATTCAGCATATTCGTTAGATCGCTGTAGGTCAACTGGTTTGGGAGATATCGAAGAAACCGTGCAGCATCTGGATACCAAAATTCAAAAAAGTTGAACTTTTTTATTTGTATCTAGAACCAAAATCTATTAATGCCAGTTTTTAGATACTTGAATCAAGAATTCAGCATATTCGTTAGATCGCTGTAGGTCAACTGGTTTGGGAGATATCGAAGAAACCGTGCAGAATCTGGATACTAAAATTCAAAAAAATTAACTTTTTTATTTGTATATAGAACCAAAATCTATTAATGCCAGTTTTTAGATACTTGAATCAAGAATTCAGCATATTCGTTAGATCGCTGTAGGTCAACTGGTTTGGGAGATATCGAAGAAACCGTGCAGCATCTGGATACTAAAATTCAAAAAAATTAACTTTTTTATTTGTATCTAGAACCAAAATCTATTAATGCCAGTTTTTAGATACTTGAATCAAGAATTCAGCATATTCGTTAGATCGCTGTAGGTCAACTGGTTTGGGAGATATCGAAGAAACCGTGCAGCATCTGGATACTAAAATTCAAACAAATTAACTTTTTTATTTGTATCTAGAACCAAAATCTATTAATGCCAGTTTTTAGATACTTGAATCAAGAATTCAGCATATTCGTTAGATCGCTGTAGGTCAACTGGTTTGGGAGATATCGAAGAAACCGTGCAGCATCTGGATACTAAAATTCAAAAAAAATAACTTTTTTGTTTGTATCTAGAACCAAAATCTATTAATGCCAGTTTTTAGATACTTGAATCAAGAATTCAGCATATTCGTTAGATCGCTGTAGGTCAACTGGTTGGGGACATATCGAAGAAACCGTGCAGCATCTGGATACTAAAATTCAAAAAGTTGAACTTTTTTATTTGTATCTAGAACCAAAATCTATTAATGCCAGTTTTTAGATACAAGAAATCAGCATATTCGTTAGATCGCTGTAGGTCAACTGGTTTGGGAGATATCGAAGAAACCGTGCAGCATCTGGATACTAAAATTCAAAAAAATGAACTTTATTATTTGTATCTAGAACCAAAATCTATTAATGCCAGTTTTTAGATACTTGAATCAAGAATGCAGCATATTCGTTAGATCGCTGTAGGTCAACTGGTTTGGGAGATATCGAAGAAACCGTGCAGCATCTGGATACTAAAATTCAAAAAAATTAACTTTTTTATTTGTATCTAGAACCAAAATATATTAATGCCAGTTTTTAGATACTTGAATCAAGAATTCGGCATATTCGTTAGATCGCTGTAGGTCAACTGGTTTGGGAGATATCGAAGAAACCGTGCAGCATCTGGATACTAAAATTCAAAAAAATTAACTTTTTTATTTGTATCTAGAACCAAAATCTATTAATGCCAGTTTTTAGATACTTGAATCAAGAATTCAGCATATTCGTTAGATCGCTGTAGGTCAACTGGTTTGGGAGATATCGAAGAAACCGTGCAGCATCTGGATACCAAAATTCAAAAAAATGAACTTTTTTATTTGTATCTAGAACCAAAATCTATTAATGCCAGTTTTTAGATACTTGAATCAAGAATTCAGCATATTCGTTAGATCGCTGTAGGTCAACTGGTTTGGGAGATATCGAAGAAACCGTGCAGCATCTGGATACCAAAATTCAAAAAAATTAACTTTTTTATTTGTATCTAGAACCAAAATCTATTAATGCCAGTTTTTAGATACTTGAATCAATAATTCAGCATATTCGTTAGATCGCTGTAGGTCAACTGGTTTGGGAGATATCGAAGAAACCGTGCAGCATCTGGATACCAAAATTCAAAAAAGTTGAACTTTTTTATTTGTATCTAGAACCAAAATCTATTAATGCCAGTTTTTAGATACTTGAATCAAGAATTCAGCATATTCGTTAGATCGCTGTAGGTCAACTGGTTTGGGAGATATCGAAGAAACCGTGCAGCATCTGGATACCAAAATTCAAAAAAGTTGAACTTTTTTATTTGTATCTAGAACCAAAATCTATTAATGCCAGTTTTTAGATACTTGAATCAAGAATTCAGCATATTCGTTAGATCGCTGTAGGTCAACTGGTTTGGGAGATATCGAAGAAACCGTGCAGCATCTGGATACTAAAATTCAAAAAAAATAACTTTTTTGTTTGTATCTAGAATCAAAATCTATTAATGCCAGTTTTTAGATACTTGAATTAAGAATTCAGCATATTCGTAAGATCGCTGTAGGTCAACTGGTTTGGGAGATATCGAAGAAACCGTGCAGCATCTGGATACTAAAATTCAAAAAAATGAACTTTTTTATTTGTATCTAGAACCAAAATCTATTAATGCCAGTTTTTAGATACTTGAATCAAGAATTCAGCATATTCGTTAGATCGCTGTAGGTCAACTGGTTTGGGAGATATCGAAGAAACCGTGCAGCATCTGGATACTAAAATTCAAAAAAATTAACTTTTTTATTTGTATCTAGAACCAAAATCTATTAATGCCAGTTTTTAGATACTTGAATCAAGAATTCAGCATATTCGTTAGATCGCTGTAGGTCAACTGGTTTGGGAGATATCGAAGAAACCGTGCAGCATCTGGATACTAAAATTCAAACAAATTAACTTTTTTATTTGTATCTAGAACCAAAATCTATTAATGCCAGTTTTTAGATACTTGAATCAAGAATTCAGCATATTCGTTAGATCGCTGTAGGTCAACTGGTTTGGGAGATATCGAAGAAACCGTGCAGCATCTGGATACTAAAATTCAAAAAAAATAACTTTTTTGTTTGTATCTAGAACCAAAATCTATTAATGCCAGTTTTTAGATACTTGAATCAAGAATTCAGCATATTCGTTAGATCGCTGTAGGTCAACTGGTTGGGGACATATCGAAGAAACCGTGCAGCATCTGGATACTAAAATTCAAAAAGTTGAACTTTTTTATTTGTATCTAGAACCAAAATCTATTAATGCCAGTTTTTAGATACAAGAAATCAGCATATTCGTTAGATCGCTGTAGGTCAACTGGTTTGGGAGATATCGAAGAAACCGTGCAGCATCTGGATACTAAAATTCAAAAAAATGAACTTTATTATTTGTATCTAGAACCAAAATCTATTAATGCCAGTTTTTAGATACTTGAATCAAGAATGCAGCATATTCGTTAGATCGCTGTAGGTCAACTGGTTTGGGAGATATCGAAGAAACCGTGCAGCATCTGGATACCAAAATTCAAAAAAATTAACTTTTTTATTTGTATCTAGAACCAAAATCTATTAATGCCAGTTTTTAGATACTTGAATCAAGAATTCAGCATATTCGTTAGATCGCTGTAGGTCAACTGGTTTGGGAGATATCGAAGAAACCGTGCAGCATCTGGATACCAAAATTCAAAAAAATTAACTTTTTTATTTGTATCTAGAACCAAAATCTATTAATGCCAGTTTTTAGATACTTGAATCAAGAATTCAGCATATTCGTTAGATCGCTGTAGGTCAACTGGTTTGGGAGATATCGAAGAAACCGTGCAGCATCTGGATACCAAAATTCAAAAAAGTTGAACTTTTTTATTTGTATCTAGAACCAAAATCTATTAATGCCAGTTTTTAGATACTTGAATCAAGAATTCAGCATATTCGTTAGATCGCTGTAGGTCAACTGGTTTGGGAGATATCGAAGAAACCGTGCAGCATCTGGATACCAAAATTCAAAAAAGTTGAACTTTTTTATTTGTATCTAGAACCAAAATCTATTAATGCCAGCTTTTAGATACTTGAATCAAGAAATCAGCATATTCGTTAGATCGCTGTAGGTCAACTGGTTTGGGAGATATCGAAGAAACCGTGCAGCATCTGGATACCAAAATTCAAAAAAATTAACTTTTTTATTTGTATCTAGAACCAAAATCTATTAATGCCAGTTTTTAGATACTTGAATCAAGAATTCAGCATATTCGTTAGATCGCTGTAGGTCAACTGGTTTGGGAGATATCGAAGAAACCGTGCAGCATCTGGATACCAAAATTCAAAAAAGTTGAACTTTTTTATTTGTATCTAGAACCAAAATCTATTAATGCCAGTTTTTAGATACTTGAATCAAGAATTCAGCATATTCGTTAGATCGCTGTAGGTCAACTGGTTTGGGAGATATCGAAGAAACCGTGCAGCATCTGGATACTAAAATTCAAAAAAATTAACTTTTTTATTTGTATCTAGAACCAAAATCTATTAATGCCAGTTTTTAGATACTTGAATCAAGAATTCAGCATATTCGTTAGATCGCTGTAGGTCAACTGGTTTGGGAGATATCGAAGAAACCGTGCAGCATCTGGATACTAAAATTCAAACAAATTAACTTTTTTATTTGTATCTAGAACCAAAATCTATTAATGCCAGTTTTTAGATACTTGAATCAAGAATTCAGCATATTCGTTAGATCGCTGTAGGTCAACTGGTTTGGGAGATATCGAAGAAACCGTGCAGCATCTGGATACTAAAATTCAAAAAAAATAACTTTTTTGTTTGTATCTAGAACCAAAATCTATTAATGCCAGTTTTTAGATACTTGAATCAAGAATTCAGCATATTCGTTAGATCGCTGTAGGTCAACTGGTTGGGGACATATCGAAGAAACCGTGCAGCATCTGGATACTAAAATTCAAAAAGTTGAACTTTTTTATTTGTATCTAGAACCAAAATCTATTAATGCCAGTTTTTAGATACAAGAAATCAGCATATTCGTTAGATCGCTGTAGGTCAACTGGTTTGGGAGATATCGAAGAAACCGTGCAGCATCTGGATACTAAAATTCAAAAAAATGAACTTTATTATTTGTATCTAGAACCAAAATCTATTAATGCCAGTTTTTAGATACTTGAATCAAGAATGCAGCATATTCGTTAGATCGCTGTAGGTCAACTGGTTTGGGAGATATCGAAGAAACCGTGCAGCATCTGGATACTAAAATTCAAAAAAATTAACTTTTTTATTTGTATCTAGAACCAAAATCTATTAATGCCAGTTTTTAGATACTTGAATCAAGAATTCGGCATATTCGTTAGATCGCTGTAGGTCAACTGGTTTGGGAGATATCGAAGAAACCGTGCAGCATCTGGATACTAAAATTCAAAAAAAATAACTTTTTTATTTGTATCTAGAACCAAAATCTATTAATGCCAGTTTTTAGATACTTGAATCAAGAATTCAGCATATTCGTTAAATCGCTGTAGGTCAACTGGTTTGGGAGATATCGAAGAAACCGTGCAGCATCTGGATACCAAAATTCAAAAAAATGAACTTTTTTATTTGTTTCTAGAACCAAAATCTATTAATGCCAGTTTTTAGATACTTGAATCAAGAATTCAGCATATTCGTTAGATCGCTGTAGGTCAACTGGTTTGGGAGATATCGAAGAAACCGTGCAGCATCTGGATACCAAAATTCAAAAAAATTAACTTTTTTATTTGTATCTAGAACCAAAATCTATTAATGCCAGTTTTTAGATACTTGAATCAAGAATTCAGCATATTCGTTAGATCGCTGTAGGTCAACTGGTTTGGGAGATATCGAAGAAACCGTGCAGCATCTGGATACCAAAATTCAAAAAAGTTGAACTTTTTTATTTGTATCTAGAACCAAAATCTATTAATGCCAGTTTTTAGATACTTGAATCAAGAATTCAGCATATTCGTTAGATCGCTGTAGGTCAACTGGTTTGGGAGATATCGAAGAAACCGTGCAGCATCTGGATACCAAAATTCAAAAAAGTTGAACTTTTTTATTTGTATCTAGAACCAAAATCTATTAATGCCAGTTTTTAGATACTTGAATCAAGAAATCAGCATATTCGTTAGATCGCTGTAGGTCAACTGGTGTGGGAGATATCGAAGAAACCGTGCAGCATCTGGATACCAAAATTCAAAAAAATTAACTTTTTTATTTGTATCTAGAACCAAAATCTATTAATGCCAGTTTTTAGATACTTGAATCAAGAATTCAGCATATTCGTTAGATCGCTGTAGGTCAACTGGTTTGGGAGATATCGAAGAAACCGTGCAGCATCTGGATACCAAAATTCAAAAAAGTTGAACTTTTTTATTTGTATCTAGAACCAAAATCTATTAATGCCAGTTTTTAGATACTTGAATCAAGAATTCAGCATATTCGTTAGATCGCTGTAGGTCAACTGGTTTGGGAGATATCGAAGAAACCGTGCAGAATCTGGATACTAAAATTCAAAAAAATTAACTTTTTTATTTGTATATAGAACCAAAATCTATTAATGCCAGTTTTTAGATACTTGAATCAAGAATTCAGCATATTCGTTAGATCGCTGTAGGTCAACTGGTTTGGGAGATATCGAAGAAACCGTGCAGCATCTGGATACCAAAATTCAAAAAAATGAACTTTTTTATTTGTATCTAGAACCAAAATCTATTAATGCCAGTTTTTAGATACTTGAATCAAGAATTCAGCATATTCGTTAGATCGCTGTAGGTCAACTGGTTTGGGAGATATCGAAGAAACCGTGCAGCATCTGGATACCAAAATTCAAAAAAATTAACTTTTTTATTTGTATCTAGAACCAAAATCTATTAATGCCAGTTTTTAGATACTTGAATCAAGAATTCAGCATATTCGTTAGATCGCTGTAGGTCAACTGGTTTGGGAGATATCGAAGAAACCGTGCAGCATCTGGATACCAAAATTCAAAAAAGTTGAACTTTTTTATTTGTATCTAGAACCAAAATCTATTAATGCCAGTTTTTAGATACTTGAATCAAGAATTCAGCATATTCGTTAGATCGCTGTAGGTCAACTGGTTTGGGAGATATCGAAGAAACCGTGCAGCATCTGGATACCAAAATTCAAAAAAATGAACTTTTTTATTTGTATCTAGAACCAAAATCTATTAATGCCAGTTTTTAGATACTTGAATCAAGAATTCAGCATATTCGTTAGATCGCTGTAGGTCAACTGGTTTGGGAGATATCGAAGAAACCGTGCAGCATCTGGATACCAAAATTCAAAAAAATTAACTTTTTTATTTGTATCTAGAACCAAAATCTATTAATGCCAGTTTTTAGATACTTGAATCAAGAATTCAGCATATTCGTTAGATCGCTGTAGGTCAACTGGTTTGGGAGATATCGAAGAAACCGTGCAGCATCTGGATACCAAAATTCAAAAAAATTAACTTTTTTATTTGTATCTAGAACCAAAATCTATTAATGCCAGTTTTTAGATACTTGAATCAAGAATTCAGCATATTAGTTATATCGCTGTAGGTCAACTGGTTTGGGAGATATCGAAGAAACCGTGCAGCATCTGGATACCAAAATTCAAAAAAGTTGAACTTTTTTATTTGTATCTAGAACCAAAATCTATTAATGCCAGTTTTTAGATACTTGAATCAAGAATTCAGCATATTCGTTAGATCGCTGTAGGTCAACTGGTTTGGGAGATATCGAAGAAACCGTGCAGCATCTGGATACCAAAATTCAAAGAAGTTGAACTTTTTTATTTGTATCTAGAACCAAAATCTATTAATGCCAGTTTTTAGATACTTGAATCAAGAATTCAGCATATTCGTTAGATCGCTGTAGGTCAACTGGTTTGGGAGATATCGAAGAAACCGTGCAGCATCTGGATACCAAAATTCAAAAAAGTTGAACTTTTTTATTTGTATCTAGAACCAAAATCTATTAATGCCAGTTTTTAGATACTTGAATCAAAAATTCAGCATATTCGTAAGATCGCTGTAGGTCAACTGGTTTGGGAGATATCGAAGAAACCGTGCAGCATCTGGATACCAAAATTCAAAAAAATTAACTTTTTTATTTGTATCTAGAACCAAAATCTATTAATGCCAGTTTTTAGATACTTGAATCAAGAATTCAGCATATTCGTTAGATCGCTGTAGGTCAACTGGTTTGGGAGATATCGAAGAAACCGTGCAGCATCTGGATACCAAAATTCAAAAAAATTAACTTTTTTATTTGTATCTAGAACCAAAATCTATTAATGCCAGTTTTTAGATACTTGAATCAAGAATTCAGCATATTCGTTAGATCGCTGTAGGTCAACTGGTTTGGGAGATATCGAAGAAACCGTGAAGCATCTGGATACCAAAATTCAAAAAAATTAACTTTTTTATTTGTATCTAGAACCAAAATCTATTAATGCCAGTTTTTAGATACTTGAATCAAGAATTCAGCATATTCGTTAGATCGCTGTAGGTCAACTGGTTTGGGAGATATCGAAGAAACCGTGCAGCATCTGGATACTAAAATTCAAAAAAAATAACTTTTTTATTTGTATCTAGAACCAAAATCTATTAATGCCAGTTTTTAGATACTTGAATCAAGAAATCAGCATATTCGTTAGATCGCTGTAGGTCAACTGGTTTGGGAGATATCGAAGAAACCGTGCAGCATCTGGATACCAAAATTCAAAAAAAATAACTTTTTTATTTGTATCTAGAACCAAAATCTATTAATGCCAGTTTTTAGATACTTGAATCAAGAATTCAGCATATTCGTTAGATCGCTGTAGGTCAACTGGTTTGGGAGATATCGAAGAATCCGTGCATCTGGATACTAAAATTCAAAAAGTTGAACTTTTTTATTTGTATCTAGAACCAAAATCTATTAATGCCAGTCTTTAGATACTTGAATCAAGAATTCAGCATATTCGTTAGATCGCTGTAGGTCAACTGGTTTGGGCGATATCGAAGAAACCGTGCAGCATCTGGATACCAAAATTCAAAAAAAATAACTTTTTTATTTGTATCTAGAACCAAAATCTATTAATGCCAGTTTTTAGATACTTGAATCAAGAATTCAGCATATTCGTTAGATCGCTGTAGGTCAACTGGTTTGGGAGATATCGAAGAATCCGTGCATCTGGATACTAAAATTCAAAAAGTTGAACTTTTTTATTTGTATCTAGAACCAAAATCTATTAATGCCAGTTTTTAGATACTTGAATCAAGAATTCAGCATATTCGTTAGATCGCTGTAGGTCAACTGGTTTGGGAGATATCGAAGAAACCGTGCAGCATCTGGATACTAAAATTCAAAAAGTTGAACTTTTTTATTTGTATCTAGAACCAAAATCTATTAATGCCAGTTTTTAGATACTTGAATCAAGAATTCAGCATATTCGTTAGATTGCTGTAGGTCAACTGGTTTGGGAGATATCGAAGAAACCGTGCAGCATCTGGATACTAAAATTCAAAAAAATTAACTTTTTTATTTGTATCTAGAACCAAAATCTATTAATGCCAGTTTTTAGATACTTGAATCAAGAATTCAGCATATTTGTTAGATCACTGTAGGTCAACTGGTTTGGGAGATATCGAAGAAACCGTGCAGCATCTGGATACTAAAATTCAAAAAAATTAACTTTTTTATTTGTATCTAGAACCAAAATCTATTAATGCCAGTTTTTAGATACTTGAATCAAGAATTCAGCATATTCGTTAGATCGCTGTAGGTCAACTGGTTTGGGAGATATCGAAGAAACCGTGCAGCATCTGGATACTAAAATTCAAAAAAATTAACTTTTTTATTTGTATCTAGAACCAAAATCTATTAATGCCAGTTTTTAGATACTTGAATCAAGAATTCAGCATATTCGTTAGATCGCTGTAGATCAACTGGTTTGGGAGATATCGAAGAAACCGTGCAGCATCTGGATACTAAAATTCAAAAAAAATAACTTTTTTGTTTGTATCTAGAACCAAAATCTATTAATGCCAGTTTTTAGATACTTGAATCAAGAATTCAGCATATTCGTTAGATCGCTGTAGGTCAACTGGTTTGGGAGATATCGAAGAAACCGTGCAGCATCTGGATACTAAAATTCAAAAAAATGAACTTTTTTATTTGTATCTAGAACCAAAATCTATTAATGCCAGTTTTTAGATACTTGAATCAAGAATTCAGCATATTCGTTAGATCGCTGTAGGTCAACTGGTTTGGGAGATATCGAAGAAACCGTGCAGCATCTGGATACTAAAATTCAAACAAATTAACTTTTTTATTTGTATCTAGAACCAAAATCTATTAATGCCAGTTTTTAGATACTTGAATCAAGAATTCAGCATATTCGTTAGATCGCTGTAGGTCAACTGGTTTGGGAGATATCGAAGAAACCGTGCAGCATCTGGATACTAAAATTCAAAAAAAATAACTTTTTTGTTTGTATCTAGAACCAAAATCTATTAATGCCAGTTTTTAGATACTTGAATCAAGAATTCAGCATATTCGTTAGATCGCTGTAGGTCAACTGGTTGGGGACATATCGAAGAAACCGTGCAGCATCTGGATACTAAAATTCAAAAAGTTGAACTTTTTTATTTGTATCTAGAACCAAAATCTATTAATGCCAGTTTTTAGATACAAGAAATCAGCATATTCGTTAGATCGCTGTAGGTCAACTGGTTTGGGAGATATCGAAGAAACCGTGCAGCATCTGGATACTAAAATTCAAAAAAATGAACTTTATTATTTGTATCTAGAACCAAAATCTATTAATGCCAGTTTTTAGATACTTGAATCAAAAATTCAGCATATTCGTAAGATCGCTGTAGGTCAACTGGTTTGGGAGATATCGAAGAAACCGTGCAGCATCTGGATACCAAAATTCAAAAAAATTAACTTTTTTATTTGTATCTAGAACCAAAATCTATTAATGCCAGTTTTTAGATACTTGAATCAAGAATTCAGCATATTCGTTAGATCGCTGTAGGTCAACTGGTTTGGGAGATATCGAAGAAACCGTGCAGCATCTGGATACCAAAATTCAAAAAAATTAACTTTTTTATTTGTATCTAGAACCAAAATCTATTAATGCCAGTTTTTAGATACTTGAATCAAGAATTCAGCATATTCGTTAGATCGCTGTAGGTCAACTGGTTTGGGAGATATCGAAGAAACCGTGCAGCATCTGGATACCAAAATTCAAAAAAATTAACTTTTTTATTTGTATCTAGAACCAAAATCTATTAATGCCAGTTTTTAGATACTTGAATCAAGAATTCAGCATATTCGTTAGATCGCTGTAGGTCAACTGGTTTGGGAGATATCGAAGAAACCGTGCAGCATCTGGATACTAAAATTCAAAAAAAATAACTTTTTTATTTGTATCTAGAACCAAAATCTATTAATGCCAGTTTTTAGATACTTGAATCAAGAAATCAGCATATTCGTTAGATCGCTGTAGGTCAACTGGTTTGGGAGATATCGAAGAAACCGTGCAGCATCTGGATACCAAAATTCAAAAAAAATAACTTTTTTATTTGTATCTAGAACCAAAATCTATTAATGCCAGTTTTTAGATACTTGAATCAAGAATTCAGCATATTCGTTAGATTGCTGTAGGTCAACTGGTTTGGGAGATATCGAAGAAACCGTGCAGCATCTGGATACTAAAATTCAAAAAGTTGAACTTTTTTATTTGTATCTAGAACCAAAATCTATTAATGCCAGTCTTTAGATACTTGAATCAAGAATTCAGCATATTCGTTAGATCGCTGTAGGTCAACTGGTTTGGGCGATATCGAAGAAACCGTGCAGCATCTGGATACCAAAATTCAAAAAAAATAACTTTTTTATTTGTATCTAGAACCAAAATCTATTAATGCCAGTTTTTAGATACTTGAATCAAGAATTCAGCATATTCGTTAGATCGCTGTAGGTCAACTGGTTTGGGAGATATCGAAGAATCCGTGCATCTGGATACTAAAATTCAAAAAGTTGAACTTTTTTATTTGTATCTAGAACCAAAATCTATTAATGCCAGTCTTTAGATACTTGAATCAAGAATTCAGCATATTCGTTAGATCGCTGTAGGTCAACTGGTTTGGGCGATATCGAAGAAACCGTGCAGCATCTGGATACCAAAATTCAAAAAAAATAACTTTTTTATTTGTATCTAGAACCAAAATCTATTAATGCCAGTTTTTAGATACTTGAATCAAGAATTCAGCATATTCGTTAGATCGCTGTAGGTCAACTGGTTTGGGAGATATCGAAGAATCCGTGCATCTGGATACTAAAATTCAAAAAGTTGAACTTTTTTATTTGTATCTAGAACCAAAATCTATTAATGCCAGTTTTTAGATACTTGAATCAAGAATTCAGCATATTCGTTAGATCGCTGTAGGTCAACTGGTTTGGGAGATATCGAAGAAACCGTGCAGCATCTGGATACTAAAATTCAAAAAGTTGAACTTTTTTATTTGTATCTAGAACCAAAATCTATTAATGCCAGTTTTTAGATACTTGAATCAAGAATTCAGCATATTCGTTAGATTGCTGTAGGTCAACTGGTTTGGGAGATATCGAAGAAACCGTGCAGCATCTGGATACTAAAATTCAAAAAAATTAACTTTTTTATTTGTATCTAGAACCAAAATCTATTAATGCCAGTTTTTAGATACTTGAATCAAGAATTCAGCATATTTGTTAGATCACTGTAGGTCAACTGGTTTGGGAGATATCGAAGAAACCGTGCAGCATCTGGATACTAAAATTCAAAAAAATTAACTTTTTTATTTGTATCTAGAACCAAAATCTATTAATGCCAGTTTTTAGATACTTGAATCAAGAATTCAGCATATTCGTTAGATCGCTGTAGGTCAACTGGTTTGGGAGATATCGAAGAAACCGTGCAGCATCTGGATACTAAAATTCAAAAAAATTAACTTTTTTATTTGTATCTAGAACCAAAATCTATTAATGCCAGTTTTTAGATACTTGAATCAAGAATTCAGCATATTCGTTAGATCGCTGTAGATCAACTGGTTTGGGAGATATCGAAGAAACCGTGCAGCATCTGGATACTAAAATTCAAAAAAAATAACTTTTTTGTTTGTATCTAGAACCAAAATCTATTAATGCCAGTTTTTAGATACTTGAATCAAGAATTCAGCATATTCGTTAGATCGCTGTAGGTCAACTGGTTTGGGAGATATCGAAGAAACCGTGCAGCATCTGGATACTAAAATTCAAAAAAATGAACTTTTTTATTTGTATCTAGAACCAAAATCTATTAATGCCAGTTTTTAGATACTTGAATCAAGAATTCAGCATATTCGTTAGATCGCTGTAGGTCAACTGGTTTGGGAGATATCGAAGAAACCGTGCAGCATCTGGATACTAAAATTCAAACAAATTAACTTTTTTATTTGTATCTAGAACCAAAATCTATTAATGCCAGTTTTTAGATACTTGAATCAAGAATTCAGCATATTCGTTAGATCGCTGTAGGTCAACTGGTTTGGGAGATATCGAAGAAACCGTGCAGCATCTGGATACTAAAATTCAAAAAAAATAACTTTTTTGTTTGTATCTAGAACCAAAATCTATTAATGCCAGTTTTTAGATACTTGAATCAAGAATTCAGCATATTCGTTAGATCGCTGTAGGTCAACTGGTTGGGGACATATCGAAGAAACCGTGCAGCATCTGGATACTAAAATTCAAAAAGTTGAACTTTTTTATTTGTATCTAGAACCAAAATCTATTAATGCCAGTTTTTAGATACAAGAAATCAGCATATTCGTTAGATCGCTGTAGGTCAACTGGTTTGGGAGATATCGAAGAAACCGTGCAGCATCTGGATACTAAAATTCAAAAAAATGAACTTTATTATTTGTATCTAGAACCAAAATCTATTAATGCCAGTTTTTAGATACTTGAATCAAAAATTCAGCATATTCGTAAGATCGCTGTAGGTCAACTGGTTTGGGAGATATCGAAGAAACCGTGCAGCATCTGGATACCAAAATTCAAAAAAATTAACTTTTTTATTTGTATCTAGAACCAAAATCTATTAATGCCAGTTTTTAGATACTTGAATCAAGAATTCAGCATATTCGTTAGATCGCTGTAGGTCAACTGGTTTGGGAGATATCGAAGAAACCGTGCAGCATCTGGATACCAAAATTCAAAAAAATTAACTTTTTTATTTGTATCTAGAACCAAAATCTATTAATGCCAGTTTTTAGATACTTGAATCAAGAATTCAGCATATTCGTTAGATCGCTGTAGGTCAACTGGTTTGGGAGATATCGAAGAAACCGTGCAGCATCTGGATACCAAAATTCAAAAAAATTAACTTTTTTATTTGTATCTAGAACCAAAATCTATTAATGCCAGTTTTTAGATACTTGAATCAAGAATTCAGCATATTCGTTAGATCGCTGTAGGTCAACTGGTTTGGGAGATATCGAAGAAACCGTGCAGCATCTGGATACTAAAATTCAAAAAAAATAACTTTTTTATTTGTATCTAGAACCAAAATCTATTAATGCCAGTTTTTAGATACTTGAATCAAGAAATCAGCATATTCGTTAGATCGCTGTAGGTCAACTGGTTTGGGAGATATCGAAGAAACCGTGCAGCATCTGGATACCAAAATTCAAAAAAAATAACTTTTTTATTTGTATCTAGAACCAAAATCTATTAATGCCAGTTTTTAGATACTTGAATCAAGAATTCAGCATATTCGTTAGATCGCTGTAGGTCAACTGGTTTGGGAGATATCGAAGAATCCGTGCATCTGGATACTAAAATTCAAAAAGTTGAACTTTTTTATTTGTATCTAGAACCAAAATCTATTAATGCCAGTCTTTAGATACTTGAATCAAGAATTCAGCATATTCGTTAGATCGCTGTAGGTCAACTGGTTTGGGCGATATCGAAGAAACCGTGCAGCATCTGGATACCAAAATTCAAAAAAAATAACTTTTTTATTTGTATCTAGAACCAAAATCTATTAATGCCAGTTTTTAGATACTTGAATCAAGAATTCAGCATATTCGTTAGATCGCTGTAGGTCAACTGGTTTGGGAGATATCGAAGAATCCGTGCATCTGGATACTAAAATTCAAAAAGTTGAACTTTTTTATTTGTATCTAGAACCAAAATCTATTAATGCCAGTTTTTAGATACTTGAATCAAGAATTCAGCATATTCGTTAGATCGCTGTAGGTCAACTGGTTTGGGAGATATCGAAGAAACCGTGCAGCATCTGGATACTAAAATTCAAAAAGTTGAACTTTTTTATTTGTATCTAGAACCAAAATCTATTAATGCCAGTTTTTAGATACTTGAATCAAGAATTCAGCATATTCGTTAGATTGCTGTAGGTCAACTGGTTTGGGAGATATCGAAGAAACCGTGCAGCATCTGGATACTAAAATTCAAAAAAATTAACTTTTTTATTTGTATCTAGAACCAAAATCTATTAATGCCAGTTTTTAGATACTTGAATCAAGAATTCAGCATATTTGTTAGATCACTGTAGGTCAACTGGTTTGGGAGATATCGAAGAAACCGTGCAGCATCTGGATACTAAAATTCAAAAAAATTAACTTTTTTATTTGTATCTAGAACCAAAATCTATTAATGCCAGTTTTTAGATACTTGAATCAAGAATTCAGCATATTCGTTAGATCGCTGTAGGTCAACTGGTTTGGGAGATATCGAAGAAACCGTGCAGCATCTGGATACTAAAATTCAAAAAAATTAACTTTTTTATTTGTATCTAGAACCAAAATCTATTAATGCCAGTTTTTAGATACTTGAATCAAGAATTCAGCATATTCGTTAGATCGCTGTAGATCAACTGGTTTGGGAGATATCGAAGAAACCGTGCAGCATCTGGATACTAAAATTCAAAAAAAATAACTTTTTTGTTTGTATCTAGAACCAAAATCTATTAATGCCAGTTTTTAGATACTTGAATCAAGAATTCAGCATATTCGTTAGATCGCTGTAGGTCAACTGGTTTGGGAGATATCGAAGAAACCGTGCAGCATCTGGATACTAAAATTCAAAAAAAATAACTTTTTTGTTTGTATCTAGAATCAAAATCTATTAATGCCAGTTTTTAGATACTTGAATTAAGAATTCAGCATATTCGTAAGATCGCTGTAGGTCAACTGGTTTGGGAGATATCGAAGAAACCGTGCAGCATCTGGATACTAAAATTCAAAAAAATGAACTTTTTTATTTGTATCTAGAACCAAAATCTATTAATGCCAGTTTTTAGATACTTGAATCAAGAATTCAGCATATTCGTTAGATCGCTGTAGGTCAACTGGTTTGGGAGATATCGAAGAAACCGTGCAGCATCTGGATACTAAAATTCAAACAAATTAACTTTTTTATTTGTATCTAGAACCAAAATCTATTAATGCCAGTTTTTAGATACTTGAATCAAGAATTCAGCATATTCGTTAGATCGCTGTAGGTCAACTGGTTTGGGAGATATCGAAGAAACCGTGCAGCATCTGGATACTAAAATTCAAAAAAAATAACTTTTTTGTTTGTATCTAGAACCAAAATCTATTAATGCCAGTTTTTAGATACTTGAATCAAGAATTCAGCATATTCGTTAGATCGCTGTAGGTCAACTGGTTGGGGACATATCGAAGAAACCGTGCAGCATCTGGATACTAAAATTCAAAAAGTTGAACTTTTTTATTTGTATCTAGAACCAAAATCTATTAATGCCAGTTTTTAGATACAAGAAATCAGCATATTCGTTAGATCGCTGTAGGTCAACTGGTTTGGGAGATATCGAAGAAACCGTGCAGCATCTGGATACTAAAATTCAAAAAAATGAACTTTATTATTTGTATCTAGAACCAAAATCTATTAATGCCAGTTTTTAGATACTTGAATCAAGAATGCAGCATATTCGTTAGATCGCTGTAGGTCAACTGGTTTGGGAGATATCGAAGAAACCGTGCAGCATCTGGATACTAAAATTCAAAAAAAATTAACTTTTTTATTTGTATCTAGAACCAAAATCTATTAATGCCAGTTTTTAGATACTTGAATCAAGAATTCGGCATAGTCGTTAGATCGCTGTAGGTCAACTGGTTTGGGAGATATCGAAGAAACCGTGCAGCATCTGGATACTAAAATTCAAAAAAATTAACTTTTTTATTTGTATCTAGAACCAAAATCTATTAATGCCAGTTTTTAGATACTTGAATCAAGAATTCAGCATATTCGTTAGATCGCTGTAGGTCAACTGGTTTGGGAGATATCGAAGAAACCGTGCAGCATCTGGATACCAAAATTCAAAAAAATTAACTTTTTTATTTGTATCTAGAACCAAAATCTATTAATGCCAGTTTTTAGATACTTGAATCAAGAATTCAGCATATTCGTTAGATCGCTGTAGGTCAACTGGTTTGGGAGATATCGAAGAAACCGTGCAGCATCTGGATACCAAAATTCAAAAAAATTAACTTTTTTATTTGTATCTAGAACCAAAATCTATTAATGCCAGTTTTTAGATACTTGAATCAAGAATTCAGCATATTCGTTAGATCGCTGTAGGTCAACTGGTTTGGGAGATATCGAAGAAACCGTGCAGCATCTGGATACCAAAATTCAAAAAAGTTGAACTTTTTTATTTGTATCTAGAACCAAAATCTATTAATGCCAGTTTTTAGATACTTGAATCAAGAATTCAGCATATTCGTTAGATCGCTGTAGGTCAACTGGTTTGGGAGATATCGAAGAAACCGTGCAGCATCTGGATACCAAAATTCAAAAAAGTTGAACTTTTTTATTTGTATCTAGAACCAAAATCTATTAATGCCAGTTTTTAGATACTTGAATCAAGAAATCAGCATATTCGTTAGATCGCTGTAGGTCAACTGGTTTGGGAGATATCGAAGAAACCGTGCAGCATCTGGATACCAAAATTCAAAAAAATTAACTTTTTTATTTGTATCTAGAACCAAAATCTATTAATGCCAGTTTTTAGATACTTGAATCAAGAATTCAGCATATTCGTTAGATCGCTGTAGGTCAACTGGTTTGGGAGATATCGAAGAAACCGTGCAGCATCTGGATACCAAAATTCAAAAAAGTTGAACTTTTTTATTTGTATCTAGAACCAAAATCTATTAATGCCAGTTTTTAGATACTTGAATCAAGAATTCAGCATATTCGTTAGATCGCTGTAGGTCAACTGGTTTGGGAGATATCGAAGAAACCGTGCAGCATCTGGATACCAAAATTCAAAAAAATTAACTTTTTTATTTGTATCTAGAACCAAAATCTATTAATGCCAGTTTTTAGATACTTGAATCAAGAATTCAGCATATTCGTTAGATCGCTGTAGGTCAACTGGTTTGGGAGATATCGAAGAAACCGTGCAGCATCTGGATACCAAAATTCAAAAAAGTTGAACTTTTTTATTTGTATCTAGAACCAAAATCTATTAATGCCAGTTTTTAGATACTTGAATCAAGAATTCAGCATATTCGTTAGATCGCTGTAGGTCAACTGGTTTGGGAGATATCGAAGAAACCGTGCAGCATCTGGATACTAAAATTCAAAAAAAATTAACTTTTTTATTTGTATCTAGAACCAAAATCTATTAATGCCAGTTTTTAGATACTTGAATCAAGAATTCGGCATAGTCGTTAGATCGCTGTAGGTCAACTGGTTTGGGAGATATCGAAGAAACCGTGCAGCATCTGGATACTAAAATTCAAAAAAATTAACTTTTTTATTTGTATCTAGAACCAAAATCTATTAATGCCAGTTTTTAGATACTTGAATCAAGAATTCAGCATATTCGTTAGATCGCTGTAGGTCAACTGGTTTGGGAGATATCGAAGAAACCGTGCAGCATCTGGATACCAAAATTCAAAAAAATTAACTTTTTTATTTGTATCTAGAACCAAAATCTATTAATGCCAGTTTTTAGATACTTGAATCAAGAATTCAGCATATTCGTTAGATCGCTGTAGGTCAACTGGTTTGGGAGATATCGAAGAAACCGTGCAGCATCTGGATACCAAAATTCAAAAAAATTAACTTTTTTATTTGTATCTAGAACCAAAATCTATTAATGCCAGTTTTTAGATACTTGAATCAAGAATTCAGCATATTCGTTAGATCGCTGTAGGTCAACTGGTTTGGGAGATATCGAAGAAACCGTGCAGCATCTGGATACCAAAATTCAAAAAAGTTGAACTTTTTTATTTGTATCTAGAACCAAAATCTATTAATGCCAGTTTTTAGATACTTGAATCAAGAATTCAGCATATTCGTTAGATCGCTGTAGGTCAACTGGTTTGGGAGATATCGAAGAAACCGTGCAGCATCTGGATACTAAAATTCAAAAAAATTAACTTTTTTATTTGTATCTAGAACCAAAATCTATTAATGCCAGTTTTTAGATACTTGAATCAAGAATTCAGCATATTCGTTAGATCGCTGTAGGTCAACTGGTTTGGGAGATATCGAAGAAACCGTGCAGCATCTGGATACTAAAATTCAAACAAATTAACTTTTTTATTTGTATCTAGAACCAAAATCTATTAATGCCAGTTTTTAGATACTTGAATCAAGAATTCAGCATATTCGTTAGATCGCTGTAGGTCAACTGGTTTGGGAGATATCGAAGAAACCGTGCAGCATCTGGATACTAAAATTCAAAAAAAATAACTTTTTTGTTTGTATCTAGAACCAAAATCTATTAATGCCAGTTTTTAGATACTTGAATCAAGAATTCAGCATATTCGTTAGATCGCTGTAGGTCAACTGGTTGGGGACATATCGAAGAAACCGTGCAGCATCTGGATACTAAAATTCAAAAAGTTGAACTTTTTTATTTGTATCTAGAACCAAAATCTATTAATGCCAGTTTTTAGATACAAGAAATCAGCATATTCGTTAGATCGCTGTAGGTCAACTGGTTTGGGAGATATCGAAGAAACCGTGCAGCATCTGGATACTAAAATTCAAAAAAATGAACTTTATTATTTGTATCTAGAACCAAAATCTATTAATGCCAGTTTTTAGATACTTGAATCAAGAATTCAGCATATTCGTTAGATCGCTGTAGGTCAACTGGTTTGGGAGATATCGAAGAAACCGTGCAGCATCTGGATACCAAAATTCAAAAAAGTTGAACTTTTTTATTTGTATCTAGAACCAAAATCTATTAATGCCAGTTTTTAGATACTTGAATCAAGAATTCAGCATATTCGTTAGATCGCTGTAGGTCAACTGGTTTGGGAGATATCGAAGAAACCGTGCAGCATCTGGATACCAAAATTCAAAAAAGTTGAACTTTTTTATTTGTATCTAGAACCAAAATCTATTAATGCCAGTTTTTAGATACTTGAATCAAGAAATCAGCATATTCGTTAGATCGCTGTAGGTCAACTGGTTTGGGAGATATCGAAGAAACCGTGCAGCATCTGGATACCAAAATTCAAAAAAATTAACTTTTTTATTTGTATCTAGAACCAAAATCTATTAATGCCAGTTTTTAGATACTTGAATCAAGAATTCAGCATATTCGTTAGATCGCTGTAGGTCAACTGGTTTGGGAGATATCGAAGAAACCGTGCAGCATCTGGATACCAAAATTCAAAAAAGTTGAACTTTTTTATTTGTATCTAGAACCAAAATCTATTAATGCCAGTTTTTAGATACTTGAATCAAGAATTCAGCATATTCGTTAGATCGCTGTAGGTCAACTGGTTTGGGAGATATCGAAGAAACCGTGCAGCATCTGGATACCAAAATTCAAAAAAATTAACTTTTTTATTTGTATCTAGAACCAAAATCTATTAATGCCAGTTTTTAGATACTTGAATCAAGAATTCAGCATATTCGTTAGATCGCTGTAGGTCAACTGGTTTGGGAGATATCGAAGAAACCGTGCAGCATCTGGATACCAAAATTCAAAAAAGTTGAACTTTTTTATTTGTATCTAGAACCAAAATCTATTAATGCCAGTTTTTAGATACTTGAATCAAGAATTCAGCATATTCGTTAGATCGCTGTAGGTCAACTGGTTTGGGAGATATCGAAGAAACCGTGCAGCATCTGGATACTAAAATTCAAAAAAAATTAACTTTTTTATTTGTATCTAGAACCAAAATCTATTAATGCCAGTTTTTAGATACTTGAATCAAGAATTCGGCATAGTCGTTAGATCGCTGTAGGTCAACTGGTTTGGGAGATATCGAAGAAACCGTGCAGCATCTGGATACTAAAATTCAAAAAAATTAACTTTTTTATTTGTATCTAGAACCAAAATCTATTAATGCCAGTTTTTAGATACTTGAATCAAGAATTCAGCATATTCGTTAGATCGCTGTAGGTCAACTGGTTTGGGAGATATCGAAGAAACCGTGCAGCATCTGGATACCAAAATTCAAAAAAATTAACTTTTTTATTTGTATCTAGAACCAAAATCTATTAATGCCAGTTTTTAGATACTTGAATCAAGAATTCAGCATATTCGTTAGATCGCTGTAGGTCAACTGGTTTGGGAGATATCGAAGAAACCGTGCAGCATCTGGATACCAAAATTCAAAAAAATTAACTTTTTTATTTGTATCTAGAACCAAAATCTATTAATGCCAGTTTTTAGATACTTGAATCAAGAATTCAGCATATTCGTTAGATCGCTGTAGGTCAACTGGTTTGGGAGATATCGAAGAAACCGTGCAGCATCTGGATACCAAAATTCAAAAAAGTTGAACTTTTTTATTTGTATCTAGAACCAAAATCTATTAATGCCAGTTTTTAGATACTTGAATCAAGAATTCAGCATATTCGTTAGATCGCTGTAGGTCAACTGGTTTGGGAGATATCGAAGAAACCGTGCAGCATCTGGATACTAAAATTCAAAAAAATTAACTTTTTTATTTGTATCTAGAACCAAAATCTATTAATGCCAGTTTTTAGATACTTGAATCAAGAATTCAGCATATTCGTTAGATCGCTGTAGGTCAACTGGTTTGGGAGATATCGAAGAAACCGTGCAGCATCTGGATACTAAAATTCAAACAAATTAACTTTTTTATTTGTATCTAGAACCAAAATCTATTAATGCCAGTTTTTAGATACTTGAATCAAGAATTCAGCATATTCGTTAGATCGCTGTAGGTCAACTGGTTTGGGAGATATCGAAGAAACCGTGCAGCATCTGGATACTAAAATTCAAAAAAAATAACTTTTTTGTTTGTATCTAGAACCAAAATCTATTAATGCCAGTTTTTAGATACTTGAATCAAGAATTCAGCATATTCGTTAGATCGCTGTAGGTCAACTGGTTGGGGACATATCGAAGAAACCGTGCAGCATCTGGATACTAAAATTCAAAAAGTTGAACTTTTTTATTTGTATCTAGAACCAAAATCTATTAATGCCAGTTTTTAGATACAAGAAATCAGCATATTCGTTAGATCGCTGTAGGTCAACTGGTTTGGGAGATATCGAAGAAACCGTGCAGCATCTGGATACTAAAATTCAAAAAAATGAACTTTATTATTTGTATCTAGAACCAAAATCTATTAATGCCAGTTTTTAGATACTTGAATCAAGAATGCAGCATATTCGTTAGATCGCTGTAGGTCAACTGGTTTGGGAGATATCGAAGAAACCGTGCAGCATCTGGATACTAAAATTCAAAAAAATTAACTTTTTTATTTGTATCTAGAACCAAAATCTATTAATGCCAGTTTTTAGATACTTGAATCAAGAATTCGGCATATTCGTTAGATCGCTGTAGGTCAACTGGTTTGGGAGATATCGAAGAAACCGTGCAGCATCTGGATACTAAAATTCAAAAAAATTAACTTTTTTATTTGTATCTAGAACCAAAATCTATTAATGCCAGTTTTTAGATACTTGAATCAAGAATTCAGCATATTCGTTAGATCGCTGTAGGTCAACTGGTTTGGGAGATATCGAAGAAACCGTGCAGCATCTGGATACCAAAATTCAAAAAAATGAACTTTTTTATTTGTATCTAGAACCAAAATCTATTAATGCCAGTTTTTAGATACTTGAATCAAGAATTCAGCATATTCGTTAGATCGCTGTAGGTCAACTGGTTTGGGAGATATCGAAGAAACCGTGCAGCATCTGGATACCAAAATTCAAAAAAATTAACTTTTTTATTTGTATCTAGAACCAAAATCTATTAATGCCAGTTTTTAGATACTTGAATCAAGAATTCAGCATATTCGTTAGATCGCTGTAGGTCAACTGGTTTGGGAGATATCGAAGAAACCGTGCAGCATCTGGATACCAAAATTCAAAAAAGTTGAACTTTTTTATTTGTATCTAGAACCAAAATCTATTAATGCCAGTTTTTAGATACTTGAATCAAGAATTCAGCATATTCGTTAGATCGCTGTAGGTCAACTGGTTTGGGAGATATCGAAGAAACCGTGCAGCATCTGGATACCAAAATTCAAAAAAGTTGAACTTTTTTATTTGTATCTAGAACCAAAATCTATTAATGCCAGTTTTTAGATACTTGAATCAAGAAATCAGCATATTCGTTAGATCGCTGTAGGTCAACTGGTTTGGGAGATATCGAAGAAACCGTGCAGCATCTGGATACCAAAATTCAAAAAAATTAACTTTTTTATTTGTATCTAGAACCAAAATCTATTAATGCCAGTTTTTAGATACTTGAATCAAGAATTCAGCATATTCGTTAGATCGCTGTAGGTCAACTGGTTTGGGAGATATCGAAGAAACCGTGCAGCATCTGGATACCAAAATTCAAAAAAGTTGAACTTTTTTATTTGTATCTAGAACCAAAATCTATTAATGCCAGTTTTTAGATACTTGAATCAAGAATTCAGCATATTCGTTAGATCGCTGTAGGTCAACTGGTTTGGGAGATATCGAAGAAACCGTGCAGAATCTGGATACTAAAATTCAAAAAAATTAACTTTTTTATTTGTATATAGAACCAAAATCTATTAATGCCAGTTTTTAGATACTTGAATCAAGAATTCAGCATATTCGTTAGATCGCTGTAGGTCAACTGGTTTGGGAGATATCGAAGAAACCGTGCAGCATCTGGATACCAAAATTCATAAAAATGAACTTTTTTATTTGTATCTAGAACCAAAATCTATTAATGCCAGTTTTTAGATACTTGAATCAAGAATTCAGCATATTCGTTAGATCGCTGTAGGTCAACTGGTTTGGGAGATATCGAAGAAACCGTGCAGCATCTGGATACCAAAATTCAAAAAAATTAACTTTTTTATTTGTATCTAGAACCAAAATCTATTAATGCCAGTTTTTAGATACTTGAATCAAGAATTCAGCATATTCGTTAGATCGCTGTAGGTCAACTGGTTTGGGAGATATCGAAGAAACCGTGCAGCATCTGGATACCAAAATTCAAAAAAGTTGAACTTTTTTATTTGTATCTAGAACCAAAATCTATTAATGCCAGTTTTTAGATACTTGAATCAAGAATTCAGCATATTCGTTAGATCGCTGTAGGTCAACTGGTTTGGGAGATATCGAAGAAACCGTGCAGCATCTGGATACCAAAATTCAAAAAAATGAACTTTTTTATTTGTATCTAGAACCAAAATCTATTAATGCCAGTTTTTAGATACTTGAATCAAGAATTCAGCATATTCGTTAGATCGCTGTAGGTCAACTGGTTTGGGAGATATCGAAGAAACCGTGCAGCATCTGGATACCAAAATTCAAAAAAATTAACTTTTTTATTTGTATCTAGAACCAAAATCTATTAATGCCAGTTTTTAGATACTTGAATCAAGAATTCAGCATATTCGTTAGATCGCTGTAGGTCAACTGGTTTGGGAGATATCGAAGAAACCGTGCAGCATCTGGATACCAAAATTCAAAAAAATTAACTTTTTTATTTGTATCTAGAACCAAAATCTATTAATGCCAGTTTTTAGATACTTGAATCAAGAATTCAGCATATTCGTTAGATCGCTGTAGGTCAACTGGTTTGGGAGATATCGAAGAAACCGTGCAGCATCTGGATACCAAAATTCAAAAAAGTTGAACTTTTTTATTTGTATCTAGAACCAAAATCTATTAATGCCAGTTTTTAGATACTTGAATCAAGAATTCAGCATATTCGTTAGATCGCTGTAGGTCAACTGGTTTGGGAGATATCGAAGAAACCGTGCAGCATCTGGATACCAAAATTCAAAAAAGTTGAACTTTTTTATTTGTATCTAGAACCAAAATCTATTAATGCCAGTTTTTAGATACTTGAATCAAGAATTCAGCCTATTCGTTAGATCGCTGTAGGTCAACTGGTTTGGGAGATATCGAAGAAACCGTGCAGCATCTGGATACCAAAATTCAAAAAAGTTGAACTTTTTTATTTGTATCTAGAACCAAAATCTATTAATGCCAGTTTTTAGATACTTGAATCAAAAATTCAGCATATTCGTAAGATCGCTGTAGGTCAACTGGTTTGGGAGATATCGAAGAAACCGTGCAGAATCTGGATACTAAAATTCAAAAAAATTAACTTTTTTATTTGTATATAGAACCAAAATCTATTAATGCCAGTTTTTAGATACTTGAATCAAGAATTCAGCATATTCGTTAGATCGCTGTAGGTCAACTGGTTTGGGAGATATCGAAGAAACCGTGCAGCATCTGGATACCAAAATTCAAAAAAATTAACTTTTTTATTTGTATCTAGAACCAAAATCTATTAATGCCAGTTTTTAGATACTTGAATCAAGAATTCAGCATATTCGTTAGATCGCTGTAGGTCAACTGGTTTGGGAGATATCGAAGAAACCGTGCAGCATCTGGATACCAAAATTCAAAAAAATTAACTTTTTTATTTGTATCTAGAACCAAAATCTATTAATGCCAGTTTTTAGATACTTGAATCAAGAATTCAGCATATTCGTTAGATCGCTGTAGGTCAACTGGTTTGGGAGATATCGAAGAAACCGTGCAGCATCTGGATACTAAAATTCAAAAAAAATAACTTTTTTATTTGTATATAGAACCAAAATCTATTAATGCCAGTTTTTAGATACTTGAATCAAGAATTCAGCATATTCGTTAGATCGCTGTAGGTCAACTGGTTTGGGAGATATCGAAGAATCCGTGCATCTGGATACTAAAATTCAAAAAGTTGAACTTTTTTATTTGTATCTAGAACCAAAATCTATTAATGCCAGTCTTTAGATACTTGAATCAAGAATTCAGCATATTCGTTAGATCGCTGTAGGTCAACTGGTTTGGGCGATATCGAAGAAACCGTGCAGCATCTGGATACCAAAATTCAAAAAAAATAACTTTTTTATTTGTATCTAGAACCAAAATCTATTAATGCCAGTTTTTAGATACTTGAATCAAGAATTCAGCATATTCGTTAGATCGCTGTAGGTCAACTGGTTTGGGAGATATCGAAGAATCCGTGCATCTGGATACTAAAATTCAAAAAGTTGAACTTTTTTATTTGTATCTAGAACCAAAATCTATTAATGCCAGTCTTTAGATACTTGAATCAAGAATTCAGCATATTCGTTAGATCGCTGTAGGTCAACTGGTTTGGGCGATATCGAAGAAACCGTGCAGCATCTGGATACCAAAATTCAAAAAAAATAACTTTTTTATTTGTATCTAGAACCAAAATCTATTAATGCCAGTTTTTAGATACTTGAATCAAGAATTCAGCATATTCGTTAGATCGCTGTAGGTCAACTGGTTTGGGAGATATCGAAGAATCCGTGCATCTGGATACTAAAATTCAAAAAGTTGAACTTTTTTATTTGTATCTAGAACCAAAATCTATTAATGCCAGTTTTTAGATACTTGAATCAAGAATTCAGCATATTCGTTAGATCGCTGTAGGTCAACTGGTTTGGGAGATATCGAAGAAACTGTGCAGCATCTGGATACTAAAATTCAAAAAGTTGAACTTTTTTATTTGTATCTAGAACCAAAATCTATTAATGCCAGTTTTTAGATACTTGAATCAAGAATTCAGCATATTCGTTAGATTGCTGTAGGTCAACTGGTTTGGGAGATATCGAAGAAACCGTGCAGCATCTGGATACTAAAATTCAAAAAAATTAACTTTTTTATTTGTATCTAGAACCAAAATCTATTAATGCCAGTTTTTAGATACTTGAATCAAGAATTCAGCATATTTGTTAGATCACTGTAGGTCAACTGGTTTGGGAGATATCGAAGAAACCGTGCAGCATCTGGATACTAAAATTCAAAAAAATTAACTTTTTTATTTGTATCTAGAACCAAAATCTATTAATGCCAGTTTTTAGATACTTGAATCAAAAATTCAGCATATTCGTAAGATCGCTGTAGGTCAACTGGTTTGGGAGATATCGAAGAAACCGTGCAGAATCTGGATACTAAAATTCAAAAAAATTAACTTTTTTATTTGTATATAGAACCAAAATCTATTAATGCCAGTTTTTAGATACTTGAATCAAGAATTCAGCATATTCGTTAGATCGCTGTAGGTCAACTGGTTTGGGAGATATCGAAGAATCCGTGCATCTGGATACTAAAATTCAAAAAGTTGAACTTTTTTATTTGTATCTAGAACCAAAATCTATTAATGCCAGTCTTTAGATACTTGAATCAAGAATTCAGCATATTCGTTAGATCGCTGTAGGTCAACTGGTTTGGGCGATATCGAAGAAACCGTGCAGCATCTGGATACCAAAATTCAAAAAAAATAACTTTTTTATTTGTATCTAGAACCAAAATCTATTAATGCCAGTTTTTAGATACTTGAATCAAGAATTCAGCATATTCGTTAGATCGCTGTAGGTCAACTGGTTTGGGAGATATCGAAGAATCCGTGCATCTGGATACTAAAATTCAAAAAGTTGAACTTTTTTATTTGTATCTAGAACCAAAATCTATTAATGCCAGTTTTTAGATACTTGAATCAAGAATTCAGCATATTCGTTAGATCGCTGTAGGTCAACTGGTTTGGGAGATATCGAAGAAACTGTGCAGCATCTGGATACTAAAATTCAAAAAGTTGAACTTTTTTATTTGTATCTAGAACCAAAATCTATTAATGCCAGTTTTTAGATACTTGAATCAAGAATTCAGCATATTCGTTAGATTGCTGTAGGTCAACTGGTTTGGGAGATATCGAAGAAACCGTGCAGCATCTGGATACTAAAATTCAAAAAAATTAACTTTTTTATTTGTATCTAGAACCAAAATCTATTAATGCCAGTTTTTAGATACTTGAATCAAGAATTCAGCATATTTGTTAGATCACTGTAGGTCAACTGGTTTGGGAGATATCGAAGAAACCGTGCAGCATCTGGATACTAAATTCAAAAAAATTAACTTTTTTATTTGTATCTAGAACCAAAATCTATTAATGCCAGTTTTTAGATACTTGAATCAAGAATTCAGCATATTCGTTAGATCGCTGTAGGTCAACTGGTTTGGGAGATATCGAAGAAACCGTGCAGCATCTGGATACTAAAATTCAAAAAAATTAACTTTTTTATTTGTATCTAGAACCAAAATCTATTAATGCCAGTTTTTAGATACTTGAATCAAGAATTCAGCATATTCGTTAGATCGCTGTAGGTCAACTGGTTTGGGAGATATCGAAGAAACCGTGCAGCATCTGGATACCAAAATTCAAAAAAGTTGAACTTTTTTATTTGTATCTAGAACCAAAATCTATTAATGCCAGTTTTTAGATACTTGAATCAAGAATTCAGCATATTCGTTAGATCGCTGTAGGTCAACTGGTTTGGGAGATATCGAAGAAACCGTGCAGCATCTGGATACCAAAATTCAAAAAATGACTTTTTTATTTGTATCTAGAACCAAAATCTATTAATGCCAGTTTTTAGATACTTGAATCAAGAATTCAGCATATTCGTTAGATCGCTGTAGGTCAACTGGTTTGGGAGATATCGAAGAAACCGTGCAGCATCTGGATACCAAAATTCAAAAAATTAACTTTTTTATTTGTATCTAGAACCAAAATCTATTAATGCCAGTTTTTAGATACTTGAATCAAGAATTCAGCATATTCGTTAGATCGCTGTAGGTCAACTGGTTTGGGAGATATCGAAGAAACCGTGCAGCATCTGGATACCAAAATTCAAAAAAATTAACTTTTTTATTTGTATCTAGAACCAAAATCTATTAATGCCAGTTTTTAGATACTTGAATCAAGAATTCAGCATATTCGTTAGATCGCTGTAGGTCAACTGGTTTGGGAGATATCGAAGAAACCGTGCAGCATCTGGATACCAAAATTCAAAAAAGTTGAACTTTTTTATTTGTATCTAGAACCAAAATCTATTAATGCCAGTTTTTAGATACTTGAATCAAGAATTCAGCATATTCGTTAGATCGCTGTAGGTCAACTGGTTGGGAGATATCGAAGAAACCGTGCAGCATCCTGGATACCAAAATTCAAAAAAGTTGAACTTTTTTATTTGTATCTAGACCAAAAATCTATTAATGCCAGTTTTTAGATACTTGAATCAAGAATTCAGCATATTCGTTTAGATCGCTGTAGGTCAACTGGTTTGGGAGATATCGAAGAAACCGCTGCAGCAACCGTGCAGCATCTGGATACTAAAATTCAAAAAGTTGAACTTTTTTATTTGTATCTAGAACCAAAATATATTAATGCCAGTTTTTAGATACTTGAATCAAGAATTCAGCATATTCGTTAGATCGCTGTAGGTCAACTGGTTTGGGAGATATCGAAGAAACCGTGCAGCATCTGGATACTAAAATTCAAAAAAATAAACTTTTTTATTTGTATCTAGAACCAAAATCTATTAATGCCAGTTTTTAGATACTTGAATCAAGAATTCAGCATATTCGTTAGATCGCTGTAGGTCAACTGGTTTGGGAGATATCAAAGAAACCGTGCAGCATCTGGATACTAAAATTAAAAAAAAATAACTTTTTTATTTGTATCTAGAACCAAAATCTATTAATGCCAGTTTTTAGATACTTGAATCAAGAATTCAGCATATTCGTTAGATCGCTGTAGGTCAACTGGTTTGGGAGATATCGAAGAAACCGTGCAGCATCTGGATACTAAAATTCAAAAAGTTGAACTTTTTTATTTGTATCTAGAACCAAAATCTATTAATGCCAGTTTTTAGATACTTGAATCAAGAATTCAGCATATTCGTTAGATCGCTGTAGGTCAACTGGTTTGGGAGATATCGAAGAAACCGTGCAGCATCTGGATACTAAATTTCAAAAAAATTAACTTTTTTATTTGTATCTAGAACCAAAATCTATTAATGCCAGTTTTTAGATACTTGAATCAAGAATTCAGCATATTCGTTAGATCGCTGTAGGTCAACTGGTTTGGGAGATATCGAAGAAACCGTGCAGCATCTGGATACTAAAATTCAAAAAGTTGAACTTTTTTATTTGTATCTAGAACCAAAATCTATTAATGCCAGTTTTTAGATACTTGAATCAAGAATTCAGCATATTCGTTAGATCGCTGTAGGTCAACTGGTTTGGGAGATATCGAAGAAACCGTGCAGCATCTGGATACTAAATTTCAAAAAAATTAACTTTTTTATTTGTATCTAGAACCAAAATCTATAAATGCCAGTTTTTAGATACTTGAATCAAGAATTCAGCATATTCGTTAGATCGCTGTAGGTCAACTGGTTTGGGAGATATCGAAGAAACCGTGCAGCATCTGGATACCAAAATTCAAAAAAATGAACTTTTTTATTTGTATCTAGAACCAAAATCTATTAATGCCAGTTTTTAGATACTTGAATCAAGAATTCAGCATATTCGTTAGATCGCTGTAGGTCAACTGGTTTGGGAGATATCGAAGAAACCGTGCAGCATCTGGATACTAAAATTAAAAAAAAATAACTTTTTTATTTGTATCTAGAACCAAAATCTATTAATGCCAGTTTTTAGACACTTGAATCAAGAATTCAGCATATTCGTTTGATCGCTGTAGGTCAACTGGTTTGGGAGATATCGAAGAAACCGTGCAGCATCTGGATACTAAAATTCAAAAAGTTGAACTTTTTTATTTGTATCTAGAACCAAAATATATTAATGCCAGTTTTTAGATACTTGAATCAAGAATTCAGCATATTCGTTAGATCGCTGTAGGTCAACTGGTTTGGGAGATATCGAAGAAACCGTGCAGCATCTGGATACTAAAATTCAAAAAGTTGAACTTTTTTATTTGTATCTAGAACCAAAATATATTAATGCCAGTTTTTAGATACTTGAATCAAGAATTCAGCATATTCGTTAGATCGCTGTAGGTCAACTGGTTTGGGAGATATCGAAGAAACCGTGCAGCATCTGGATACTAAAATTCAAAAAAATAAACTTTTTTATTTGTATCTAGAACCAAAATCTATTAATGCCAGTTTTTAGATACTTGAATCAAGAATTCAGCATATTCGTTAGATCGCTGTAGGTCAACTGGTTTGGGAGATATCAAAGAAACCGTGCAGCATCTGGATACTAAAATTCAAAAAGTTGAACTTTTTTATTTGTATCTAGAACCAAAATATATTAATGCCAGTTTTTAGATACTTGAATCAAGAATTCAGCATATTCGTTAGATCGCTGTAGGTCAACTGGTTTGGGAGATATCGAAGAAACCGTGCAGCATCTGGATACTAAAATTCAAAAAAATAAACTTTTTTATTTGTATCTAGAACCAAAATCTATTAATGCCAGTTTTTAGATACTTGAATCAAGAATTCAGCATATTCGTTAGATCGCTGTAGGTCAACTGGTTTGGGAGATATCAAAGAAACCGTGCAGCATCTGGATACTAAAATTCAAAAAGTTGAACTTTTTTATTTGTATCTAGAACCAAAATCTATTAATGCCAGTTTTTAGATACTTGAATCAAGAATTCAGCATATTCGTTAGATCGCTGTAGGTCAACTGGTTTGGGAGATATCGAAGAAACCGTGCAGCATCTGGATACTAAAATTCAAAAAAATAAACTTTTTTATTTGTATCTAGAACCAAAATCTATTAATGCCAGTTTTTAGATACTTGAATCAAGAATTCAGCATATTCGTTAGATCGCTGTAGGTCAACTGGTTTGGGAGATATCGAAGAAACCGTGCAGCATCTGGATACTAAAATTCAAAAAGTTGAACTTTTTTATTTGTATCTAGAACCAAAATATATTAATGCCAGTTTTTAGATACTTGAATCAAGAATTCAGCATATTCGTTAGATCGCTGTAGGTCAACTGGTTTGGGAGATATCGAAGAAACCGTGCAGCATCTGGATACTAAAATTCAAAAAGTTGAACTTTTTTATTTGTATCTAGAACCAAAATCTATTAATGCCAGTTTTTAGATACTTGAATCAAGAATTCAGCATATTCGTTAGATCGCTGTAGGTCAACTGGTTTGGGAGATATCGAAGAAACCGTGCAGCATCTGGATACTAAATTTCAAAAAAATTAACTTTTTTATTTGTATCTAGAACCAAAATCTATAAATGCCAGTTTTTAGATACTTGAATCAAGAATTCAGCATATTCGTTAGATCGCTGTAGGTCAACTGGTTTGGGAGATATCGAAGAAACCGTGCAGCATCTGGATACCAAAATTCAAAAAAATGAACTTTTTTATTTGTATCTAGAACCAAAATCTATTAATGCCAGTTTTTAGATACTTGAATCAAGAATTCAGCATATTCGTTAGATCGCTGTAGGTCAACTGGTTTGGGAGATATCGAAGAAACCGTGCAGCATCTGGATACTAAAATTAAAAAAAAATAACTTTTTTATTTGTATCTAGAACCAAAATCTATTAATGCCAGTTTTTAGACACTTGAATCAAGAATTCAGCATATTCGTTAGATCGCTGTAGGTCAACTGGTTTGGGAGATATCGAAGAAACCGTGCAGCATCTGGATACTAAAATTCAAAAAAAATAACTTTTTTATTTGTATCTAGAACCAAAATCTATTAATGCCAGTTTTTAGATACTTGAATCAAGAATTCAGCATATTCGTTAGATCGCTGTAGGTCAACTGGTTGGGGAGATATCGAAGAAACCGTGTAGCATCTGGATACTAAAATTCAAAAAGTTGAACTTTTTTATTTGTATCTAGAACCAAAATCTATTAATGCCAGTTTTTAGATACTTGAATCAAGAATTCAGCATATTTGTTAGATCGCTGTAGGTCAACTGGTTTGGGAGATATCGAAGAAACCGTGCAGCATCTGGATACCAAAATTCAAAAAAATGAACTTTTTTATTTGTATCTAGAACCAAAATCTATTAATGCCAGTTTTTAGATACTTGAATCAAGAATTCAGCATATTCGTTAGATCGCTGTAGGTCAACTGGTTTGGGAGATATCGGAGAAACCGTGCAGCATCTGGATACCAAAATTCAAAAAAATGAACTTTTTTATTTGTATCTAGAACCAAAATCTATTAATGCCAGTTTTTAGATACTTGAATCAAGAATTCAGCATATTCGTTAGATCGCTGTAGGTCAACTGGTTTGGGAGATATCGAAGAAACCGTGCAGCATCTGGATACTAAAATTGAAAAAGTTGAACTTTTTTATTTGTATCTAGAACCAAAATCTATTAATGCCAGTTTTTAGATACTTGAATCAAGAATTCAGCATATTCGTTTGATCGCTGTAGGTCAACTGGTTTGAGAGATATCGAAGAAACCGTGCAGCATCTGGATACCAAAATTCAAAAAAATTAACTTTTTTATTTGTATCTAGAACCAAAATCTATTAATGCCAGTTTTTAGATACTTGAATCAAGAGTTCAGCATATTCGTTAGATCGCTGTAGGTCAACTGGTTTGGGAGATATCGAAGAAACCGTGCAGCATCTGGATACCAAAATTCAAAAAAATGAACTTTTTTATTTGTATCTAGAACCAAAATCTATTAATGCCAGTTTTTAGATATTTGAATCAAGAATTCAGCATATTCGTAAGATCGCTGTAGGTCAACTGGTTTGGGAGATATCGAAGAAACCGTGCAGTCAAAAGGTGAAGTGAACGGTTGGCTTTATAAGTGCTCTGAGTTTGTGATCAAAATTCCCTATCTAAAACGTAGTAGTCCAAAGAAAAAATCGAAACAAAACCCATTTAAGACAGTGACTTTTGAATTTTTATTGTAAAATAAGAACCAGTGTCCTTACAATTTGACTACAAGTTGAATTTTTTGTTGGTAACAAACAGAAAAGTAGATTAAAATATTGTTTGACGTTTGCTTCTGTGTGTGTGCTCTTTGTTTTCACCGCTCCTCTGTTACGCAGTAAGTACTCGTACAAATATAATGCCTATGTGTGATAACTGCAAAGAAGAACTGCCTCCAATGGGGGATTTCGTTACTTGTCCGATGTGCTCCCGTAACCTGCACTACCAATGCACCACGGTGACAGAGCGTTCTTGGCGGACGATGCGTACAAAAAAGGAAGCTTGGAGGTGCCAATTTTGCAGGAATGCTAAGGATAATCCGTGCAACGCTCCATTTGACTCCTCTTCGCGTCCTCTTACCCCTACAACGCGCCCACAATCACCTGAAGTTCAAACGAGCAAAAGAAACCGGACTGAAATCATCAGTCCCCATAACAACACTCAAAACAATCATCCCAACATAGACAATCTGTCAAACACCAATGTCAATAACATCATGGAAGAATTTAAAAATATAAAAACGGAAATAAAAGGCATCGCCGATTTTTGCAACTTCGTCTCACAAAAGTTTGATGAAATCAACAAAAACCTCGAAAAAAACAACACTTTTATGGATTCACTAATGAATGAAATTCAAAAACTTAAAGATTCCCACAAAGAGAAAGATGAACAAATATCTAACATGCAAGCACAAATAAACATATTAGAACAACAACAGCTTAAGTACAGCGTGGAAATAAAAAATATACCACCAAAACAAAACGAGAACTTGCTGGAAATTGTTAAATCGGTAGGAAAGACCATTAAAACCCATATATGCCCAGATTATATTTTTTCTTATTTTGTGCAACGTTTTTGCAGATTCCACATAGTAGCGAATGAACTTAAACGATTGCGAAGAAAAATATTTTTTTATTTAAGTAGTTTTGGAGATATCGCTGTCTTAAGAATGGTGCGTTAACGCACCAGTGGGCATACAGCGGCATAAAAAAAAATATACATATATATTTTTCATATTTCATTTTATTTCTGAGCACGAAACGATAGTATTTAAATTTCTTATAGCGCAAGTCTTTTCTTAATTGTGGTGGTGGTATTCCGCAAAACATTTGTCATGGAGTGCTATTTTGCAGTGACCACATATTTTGTTTGTGTGTGATTTGCATAGTCGGCAACGTTTTCGTTTCAGACCTATTAGGAAAAGATATTTTTGAATATTTATTTGCTTCACTACCTATTCATATTTACCTCCGGTTACAATGATATGCTGCCCACGATGAATTTCGTTGATGTCCTGAATTTTCGGCCTCCCACTTCGTGTTGGTGAAGAACCATATTTTTTTAGTAAACCGATTGCCAGTTGCCTTCTGAACTCTAATTGATCTACGGATTTCCCACAGCTCTTACTCAACGACCATGAGTTAACAACGGCTACATCGAACATCCACATAACGATGGATGTATACCACTTTTTTCCTCGAAACCCAATCCGGTAATTAGAAATATGCTCATCAAGCAAATCTACCCCTCCCATATGAGAGTTGTATTGGTAGTTGACATTTGGCTGAGGTATATCTATTTTTCTTCTATCTGCAAATGAAAATCTCTTAACATTTCTAATGGGATTGGTGCCATAGACATTGGAAATCATGGTGACAATTTTCTTATCTCGCCATCGAGTCAAAATTTCGCAGTTTCTTTTGTCGTAATAGGTATCAAAATAGCCTCTTTCCCTTTTTAAAAACTGTTTTTTTTCTTCAAAATATATATTTTTGACCCGGTTTTCACGTAGAGTCCCTGTTCCACCGAAGTCCATGGAAGATAATTTAGCCAGCAAGTCGGGGCTTGAAAAAAATTTGTCGAAGAAAAATGCAAACTTAGATGAAGGAAATTCCTTTGCCATTGTTTTGCTAAAATCAAGAACCACCGACTCGCCCAAACCCAAAGAAAGATCTCGATCTTGGCTTTTTCCTTGATATACTTGGAACTGTAGACAGTATCCATATTTCAATGCAGCAACCCAAGCCTTATAACCAAATCGGACAGGCTTGTTTCGCATAAATTGCTTGCAACTATGCTTGCCGAAATATGGAATCATGGATTCATCGACCGATATATTACTTTCCATTGGGCAATAAGTTAAGAACTTCTTATTTAGGTGTTCGATCAATGGCCTTATCTGTTAAATGATATAAAATACGTATGTATTAGAAATATATGTATATTTAATCGTTTCTTTGTCATTATTTCTCTTACTTTTTTCATTTTATCTGTTGGAGAGTATTTAGTGTTTGGATCTACGAAATATAAATTTGAGAAAATGTCTTCAAATTTATTTCTGCGCATTGCCTCAACAACTAGGTCATTATGGCAATCTTCGCGAGTTTCCCAAAACATTCGTTTTCTTGGAACGTGATTGTATCCACTAATGATTAATATACCAAGGAATGTGTAAATCTCATCTAGATCAACATCAAAAGCTTTATTCCTTTTTACCAGGGAATATGACTTTGAGTATTGAACGATGAGATCGATGATTTCCTTATCAATAAAAAGCTCAAAAAACTCTATCGGATGACTCTCCGAAGATAACGTAAGTGGCTTAGGATAACTGTTTTCAGAAAAAATATTAGTATTTATCAGACTGTTGAGTGGGAGACTATCTTCGTTTCCACTTTTCCATTCCTGAATCACTTTTTTGGCTTTTGTTGATCCACAAGGTACTTCCGGAATAGCTTGTACATAGTCATTTTCCGTCAAAAACTCCATTTCTCCACAAGCTCTAAGCTGCTTACAGCCCAGTCGGTTGGCATCAAAATTTTCCTCCTCTCCTGATTCCTCATCGGTAAGGTAATCATCTTCTGGCGGAGTTATTACTACTTGGTTCGGAATGTTATCATCGTCGGTTAAGTTTTCGAGAATTTCGAAAATTTCTCCCACCGTAAGACTTTTTTGCCTACATTGAATAAAACAGCGATTATTATAGCCGCATATCCCATTGGTGCGTTAACGCACCATGCTAATTTCATTTGTTGTAACATGTTCCACAATTACATTTATTGTCTTATTATTGTTTTGATATATTTGGGTACATTTTATCTTAACAAATAATTTTAAATTATATACTTTTCACTGTTGATTTTTACTTACTCTGCCATTTTGCTATGTAGATTGAGATTTTTTTTTTTTCCAAATATATATTTTTTTATTTTAAGACAAAACTCCAACTTTTCAGCACTTTTATGAACTTGTAATGACGCAAATGATAAAGCCTACTATTTGCAAAACTAAATTAGCCATTAACAGCCTACTTAGGTGTAATAAAAAAAAATTAAAATTCAAAAATGAAAACTATGTATTTTGGTGCGTTAACGCACCAATGGGCATAAATGGGTTAACCACGAAATCACAAACATGGACATCACGGATATATATCGCACTAGAACTAAAAATGCGGAAAGATCAACAATAATTGCCACTTTTCAGAATTACACAAATAAGACTAGATTTATGCAGAACGCCCGCGCGACCCGTCCGTTGACAATCGCCAAGCTCAACCATCATATAGAAAGCAATGAAAAAGTTAGCGAAATTTACAATAATAACAACATATTCATCAATAACCAGCTGACAAACGAAAACAAGCAACTACTATGGCAAGCAAAGAAGAAGGCAAAAGAAGAAAATTGGAAATTTGTTTGGGAAAACACAGGGAAAATTTACGCGAGAAGAGAAGAAAAAACAGAAGCTTTGTTCATTCGATCTCCGAACGATATTAACAAAATTAAACGTCAGTAATTATTGTGTGTGTGTGTGTGCGTATGTGAGGAATAACTTTTGTTTTGTTTATGATGGATGAAAACATAGAAAACATAGAAGAACTGTTTGATCTGAATTACATGGAGTTTGATGATTTTGATCAAGCAGAAGAGGAACTAAAGAAAACGAATTTTAGTTGCTTATGTCTAAACATAAGGTCGCTAAGAAAAAATTGGGATGTTTTTTGTGCTCGTATCTGTCCAATTTTGAATTATATTGATGTAATTGTCCTCGTCGAAATAAATATAAAAACAGAAGAAAATAATCTTTATCATTTAGATGGTTTCTCTGCTGAATTTGCCAACAGGGCACATAAAAAAGGTGGTGGTATCGTAATGTTTATTAAAAATAACATCAGTTACGAAAAAATAAAAATCGATACAACAGCTTGTGAAAACCTGACCGTGAAATTGATGTCCTATAAAAAAGAAAAATTTATAAGTGGAGTTTATAGACCGCCGAAGCAAAACCCAGTTGTATTCTTCGATGACTTGGTGAAGATAATTAACTCTAAAGAAGGAAATTGTGGCACAATAATTCTGGGCGACATTAATATAAATACAAAAGATGATTTAAATGCATTGGTTCTTAATTATCAGGATTTGCTGGCATCGAGGGGACTTTTTAATGCCATCAAAGGGTATACCAGAGTGGACTTAAATATCGGCAGCCGCACACTTATAGATCATATTTTAGTCAGTATACAAGAGGCTAGAATGTTTTCAGCTGTAATAGAAAATGAGATATCAGACCATTACATTACACTATATGGAATCTACGAGGAACATCTTTTCGAAAATAATACTCCCCTTAAGTCCTTCATAAATCCGACGAGAGTTAATGAATTAATTCGAGCTGTTGATTGGACATCCTTATTGGAAGAAACTAATCCAGAAAGTCTTTTGATGTCGCTGATTAAAAAAATGGATGATATCTACTCCAATTCAAAAGCTGTAGGCAAAGAAAGAAGTCGTAGGAAAAGTCACTCGTGGATTAACACGGACATTCTAGAGAGTTGTAAGGAACGAGATCGATTGTACCGAAGGTGGAAAAATAACCGTAGCAACTCATCCTATGAAATCGAGTACAAACAGTTTCGCAACCAAGTAAACAAAAAAATATCTCAGACCAGGAATCTACATTATAAAGAAAGATTTGAACAAACAAGAGGTGATCCAAAAAAAACATGGGCGATAATAAATGAGGTGTTAGAACGACGAAAACTTTCCTTGGATGACACTATAAGTAAACATCCATCCGACAAGAACATGACTACGTTGGCAGAGGAATTTGGAACGCTTTTCGCAAAACAGGCAGAGTCTATAATACACAAGTGCAATGTAGAAACATCCAGTCATCAAAATACGAGATTATGTCACTCTATATATTTTGGGGAAACAGACTATGCAGAGGTAGAAGGTTTGGTACACCGCCTAAACATACAGAAAGCACCCGGGGTAGACGGTATTAGAGTATCTGATATTAAACTTAATACCGATATCTTTGTCCCCATTTTAACCAAACTTATTAACCTAAGCTTTAATACGGGAATAATTCCTAAAAAACTTAAAGAGGCAGTGGTAAGACCAATATATAAAGGAGGGATTAAAAAGCAACTCACAAACTATAGGCCAATTACAATCTTACCGGCCATCGAAAAAGTCATGGAGCAAATCGTTTCGGATCGTATATGGGACTTTGTAAAAAAGCATAATTTGATCTGCAAAAGCCAATACGGATTCCAAAAAGGAAAAAGCACAAACAAACTGCTTGGCGACTTCGCGAATGTAGTCAATACGGCCCTTAGCATGAGACAACATGTCCTCGTGCTGTTTTTGGATTTCAGCAAGGCATTTGATACGCTCGACCACACTAAACTCATCAACGCTTTATACAGAGTAGGAATTAGAGGAAGGCTGGCGGATTGGTTAACAAACTACCTGGCAGACAGAACCTTCAGAGTCAAAATCATGAATTGCTGTAGTGTTGCATATAAAGCTAAATATGGAGTACCGCAAGGCTCGAAGCTTGGCCCTCTACTATTCATTTTGTACACAAACGAAATGCTTAAATGCTTAAAAAAAAGTGTACCTTTCGCATATGCTGATGATACGGCTATCGTTGTGTGTCGTAAATCATTGGAAGACGCTACAACGGTAATGCAGGAGGAGTTCAACGAAGTTTCGAAAGGGTGTCACGATAACGGGCTTGTACTAAATGAAAAAAAAACTAAACTTATGCACATTCGAAGCCCGATGTATCCAGCGTCACAAATCGTCCTTTAAACTTTTAAATGTAATAGTGTGTCTGACTCTGTGCAAATTGAAGTCGTAGATATTTGTAAGTACCTTGGTATTATCATTGACTGCCACTTTCGCTGGGAGCCACACATAAATCATCTACGAAAGAAGCTGAGAGGGTCCCTGTTTGCGCTTGCTTGTCTACAATACAAAGCCTCGATTAGTGTGCAAAAACAAGTGTATCACGCTCTTATAGAATCGACGCTACGTTACGGTGTACTGGCATGGGGCGGTGCAGCGCAAACACACATCGAAAAACTGCAAAACATCCAACACAGTGCGATTAAATTGATGTCAAGAGGAAATGGATCTAGCATTAAGGTACTGAAAATTAGGCAGATATTTAATATGAGCGTGGCACTGGAGTACTATGACGATGCAGGATTCCGCACTCCATTAAGTCATCAGTTTGGTACAAGAAGGCAAGGCGAAGGAATGTATCAACTCCCATCAATTATAAATGAGTATGGCAGAAGAAAGCTGATGTATACCGTGCCGAATGTACTAAATAACCTTCCTCAACACTTGAGAAACATCAACCAAGTTAATATCAGGAAACAAAGATTGAAACAATTTTTTTTAGAAGCTATTACTTAATTTTAAACGCAAATTAAATAAACTACGTCAAATATATAAATTTAATAATATTAATATAATTGAAAATTTAATTTAAATATGAACTACTTATTACCTAAAATGTAAAAAAAAAAAAAAAAAAAAAAAAAATGTTAGTTGCAATAAGACACTTATAAATTCTTATATAGATAGTAAGTAACCTTTTGTTAGAATTAAATCTTGTTAATAATCTCCTGCAGATAAGCCAATTGGCTTCGCAGGTCAATGATAACATATGTTTTAGAATCTTTTTGAATTAATAAACAATTAAAATTAAAATTAAACAAATTAAACATCTGGATACCAAAATTCAAAAAAATGAACTTTTTTATTTGTATCTAGAACCAAAATCTATTAATGCCAGTTTTTAGATACTTGAATCAAGAATTCAGCATATTCGTTAGATCGCTGTAGGTCAACTGGTTTGGGAGATATCGAAGAAACCGTGCAGCATCTGGATACTAAAATTAAAAAAAAATAACTTTTTTATTTGTATCTAGAACCAAAATCTATTAATGCCAGTTTTTAGATACTTGAATCAAGAATTCAGCATATTCGTTAGATCGCTGTAGGTCAACTGGTTTGGGAGATATCGAAGAAACCGTGCAGTATCTGGATACTAAAATTCAAAAAAAATAACTTTTTTATTTGTATCTAGAACCAAAATCTATTAATGCCAGTTTTTAGATACTTGAATCAAGAATTCAGCATATTCGTTAGATCGCTGTAGGTCAACTGGTTGGGGAGATATCGAAGAAACCGTGTAGCATCTGGATACTAAAATTCAAAAAGTTGAACTTTTTTATTTGTATCTAGAACCAAAATCTATTAATGCCAGTTTTTAGATACTTCAATCAAGAATTCAGCATATTCGTTAGATCGCTGTAGGTCAACTGGTTTGGGAGATATCGAAGAAACCGTGCAGCATCTGGATACTAAAATTCAAAAAAATGAACTTTATTATTTGTATCTAGAACCAAAATCTATTAATGCCAGTTTTTAGATACTTGAATCAAGAATTCAGCATATTCGTTAGATCGCTGTAGGTCAACTGGTTTGGGAGATATCGAAGAAACCGTGCAGCATCTGGATACTAAAATTCAAAAAAATTAACTTTTTTATTTGTATCTAGAACCAAAATCTATTAATGCAAGTTTTTAGATACTTCAATCAAGAATTCAGCATATTCGTTAGATCGCTGTAGGTCAACTGGTTTGGGAGATATCGAAGAAACCGTGCAGCATCTGGATACTAAAATTCAAAAAAATAAACTTTTTTATTTGTATCTAGAACCAAAATCTATTAATGCCAGTTTTTAGATACTTGAATCAAGAATTCAGCATATTCGTTAGATCGCTGTAGGTCAACTGGTTTGGGAGATATCGAAGAAACCATGCAGCATCTGGATACTAAAATTCAAAATGAACTTTTGTATTTGTATCTAGAACCAAAATCTATTAATTCCAGTTTTTAGATACTTGAATCAAGAATTCAGCATATTCGTTAGATCGCTGTAGGTCAACTGGTTGGGGAGATATCGAAGAAACCGTGTAGCATCTGGATACTAAAATTCAAAAAGTTGAACTTTTTTATTTGTATCTAGAACCAAAATCTATTAATGCCAGTTTTTAGATACTTCAATCAAGAATTCAGCATATTCGTTAGATCGCTGTAGGTCAACTGGTTTGGGAGATATCGAAGAAACCGTGCAGCATCTGGATACTAAAATTCAAAAAAATGAACTTTATTATTTGTATCTAGAACCAAAATCTATTAATGCCAGTTTTTAGATACTTGAATCAAGAATTCAGCATATTCGTTAGATCGCTGTAGGTCAACTGGTTTGGGAGATATCGAAGAAACCGTGCAGCATCTGGATACTAAAATTAAAAAAAAATAACTTTTTTATTTGTATCTAGAACCAAAATCTATTAATGCCAGTTTTTAGATACTTGAATCAAGAATTCAGCATATTCGTTAGATCGCTGTAGGTCAACTGGTTTGGGAGATATCGAAGAAACCGTGCAGTATCTGGATACTAAAATTCAAAAAAAATAACTTTTTTATTTGTATCTAGAACCAAAATCTATTAATGCCAGTTTTTAGATACTTGAATCAAGAATTCAGCATATTCGTTAGATCGCTGTAGGTCAACTGGTTGGGGAGATATCGAAGAAACCGTGTAGCATCTGGATACTAAAATTCAAAAAGTTGAACTTTTTTATTTGTATCTAGAACCAAAATCTATTAATGCCAGTTTTTAGATACTTCAATCAAGAATTCAGCATATTCGTTAGATCGCTGTAGGTCAACTGGTTTGGGAGATATCGAAGAAACCGTGCAGCATCTGGATACTAAAATTCAAAAAAATGAACTTTATTATTTGTATCTAGAACCAAAATCTATTAATGCCAGTTTTTAGATACTTGAATCAAGAATTCAGCATATTCGTTAGATCGCTGTAGGTCAACTGGTTTGGGAGATATCGAAGAAACCGTGCAGCATCTGGATACTAAAATTCAAAAAAATTAACTTTTTTATTTGTATCTAGAACCAAAATCTATTAATGCAAGTTTTTAGATACTTCAATCAAGAATTCAGCATATTCGTTAGATCGCTGTAGGTCAACTGGTTTGGGAGATATCGAAGAAACCGTGCAGCATCTGGATACTAAAATTCAAAAAAATAAACTTTTTTATTTGTATCTAGAACCAAAATCTATTAATGCCAGTTTTTAGATACTTGAATCAAGAATTCAGCATATTCGTTAGATCGCTGTAGGTCAACTGGTTTGGGAGATATCGAAGAAACCATGCAGCATCTGGATACTAAAATTCAAAATGAACTTTTGTATTTGTATCTAGAACCAAAATCTATTAATTCCAGTTTTTAGATACTTGAATCAAGAATTCAGCATATTCGTTAGATCGCTGTAGGTCAACTGGTTGGGGAGATATCGAAGAAACCGTGTAGCATCTGGATACTAAAATTCAAAAAGTTGAACTTTTTTATTTGTATCTAGAACCAAAATCTATTAATGCCAGTTTTTAGATACTTCAATCAAGAATTCAGCATATTCGTTAGATCGCTGTAGGTCAACTGGTTTGGGAGATATCGAAGAAACCGTGCAGCATCTGGATACTAAAATTCAAAAAAATGAACTTTATTATTTGTATCTAGAACCAAAATCTATTAATGCCAGTTTTTAGATACTTGAATCAAGAATTCAGCATATTCGTTAGATCGCTGTAGGTCAACTGGTTTGGGAGATATCGAAGAAACCGTGCAGCATCTGGATACTAAAATTCAAAAAAATTAACTTTTTTATTTGTATCTAGAACCAAAATCTATTAATGCAAGTTTTTAGATACTTCAATCAAGAATTCAGCATATTCGTTAGATCGCTGTAGGTCAACTGGTTTGGGAGATATCGAAGAAACCGTGCAGCATCTGGATACTAAAATTCAAAAAAATAAACTTTTTTATTTGTATCTAGAACCAAAATCTATTAATGCCAGTTTTTAGATACTTGAATCAAGAATTCAGCATATTCGTTAGATCGCTGTAGGTCAACTGGTTTGGGAGATATCGAAGAAACCATGCAGCATCTGGATACTAAAATTCAAAATGAACTTTTGTATTTGTATCTAGAACCAAAATCTATTAATTCCAGTTTTTAGATACTTGAATCAAGAATTCAGCATATTCGTTAGATCGCTGTAGGTCAACTGGTTTGATTTTGGTGGGGGCGTACGCCCCCATTTATTCGGCTTAATACAAGCTAAATATCTTAAAAGACTAAGACTTATAGCTAGGACTTAAAACTAAAACTGATTAGGTGTTGTTGGGGGGGTGATGGGGGAGGGCTTAAGGAGATCGATTTTTATAGAGGAAGTGCTGCGGTTGAAGTCAAAAACATTAAGGTTTGAGTTAACCTTCCGTAGCATACGTGAGATGGGTTCGTTGGAGCCATACAAGGTACGGTGGGTTGGAAGATAGAAAAGTCGTGGGCAGCGTAGACTACGAGGATTAGTGTTAAGGCAGATAGAGTTGTAGAGAGACGCACAATCGACGGAGCCTGAAAGGAGTCGGTGAATGAAGAGAATGTCAGCTGCGTCCCTGCGTTCTTCAAGGGTATTTAGGTTTATAAGTTTAAGACGGTCGCGATAAGGAGGTAAGATGAGAGGATCGTTCCAAGAGAGACCACGAAGAGCAAATCGAAGAAAACGACGTTGAATGCCTTCGATTCTAGATACATGAACTCGTTGAAAGGGACACCACGCTTGGCTAGCGTACTCTAGGAGGGGCCGAACAAAAGTTATGTACAGGGATCTGGTCACGTATGGGTCGCAAAATTCTTTTGACCATCTTTTGACGAAGCCAAGTGATGAGTTTGCTTTAGTAATTATCTCATCAATATGCGAACGGAAGCTTAGTTCCCTGTCGCATAATATGCCAAGGTCGCGAATTGATTGAACACGAGATATAGGCTGATGGTGGAGTTGGTAAATTCGAAGAGGAGACTTGTTGCTCTTGCGTGAGAAGGTAATAGACTGACATTTAGATACATTAAGTTCTAGGCAGTTCTTAAGGCACCAGTTGGAAAAACTATTTAGATCTGTTTGAAGGAGGCTAAAGTCATGTTGTGAAGAAATGGTTTTGAAAAATTTGGTGTCGTCAGCATAGAGAGAGAGCGCTGAGTGTTGAATGATCCTTTCAAGATCGTTAATTGTTAGAATAAATAAAAGGGGACCTAGATGACTGCCTTGTGGAACACCAGAGCTGGCTAAGAAAGGTGCCGAAAGAACGGACCGGAAGCGAACACTGTAAAAACGGTTTTCCAGGTATGACTCTATCCATTTTAGCAAAATGGGTTCAAAGCCAAGGGCAGATAATTTGAAAGCTATTAATTTATGGGAAATCTTGTCAAAAGCCTTACTGAAATCTGTTGTAACAACATCGACTTCTTTACCACTTTCTATGGCTGAGAGTGTAGAGGATATGAATTCGACAAGATTAGTGGTAGTTGATCTACCTTTTAAAAAGCCGTGCTGGTTAGGGGAAATAAAAGACTTGCACTGAAAGCTTAAGGCTTCATACAAGATACTTTCAAAAAGTTTGGGTATATGTGAAAGTTTGGCTATGGGGCGGTAGTTTGTCACCTCGCTCTTTAATCCCTTTTTGTGTATTGGTGTTATAAAGGAGGATTTCCATATCTGAGGAAATTCACCTTGAGAAAGCGATAGCTGAAAGAGATATGAGAGGGGTAAGCAAAGATTTGAGGAACACTTTTTAAGAAATATGGCTGGAAGACCATCTGGGCCGGGTGAATATTCATCATTAAGTGTAAGCAACTTCTTTTCTATTGCCGTATGATCAAAACTTTGATACATAGAAGGACCAATGGAGAAGTTTTGAAGATATTCGAAGTAGGTGGGATCCGGTACGAAGGAGCTGTCGGCGAAAGACTGCTTAAAGAAAGAAGCAAAAAAGTTGGCAATGGTAAGCGGATCGGTAGATGATTTATTTTCATAAGAAAGGGATGGGGGGAAACCGTCCGATTTTTTTTTATAGTTAACGAATTGGAAAAATGACTTCGGATCGTTTATTAGCTTGGTTTGCGCACTATTAAGATACTGTTGATAGAGGGAGTTATAAAGTTGGGTGAATTGAAGGTAAACACCGAGGTAGTTGGAATAGTCAGAAAAAGAATCGGTTCGAATGAAAACTGCCCATAGTTTGTTTCTTTTGTTACGTAAAGACCGAAGCCTTCGATTGTACCAAGGAGGGCTCGTAGAAAAGGTTTTCTTGCGAGAAAAGGGGACATAGAGAGATATAGAATTAAATAATTCTTTGTAGAAAGTGGAGAGAGCATCCTTCAGAGGTAGATTGGCGAACTTAAAAGAACACCTACTAAGATAAGTGTTGATTTTTTGGAAATTCGCTTTATGGAAGTCGTAAGACGAGGCAGCTGCTGAGTGAATGGGTTGGATAGGAGAGTTAAGGAAAAGAGAAAGAAGAAGTGGCGGGTGAAAGTTATCAATGATCGACAGCGCAAAGGGACTCAGGGACACAGAGGAGTTTATAGGGTCAGTTGTGAAAATGAGGTCTAACTGCCTACCCATATAGTTGGAGACCCCACTAACTTGACATAAACTTGAGTCTGTAATCCCATCCAAGAAGAGACATTCCTTACTTGAGGTGGGATTTGAAGCGATAAAAAAAGATTCTTCATCTGATAGAGTCCAGTGCAAATGCGGAAGATTGAAGTCGCCGAATATAATGATATCATCAAGGGAATCAGATATGCTATTTATTTGGTCGATTGCTTCGATTGCGAGTTGGTAGGATTCTATAGATTGAGCCGGTAAGATATAAAAACACATAACGTAAACAGATCTGCTGGGGAGTTTGGGAGATATCGAAGAAACCGTGCAGCATCTGGATACTAAAATTGAAAAAGTTGAACTTTTTTATTTGTATCTAGAACCAAAATATATTAATGCCAGTTTTTAGATACTTCAATCAAGAATTCAGCATATTCGTTAGATCGCTGTAGGTCAACTGGTTTGGGAGATATCGAAGAAACCGTGCAGCATCTGGATACTAAAATTCAAAAAAATAAACTTTTTTATTTGTATCTAGAACCAAAATCTATTAATGCCAGTTTTTAGATACTTGAATCAAGAATTCAGCATATTCGTTAGATCGCTGTAGGTCAACTGGTTTGGGAGATATCGAAGAAACCGTGCAGCATCTGGATACTAAAATTCAAAAAATTAACTGTTTTATTTGTATCTAGAACCAAAATCTATTAATGCCAGTTTTTAGATACTTGAATCAAGCATTCAGCATATTCGTTAGATCGCTGTAGGTCAACTGGTTTGGGAGATATCGAAGAAACCGTGCAGCATCTGGATACTAAAATTCAAAAAAAGTAACTTTTTTATTTGTATCTAGAACCAAAATCTATTAATGCCAGTTTTTAGATACTTGAATCAAGAATTCAGCATATTCGTTAGATCGCTGTAGGTTAACTGGTTTGGGAGATATCGAAGAAACCGTGCAGCATCTGGATACTAAAATTCAAAAAAAATAACTTTTTTATTTGTATCTAGAACCAAAATCTATTAATGCAAGTTTTTAGATACTTCAATCAAGAATTCAGCATATTCGTTAGATCGCTGTAGGTCAACTGGTTTGGGAGATATGGAAGAAACCGTGCAGCATCTGGATACTAAAATTCAAAAAGTTGAACTTTTTTATTTGTATCTAGAACCAAAATCTATTAATGCCAGTTTTTAGATACTTGAATCAAGAATTCAGCATATTCGTTAGATCGCTGTAGGTCAACTGGTTTGGGAGATATCGAAGAAACCGTGCAGCATCTGGATACTAAATTTCAAAAAAATTAACTTTTTTATTTGTATCTAGAACCAAAATCTATTAATGCCAGATTTTAGATACTTGAATCAAGAATTCAGCATATTCGTTAGATCGCTGTAGGTCAACTGGTTTGGGAGATATCGAAGAAATAGTGCAGGATAATGTTGGTTTTTTTTTGTATCTGAAATTAAAATCTATTAATGCAACTTTATAGATACTTTAATCTAGAATTCAGTCATATTTATTTTATCGCTGTAGGTCAACTGGTTTGGCAGATATCGAAGAAATAGTGCAGGATAATGTTGGTTTTTTTTTGTATCTAAAATTAAAATCTATTAATGCAACTTTATAGATAATTTAATCTAGAATTCAGTCATATTTATTTTATCGCTGTAGGTCAACTGGTTTGGCAGATATCGAAGAAATAGTGCAGGATAATGTTGGTTTTTTTTTGTATCTGAAATTAAAATCTATTAATGCAACTTTATAGATAATTTAATCTAGAATTCAGTCATATTTATTTTATCGCTGTAGGTCAACTGGTTTGGCAGATATCGAAGAAATAGTGCAGGATAATGTTGGTTTTTTTTTGTATCTAAAATTAAAATCTATTAATGCAACTTTATAGATAATTTAATCTAGAATTCAGTCATATTTATTTTATCGCTGTAGGTCAACTGGTTTGGCAGATATCGAAGAAATAGTGCAGGATAATGTTGTTTTTTTTTTGTATCTAAACTTAAAATCTATTAATGCAACTTTATAGATAATTTAATCTAGAATTCAGTCATATTTATTTTATCGCTGTAGGTCAACTGGTTTGGCAGATATCGAAGAAATAGTGCAGGATAATGTTGGTTTTTTTTTGTATCTAAAATTAAAATCTATTAATGCAACTTTATAGATAATTTAATCTAGAATTCAGTCATATTTATTTTATCGCTGTAGGTCAACTGGTTTGACAGATATCGAAGAAATAGTGCAGGATAATGTTGGTTTTTTTTTGTATCTAAAATTAAAATCTATTAATGCAACTTTATAGATAATTTAATCTAGAATTCAGTCATATTTATTTTATCGCTGTAGGTCAACTGGTTTGGCAGATATCGAAGAAATAGTGCAGGATAATGTTGGTTTTTTTTTGTATCTAAAATTAAAATCTATTAATGCAACTTTATAGATAATTTAATCTAGAATTCAGTCATATTTATTTTATCGCTGTAGGTCAACTGGTTTGACAGATATCGAAGAAATAGTGCAGGATAATGTTGGTTTTTTTTTGTATCTAAAATTAAAATCTATTAATGCAACTTTATAGATAATTTAATCTAGAATTCAGTCATATTTATTTTATCGCTGTAGGTCAACTGGTTTGGCAGATATCGAAGAAATAGTGCAGGATAATGTTGGTTTTTTTTTGTATCTAAAATTAAAATCTATTAATGCAACTTTATAGATAATTTAATCTAGAATTCAGTCATATTTATTTTATCGCTGTAGGTCAACTGCTTTGGCAGATATCGAAGAAATAGTGCAGGATAATGTTGGTTTTTTTTTGTATCTGAAATTAAAATCTATTAATGCAACTTTATAGATAATTTAATCTAGAATTCAGTCATATTTATTTTATCGCTGTAGGTCAACTGGTTTGGCAGATATCGAAGAAATAGTGCAGGATAATGTTGGTTTTTTTTTGTATCTAAAATTAAAATCTATTAATGCAACTTTATAGATAATTTAATCTAGAATTCAGTAATATTTATTTTATCGCTGTAGGTCAACTGGTTTGGCAGATATCGAAGAAATAGTGCAGGATAATGTTGGTTTTTTTTTGTATCTAAAATTAAAATCTATTAATGCAACTTTATAGATAATTTAATCTAGAATTCAGTCATATTTATTTTATCGCTGTAGGTCAACTGGTTTGGCAGATATCGAAGAAATAGTGCAGGATAATGTTGGTTTTTTTTTGTATCTAAAATTAAAATCTATTAATGCAACTTTATAGATAATTTAATCTAGAATTCAGTCATATTTATTTTATCGCTGTAGGTCAACTGGTTTGGCAGATATCGAAGAAATAGTGCAGGATAATGTTGGTTTTTTTTGTATCTAAAATTAAAATCTATTAATGCAACTTTATAGATAATTTAATCTAGAATTCAGTCATATTTATTTTATCGCTGTAGGTCAACTGGTTTGGCAGATATCGAAGAAATAGTGCAGGATAATGTTGGTTTTTTTTTGTATCTAAAATTAAAATCTATTAATGCAACTTTATAGATAATTTAATCTAGAATTCAGTCATATTTATTTTATCGCTGTAGGTCAACTGGTTTGGCAGATATCGAAGAAATAGTGCAGGATAATGTTGGTTTTTTTTTGTATCTAAAATTAAAATCTATTAATGCAACTTATAGATAATTTAATCTAGAATTCAGTCATATTTATTTTATCGCTGTAGGTCAACTGGTTTGACAGATATCGAAGAAATAGTGCAGGATAATGTTGGTTTTTTTTTGTATCTAAAATTAAAATCTATTAATGCAACTTTATAGATAATTTAATCTAGAATTCAGTCATATTTATTTTATCGCTGTAGGTCAACTGGTTTGGCAGATATCGAAGAAATAGTGCAGGATAATGTTGGTTTTTTTTGTATCTAAAATTAAAATCTATTAATGCAACTTTATAGATAATTTAATCTAGAATTCAGTCATATTTATTTTATCGCTGTAGGTCAACTGGTTTGGCAGATATCGAAGAAATAGTGCAGGATAATGTTGGTTTTTTTTTGTATCTGAAATTAAAATCTATTAATGCAACTTTATAGATAATTTAATCTAGAATTCAGTCATATTTATTTTATCGCTGTAGGTCAACTGGTTTGGCAGATATCGAAGAAATAGTGCAGGATAATGTTGGTTTTTTTTTTGTATCTAAAATTAAAATCTATTAATGCAACTTTATAGATAATTTAATCTAGAATTCAGTCATATTTATTTTATCGCTGTAGGTCAACTGGTTTGGCAGATATCGAAGAAATAGTGCAGGATAATGTTGGTTTTTTTTGTATCTAAAATTAAAATCTATTAATGCAACTTTATAGATAATTTAATCTAGAATTCAGTCATATTTATTTTATCGCTGTAGGTCAACTGGTTTGGCAGATATCGAAGAAATAGTGCAGGATAATGTTGGTTTTTTTTTGTATCTAAAATTAAAATCTATTAATGCAACTTTATAGATAATTTAATCTAGAATTCAGTCATATTTATTTTATCGCTGTAGGTCAACTGGTTTGGCAGATATCGAAGAAATAGTGCAGGATAATGTTGGTTTTTTTTTGTATCTAAAATTAAAATCTATTAATGCAACTTTATAGATAATTTAATCTAGAATTCAGTCATATTTATTTTATCGCTGTAGGTCAACTGGTTTGACAGATATCGAAGAAATAGTGCAGGATAATGTTGGTTTTTTTTTTGTATCTAAAATTAAAATCTATTAATGCAACTTTATAGATAATTTAATCTAGAATTCAGTCATATTTATTTTATCGCTGTAGGTCAACTGGTTTGGCAGATATCGAAGAAATAGTGCAGGATAATGTTGGTTTTTTTTTGTATCTAAAATTAAAATCTATAATGCAACTTTATAGATAATTTAATCTAGAATTCAGTCATATTTATTTTATCGCTGTAGGTCAACTGGTTTGGCAGATATCGAAGAAATAGTGCAGGATAATGTTGGTTTTTTTTGTATCTAAAATTAAAATCTATTAATGCAATTTTATAGATAATTTAATCTAGAATTCAGTCATATTTATTTTATCGCTGTAGGTCAACTGGTTTGGCAGATATCGAAGAAATAGTGCAGGATAATGTTGGTTTTTTTTGTATCTAAAATTAAAATCTATTAATGCAACTTTATAGATAATTTAATCTAGAATTCAGTCATATTTATTTTATCGCTGTAGGTCAACTGGTTTGGCAGATATCGAAGAAATAGTGCAGGATAATGTGGTTTTTTTTTGTATCTAAAATTAAAATCTATTAATGCAACTTTATAGATAATTTAATCTAGAATTCAGTCATATTTATTTTATCGCTGTAGGTCAACTGGTTTGGCAGATATCGAAGAAATAGTGCAGGATAATGTTGGTTTTTTTTTGTATCTGAAATTAAAATCTATTAATGCAACTTTATAGATAATTTAATCTAGAATTCAGTCATATTTATTTTATCGCTGAAGGTCAACTGGTTTGGCAGATATCGAAGAAATAGTGCAGGATAATGTTGGTTTTTTTTTGTATCTAAAATTAAAATCTATTAATGCAACTTTATAGATAATTTAATCTAGAATTCAGTCATATTTATTTTATTGCTGTAGGTCAACTGGTTTGCAGATATCGAAGAAATAGTGCAGGATAATGTTGTTTTTTTTTTTGTATCTAAAATTAAAATCTATTAATGCAACTTTATAGATAATTTAATCTAGAATTCAGTCATATTTATTTTATCGCTGTAGGTCAACTGGTTTGGCAGATATCGAAGAAATAGTGCAGGATAATGTTGGTTTTTTTTTGTATCTAAAATTAAAATCTATTAATGCAACTTTATAGATAATTTAATCTAGAATTCAGTCATATTTATTTTATCGCTGTAGGTCAACTGGTTTGACAGATATCGAAGAAATAGTGCAGGATAATGTTGGTTTTTTTTTGTATCTAAAATTAAAATCTATTAATGCAACTTTATAGATAATTTAATCTAGAATTCAGTCATATTTATTTTATCGCTGTAGGTCAACTGGTTTGGCAGATATCGAAGAAATAGTGCAGGATAATGTTGGTTTTTTTTTGTATCTAAAATTAAAATCTATTAATGCAACTTTATAGATAATTTAATCTAGAATTCAGTCATATTTATTTTATCGCTGTAGGTCAACTGGTTTGGCAGATATCGAAGAAATAGTGCAGGATAATGTTGGTTTTTTTTTGTATCTGAAATTAAAATCTATTAATGCAACTTTATAGATAATTTAATCTAGAATTCAGTCATATTTATTTTATCGCTGTAGGTCAACTGGTTTGGCAGATATCGAAGAAATAGTGCAGGATAATGTTGGTTTTTTTTTGTATCTAAAATTAAAATCTATTAATGCAACTTTATAGATAATTTAATCTAGAATTCAGTCATATTTATTTTATCGCTGTAGGTCAACTGGTTTGGCAGATATCGAAGAAATAGTGCAGGATAATGTTGGTTTTTTTTTGTATCTAAAATTAAAATCTATTAATGCAACTTTATAGATAATTTAATCTAGAATTCAGTCATATTTATTTTATCGCTGTAGGTCAACTGGTTTGGCAGATATCGAAGAAATAGTGCAGGATAATGTTGGTTTTTTTTTGTATCTAAAATTAAAATCTATTAATGCAATTTTATAGATAATTTAATCTAGAATTCAGTCATATTTATTTTATCGCTGTAGGTCAACTGGTTTGGCAGATATCGAAGAAATAGTGCAGGATAATGTTGGTTTTTTTTGTATCTAAAATTAAAATCTATTAATGCAACTTTATAGATAATTTAATCTAGAATTCAGTCATATTTATTTTATCGCTGTAGGTCAACTGGTTTGGCAGATATCGAAGAAATAGTGCAGGATAATGTTGGTTTTTTTTTGTATCTAAAATTAAAATCTATTAATGCAACTTATAGATAATTTAATCTAGAATTCAGTCATATTTATTTTATCGCTGTAGGTCAACTGGTTTGGCAGATATCGAAGAAATAGTGCAGGATAATGTTGGTTTTTTTTTTGTATCTAAAATTAAAATCTATTAATGCAACTTTATAGATAATTTAATCTAGAATTCAGTCATATTTATTTTATCGCTGTAGGTCAACTGGTTTGACAGATATCGAAGAAATAGTGCAGGATAATGTTGGTTTTTTTTTGTATCTAAAATTAAAATCTATTAATGCAACTTTATAGATAATTTAATCTAGAATTCAGTCATATTTATTTTATCGCTGTAGGTCAACTGGTTTGGCAGATATCGAAGAAATAGTGCAGGATAATGTGGGTTTTTTTTTGTATCTAAAATTAAAATCTATTAATGCAACTTTATAGATAATTTAATCTAGAATTCAGTCATATTTATTTTATCGCTGTAGGTCAACTGGTTTGGCAGATATCGAAGAAATAGTGCAGGATAATGTTGTTTTTTTTGTATCTAAAATTAAAATCTATTAATGCAACTTTATAGATAATTTAATCTAGAATTCAGTCATATTTATTTTATCGCTGTAGGTCAACTGGTTTGGCAGATATCGAAGAAATAGTGCAGGATAATGTTGGTTTTTTTTTGTATCTAAAATTAAAATCTATTAATGCAACTTTATAGATAATTTAATCTAGAATTCAGTCATATTTATTTTATCGCTGTAGGTCAACTGGTTTGGCAGATATCGAAGAAATAGTGCAGGATAATGTTGGTTTTTTTTTTGTATCTAAAATTAAATCTATTAATGCAACTTTATAGATAATTTAATCTAGAATTCAGTCATATTTATTTTATCGCTGTAGGTCAACTGGTTTGGCAGATATCGAAGAAATAGTGCAGGATAATGTTGGTTTTTTTTTTGTATCTGAAATTAAAATCTATTAATGCAACTTTATAGATAATTTAATCTAGAATTCAGTCATATTTATTTTATCGCTGTAGGTCAACTGGTTTGGCAGATATCGAAGAAATAGTGCAGGATAATGTTGGTTTTTTTTTGTATCTAAAATTAAAATCTATTAATGCAACTTTATAGATAATTTAATCTAGAATTCAGTCATATTTATTTTATCGCTGTAGGTCAACTGGTTTGGCAGATATCGAAGAAATAGTGCAGGATAATGTTGGTTTTTTTTTTGTATCTAAAATTAAAATCTATTAATGCAACTTTATAGATAATTTAATCTAGAATTCAGTCATATTTATTTTATCGCTGTAGGTCAACTGGTTTGGCAGATATCGAAGAAATAGTGCAGGATAATGTTGGTTTTTTTTTGTATCTAAAATTAAAATCTATTAATGCAACTTTATAGATAATTTAATCTAGAATTCAGTCATATTTATTTTATCGCTGTAGGTCAACTGGTTTGACAGATATCGAAGAAATAGTGCAGGATAATGTTGGTTTTTTTTTTGTATCTAAAATTAAAATCTATTAATGCAACTTTATAGATAATTTAATCTAGAATTCAGTCATATTTATTTTATCGCTGTAGGTCAACTGGTTTGGCAGATATCGAAGAATAGTGCAGGATAATGTTGGTTTTTTTTTGTATCTAAAATTAAAATCTATTAATGCAACTTTATAGATAATTTAATCTAGAATTCAGTCATATTTATTTTATCGCTGTAGGTCAACTGGTTTGGCAGATATCGAAGAAATAGTGCAGGATAATGTTGGTTTTTTTTTGTATCTAGAAATTAAAATCTATTAATGCAACTTTATAGATAATTTAATCTAGAATTCAGTCATATTTATTTTATCGCTGTAGGTCAACTGGTTTGGCAGATATCGAAGAAATAGTGCAGGATAATGTTGGTTTTTTTTTGTATCTAAAATTAAAATCTATTAATGCAACTTTTATAGATAATTTAATCTAGAATTCAGTCATATTTATTTTATCGCTGTAGGTCAACTGGTTTGGCAGATATCGAAGAAATAGTGCAGGATAATGTTGGTTTTTTTTTGTATCTAAAATTAAAATCTATTAATGCAACTTTATAGATAATTTAATCTAGAATTCAGTCATATTTATTTTATCGCTGTAGGTCAACTGGTTTGGCAGATATCGAAGAAATAGTGCAGGATAATGTTGGTTTTTTTTTGTATCTAAAATTAAAATCTATTAATGCAACTTTATAGATAATTTAATCTAGAATTCAGTCATATTTATTTTATCGCTGTAGGTCAACTGGTTTGGCAGATATCGAAGAAATAGTGCAGGATAATGTTGGTTTTTTTTTGTATCTAAAATTAAAATCTATTAATGCAACTTTATAGATAATTTAATCTAGAATTCAGTCATATTTATTTTATCGCTGTAGGTCAACTGGTTTGGCAGATATCGAAGAAATAGTGCAGGATAATGTTGGTTTTTTTTTTGTATCTAAAATTAAAATCTATTAATGCAACTTTATAGATAATTTAATCTAGAATTCAGTCATATTTATTTTATCGCTGTAGGTCAACTGGTTTGGCAGATATCGAAGAAATAGTGCAGGATAATGTTGGTTTTTTTTTGTATCTAAATTAAAATCTATTAATGCAACTTTATAGATAATTTAATCTAGAATTCAGTCATATTTATTTTATCGCTGTAGGTCAACTGGTTTGGCAGATATCGAAGAAATAGTGCAGGATAATGTTGGTTTTTTTTTTGTATCTAAAATTAAAATCTATTAATGCAACTTTATAGATAATTTAATCTAGAATTCAGTCATATTTATTTTATCGCTGTAGGTCAACTGGTTTGGCAGATATCGAAGAAATAGTGCAGGATAATGTTGGTTTTTTTTTTTGTATCTAAAATTAAAATCTATTAATGCAACTTTATAGATAATTTAATCTAGAATTCAGTCATATTTATTTTATCGCTGTAGGTCAACTGGTTTGGCAGATATCGAAGAAATAGTGCAGGATAATGTTGGTTTTTTTTTTGTATCTAAAATTAAAATCTATTAATGCAACTTTTATAGATAATTTAATCTAGAATTCAGTCATATTTATTTTATCGCTGTAGGTCAACTGGTTTGGCAGATATCGAAGAAATAGTGCAGGATAATGTTGGTTTTTTTTTGTATCTAAAATTAAAATCTATTAATGCAACTTTATAGATAATTTAATCTAGAATTCAGTCATATTTATTTTATCGCTGTAGGTCAACTGGTTTGGCAGATATCGAAGAAATAGTGCAGGATAATGTTGGTTTTTTTTTTGTATCTAAAATTAAAATCTATTAATGCAACTTTATAGATAATTTAATCTAGAATTCAGTCATATTTATTTTATCGCTGTAGGTCAACTGGTTTGGCAGATATCGAAGAAATAGTGCAGGATAATGTTGGTTTTTTTTTTGTATCTAAAATTAAAATCTATTAATGCAATTTATAGATAATTTAATCTAGAATTCAGTCATATTTATTTTATCGCTGTAGGTCAACTGGTTTGGCAGATATCGAAGAAATAGTGCAGGATAATGTTGGTTTTTTTTTGTATCTAAAATTAAATCTATTAATGCAACTTTATAGATAATTTAATCTAGAATTCAGTCATATTTATTTTATCGCTGTAGGTCAACTGGTTTGGCAGATATCGAAGAAATAGTGCAGGATAATGTTGGTTTTTTTTTGTATCTAAAATTAAAATCTATTAATGCAACTTTATAGATAATTTAATCTAGAATTCAGTCATATTTATTTTATCGCTGTAGGTCAACTGGTTTGGCAGATATCGAAGAAAATAGTGCAGGATAATGTTGGTTTTTTTTTGTATCTAAAATTAAAATCTATTAATGCAACTTTTATAGATAATTTAATCTAGAATTCAGTCATATTTATTTTATCGCTGTAGGTCAACTGGTTTGGCAGATATCGAAGAAATAGTGCAGGATAATGTTGGTTTTTTTTTTGTATCTAAAATTAAATCTATTAATGCAACTTTTATAGATAATTTAATCTAGAATTCAGTCATATTTATTTTATCGCTGTAGGTCAACTGGTTTGGCAGATATCGAAGAAATAGTGCAGGATAATGTTGGTTTTTTTTTTGTATCTAAAATAAAATCTATTAATGCAACTTTATAGATAATTTAATCTAGAATTCAGTCATATTTATTTTATCGCTGTAGGTCAACTGGTTTGGCAGATATCGAAGAAATAGTGCAGGATAATGTGGTTTTTTTTTGTATCTAAAATTAAAATCTATTAATGCAACTTTATAGATAATTTAATCTAGAATTCAGTCATATTTATTTTATCGCTGTAGGTCAACTGGTTTGGCAGATATCGAAGAAATAGTGCAGGATAATGTTGGTTTTTTTTTTGTATCTAAAATTAAAATCTATTAATGCAACTTTATAGATAATTTAATCTAGAATTCAGTCATATTTATTTTATCGCTGTAGGTCAACTGGTTTGGCAGATATCGAAGAAATAGTGCAGGATAATGTTGGTTTTTTTTTTGTATCTAAAATTAAAATCTATTAATGCAACTTTTATAGATAATTTAATCTAGAATTCAGTCATATTTATTTTATCGCTGTAGGTCAACTGGTTTGGCAGATATCGAAGAAATAGTGCAGGATAATGTTGGTTTTTTTTTGTATCTAAAATTAAAATCTATTAATGCAATTTTATAGATAATTTAATCTAGAATTCAGTCATATTTATTTTATCGCTGTAGGTCAACTGGTTTGCAGATATCGAAGAAATAGTGCAGGATAATGTTGGTTTTTTTTTGTATCTAAAATTAAAATCTATTAATGCAACTTTATAGATAATTTAATCTAGAATTCAGTCATATTTATTTTATCGCTGTAGGTCAACTGGTTTGACAGATATCGAAGAAATAGTGCAGGATAATGTTGGTTTTTTTTTGTATCTAAAATTAAAATCTATTAATGCAACTTTATAGATAATTTAATCTAGAATTCAGTCATATTTATTTTATCGCTGTAGGTCAACTGGTTTGGCAGATATCGAAGAAATAGTGCAGGATAATGTTGGTTTTTTTTTGTATCTAAAATTAAAATCTATTAATGCAACTTTATAGATAATTTAATCTAGAATTCAGTCATATTTATTTTATCGCTGTAGGTCAACTGGTTTGGCAGATATCGAAGAAATAGTGCAGGATAATGTTGGTTTTTTTTTGTATCTAAAAGTTAAAATCTATTAATGCAATTTTATAGATAATTTAATCTAGAATTCAGTCATATTTATTTTATCGCTGTAGGTCAACTGGTTTGGCAGATATCGAAGAAACTAGTGCAGGATAATGTTGGTTTTTTTTTTTGTATCTAAAATTAAAATCTATTAATGCAACTTTATAGATAATTTAATCTAGAATTCAGTCATATTTATTTTATCGCTGTAGGTCAACTGGTTTGGCAGATATCGAAGAAATAGTGCAGGATAATGTTGTTTTTTTTTTGTATCTAAAATTAAAATCTATTAATGCAATTTTATAGATAATTTAATCTAGAATTCAGTCATATTTATTTTATCGCTGTAGGTCAACTGGTTTGGCAGATATCGAAGAAATAGTGCAGGATAATGTTGTTTTTTTTTTTGTATCTAAAATTAAAATCTATTAATGCAACTTTATAGATAATTTAATCTAGAATTCAGTCATATTTATTTTATCGCTGTAGGTCAACTGGTTTGACAGATATCGAAGAAATAGTGCAGGATAATGTTGGTTTTTTTTTGTATCTAAAATTAAAATCTATTAATGCAACTTTATAGATAATTTAATCTAGAATTCAGTCATATTTATTTTATCGCTGTAGGTCAACTGGTTTGGCAGATAGCGAAGAAATAGTGCAGGATAATGTTGGTTTTTTTTTGTATCTAAAATTAAAATCTATTAATGCAACTTTATAGATAATTTAATCTAGAATTCAGTCATATTTATTTTATCGCTGTAGGTCAACTGGTTTGGCAGATATCGAAGAAATAGTGCAGGATAATGTTGGTTTTTTTTTTGTATCTAAAATTAAAATCTATTAATGCAACTTTATAGATAATTTAATCTAGAATTCAGTCATATTTATTTTATCGCTGTAGGTCAACTGTTTGGCAGATATCGAAGAAATAGTGCAGGATAATGTTGGTTTTTTTTTGTATCTGAAAATTAAAATCTATTAATGCAACTTTATAGATAATTTAATCTAGAATTCAGTCATATTTATTTTATCGCTGTAGGTCAACTGGTTTGGCAGATATCGAAGAAATAGTGCAGGATAATGTTGGTTTTTTTTTGTATCTAAAATTAAAATCTATTAATGCAATTTTATAGATAATTTAATCTAGATTTCAGTCATATTTATTTTATCGCTGTAGGTCAACTGGTTTGGCAGATATCGAAGAAATAGTGCAGGATAATGTTGGTTTTTTTTTTGTATCTAAATTAAAATCTATTAATGCAACTTTATAGATAATTTAATCTAGAATTCAGTCATATTTATTTTATCGCTGTAGGTCAACTGGTTTGGCAGATATCGAAGAATAGTGCAGGATAATGTTGGTTTTTTTTTTGTATCTAAAATTAAAATCTATTAATGCAACTTTATAGATAATTTAATCTAGAATTCAGTAATATTTATTTTATCGCTGTAGGTCAACTGGTTTGGCAGATATCGAAGAAATAGTGCAGGATAATGTTGGTTTTTTTTTGTATCTAAAATTAAAATCTATTAATGCAATTTTATAGATAATTTAATCTAGAATTCAGTCATATTTATTTTATCGCTGTAGGTCAACTGGTTTGGCAGATATCGAAGAAATAGTGCAGGATAATGTTGGTTTTTTTTTGTATCTAAAATTAAAATCTATTAATGCAAATTTATAGATAATTTAATCTAGAATTCAGTCATATTTATTTTATCGCTGTAGGTCAACTGGTTTGGCAGATATCGAAGAAATAGTGCAGGATAATGTTGGTTTTTTTTTGTATCTAAATTAAAATCTATTAATGCAACTTTATAGATAATTTAATCTAGAATTCAGTCATATTTATTTATCGCTGTAGGTCAACTGTTTGCAGATATCGAAGAAATAGTGCAGGATAATGTTGGTTTTTTTTTTGTATCTAAAATTAAAATCTATTAATGCAATTTTATAGATAATTTAATCTAGAATTCAGTCATATTTATTTTATCGCTGTAGGTCAACTGGTTGGCAGATATCGAAGAAATAGTGCAGGATAATGTTGGTTTTTTTTTGTATCTAAAATTAAAATCTATTAATGCAATTTTATAGATAATTTAATCTAGAATTCAGTCATATTTATTTTATCGCTGTAGGTCAACTGGTTTGGCAGATATCGAAGAAATAGTGCAGGATAATGTTGGTTTTTTTTTGTATCTAAAATTAAAATCTATTAATGCAATTTATAGATAATTTAATCTAGAATTCAGTCATATTTATTTTATCGCTGTAGGTCAACTGGTTTGGCAGATATCGAAGAAATAGTGCAGGATAATGTTGGTTTTTTTTTTTGTATCTAAAATTAAAATCTATTAATGCAATTTTATAGATAATTTAATCTAGAATTCAGTCATATTTATTTTATCGCTGTAGGTCAACTGGTTTGGCAGATATCGAAGAAATAGTGCAGGATAATGTTGGTTTTTTTTTGTATCTAAAATTAAAATCTATTAATGCAACTTTATAGATAATTTAATCTAGAATTCAGTCATATTTATTTTATCGCTGTAGGTCAACTGGTTTGGCAGATATCGAAGAAATAGTGCAGGATAATGTTGGTTTTTTTTTTGTATCTAAAATTAAAATCTATTAATGCAACTTTTATAGATAATTTAATCTAGAATTCAGTCATATTTATTTTATCGCTGTAGGTCAACTGGTTTGGCAGATATCGAAGAAATAGTGCAGGATAATGTTGGTTTTTTTTTGTATCTAAAATTAAAATCTATTAATGCAATTTATAGATAATTTAATCTAGAATTCAGTCATATTTATTTTATCGCTGTAGGTCAACTGGTTTGGCAGATATCGAAGAATAGTGCAGGATAATGTTGGTTTTTTTTTTGTATCTAAAATTAAAATCTATTAATGCAACTTTATAGATAATTTAATCTAGAATTCAGTCATATTTATTTTATCGCTGTAGGTCAACTGGTTTGGCAGATATCGAAGAAATAGTGCAGGATAATGTTGGTTTTTTTTTGTATCTAAAATTAAAATCTATTAATGCAATTTTATAGATAATTTAATCTAGAATTCAGTCATATTTATTTTATCGCTGTAGGTCAACTGGTTTGGCAGATATCGAAGAAATAGTGCAGGATAATGTTGGTTTTTTTTTGTATCTAAAATTAAAATCTATTAATGCAATTTTATAGATAATTTAATCTAGAATTCAGTCATATTTTATTTTATCGCTGTAGGTCAACTGGTTTGGCAGATATCGAAGAAATAGTGCAGGATAATGTTGGTTTTTTTTTTGTATCTAAAATTAAAATCTATTAATGCAATTTTATAGATAATTTAATCTAGAATTCAGTCATATTTATTTTAATCGCTGTACGGTCAACTGCGTTTGGCAGATATCGAAGAAATAGTGCAGGATAATGTTGGTTTTTTTTTTGTATCTAAAATAAAATCTATTAATGCAACTTTTATAGATAATTTAATCTAGAATTCAGTATATTTATTTTATCGCTTGTAGGTCAAATGGTTTGGCAGATATCGAAGAAATAGTGCAGGATAATGTTGGTTTTTTTTTGTATCTAAAATTAAAATCTATTAATGCAATTTTATAGATAATTTAATCTAGAATTCAGTCATATTTATTTTATCGCTGTAGGTCAACTGGTTTGGCAGATATCGAAAGAAATAGTGCAGGGATAATGTTGGTTTTTTTTTTGTATCTAAAATTAAAATCTATTAATGCAATTTTATAGATAATTTAATCTAGAATTCAGTCATATTTATTTTATCGCTGTAGGTCAACTGGTTTGGCAGATATCGAAGAAATAGTGCAGGATAATGTTGGTTTTTTTTTTGTATCTAAAATTAAAATCTATTAATGCAATTTTATAGATAATTTAATCTAGAATTCAGTCATATTTATTTTATCGCTGTAGGTCAACTGGTTTGGCAGATATCGAAGAAATAGTGCAGGATAATGTTGGTTTTTTTTTTTTGTATCTAAAATTAAAATCTATTAATGCAATTTTATAAGATAATTTAATCTAGAATTCAGTCATATTTATTTTATCGCTGTAGGTCAACTGGTTTGGCAGATATCGAAGAAATAGTGCAGGATAATGTTGGTTTTTTTTTTGTATCTAAAATTAAAATCTATTAATGCAATTTTATAGATAATTTAATCTAGAATTCAGTCATATTTATTTTATCGCTGTAGGTCAACTGGTTTGGCAGATATCGAAGAAATAGTGCAGGATAATGTTGGTTTTTTTTTTTGTCATCTAAAATTAAAATCTATTAATGCAATTTATAGATAATTTAATCTAGAATTCAGTCATATTTATTTTATCGCTGTAGGTCAACTGGTTTGGGCAGATATCGAAGAAATAGTGCAGGATAATGTTGGTTTTTTTTTGTATCTAAAATTAAAATCTATTAATGCAATTTTATAGATAATTTAATCTAGAATTCAGTCATATTTATTTTATCGCTGTAGGTCAACTGGTTTGGCAGATATCGAAGAAATAGTGCAGGATAATGTTGGTTTTTTTTTGTATCTAAAATTAAAAATCTATTAATGCAATTTTATAGATAATTTAATCTAGAATTCAGTCATATTTATTTTATCGCTGTTCAGGTCACTGGTTTGGCAGATATCGAAGAAATAGTGCAGGATAATAGTTGGTTTTTTTTTGTATCTAAAAATTAAAATATATTAATGCAATTTTATAGATAAATTTAATCTAGAATTCAGTCATATTTATTTTATCGCTGTAGGTCAACTGGTTTGGCAGATATCGAAGAAATAGTGCAGGATAATGTTGGGGGTTTTTTTTTTTGTATCTAAAATTAAAATCTATTAATGCAATTTTATAGATAATTTAATCTAGAATTCAGTCATATTTATTTTATCGCTGTAGGTCAACCTGGTTTGGCAGATATCGAAGAAATAGTGCAGGATAACTGTTGGTTTTTTTTTGTATCTAAAATTAAAATCTATTAATGCAATTTTATAGATAATTTAATCTAGAATTCAGTAATCTAATAATGCAACTTTATAGATAATTTAATCTAGAATTCAGTCATATTTATTTTATCGCTGTAGGTCATCTGGTTTGGCAGATATCGAAGAAATAGTGCAGGATAATGTTGGTTTTTTTTTGTATCTAAAATTAAAATCTATTAATGCAACTTTATAGATAATTTAATCTAGAATTCAGTCATATTTATTTTATCGCTGTAGGTCAACTGGTTTGGCAGATATCGAAGAAATAGTGCAGGATAATGTTGGTTTTTTCTTGTATCTAAAATTAAAATCTATTAATGCAACTTTATAGATAATTTAATCTAGAATTCAGTAATATTTATTTTATCGCTGTTGGTCAACTGGTTTGGCACATATCGAAGAAATAGTGCAGGATAATGTTGGTTTTTTTTGTATCTAAAATTAAAATCTATTAATGCAACTTTATAGATAATTTAATCTAGAATTTTTTTTATCGCTGTAGGTCAACTGGTTTGGCAGATATCGAAGAAATAGTGCAGGATAATGTTGGTTTTTTTTGTATCTAAAATTAAAATCTATTAATGCAACTTTATAGATAATTTAATCTAGAATTCAGTCATATTTATTTTATCGCTGTAGGTCAACTGGTTTGGCAGATATCGAAGAAATAGTGCAGGATAATGTTGGTTTTTTTTTTGTATCTAAAATTAAAATCTATTAATGCAACTTTATAGATAATTTAATCTAGAATTCAGTCATATTTATTTTATCGCTGTAGGTCAACTGGTTTGGCAGATATCGAAGAAATAGTGCAGAATAATGTTGGTTTTTTTTTGTATCTAAAATTAAAATCTATTAATGCAACTTTATAGATAATTTAATCTAGAATTCAGTCATATTTATTTTATCGCTGTAGGTCAACTGGTTTGGCAGATATCGAAGAAATAGTGCAGGATAATGTTGGTTTTTTTGTATCTAAAATTAAAATCTATTAATGCAACTTTATAGATAATTTAATCTAGAATTCAGTCATATTTATTTTATCGCTGTAGGTCAACTGGTTTGGCAGATATCGAAGAAATAGTGCAGGATAATGTTGGTTTTTTTTTGTATCTAAAATTAAAATCTATTAATGCAACTTTATAGATAATTTAATCTAGAATTCAGTCATATTTATTTTATCGCTGTAGGTCAACTGGTTTGGCAGATATCGAAGAAATAGTGCAGGATAATGTTGGTTTTTTCTTGTATCTAAAATTAAAATCTATTAATGCAACTTTATAGATAATTTAATCTAGAATTCAGTCATATTTATTTTATCGCTGTAGGTCAACTGGTTTGGCAGATATCGAAGAAATAGTGCAGGATAATGTTGGTTTTTTCTTGTATCTAAAATTAAAATCTAATAATGCAACTTTATAGATAATTTAATCTAGAATTCAGTCATATTTATTTTATCGCTGTAGGTCATCTGGTTTGGCAGATATCGAAGAAATAGTGCAGGATAATGTTGGTTTTTTTTTGTATCTAAAATTAAAATCTATTAATGCAACTTTATAGATAATTTAATCTAGAATTCAGTCATATTTATTTTATCGCTGTAGGTCAACTGGTTTGGCAGATATCGAAGAAATAGTGCAGGATAATGTTGGTTTTTTCTTGTATCTAAAATTAAAATCTATTAATGCAACTTTATAGATAATTTAATCTAGAATTCAGTAATATTTATTTTATCGCTGTTGGTCAACTGGTTTGGCACATATCGAAGAAATAGTGCAGGATAATGTTGGTTTTTTTTGTATCTAAAATTAAAATCTATTAATGCAACTTTATAGATAATTTAATCTAGAATTTTTTTTATCGCTGTAGGTCAACTGGTTTGGCAGATATCGAAGAAATAGTGCACGATAATGTTGGTTTTTTTTTGTATCTAAAATTAAAATGTATTAATGCAACTTTATAGATAATTTAATCTAGAATTCAGTCATATTTATTTTATCGCTGTAGGTCAACTGGTTTGGCAGATATCGAAGAAATAGTGCAGGATAATGTTGGTTTTTTTTGTATCTAAAATTAAAATCTATTAATGCAACTTTATAGATAATTTAATCTAGAATTCAGTCATATTTATTTTATCGCTGTAGGTCAACTGGTTTGGCAGATATCGAAGAAATAGTGCAGGATAATGTTGTTGTTTTTTTGTATCTAAAATTAAAATCTATTAATGCAACTTTATAGATAATTTAATCTAGAATTCAGTCATATTTATTTTATCGCTGTAGGTCAACTGGTTTGGCAGATATCGAAGAAATAGTGCAGGATAATGTTGGTTTTTTTTTGTATCTAAAATTAAAATCTATTAATGCAACTTTATAGATAATTTAATCTAGAATTTTTTTTATCGCTGTAGGTCAACTGGTTTGGCAGATATCGAAGAAATAGTGCACGATAATGTCGGTTTTTTTTTGTATCTAAAATTAAAATCTATTAATGCAACTTTAT